>JAHXMQ010012337.1:25951345-26060855 GCA_020466415.1 Ammodramus savannarum pratensis
CTTTGCTGTTTACAAGAATGGGCCTGAGAACTTATTGCTTACTTTTACTTTTCCATCAGCTGTATGTTTTCATGGCCTCTTTCCATAAGCCATGTCTGAACAAAATTCTCCAACACAGGAGCTGGAACTTTGCAAAGTGCTGTTCTTTTATCACCTGAAGCGAATGTAACAAGCAAAGATGCAAAATGTAAATATTCCTGGAGGGGCTGGAGGTTCACTCTGCTGATGGCATGGGAGTGAGTACATGAAAATTAATTGCATGAGAAACCTACAGTTTTGGCAGAGGAGTTGTGACAGTTGCTGGTGTTTCAGCTGCTTTCAGTTCATGCTGCATCTGAAGTGCAGCATCAATGGGCCCCTTTCAAAAATGTTGAATATGATCCTCACTGGGTGATTTTCAAGGGCTCCTCTATGAAATCCCACCTTTCTCTGCAATGATCTGATTCAGGAGCCTCCTCGTGGCACAGAGGTGGCAGCAGGATATGTGAAAGCAGGATCTGGGCCCTATTTTGGGCAAACCATATCATGCTGTTTGTTTGCAGTCAGCCCCAAAAGCTGGTGCTTTGCATCTGGAAAGTGAACCACAAAGTACTTCAGAAGTTGTTCTTAGAGGCAAGAGGCAGTTCTGCTCTTTGGGATGTGGCAAAAATGGGATTTAGCAGAGCAACAAAAACATCAAAGGAGCCAGGGTAGGGCCCACCAGCAAGGGCTGTGTCGGACAAGGCTGAATCAGTGCCAGGGTTCAGTGCCTGCAGTGACAGTCCTGACCCTGCTGGAGTTCAGAGTTCCCTCCAAAGGGAAGTTGGGTTTATCTGGCACTGCTGAAGCACATCTGAAGGAGAAAAGATGGCACAGTGGAGCTTTGCTCAGTAACAAGTGAGGGGAAATGCCAGTTGTTTATCAGCAGTTTGGAAGTCTGACACTTGATGGATGGCCTGAGAGCACTGCCTGGGCTTCCCCTGCTCCTCACAGAGGCCCTGACTTGGCTCTGGCATTTCCTTAAATCAGAGCAAATGCTGGGAATTACAGGCTGGGTGTTTGCCTGCAAAGGAAATGCTCTAAAGCTGCTGGGAGCAGCTACAAAAGGGCAAAGGAGCATATTTCAAAGAGAATTGGAGCAGTAAAATTTGATTCACTTGGAACATCTGAGTAGCAGATGGTAAGGAATAAACTGAAGGCTGTGAAAAGCGTGTGGGTGTGTCATGGGCACGAGTTGCCAGCAGGTGAAGTGTGGGACTGGTGTAGCACAAACCACAACCCCATCTCTGGAGCAGGAGCAGCTGTGACACCTTCCCAGACATGAGGGTGGCTCTGGTCTGTGCCAGCCTGGGGCCACAGGAGCAGCAGAGCCTCAGCAGCTCCAGCAGGGCAGCTGCAGGGAATAATCTTGTTGCCCGATTGACAAATGACACAAAACTCAGATAAGTTTTGTGCGGTGCTTTATTAAGGGCCTGGGAGCCTGTGGACTAGCGTCCCAAAATCAGAGCCCCAACTTCACACATAGGTGCTCCCCTTTATATACATGAAATTCATAACAAGGTCTCCAAGAAACAGTTCCCCTTGACTAGCAACAGACCCCTTGTAATACATTCCTTAGCTCACAAACAAAATCATAAATCTTCTGCTTATCCTATTCTATATGCTGCCTCCAGACAGGTTAGCATTCTTACTTTCCTACACTA
The DNA here is from genome assembly GCA_020466415.1 of Ammodramus savannarum pratensis. Taxonomy (NCBI): domain Eukaryota; kingdom Metazoa; phylum Chordata; class Aves; order Passeriformes; family Passerellidae; genus Ammodramus; species Ammodramus savannarum. Next base: position 25,953,028 of record JAHXMQ010012337.1, read on the forward strand.
GTTTAAATATTTATTAAGTTCCTAAGACTACCTGCTAAGTTACACACGAAACCCAACACATACTGTCAACGGCTACTAAACTGTTTTTAACAAACCAATTCACACACAACTCATAACTAAACTGTAATTAAACATTTTGCTAAATTTCATTTCTTTTTCCAACAATCTGGCCTTGTTCGGTTGGTACTCCTGGTGTATTCCTTTTGGGAGACAGGAAAGGGTCCAGGAGGTGCAAGGTCCCACTGGCTGTCACTCTTTCAGAACTGTGCTGATGGGATCCTCCTAGGCTGCAGCATCCTTCTCCAGGGCAGAGCTGCCCTTTCCAGAGCTCTGGATGGGAGCACAGAGAGCCTTTGGGTTTTTACATGGCAGGAGAACATTCCTTGTTTTCTTCAGGTCCACGTGGCTCAGTGCTTTGGTGTCTTGCTCAATAGCTCAGCTGGTCTGTTCTGACTTGACTCCTTGGATCTGTGACAGTTTACTGGATTTAAATGGGGAGAATTCATTGCTTTGATTCTTGGAGATAGTCTATCTTTTGGACATAAAACAGCAGTATTAGTGAAAACTTCCTGGCAAGTATATATATTTTTTAATTTTGTAAATGTGCTTTCCCTGTGTTCTCACCTCTTGTTTATCCCCAAGAAGGTGGAACATGGGGAAATTTGTTAATGGACCTCACAGGAATGGAAAAGGAGAGTGGCTGTAGTGTTTAGTTTGTGAAAGAGGGCAGACATTAGCCTTGGGAACTGTGCTTTTAATTATTAGTCACAAACTTTGCTTTCAAGGCTGTACAGAATTGGAGAAAAGTCCCACATGGAGCTGTGCTTGCACAGGGAGGAGGTTGCATAACTGGGCTGAGATGACAAAAAGCTGTTGTTGGAATCAAACCTGTGTCTGTGGGAAACTGTCTGGTTTACTGTCTGTAATTCCCAGGAAAAATGCAAGGGATACATCCATAACTGAGGCTTGTATCAATAACTTGTGTAAATAACAAATCATTGCAGTTTTCAAGAGCTTTGCAGAGCAAGGGATAAACCTGTGGCAAATTCAGCTTGGCAAGTGCAGTCCTGTGGTTTGTACACAATATTCAAAACTTTCTTCTCCATCATCTTCAGCTCTTCACACCCTCCTGGAGAGACTGGCTGAGTACCCCCAGCCCCCACGTGTATTTGGCTGACATTGGGGTGCAAGGAGGGGATTAAAAATCACTTCTGGGAGCATGTATGGGAGGTTTCAGGGTATTTCTGGCCTTCCTCATAGTCAAAAACATTTTAGACATAAAAATTCTGGAAAAATAAATGTTCAGTGTGCTGGTATAAAGAAGTTCTCCTGAGAGTGTGTAAGGCAAGCCCTGAAAGGGAGGGGATAAATAACAATGGTAATAGGGGGAAAATGTAAGAGGGATTAAAGCCAATTGTAGGGAAAAAACCTTTACTCTTGTGCTTTAAAGCACACCTATCATAAGGTATATCTTTTGTTGCATGGTTTTTCATGAGGCATAATCACATACTTGAAGCTTTCAGAGAGTTCATCCTTTGAAGTACTTTTCCATATCAGGGTTTTAAAAACACCCACAAAACCACCCATATTGCTGGATTACCTTTTCCCATCCAGCATTGCAGCATATCCCTGTCCCATCCATCCTCAGGCTTTTCACTTGTGTCTGTAATGTTTTGTAAGGATTTCATTGAAGTCACTTAAATTAATCTGGATTTACCCTGAGAGTTTGCAGAGCAAGAGCTGCTACAACTCATTTTTGAGGACTCTTTCCTTTCCAAACACAGGCCCTGCCTATAAAGGGGTGTATGCATTTTCAGGGTCCCCCATTATGGGGAGGAAAGATGAATCTGACTGCATACTCTCAGAAGGCTAATTTATTATTTTATGTTACTATATTATATTAAAGAATGCTATCATACAGAAAGGATACAGACAGAAGGCTTAACAAGATAATAATGAAAAATTCATGACTCTCTCCTCAGTCTGACACAGCTGGACTGTGATTGCTCATTAAGTTAAAACAATTCACATGAAACCAAATCAAACCTGTTGGACAAAAAATCTCCAAACCACTTTCCAAAGCAACAAAATACAGGAGAATCCAATCAGATAATTATTGTTTTCCTTTTTCTCTGAGGCTTCTCATCTTCCAGGAGAAAAGTCCTGGCAAGGGATTTTTCCAGAAAATATGGTGGTGACAGAGGTGGACATATTTTTTGGGAGGAGGCTGTAGGATCAGGTGGCTGCCACTGTTTTTCCATCAGTGAATGGATTTTCTATCAGGGCAATCATCAGAGGGACACCCAAAGCAGCTTTTCCTGAAAAGGGAGAGGTAAAAGGGTGTTGGATGTGGGCCTCCAAATAGAGATATGGGGTCTGTGGTTACCCCAGATGAGCTGTGTGTGTTCAGTACCACTGGGACAGGATGGAAGCCAAGTTCCCAGTTCAGGAGGGTGCAGGATAACTGCAGAGGTGATGGTAAGGAGTGCACATCTGACATGGTGTAGGTGACACACAGGAGAGCTAAAAATACCTTATCCCCACCAATGTGCAACAAACATCTTGTTAATTATGCATCTTTTAAACTTGGTTTGCAAATTGGCTTAATAACATATAATCATGATTTACTTAGAGACAAATTAGCATTTGACTTTGAATTTTGGATAAGTCACCTGCATTCCTGTGTTGTTATCATGGAGCTCATGCTTGGCATTTCATGATTTTTAGGTCAACCATGTGAGCACACTGGGCAGCCTTTTTCTTCCTGTTTCATAAGATTTAACATAAATAATGGCATTAAGCAACATTATGTGAATCTGGTGATGCTATTTATTAAAAGTACACATGACATGTTCCTTTTTCCTTCCAATCCAGCCAGTCAGTTGTTGCTGACTTTCTGGGTTTGTGTATTATTGATCACATAATACCATCATTTTTGTCAATAAACAAAAATCCCCACACTGCCCAAGTTAAGATGTATTTGTGCCACAAGGAACTGGCCCCAGCACTTGGATACATGACAAACTGGGGTGTGTGGAAATCTAACACACTGAAATGTGTGCTTCTCCTTTTTTTTTTAAAGGAAAAAAGAAATTGCTTTTGAAAAGTAGAAACAAATCTTAACTGCCTGTATCCACTGTGAACTGCATTCATTTAATTCTCTGTTTGCTGTGGTTCTTCTATCTGTCAAAACTTTTGGTAATCAAGAAGTGTCAAAGCACAAGGCCTGGCAGCCTGTCTGCAGTGTCAGAACACTCACAAGAGGGGAGCACAAAAAGGAGGTGAGAGCTGCACTGTGGCCATTTAATGATCAAAATCAAGTGGTTGAGCAGGAAAAGCACATTCTGGGTATTTTTTCTGCTTTATTGTTTGCATGCTGCTGCTCCAGTTGCACAAGGCTCCTGGGAGTCTCTATAGTTTATAGTACATGACTCATTGGTCTTTTGACACTGAGCTGTTTGACACAGAAATTTTTATTTGTACTTCCATGGAGAAATGTATGTACAGATAAAGGTTACAGAGGGAGGTGAGTGGCCCTCAAATTGTGTTAACTTTAAAAAGTCTGTTCTGCTCTGTAATGTTAAATAGGATGGCAGTGATGTCCCTTCCAGAAGACTCAGAACGTGCCTCTGTGTTTGTATACATAAAGCCAGAGTGGGGTAATGAAAATAACATTTACTGACTGTTTACTTCTCACATAACCAAAAATGGTAGTGGAACCCTCCATATTTAGTTATATTATTTAGGGTGCCTGATTGCAAGCCAGACCTGCTTCTCTTCAGCCTGGCTTACCAAGCAGGAGTGTTCTTCCCTTTCCCTTCCCTTTCCCAGTCATTATTGTGGAGCCAGTGATCTCAGGCCCTTTGGCCACTGCCTTTTAGGAGGGGTTTTGTGTCTATTTTTGGGCAGTTTCCAGCAACACTTAATGGGAAGTGCCCTAAATATATTTGCACATGAACACCCAGAGCTCAGCAGCAAACTCCCCCAGGCTTTACTTAAACATTTTGTAGGTTCAAAAATGGAAAGGCAGGAAAGTAAATGCTGAGGATAACAAGGAGATCTGTGCCAGGTAGGATCTCCTGGGAGCTGCTTGGAGGCAGGGAATGATTTTATCTCCCCACTGCTCTCAGGAGCTGTGAGCATTGCTGCTCTCATTCCATTAGAGAGGAGCACAAAGGAGCCAGAGCTGGGCTGGGTGAGGGTCAGACCGTGGCCATCCCTGTCCTTTAAAGAAATTTATTCAACTGTGCATGGTTAATTTATTTCTTCCAGTGCATCACTCAGAGCCACTGGGAGCATTTTGCCCAGAAACACAATAGCTGCTTTCTTAGCTGCTAAAATCAGTGGGTATTTCAACTGCCTGGAGCCTCAGTAACCCCAAAGCTGTCCCTTGCTGTGAACCCTTTGCTCTGCCTCTTACTAATTCCCTGCACTTTGGATTCTTGTTGGAATTCTTATTCAGGGGTTTATCTCAAAGACATAGCAAGGAAGCATCTGCTATTCCATCTCTAAAAGAGGTTTCCTGACCAATGGCTGAAAGTTTCTCTAGTTACCTCCAGGTGTTTCAGAATTTTAAAATTGCTGTGGAAAAGCATAGATTGTTTGGGGCAGAGTTGGTTGGAATTCTGTCCAAATTAGATGATTTTAATGGGTGTGGAAGGAGGCTGCATACAGGAGTCAGTCACACCAACCTGCTAATGACCTCAAATGATTATAAATAGCCTTGTGCTAACTTGAAGTGGTAACTTCTCATTTTTGAGTGGTTTTTCTGTGTCTGAGGACAAAGATCCTGTATTTTGAAGTTTAAAGTCCCCATTCTATACTCATATGGGGAGATGAGGTAGAGAAAAAGGAAAAAGGAGGTTACTGTTATTCCCCACTGTGCCCTGGGTGCTGATGTAAAGGTGTCAATAAAACAGTCGTGGTTTGGAACCTGTGCAGGGATGGATATTCTGGGATTTCCTGATGCAGCTTTCAGGCTTCCATTCCCAATCCTTGCATCTCGTGCACCTCAGATTTTGGTCAGGCAAATCTTCCTGAGAGGAGAATTAAAGGAGTTATAACCTACATGGGACCTTTCAGTTGATTCAATTTTTCATCCTCTGAGGAAAACCCTTTTTAGAGGTTGCGAAAACAAGGTGGTAAAATGTGCCTAATTACAGTTGACTCCAGTGAATGAACTTCAGTTTTAGTCTGGAAAAGTTGAAAAGGAGTCCATGGTTATTTTAAAATTAATTATCACTCTTCTGAAGTCCTGCTGAAAAATAAAAAAGAACAGCTAGGCAAAAGCAGACTCACAGATGAGGCAAAATCTGCCATATGTCAGCTACACCTCAGACCAGTGGGGTGCTGCCTTTGTTTGTGTCAGTGGGGTGTTTCTGCTGAGGTTCCAGGACACCTTGTGCTTCCCATGTGGGTGTGACACAGCAGGAACAGCCCTGGGCTGCCTTCTTTGGGTTTTTATTTTACAGTTAGGTGCTGAGGCCCTCCCAGCACTTAAAATGATAATGTAAATATTTAAATTTTTATTTTTCATAATTGATCACCTGACTTTAACATCTGCTGAGTACAGGAGATGCAGGACCTGAGGGAGCAGAAACACATGGATGGATCTCCTCAGCAGGGTTTTGGCTCAGCTCTACTCAAATATTTCCTCCTGATGTTGGTGCTGAAGTGTGGGCACTGCCCCTCTGATGGCATCAGTGCCGTGGCTGCTGAGGGCTTTGATGTGCTCAAGTCACTTCCACTGCCTGGAAAGCAGGGAGCAAAGCTTGCTGAGAGACCTCTGAGCAATTCCCTCTGAGTGGGAATTTCCTTGGGACATCCCTGGAAAAGGAAAGCTTGCAGATGACAGTGTCCCTGACCATGGCACCTCCAGCCAAGGACAAATCCCACAAACCAGGAGAGACAGAAAGCTGACTGAAGGTTTTGCCTTGGAGAGAGGAACAGGATTCTGCCTTCCCTCCCTAGGAATAGGGAGATTTGTCATTTCAAAGCTCTGTTCCTGGACACTGTTCATCCACACCCTTCCAAGCATTGCGCAGGCTGTTAAATGAGTGCAGCACCCAGGAGTGCTTTGCCCAAGAATCTGTGTAGCAAAAAGGCACCAGAAAATGCTGCAGTGGAGCCTCAGGGCAGGAAAGCAGCTGCTCCAGTAGTGATGAGGATTTCTTCTTTTGACTCCCTTATCTTCTTTGCCCTCACAGATGACAAACAGAAAGCCACTGTCACCTCCTCATGCAGCTGTGTGACTTGCAGGAGCAGCAGCAGCAGCTCAGTGTTGCTATGGAGCACTAATGAAACGTGTTCGTGGGCTTGGCTATTTATGGACCTTATGTTGGAACTGCAGTGGGGGTTTCCCTGTTGATCCATGTTACAGGAGGCTGCACCACGGACAAGGAGCTAAAATTGTATTTTATGGGCTGGATCAGCAAATCTTTTGAAGCTCATTGATTAAAGCTCAGCACAAAGTTATTTTTGGATGGCAGTTCCAACCTCTCCCTGACTTTGCAGAGTTTAGAGAAACCCTAAAGTGTGCCCCAGACTTGGGCTGGTACTGAAGGGCAGAGGAGTGTGGTGGCCAGGGGGACACTGGTGAGGCACAGCTGTGACAAGCACCAGGCACTCCCTGTGGAGCCCAGACAGATGTGGCTCCGTGTTTCCTGCAGGAACAGACTCCAGGTGGCTCAGGCAGGGCTGCAGGGAGCTCCTGGGGCAAAAACCTTGTGGTCCAATGAATGAGGCTCTGTTGGACTTCCTGGACCATGGGCTTGATGTGGTGAAAGAGGAATTGCAGAGCTCTTGGAGAAAGGCAGAATCTCTCCAAAATCTGCAGGTGTGAGAGCTGCCAGAAAAGCTTTAGATGCATTGTACTAAATTCAGCAAAAGCTGAGAGTGAAGTTTCAAGAAGGAATGAAGGGAGAGAAAACATCTGAAATAAATATCTGACAATGACTGCCTATGTGCTGGAGGGGCAGACAAGGAGAGGCACAAAAAAAGTGGGTGAAAGCATTTTATGGAGACTGGAAATCCTTTGTGCTGTGAAGTTCCTCTCTTGTCCTCTTGCTTGAGGAGGGGCTCAATATTTGTCTCCTGGGCCCAGCTGAGAGAGAATGTTCCATGTGATTTAGGAGATCAACACAATTCATTCTGTTCACCTAGAGAAAGGAAAATCACAAGACATCACCTGTGATTAAACCAATCTGGGGCCATTCTGTTCTGTCCCAGACATTCCACAATCAGAAAAACAAGGGAGCATCTTCAGCTGGGTTCTTTGCTGTATAAGGAATGTGGGGTGATTTATTTTTCACCAATCAATCAATGTACTAAATGTACAACTGATGTATTTTCAATGTACTTAAACTGAAACTACACAACAAAGCTTTAAGTCAGTACTATGAGAAAAAAATCAACACCAAAAATACCCCAAAACATGTCCTCCCACCAAAAATACCCCAAACAAGCCAAAAAATCAACCACACAAACAAAATCAACAACCAAACTAAAAAAACCCCAACAAACAAAAACTCCAGAAGGAATGGTAAATGTTCTCCTATTGGTGTCTTTGGAGAACTCTCACCTCTAAATGTTACAGGGTGGTGGTACAAGTTCTTGTCATGAACATCTAAAAATGATTATTTGTCCTCAGTCATTGCTTGATGAGAGTCCCCTTCCCTCCTGGTCAGTGCAGGAACACCATGCACAGCTCCCTGGGATCAGCCAAGGAACTTTACATTAGTTTCAGGCTCATTATTTTCCATGTGGGGAAAAAGGTGGAGACGTAATAAGGTCAGTGACCCTTGGAGGTAATTCGAGTTCTTCTCTCTGTAGTTATTGAGCAAAGTAGACAGGATCATAAAGATGAAGGTGGCTATGCCAGTGCTGTCAAAAGCTGCAGAAAAGTGGCTGAAAGTCTAAGACCAAAATAATGATTTTGTGTATAATTAACAGGAACTTCTCAACAATTGGCATTAGTGTTCCTGGGAAGGTGATGCGGGTATTTGGTTATTTGGCTTCAGTCAGACTTTACATGCTTAAAGCAGAATCAGAGCCAATGAAACAGCACAATTTAAATCACTGATTTCTGCCTAAGGAGCTTCCTTAGCATCTCTCAGGGAACTCATTCCCAGCCCTTGTGGATCATGGTACTCGTTATGAGAGAACTCACATTGTGACGTTTTGAGTTGGAAAGAAATGCAAAGCTTCCATCGCAAACTGCTATTTGTACACTGCTAAATGCAGTATCCCAAACTCTGAGAGCAGTTTTCCACATTTTGTAGAACAAGTTGCTAGCATCCAATCTTTACGTGATGGAGAAGAATCCTGTCAGGCATTTGCTGGGCTATCTTGGCACATACTTTATATGTGGTCTCACTAATTTCTGTGTTGGGAGCTATGGAACTTGTTCGTGGCAGAGATCGACCTAAGGATGTTTGTGTTCTACACCCGTGTCATTGTGGATTTGGGATACTCGGCAGTGTCTTTGCCGTGCCCTCTGGTTTTGCGGGATGCTTTCATTGCCACGGATTGGCTGCTAAGTCTCTGTTTACTTTGTTTTCACAGTTCTGCCACTGCCAAGCAGCCCCGAGAGACTGATTCCTGAGCGCAGCGATCCTGCACGGACAGCAGCGCTGACAAAGCCCGGGAGGAGGCGAATGAGCCACGGGAAGCGCTCCCTTCCCGGCCGCTGCCTCCCAGAAGATGGAGCTGTTTCCCTGACACAGCTGATGGAGACCTTGTAAGTTCAGCGTCACGTGCAGCTGGGGAATTCTTACAGATGTCAGAGATTTCTTCTTCACAGCTGAGAGAAAGAAAGAAATGAGCCCGCTGACCATAATTATTTTATTATAAAATAAGGAGTTTATTTGTTTTTCACCTCAGTAAATTCTACTTCTTAACAATAATAGTACATGAAAGTGAGTTCAGTTATTAGAGTCCAGATGCCAGCCATTTTTTATCCTTTGAAGGTACACATGATTCTTGGCAGATTTTGGTATATTAAGCATTGCAATTTTCTTGAGTTTATCACTTGGTTAGAGAGGGGGTGATTTGTTTTATTGACAGCAGTCACTCCCTTTTGCTGGAAACAAATCTATTTACTTCCCTCTGGGATAGAGAGGGGTATTTATTTCTGATGTGCTTTGGTTTCCACCTGTGAATGATAAGGCTGGGAGGGGTTTTAAATTTCCACATTAAAAATGAGGTGAAAAAGTCATGAGCATAGAAGATTGAAAGCAAAAGATGGATGTTGCTTCTTGCTCAAGGAAGGATGGTTTGTGGGAACCCACAGTCCCTTGAGTTGGGGCTGAGCAGCAGAGCCCTCCAGGATCAGATGATGAAGGAAACTGTAAGTATGTGGGGATTTGAATATATCTATAATGTGCTTGTGTGTGGTTAGTGTCTGATCTTCTTCCCTTAAAAGCAGCATTAACCCTCTCCCTCCTGCCCTTCCCTGCTCACCCCCAAATCTGGGAAAAGGCTCTTGGTCTCTCTGAGGCCTGGACACACTGCAGAGTCCCTCTGGGAGCTGGACAAAACTGCTGCCAATGGCACCCAACAGCTGCCAGTGTCTCAGCCTTGCTGTGAGGGCTGCTGGGAACATTTCACTTTTCATTTTATTGCTGCACATCAGATACTGGTTTTTACAGCTCACATGTGTGCTATCTAAACTGCAAAAAAGATTAAGAAGAAGGGAAGTTTTATAAGCACTGATGTGGTTGTCATGACTACCTAGGCCACTTTGCTGGTGCTATACAAGTCTTTCACTTTATCTGTCTAGCTTTTATACAAAAACACCCCACATTTATTTTTGCATGAGAGTCTGGAGGAACAGGGCTCAAGAAACATCAGTAAGCACCAATATGTGTGTGAGGTGTGACATGCAGGTGAGGCTGAGGCTCATCCCCCCAGTCAAATCACAAATGTCAGTGGTAAATTGTGTTAAATGCCTTGGACAGGGAGAGAGCCAGGTCTGAGGTATCTCTGTTTTTGTCTGAACTGACAAGATTGGAGTGCTGGCTCCAGATGACCAGGCTGCTCTGGCTTACTGGGAGCAGGTGTCCTCCCTGAAGCTGTCAGCAACAGAAAGTTTGAATTTATGGATAACATATTCTAAAAGAGCCTCCCCATCTCTTTTTTGAAGTCTGTAAGCCTCTGCCACAGGCCTGTAAGGCTGGAACAGCTGGCATGTGTGAATGCTTTCCTGGAAAAGTACAGCTGAGCCTCCAATGCCTCTTTTGGTGGTTTGGGGGCTTTCTTTTTCCTTTTTTCTGTGAAGTAAGGGTTTTCTCAGTGACAGAGTTGTGGATCATGTGCAAGGGAACAACCAGAAGCAGGAGTAATCTGTGTGTAAATGTTAGCATATTCCTGGTGCTTTATTTCAGGCCAGCAGTGGGTAATCACAAGGAGAACAAGGAAAAGCACTAAGAGTGTTTGGAAAAAGAAAAGATGTACCATGCTCTGGGCACAGGGTCTCCAAAACAACCAGGGGCAGTTTGAGATAAAGTTTTCTTGCCAGGAGACTGTAACCATGAAACAGAAATGCTGATTAGCTGAGATACTTGTGAGATGATGAAAAAAGACATCTCTGTGTCTGCGCTATGTCAAAAGCATAAAACAACACACTTATCTTGGAAAAGCTAAACACAACAATGCAGATTCTAACAGCAGTAAATCCAGCCCAAGTGGTCACAGGCTGATTTAAAGTTTAAGAACATAGCTGGAGTTGGTCATTAAATGCCCCAGAAGTTAAATTATCAGAGGAGGAGGAAGATGAAGGTAAAGTCATTCTTTGAGCACTGAATCAGCTCAAACCTGTTGGAGAATGGGCAGCTGGAGTGAGAGGAGTCTCTGTGAGCTGTGTGCACAGCTTTGTGCTTCCCTAAGGAGCCAGGAACTTCTGATGAGGATCATTACAGCATAAAAAAGCGTTTTAATTTCTAGGTGGGCATCAAAGAGAAGAGTTTAGGAAGAAATCTGAAAGAAATTAAAGGAAACAAGGACAGGATTTCAGAAGACACAGGTCTGGTCATCAGATTCCTGTAATAGGAATAGGAAGAGAGTAACTTGCAAAAAAAGAAGCCCTCTGTTAAAAATCTCTTTTATGTTCCCCTGGAAAGGCTGTCATGGTCAGAGGACAAGAAAATTGTCCACCATGCTGGGGCAGGCTTGCATTCCTCTCTGTCATTTGGTTCCTGACAAAGCTGGCAAATACATGTGTAAGAGAAAACATCTGCAAAATGCTCCTGGACCTGGTGTGGATACAAAGGCAGTTTCAAATAAAACCATTGCAATGTGTTCCTTTGCTCTTTTTGTGTGGTGACAATCTGGAGTTGTGAAAGCGTTTGCAACTCCTGAAAAAATTGTAGACTACTCAATCATGTTATTAGAATAAAATCAATGATTCATACTAAGAATTCCTAAAAATTGCAAAATGTAATTTAATTATTTTGCCAGTGGGGAAATGGTGAAGAAATGAGTTGTGCTTGCTTAACTTAATTTTTGTTTCTTAGCACGAGGTTTGTAATTACTTTAAGTAAGCAAGTTATTTGTTTCTATTAGCAATAATTGACGAGTGAATGTGATAGTGACATATTTTTTCCTGGAAAACTCTACTTGCAAATCCCTGTAGTTAAGAGCTCTGACCACAATTTCCGTCCCAGTTGAGTTTCCAGTGTGTCATCCCAGAGACTCAGCTGTCCTTAGCATAATGCACCCCTTAGTAACTGGGAGCTGCAGGTCCCTGTTACTGCAGAACTCCCCTCAAATCCCAGTGAGAGCAGCAACACTGGCAAGGTAAGGAGGTTTTATTGCTGTTTCTCAGCTAATCTGTTTTATTGTGATTTAGGCTGCTCTGCCAGAGACAGAAAACAGGCCTGGATCTCCATTTTCTACCTGTGGGATAGGTGAAATTTGGAGTGTGTTACTCCAAGGGCTTTCCTTCTGGGGCACTGCTGCTGGTTTGTCATTGCCATCCTGGGGGTGTGGGATTCAGTGTCTGTGAGCAGAGTTCTGCCAGTTCCCAGCTCCTGGGTCCCCGTGCAGACCTCTCCAGGTGCTGTTCCCAGTGCTTTGCAGTAATGGCTGTTGCTGCTGCTCTATTGATTGATACCAGGTTAAAGACAACCTGTCAGGCTTGGCTTCCTTGAAAAATTTGTGGCAGAGGCTGGATACTTCCAGGAACTGTTTGTCACTGGGTATTTATTCCTGTAAACAACTGCTGGTAGCTGCCTTCTGTAAATGCTAAATAAAACTGCAATTTCCCCCGCCTTGGGAAACCACAGCGTGTCCTCAGAGCCCCACAGGAGTCACTGGGGTGGCTTTTACCAGCCCGTGGCAGGAAATCCATCCTGTGGCACTGTTAGTAGGGAATGCCTAGTCCCCTGCAGCTCACACATGGCTCTGGAGCTCCTCAATGCTGAAAGTCATCAAGCAATCTTAAAAACCCAGAGTTCATAAAAATTAAGGGGCTTTTCATAGGCAGAGTGCATCTCAGAGAACATGCCCTGTGTAGCTCACCCCCAAGTAGCTCAGGAGTGAGAAATTACAGGAAAAAAAACAGACTGGAAAGACACACACAAAGCCTCAGGGAATCATAGCTGCCTGTTTTCTCTCTTCTCAATTCAATTGTTTCCTGCCACGAGGAGATGTAGGAAAATAAACAGAATTATCAGCCGGGAAAGGACAATGGCCATTGATGAGTGCATTGTGTGGCAGCAATCTCTTCATTGCGCGGGGAGGTGACAAAAGCCATTCCTAATGAGGGCTTTCATTGCTTGGAAACTCAGCGCTGCTGATCAGCCCCTCACGGATTAGGGATGTTCAGGAGCAGCCAACTATCTGCAACAAAGGAGTACATTTTCTCAGGATAAAAAAGCAAGCTGAGGATTACAAGGACCCAACAGTCTTTATCTGCAGAAAATCCTTGTTTCAGGTCTCTTACCTCTTCTTAAAGGCTTGGAATAAATAACATTGATTTCCTTTAAAACTTAATGTGTTCACTGTTAAAGTATTCACACGGCTTAGAAAAGAGAAGGGATTATTTTGCTTTTAAGCCTTCCTTCAATGAGAAAAGAGATCTATTCTGACAAATTGGTCTACAAAATATAAAATTTTAGACAGATATTATATATATTTATTCTTATTTGAGGTGTTCTTTCTCACCTCCTGACTGGAGGTGAAACTTTCCAGTTCCCATCTCTTTGTATCAATGCAGATAGCTGGATGCAGGGGAAGGCCCTTAAGTTGGGATCAGTGGAGCTGTTCCCTTGAGCTCTTTTTCCTGCCTCACCTGCCCTGTGAGCTCTTTCCTGGCAGTGATACCTCCTGAGTCCAAAGGAAATACCTGAGTGAAGGTTGTTGTGTACAGTCTCTGTTTTATTTTGTGGTTTCCAAGTGCTCTTCTTCCAGCCAGTCCATAACATCTGGCTGCATTTATCCACTTGGCACAGAAACTCTCTTTTAAGTGCTCTGTTTCTGCAGAGTCATGGAAGATTTTCTCAGGAGCTGACCCACAGCAAAACATATCCTGGGAGAGCAGAGCAGCCCCGGATCACCTGCAGGGCACAATTGATCCCAGTACCTGCTTTACCGGCAGGGAGAATCGAAGCCTCTCCCCCGGGGCTGTCTCTCCATTAAGGCCTCGTTGTCAATGCTGCCCCCAGACTGGAACAGGATGCACTCAGAGGGGGAACAGCCAGCCCTGGTAGGCATCGTGAGCAGTGTTTGCTCTGTGAGTGAGTGCTGGGCTCTCAGATGGTGATAATCAGCAGCCGTGTTAATACCTCACTGCTCCAGGCACTGGGGTTTGCAGAAATTCCCTGTATTTGGAACACTGCTGCCACATCCAGGGTTCAGCTGTGGCTTGTAAGCTGCTTAAATATTAAATGGTTATCGATTTCTTATCCTGAGAAACTTGATTGTTTAAGCCAACTAAAAGCTCTGCAGGTCCTTAACAAAACTGGAGGTGATGGGTTTGAAGGGAGAATATGGCAGAGCAGCTGGAGGGGATAATGGCCATTACTGCAACCTGGTGTTACTGAATGCCAGGCACAACAGCCTGCAAATGCTGGACTGCCTTGGTCTGCTGTGGGTTTGGGACCAGCACAGGGCTCAGTGGCTGCAGCAGCAGTTTGCTGCTGGAGGATATTCTCACTGAAGGCCTTTGCTCCACAGTTAAACTGGGGTGCATTTTGGATGGATTTAGAAAGGCTGCTCTAACTCAAAGGCTGGGGCTGAGGGACGTTCCTTTCTCCTGTGGTTCAGGTTCTCTCTCAGTGGCTTATATCCACTACAAAGAGCTTCCAGGAAAGGTTATTCAGCATTAAGTGTTCAGCCCTTGGAGACCTCCAGGGAAGAAGCCAAGAAAGTGAAGTGCATATTTTTGCTGAGTATTTTTCCATGCAGCCCTGGCCCTTTGATCTGAAATGTGTAACCTGTAACATGCCTATTCCATAGCAGCATATCCAAGTCCTCAGTTTAAGTTCAGGTGTTGAACAGAGAAGAGTAATTTGCAGAGATGGATTTAAACTTCTTCAGAGTTTTGAAAGATTCTATTTTTAATGAAATTCTTTCACTATCTGTTTCAGATTACAAAATCTATGCTGCAGACTTTTATTTTCTCACCTGACTTCAGCAGTGTCTGGGTTTGCTATTGCTCTCCAGGCTATATTTTTCCTTTATTTTAAAATTGCCAGACATTAAAAAATGAGCAAGCTCCTGATTAATAACTAATTGACTTTAGCAAACAGCTCTTGCTGGGTGGTTACCTTGAGCCAATTCTTATTAGTATTCCAACACACGCAGGAAGTGTTCTCTCTCTTTGGAGGCTGATGTTACATCTCTTTAGCCACTTATAAAATAAAGCTAAGTGAATTAGTATTGATTCCCTTACTTGTAATAACAGGAATGCAACCTAATCGCCTCTCCAAATCACCCAGGCATTCCTGACTGAGGCTGGAATGAAAAAATGTATGGAGAGGACAGGAATTCTGTGTTGCTGAGGGCAACTCTCTGTGGCAGGCACTTCCCCAGGCAGGGCTTGCTCCCCACCTGGGCAGTGGGAAACATATTGAATATTACAGATGCTAGGTACAAGAAGTTGTTTTTCCTTCCATGGTTTCTTAAATTATATTTGGGGTTTATATTGACAGCAAAGATTAATTAATATTTTACAGGCTTCACTCAGAAGTGCAATCTCCCAAAGCATTTCTCCTGTTTTGTTAAGCTCACACTCCCACTCTCTGTGAAGGTGTTTCTGCTTTATCCATTTTTCTGAGCAGGTCAGGAAGTTGATTACTCTTATTACAGGCTCTAAATGCAGGTAAAGTGGAGAGGAAGACAGACATGAAGTTATTGAGATTTTCTGAGCTGCTTCATCCTTTTCCTGTCTGAATAATTCTTCCTTTCCTCAGTCTTAAGGAGGCCAAACCCTCCTCTCTTCCCTCCCCTCTTCCTGCAAATCCTGAAACATCAGAGCAGAACACTGTGTTATGCTGGACAATTTACAGAAGTTCTGTGCATACTGAAAATCTTCTTGCAGGGCTCAAAATACCTGTGCTGCTGCCAGAAATGCTGCTGCTGTTCAAAAAATAAAATAACAATTTAAAAAGAGACCATACCAGAATAGAATTTGTCATTAAGAAATGCTGACCAGCTTTTCTGATCAACCTACTTTGTACAGGAAGCTATTCCCAGTAACACTTCTCCTGCCAAAGGTCACACAAGCACCCCAGAAATTCCATGCACAGCTTTTGCAGGGCATTTGGGACCTAATCAAAGCCATCAAGGAAAGGAACTACTTGGAAAGGACATGAAATCAGGTTTTGAAATGTTTAGCCTAAACTGCTGATGTTTACACACAGCTGAGTTTGGAGAGAGGTTTGTTCCTCACTGACCTTTCCCAAGTGCAGTTCTTCCACTCTCCATTGCCTCAGCTTTCCAAACCTTAAGGCAGAATTGCATCTTCAGTGAAGGTTCCATGGAATGTCCCCTGCTGTGACATCCCAGTGCTCCAATGCCGCATCCCTCTGCCCTGGGCATGGCACACCTGCTGTGTTTCCCACAAAACTGGTCTTGGATGATGCAGGCAAGATTCCAGCTTCCAGTTTAGTGTCACTTCCAGATTTGTTAATTTTGATCAAATAATCCTTGTAGTGGCTGTTTGTGTGCAGTGGGCAGAGACAGACACTGGAATCCAATGTGAAATGAACTTCCTTGGGGAGACTGTTCTCTTTGAGTGAGCAGTAACCAAGGTGTGTTTCAGAGGACAGAACAAGGGAAACCTCTATTCAGAAACCCCTTGCATCTCTTAAAATGGAACACTCAGTGCATTTATGCAACCATGAAAGTGATAATAATAAACTTCCCTGTTTCTCATGCCCCTTTCTACGTAATCAAACATCTGCTCAGTTTCCAGAGTGACACTCCCCACCTGCCACAGATGAGCCTGCAATGTTTGATGCTTTTATTCCAGAGAGCTTTCACAACACTACACAGAACAAATCTATTCAATATTCTTTTCATTGCTGTTGGTTTTGTGATGCCAACAAATTCTGCAGCAATTTGCTATAAATGCAATGGTAGGGAAGGAATTTTCATTTAAAAAGTAGGCAGAAAATTGCAAACTAAAACCCAGTCATCAGGACTTTGCTGAGGTAGAAAATCTCTAACAATCAGTTGAAGCAAGGCTGGAGTGTGCTATCAGGGACTGCATTGAGACACCTTGGCCTTTCCATGGAGGCTCCTATAGAATGTTCCTTTGGAGGAGCACCAAAGGGCTACCTGGAGCCTGAATTCCCAAAGCCATTCCTGGCTCCTGAGAATTGCTGAATTCCCAAAGCCATTCCTGGCTCCTGTTGTGCAGGGAGAGCTGCCTGCAGGACCCAGCCTTGCCTTGGGAACATCATGGCTGTTGTTTGAGAGGAAGCCCTCAGGAAGCTGAATGTTTCACCATCTCTATCTGAAGCAGATACAGGAATTCTGCAGCCTCTCCCATCTGGAATTTCACTGTTGCCACTGGAATTGTCAGTGTTGGTGTGGATGTCGCACATAAAATAGTTCCACATTTGTGTTTCTTTCATTGTGATTGTGACACAACAGGAGCTAGGTTGGGTCCTGAGGTCTGGTAAAATGTATTTTGCTGTGTGCAGGGGCAGTAGAGTCCTTTGGGCACTTTTATTGAGCATGAGTTACTGCTAGGTTGGCTCAGAGGTTAACAAAAGAAAACTCAAGCTCTGAAAAGCCCTTTTCCAGCCATTTTTCACTTCCTTTTTGTTCCATTCCTTTTCCTGTCACTCTGCTGTACAGACCTGTGTAATGCTTAGGATGTACAAATTATTTTTAAAGTTAAAATGTTGGTTTCTCAGGATGAAAAGTTACCTGTAATTCCTACCATTGCACAACAGTGGTCACCAGCAGGAATTGTGGGAGTCTTTAACCAGTGAGAATCAGGAGAGGTTCCTGTTACAGCAGGAATTTATAAATATGAAAGTTGATTTCTTTCTGATTTAAAGCTAGTTTGACAGGCTATGGACTGGTGATTCATAATTAAAAAATAAGAAATATCTTTCAGAAAACAGAAACCTTCAAATTTTTCACCTGAACATCATTCTTCCCTGGGACCCTTTTAGAATTTGCACAAAGACACATCTACTTGCCTTTGTCCTATCTGGAAATAACTATTTTGAATCAGGAAAAGTATTTTTTTTTCCCATACAGAAGTAAAAAATAGTGCACTTCTGAATGTTGCCATCCACTAACACCTCCTTTAGGAAAGGCTTGGATTTGCTAATATCTAAAGTCACTGCAGGGTAACGTGGAAGATGATGGAAAACCAAGTGTAAGCTGTTGTCTTTTTACAATAAAAACATGATCAATATTCCAGGAGCACATTATTTCAGAGAAAGGTTTCCAGCTCCATAAAGCCAAGATGTTTGACTGTGAGCAGAGTGACACTGCCCAGACTTGCCCTTTTTTGGCATTATTAATAAACCCCAGGGTTCCTCAGAAAGGACAAAATCGCCTTCAATCATTCCATTTTGTGCATTTGCTAGTACTTACATGTTTTAGAAACTGGTCTCTATGGGCTTAATTACTTGGGGGACACCTTGCATATTAAACTGAATCATTTTTAATATTAAAAACCTGCTTGAAACTCTTTGTGCAGCATGAAAAGCTTTCTACTCTCTTGTTTTGCTCCTTAATGGAGGATCAAACACTGTCTGTTTGCTTATTTCAGGAACAAATGCATGCAATGGCACAAAAACATCCTGTGCATCATTTTAGTTATTAGGGAGAAAAAATCACCTCTTTATTCTTTATTCTTGTACTAGATCCACTGACTCTGTAACTCAGAGTCAGTTCCTTGGTGCTTTTTATGGGCTGAGCCTTCATCTGGCAGGAATAGGTGTGATTTTACTGAATTTCCTCAGCTCTGAGTGGCTCCAGAAATGCTGTTTGAAATATCAGAGTGCCCAGGCAATGGGAGAGCTTGGAGCATGTTTGTGCTCTAATGGGAAAAACCCCCTGAACTGGCAGCCCTGCTGAGGGCAGGAATCCATCTCTTGCTTCCTCTGCTCACAGTCAGACATGAGGAGCATCCCTGCTCTCCCCAGAGCAGCTGTGCTGGCCCTGCTCAGCCACAGCTTCCTTTTCTTTTAATTACAGACAGGGAAATGTTAGCACAGCTCAGCTGCTTCTGAGCCATTGATCCACATCAGTAACTGAGTACAGGGGGGAAAGGGAGCATTTGACACTCTGCTGGTAATCAGTACTGCCTTCCAAGGGAAGTGTGCACAGAATCATGGAGTGATTTAGGTTGGAGCAGCCCTCCAAGACCATCCAGTCCAGCCACTCCCCCAGCACTGCCAAGGCCACCACTGTCCCCAAGTGCCACACCCACACAGCTTTTAAATATTTCCAGGGATGGTGACTCCCCCACTGCCCCGGGCAACCTGTTCAATGCTTGATGATATCCCAGTGCAGAAATTTTCCCTAATATCCAATTTAAACCTCCCCTGTGGGCTGAGCATTTGTAGCTGATGCCACAGGGTGCAAGAAGAGGCTTTCCCAAGAGTTTACCACTAATTGTATCTGTAAAAGGCAGGAATGCTGGGCTAATTTCAAATGATGGATTATGTGTAAAATTAGCTTTCCTTTGGAAAAAAATCTCCTTTATGGTGAGTAATGGAAATAATACTTCTCTGGTCAAGCTGAATATATTAATGCTTAATATAAAATTAAGATAAATCACTGGTGAACAGTGCAGTAAATATGCACTGAAATTAATCAAGTTTATATCACATCCTATAATTACTGGGATTGTCTTCCACCAGAACAGGCTGTATTTTGTTGTGTTCACTGTGTTCTCATCCTGAGCCACTTCCATGCTCACATCCCAGCTCTCCCAGAGGGTTTCTATTCCCCTTAGTACCCACTCCCATCTTAGCCAAAAGATCCTTGTGTACAGAATGCCACAGCACTCAGCCAAGGATCTGCTCTACTGGAGGTCACAGGGTGTTTGGGGGATTTAAAGCTGATGGTGCTGTTGAGGAATCTTCAGCATTCTGCTCCAAAACCAAGCAGGTTCATTAAGGAGCCACTTAATGTCCATTCCCAGTTTTGTTCATGTCCATGAACTGAGAAAGTGGGAGGTTCTGTGATCAGCCAATGTGCGGCCACCAGTGATGGAGTCCTTGTGTCTCTCACCATTTATTTATTTTTTAATTTTTTTATTACTATTCTTACCCATTTGGTCTCTGTCCTGAATATCCTGATGGACTCATCCTCTGGGCTCTGAGTTGCAGCTGGACAGCAGCACTGTCTGTCAGGGATCCCAGCTGGAGGCTGGAGCAGGGGCACATGGGACACCCGGTGTCTCCTGGCATCCCTTCCCCAGCTCCAGCTCTGGGCAGAGCTCTGGGGCTGCTCTGCCCCAGGACGGGAATCCTAAACCAGCAAAGCACCAGGGGGTGTTGGTCCTGATGTGATTCTTTGTGTGGAGAGTGGGAAAGGGAAAGGAAGGGAGAGGAAGAAAATGTCCACAAGCTCTGGTTTCCCTCCCTTTGTTTCCAGAGCTGGTGTGCACTGCCCAAGGCAGGAGCAGGTGTCCTTGTACAGCAGGATTGGCATGGTCTGGGCTCTTCCTTTTCCCAGTGCCAGGTGTGCCAGGCTGGTGCTGCTCGAGCTGTCTGAGTGACAGTGACCCAGAGACATGGCCCTGCTCCCTGCCCATCTGTCAGCTCGGGTCACCCACGTCCCATGGGGGGCTGGGGACAGAGCCCTCCCTGCCTGTGCTGCCACAGAGCTCAGCCTGGCTGAGGCTGGGCCAGGAGCCCACTTTGGTTTTTCTCCTTTCATTGTGTTTGACATTTGGAAGGCTGAGCCTCAGTCCAGGCGGGCAATCGCCGGCACCAGGCTGGGAAATGAGCTCTGTAAGATGGAGAACAGATGAGAAAGGGGAAGGAGTGACCACAAAACTAAAATGAGATTTGAGGCAGGTTTTTGTCTTCTGTGATATCTGTTCAAACAAGAACCTAGAAACCAGAGACCTTAAAAATGAGAGCAAATGTGGTCTCTCTTTACCCTTTGGGAGACAGAGACATACTTGGTTCATTTGGTGCATTTAATGCTCAGAACACAAATTCCCCTGCTGATGTTTCAGCAGTGCTGCTTGCAAGGTCAAGGCTGCTTTTGTGAGTTTTATTTTTTATAATCCAGCTCTCCTTCTCTTTCACCATTATAATAAATGCTGTTTTCTGCCAATATCAATTGGCTACTGCAGGAATAAAGTCCTGTACCAGGGGCCAAGGAAAGGCTAAAGGAAAACACAGCTCCTGAGCTTCCTTCTGGAATGCTGGAGTGAGCAGGCAGATGGCACAATGTAAGTGTTTGTGTCTGTATCGGTGACAAACTAAATTTCACTTGCAAGCTCAGTTTCTGCCTTTCTCAGCCTCTTAATGAGGCTGGTGTACCTTCTGAGAATGTCAAACAGTTCCTTCAAAATAGAATAAATTCTTAACAATGTAATCAGATAGTTAAACATAAGGACTTGCAAAAATTTTGGCATTAAGTGTTCTCATTAAATTCGGTTTCTTCCTTGTTTATGGCAAATAGGGCTAGGAATGCTGAGGCAGCAGGATCTGAGTCTCCTTCAAAACCGCCCCAGATCCATCCTGCAATGATGTGACAGTTCTGAAAGAGCCAAGCCCATGTCCAGTAATGCCTTAATTGAGCTGGAGCTGCAATGGTGCCCAGAGGGTCTGTGCAAGGTCAGGCTGGTTTGGCCTGGGAGCGAGCAGCCAGCTGGGATCCCAGAGCCTCCTGAGCTGCCTCTCCCCAGCAGGATCACCGGGGACAGCTCCTGGCCCTGCACAGACACCCCAGGAACCACACCAAGGCCTGAGCCCAGAGAAAGCTGCACCTCCAAAGGCCTGGGGAGCTGGAAGATTTTCCCTCTAGGCAAAGAAAGCTGAGGCACAGCAAGTGTTGCCTCTGCCAATGGAGATTCTGGAAAATCAGTCTTGATTTCTGCAGTGGGGGAGTTTTTCTTGGGATCATGGTGCTGCCCTGAAGCTTTTTTTGAAAATCACTTATCAATGGGTTACTCTCACTGATCTCATTTACACAAGACTTTGTTTTGGGGAATTTTGGAATTTTTTCATTAAAGAGGACTATTATTGAAAGGTTAAAATGCTAAAGAGCATTTATAAAAATTATAAACAATTTTTATAATATATAATATAAAATATATAATATATAAAATTGAAAGCATGTTATAAAAAACTTGGATTTTTTTTTTTTTTAATAAGGATCTCCCAGTGTAAGGTCCACTCTAAGCTGCAAAGCCTGGCTCACCAAAGCTGTGTTTAAGGGGTCTGGAAAATTAAGATGAACTCATTCTGCTGAACCCACCAACATGGGTTTAGTTGCTTGTTTGGTTTTGTTTCTTAGACAGAAATATTTAGAGGAAATCAAAATGGGAAATTAACAGAACTGTAACTTCCCTTCCAAACATCTTGGTGGAAAACCCTCAAAGGAAGAATAGCACTTCTGTGGCTGTGAACATAATTGAGACCTCCAATACACTGTGCTAATGGTTATTTCTCCTGTAACAATGTATCCTGAAATGCATCCTGCAAGGAGAATGGAAAAAGAGTTTTAAGTGGAGAGTAGGTAATATATTTCCTTAATCAAGAGGATAATATTTAATGACTTGTAAAACAGTTGGCCAGATGCAGTAAACAGAAGTTGGAAAAAAAGCAGAGATATTCCCTTGGTTCCCCACCCCAGTGGTTTAAGGAATGGATTCCCAAAACATAACAGCCTTTAGAAATGTGACTGAAATAAAAGATACCAAGTCCTGAGGGGAGTGTGCACACCCAGGGATCTCAGCTCAGAGGGGCAAGGAGGGAACAGCACCAGACACAGAAGGGAACATTTCTCCTGCAGGAAAGCAGGGACAGAAACTCCACTTTACCAGTTTGTGCTGCAAAATGTACTTGGGACTCTGGTGGTGAAGAAAAGCCGTTCTGGATTCTGGGAAAACCATTTGAGCCCCTTCAGGATATTAAACAAAGAGAAGAGCTGAACTGGGGCATTGGATACTGAGGCATCCCAGCTTCAGATTGCCTTCAGTGATTACTGAATTCAGGGGACTTTTTAATGAGCACTGGCCTCAGGGAGGAATCTAGTCCAAGTGGTAATTAGACATTTACTGAGATGACCAAAACAAAGGCTGCAAAGTCATTTTAAAACTGATAGGCTACTTTCTGGGGTATTTTTCTTAGGTGAGTGCCATGAGTTTCTCTGCTTTCCTCTCTCCTTTCAGCCAAAGTGGGATTTAATAGATTTCAGACAAACTATAAATGGAGAGATGTATGTACCTGTGGTGGTTTCTCATACCTTTGTTTATTATAAATACTAAGAATACCTGCAAGGCCCTACAGGCATTTTCTTTGCTGCAGCTGTTTCCAAATGGTTTTCCCATTTCAAGGCTGGGAATGAGGGCAGATCTGAGAACACCACCACATAAACATGGATGGTGGATATGGTGGTTTTTAATTGCACATTTGTTTCTCCCTTGCAGAAGCTGAGAAACTGCTCTGCAGTGCTGAATTCAGCCCCACTGCTCTGTCCAACCCCCAAGCTCACCAAATTCCTGCAGGGATGAAAACCAACTGCCTGTTAAATGGGGAGTTGCTCCAGGAATCCATCAAAATGCTGATACACATTTTTAATTTATTAATTGAACCCTTGGAAGCATTGCTTTGGCAAACATCTCTCTTTGTAGCTCTGATAATTACTGAATAGGGATAATCCAGCCTTCCTGCTATTCCATAGTGTACTGGGAATATTCACATTGAATCATCTGGTGCCCCATGTTTGGCTCAGATGCCAGGATGAGTTAGTGCATAGTTAAATATCTGGCAGATTAATAAAAAGCATTCCCATCCTCTTTCCATGTGCAAGATACTTGCAGTGAAAATATATGTGAGGAAAATAAAGTATTGGAAAAATAAAGCCATCTGGTGTGAGAACAGCAAAGCTTGTTGAAAAAATGGTGTCTGCTCTGAAATGGGCACAAAACAAACAAACAAAACCCTCCCTGTGATTCTAATTTCTTCCAGTTGCCTTAGTTCAATAAATATATTCCATTCTTTTCCTCTCCCCCCTGAAATGTAGTTTCCAAGCTTTAGAAAGAAGAGCTGCTTTGAAATGAGTAATTGAACCATTCAATTTTCATTCCTTAGGACAGAAATAGGATGTTTTTTTCCTAAACAAAACACTTGAGTAAGGTTTGACTTCTGCAGGAGTTCATCCAAAAAATGTGTAAATCTGGGGAAAGTTTATATTTAAAGACAGGGGCATTTTTCAGTCAAAAATATTAACTTTGAAAACATTAAATCTGAAAGTTTCAGCCAGAAATAGTGAACAGGGTCCAAAGGCAACTTGAGTCAACAAATCACTGAAGAAAAGCCATAAATGGCATAACATAATCCTGAAGGAAAATTGAAATGACAGCCCTATGGCATGAAAAAGTGAGTAATTACAGAATCAGCCTGTCAATGTTTTGCTCCTGCACTGATTCAAGTTTACTGAAGAAAATTCCAGCTGCTCTCCACTTTTACCCAGCATTGGGAGCAGTTATGAGCACGTGGCAGGGAGGAACCACTGGAGGATGGAAGTGGGAGCAGGAAGGGTCTCATTTCTCTCTGCCCACCACACTTAAACAACACTTTGAGGAGTTTTCCATCATAGCTGACAGAATTCCTACATAAAAGGAGAAAACTCAGTGTCCTGTTAGTGTTTAGCTCAGGTCTCAATTTCATGTGTTCAATGTTGACTTACAAAGTTATGAGTTAAAGAGCACAAAATTTCTGAAGTCAAACAAAAACTTTATATCCTTTCCCTTTCCAGCTGCCACCATTGTTGTGTATGTAATTACAACTCCAAATAGTTGTAATTAATTAGTGGCACCTCTGGGGGAAGGAAGAGCAGAGGTTCTACAAAAAAATACAGTTTTAGAAATAACCATAGCTCAAATGCATCACTCTGCATATTTTTTTAGGAATACATGTTGGCAATATAATCAAGTATTCATCCTCCTCTAAAAAGCCATTGGCACAAATTCATTCTCACCTTCAGATGTTCAATGCCAGATTTTCTGAAATTCACCTTGACAGAATTTCAGGTTCATATGTGATGTAAGATTTGTTCTTTCTTTTTCTTCAAGAGTCTTCCTTAACTGCCTTTACCAATTGAATTTCCAATCTTAGGAGAGGAATGTTTTCCCATCTTGCATTATCTGCCCAGCTAAAAGCTGGGTTGCCTGTGATCTCTCAGGCTCCCAAAGTTCACATTCTGAATTTCTCTCCCAAAGTTCACATTCTGAATTTCACTCCCAAAGTTCACATTCAGTCCCCAGTGCCAGCCTGCACCAGCTCCAGGGCTTTCAGCTGGAGTGGAGAAACTGGACAGGTGGGGACAGAAAATTCCTAAATTTACACTTCTTAATGACCTAAAAATGCTTATTCAGAGACTCACTAAAGCTGATGTTATCCCTACCTCTATTCTGGAAAGCAATTAACCAGTTTAGAAAGTGGCACATCCCTAAATGCTCTCCCAAACCATAGAGATTAGGGACCATCACTCTGGATTAGGCAATGGATTACAACATGGAGAAAAAGAGACAGGACTGGTAAGGTTATGTCAAGAAAAGGAAATTATGCTGTTTGATTGATGCACACAATTAAAACTGTCTGAAAGAGCTCAAAATTCAATCACAGGCACAGGGAAGTGCTCACAAAGGCTCTGAAGAGCAATAACTGTTCATACAAATTATTTAGGGGAAAATTTGTAGAAGAAAATGTGCTGGAGAAAAATCTAAACTTTTCACAGTCAGTTCTGGAGTAGAAGCTGCCAAAAGTCATTAAATTATTCACTAACCATCATTTGTTCAGCTCAGTGTATCACAAAAGTTATTGATTAGGAAGTTTATAGGAGTTGGATGTATTTACAGAAATGAGTTTCTCTTCCTTCTTGTTACTTTGTGGCATGTTGGGATTTTCTTTAAAAAAATGCAGAGGGATTAAGTTGTGCATTATTTATGGCAAATGCTCTCTGCTCAGATCCTGAGCTAATGGGGATGGCACCATGAGAATTTTTTAACTATTCAATATTGCATTTCACTTTTCTAAATGAACAGCCTTTGTCTAAAAAATACATTGGAGATAATGAGAGAAGAGCCAAGCAAAAATCACAGACATAATACTTATGAAAGAGTAAAAGCTTTCTGGTGGTTGTTTATCAAAATCTTTGCTGTTTGAAAAGCAGGTTTGTTTTTTTTTTTTTCTTTTTCCTCTCTTTACTTCAGCACAGCAGAACTTTCCCCAAGTGGGATTCAGCAGCTTTTTACCTTGGAGCAGCACAAATTCTTGACTCTGAGACTGGGCAGTGTTGGGTATCATTTATTATAATCCTTGGAAGTGGCTGGCACCTACAGGGGGATCCACTTGGCCTTTCATGAATTAATTTCTATTGCAGGGGATCAGAAACTTTTCACTGTTCACTAACAGAGACAAAAATGCCTCCTCTTGAGCCCTGAATTCCAAGTGTGTGGGAGGAGGTTTCCTCCCAAAGCTACAAAATGTAAATGCCTATTTCCAACTGTGCAGAGGTGCAGGGCTCCTGCAGCACTCACTGAGATCAGGGGGGGACAGGAGTGTGCCAGACATCTCATCTGCCTGGTGTGGGATGGAAGTGCAGAGGAAAGTAGGACAAGGAATGCTCACCCTCTGATTACTGTGATCTGGCATATGCTTTTAATCTCTTGGAAGGAGCAGGAGAGTTTAAGCCTGAGAGGATTAATGTGGTAGTTTGCTGTTACTTGTGCTTTGTAAATGGAGGCTTAATGTTTGCAGTGCCTTACCCTGTCCCAAATCTCCCCAACTTTGGCATGCTGTTATTTCTGGATTTGGCCCCTATGCAAAATCAAAGGTAGTAAAATTCCTCTGGAGTGTGGATGAGAACCCAGGCTGTGGGTGTGGATCTGTAACAAGCTGATCCTGACTGTGATTCTAAAACTCCTCCAGTTCAGTGCCTGTGCTGTGGATCTGGGAGCTGGAGGTGTGGAGGGAGGTGCCAGACTGTTCCTGAGAATCCCTCACTGCCAGCTCAGCACAGCTATTGTTACACAAGAATATGCAAAATAATGCAAAATAACTGGGGCTGATTTCAGTGTCACTTCTGGGAGTTTCTGTGCCAGCAGCCACAAATCCTGGATGCTGAATGCCAACATATGCCAGGATGGAAAAGGCCTGTTGCTTTCAGTGGAAATCATTTTACAGCCTTCATTTCCTGCAGGCTGACAGGATCCACTGTGGCAGCAGCAGGAGAACGCTGGGCACTGCTCAGTGAGGGGTTGGAGAAAGCTGATGGCTAAAAAGGACAAAATCATCTCCCTTTTAGGGCTTGTCCCTTTTCCAGTTACTTTGGGAAGGTTCTTACATTGCTAAGCCCTTTTTCACCAGTGGCCTGAAAGCAACAGATGTTTGAGTGTTGCAGATTATTTAGACAATTTCTTCCTAGGAAAATGCAGAGTTGTGCTTACCAAGGCTTAGGGTTGAGGTTCAGTGTCCACAACTGGAGTTGCAGGAATTAAGCAGAAGTGATTTTTAATGAGGAATTGCAATTGGTTCCTTGCTCCCTGGCACACTGAAAAAGACATGAAATCAATCAAAACTCAGTGCAAATTATTCATCTGACTTGACTGAGTTTAGCACAAACAACCCAACATGGCAGCAATAAAAGGCCCTTTGCTCTGAGGGGCAGCAGAGCCCTGAATCCAAAGCAAGGCTGAGTTAAAAAGCTCCAGTTTGGGTCTCAGGTCCTTTCCCATCCCAGCTAAACAGACACTTGTAATTTCCCAGACTCTGCAGGGATACAGTGGGTGTTTAATGCAGGGAAAAAGTGCAAGAACCAACAACATTTCACACCCAGTCTTAAGAAAGGTACCAAGCTGGATTAGGAGAAAAATGAATCTTTCAGATGAACAAATGTTCAAATCCTGGAGCAATGTGCTGGTGAGATGTTTAATGAACTCTTTAGAGGTGGTATAAATTGGCACAGCTTCAATGGAGCCCACAAAAAAATGTGGCCCTGACTTTATACAAATATACAGTAATACAATCTCCCTTTCTTGTGTTGGGAAGCTTTTATCCTCAAAAGCCACGTTCCATGTGAATTATCTTCATCATTTCCCCCCATTTTAAGCTACAGGCTCTGGCCTCTCTATTTAACTGTAGCACTTTCTGTCAGAAAATCAGGCAGTGCTTTCTAAGGGTAGCTCATGCATTGAATTCAGCTGTCACAGCTACTTGTGCTGCCTTGGGTAATTGGTTCCTCACAAATCTTTATCTAAAATATAAAGGCAAATCACTATTAAAAACCTTAACCTAAACTGCAGCAGTAAATTAGCTCACAAATTTCTTTTACTGCTGCGTTGTGCTTGGATTTACTCAGCCCATCAATCAGAGCTGGGCAGGACGTTTGCAGGGTGGTCACAAGGGGCTGAGCCTGGAGCCACAAAGGTTAAAGCTGAGGAGGCTCAACCAGGAATGATCTGAGCTCTCCTCCACTCAGGATCTGCAGGTCCTGCTGCTTCCTCAGGATCACAGGACTCTGTCTCCATTTAAACACCTGTGGGATTCTTTCAGGGATCATTTTTTAATTGAGGATGGGAGGAGGTTGGTGGGGGCTCAGCTTTCTCCAGTGAGCAATGGTTGGAGCCACCACTGAGACCACAGGACAGCAAGATTTGGCTTCCTCTTTATCCCCTTTGGTTTGAACTTGTGTGCACAGAAATGTACTGGGAAATGGGTGGAAAAGGGCAGGAAGAGCCAAGGAAATGATAGCTGAAAGAATTGTGGGAGAGATTCAGGCAGTGCAATGCAGAGGGCCTTGCTGGACTGAACCTCCTGTCTCCTAAAGAACATTTCCAGGAATTGTCCAAGTCCCAGACTGTTAAGCCTTGGGAAAGCAAAGATTTAGGCTGTAAAAACTTTGGTGAGGTCAGTTGGTGGTTCTGACTCTGAAGCTGCAGTTTGATTTGTCCTCTCAGTGCAGTGGATCCTTGCCCCTTGAATCTGACTGAGCTCTGTGTCTGACAAACCAAGTCCTGGGATTGTCTTGTAAAGGTCACTCGAGCTCCTGGGTGCTCTTTCAACCTGCAAGGTTGAGGAGATCCATAAAATAAAGATTTGCTTCTGCTTCTTAGTGCTGCTGGCTAAAAGCGATGGTGAGTTCATGGAGCTGCACAAGGAATGTCCCAGGCTGTGGAATTTGTTCACCTCAGGGCCAATTCTCAGGGTTGTTGGGGTGTTAAGAGGCGAATTTGTATTTCAGAAGTGTTGCTTGAAGATGAACTCCAGAAAACACATGTTTTTCTGGACCTGGAGTGCCTTGTTCTTTACAGCAGCAGTTCTGTAAATGCTGAGGTTTTTAGTGATGTGTAATAGCAGATTCTTAGACAAATTCACCCAGTTCAGCCAACAAAAATTTTGTAATATAGAAAAGATGAAATAACTGGATTTTCCCTTTCTATGTTGGGGGTGGATTTTTGCCTCCCAGTATTCAAAATACGTTTTCCTCAGAGGGAGATGCTATTCTAGAGTTCAGTGAAATTGTGACACCAACACTTTAAAAGCTCCTTGACACCAGTTTGCAGTGGGTTTTGTTGCTAACTTGGAATGGTCTCCATGGTTCCCCCAGTCTCTGAATTCCTCTGTGATGTCAGAGTGTTTGTCCGTGTCTTCCCCATGCCATGTAAATCCTGTGTCATGTATAGCATTAGACTGGTGTGAGGTGTGATTTATGTGATTGCTAGAGCTAAAGCAAGAGAAGGAGCAGCCAGTACTTAACCTCCTCACATTCCTCTGTCCTAATGCAGAAAATCTTTTATACACAAATCTTTCAAGTACTTCTGGCTCAGGTTCTGCATTTTCCATTTTGTTTGGGTTCTGAATCCCTGCACACCAGCCCTGGTCAGCCTGACCTCCTATTTCTGCCACCTGCACTCCACAGTACAGATTGTCCAGAAATTCTGGAGCAGAAATGCTTCTCTATAAATCATGCCCATCAACACCTGAAATGTGTTGCTCTTCTTTCTGAGCTGTAAATACATTTAAAAGCCATTTTGCCATTTATGTTCCCTGTGGGCTTGTTCCAGTGCACATCTGCTGTTTGTGTTTTCCAAGTCACTTCTTTTGCTCCTGCAGCTCAAATATCAGCAGATCAATTGGGTGCTGCAGTCTCAGTCTCTGTTACAAATTCCTCTGCAAACTTGGCCAAATCCCTGGATTTTTCAGTGTTCTGTTTGTAAGCTGTGAAATGGCACCTGACTCTTCTCTCATGGTGCATTTTACCTTTTTAAAGCAGTCTGTGTAACCTTGGCTGAATTATAAGTTAAAACTTATTAAGAACACTAATTGTGGTCTGAAATTGCTTGTGACCTTCACATTCAGTGAGATGGGGCAAGGCAAAGCTGCTCATTGCTTTACTACAATTTCCTGTAAATGTAAGCCTTACATTCATTTCTTTGGTTTAACTGACAAGACTTGTCTTTTCTTTGTTTTTCAGGAATGCCAGACCTTGTGCAAATCATGTTGGGGTGTTCTGGAGCAGGACTGCTGCCTCTGCCCCGCACTGCAGCTGCAGTGGGGCTGTCCCTCACTGTCCCTCACTGTTCCTGCTCCATCCAGAGCATTCCCAGCTGTGCTGAGCAGGACCTGGTGCTCTCAGGGAGAGATGAGTCCTGACCAGCTCCCTGTGCCATGGTTCCCATCTGAAAGGTGAGTAGAAAGTTGATCCTTCCCTCTATTCTTTGACAGTAGTACCAATGTTTGAGATTCATTGAGGTTTTCCAGGTTGGTGGGGTTTTTTTGCTTGTGGGAGTTTCCAAAGGAGGCTCATGCCCACACAGGGCTGGAGAGGAGGAGGAATCTCTCCCTCTGGCTTTGTGCAGTCCTTGCACAATGGGGTGCTGAAAATCCCCCAGTGCTTTGTAGACTAACTAAAACTAATTATATTTATCTTTTAATTGAGCCCCTTTGGGGCAGCAGCTGGTGCACTTTGTGGATATTCATTACTTTTTTAGTGCCCTCTCTCCTGGGTTCAGCTGGCTCTTTTTTTCCCAGCCAATTCCAGCTGCCTGAGTAGGGGAGCAGCCTTTGGCTGGGCATGGGAAGGGGCACATGGGCTTGAGAGCTCTTGAGGGGAAGCTTCAGTGTTTGCACTAAAGAGAGTCTATGGAGCCTCAGCTCCCTCAAAAGAATTAATATTTGTGTGTAAGAGATTTTTATCAACTTGGAAAGGCTGGTGAGGGTGGGGAGATGCAGTCCTTTTGTTTCTATAGAGTGTCTGGAATGTTCTTACATCCTTTTCCCTGAAAGCTCACTCTGAGTGTTGGATGCTGATTTGGTCCCAGGCTGTGGAAGCTCCTGAGAGACTGATTCTTTCTGGGAATGTCCACGTGGACACATCCAGTGGAGAAGAAGGCATAGTCTGGCTCCTCACCTTGGGGGGAGGCTGGTTCACAAGTAACCATGGCAACCAGGCTGTCACTGGGAGCATCAAGATATTTTCGTACCAAAAATAAAAAAGCCCAAACACACAAGAGACATTCCCACTCCAGCCTCCTTGGAGATCCTACCCTCAGTTTTGTTCCTCAGGGATCCTGGCAGCAGCAGCAGGTGAGGAGATTTTTCCCTCCTCTATCTCCTGCATCAGCAGCAAACATTGTTTCTGATGATAAACCTAATAATGGCTTCCAATTAAAAGGGGATATTTGAGTTTTGAGTTGAAGAAACACTGAAGATTATTTTATGTTCACCTTAAAAAGTTTCCGTCTGTCACACACTTCCCAAGCCAGTGTGCTCACATCAATATTTATATCACCCAGCCCAGTGTTTTCACAGAAAAACCATTAATACAGCATATCAGCTCTGGTGACAAGTTACATTTTATTGCTGTCAACAAACAAAGATGTTCTTTGTCTGCAAACTCCCCTTTTTTCCCTTTTCCTAATCAATCGTTAGGTTTGAGTTTTGAAGGAAACGTGTAGACGTGCTTTCCAATGTTTGCTGGAGACAAGACAGATGGAGCTTGTAGGAGCTGATGGAAAGCACTGATTAATTTTCCTAGGAGATGAAATAACAGTTTTGGTGCAGGTTCTTTGCTTGGTATGATGAAACTCGCTGAATTCCTGAGGAGAACCAGGCAACTTCAGGAGGTGAGTCCCCAAAATAAAGATTTAATTTTGAAAACGCCTCAGAGTATTGATCACAGCGCCGTTGTTCCGGTTTAATTCCATTGGTACTTTTTCCCACTGTAAAGGGGACAGGGGCCAGATCAAAGCCATAACACTTGGGAATCTCAAAGCCATAACACTTGGGAGTCTCGTGTCACTGCATTGTGGAGGCACTGCACACTCCCAGGTGTCCCTGTCCTGCTCAGACGGGTGTCCCTAGGGCTCTGCCACACCCCTCACACCCCTCTCCACATTCGCCCCTGCAACTTGACATGAGATCTTACAGGAGCCCTCTGGAAATCAGTGTTTGGATGCACTCTGTGAACCATGGCACTGTTTATTTTTCTTCCCATGCCAATGACTCTGTTCAGAGGGTTGTCAGTGTGTATGGGAGTAAAACATTTGATGTAAGTGGATTTTTTTTTTTTAACAAACACCAGTTTAAAAAGCTACTCATGCCAGTGGAACTAGTCAACTCCAGTGGTTTTAGTTGGATTTAAGCAGCAGTAGAAGAAAAATGGCATATCTGAACCAAACATGTCAGCCCTGCAGCTGGTTAATGGAACTGTAACTGTGTAATGATCCCCTGCTAATACCCAATTTTTAAGCCACTTAAAATCAGATAAAATAGCTCCATTCCACAAAACTATCCATTGGGTCAACTGTGCCTTATTGTTCAGAATTCCCCTTTCTAGTCCTTGTGGAGCTGTCCAGCTGACAGATCTGTTATAGCAGCTAAATGACCCACACACACCTGCCCTTATTCCTTATCATGGGCTCCGAGGGAAAGGTGGGAGCACCTGGGAATTGTCCTGAGCTTCCACTGAATTTTGGAGCTGATTACAGACTCCCATTTTTCTGAAGGAGGAGTGTGTCATCCTTGGTGTTCTGCCAGGTTCTGTTTAATTGCTCTTTATTAAGAGCAGCCTCAGGCATGGGATGATCCATACAGACACCACGATCCATCCTGACCAAGCTTCATCCCACAGCCTGAGAGGAACCTGCTGCAAGGCTCAGCCAGGTAAGACTCCCAAAGGTGCAGAAAAAACAAATGCAAGTGGTCTCTTCATGAGGGTAAAGGAGCTCATGTGTTCAATTTTCTGTTCATCATTTTCCTCTCTTATTCTGCCATGTGGTTCATCTCTCATCTCATTTGGAAAAGCAAGGGACAAATGGAAACACACCCAGAGATAACAACACTGCTCTGCCAGTGCCATGATGGGATAATGATCACCCTCACTGTGCTCACTCATTTGAAGGTCATGGCTTGGAGTATCTCTGTGAGCAGAGCTATGACCAAAGTAGGGGGAAAAATTCCAGACTGGGATCAAAATGTGGAACTCTTAAAAATCCTCTGCAAGCTCTAGGAGTCCATATCTGTCCATATACAAACTGTAGTTGTAATTTGTGTAGTCTGAAGGTCTGGGCAGTCCATGAGCTGTTGTTCCAGCTCTTGTAGACTGCAGGCATCTCAGAGGTTCATCCAGCTCCAGCTGACTTTAAACTGGGAGCTGGTGACCTCCCAGAAATGCACTGGGGATTCCAGCTTTACTGAGCTCAATATTAACTCCCTCTGACTCTGAAGGCATTGGGATCGTGTGGCCAGTGCCCAATATGGTGACACTCAGAAATAAAAAAAAACAACAAAGAGAAATCAAATTTTTTTGCCTTGTCTACTTCCAGTTTTACAGCTGCAGCAGAGTAAGGGAATGTTGTAGTTATGCTCTTCAGCTGGATGTACCATTGGATATTTTGGTTATCAGTGTGGAAAAAGCCAATTTGAAGTAATCTACTGAAAAAATAATTTTGAAGGTGTTTTTAATGTCTTGCTTTAAGAACGAGAGTGGCTGAAGCTTGGATTCAGGTAGCAAATGCAATTTCCTGTCCTGAATGGCAATGCCAGTGTGGTAATTAAGGACAATACTAATTTTAAGGTGTATGTGGGCGGAGAAAAAAAAGATTGAAATAATCAACATGTGAAATCATAAGTGAATCCAGTTTCCTAGGCAACTTCTACTGTGCAGCCTGAGTATCCCTGAGAATTCCACTTGGAAGCAATGGGCAGCAGGTACTTACTGGAAGTGGGAATGCTTTTGAGGGAGAGCAGTGAGAAACTCTGGTTTAAACCTGTTTTACCTCTGCTTTTGTTCTTCCTGTCGAGCTCTGTGTCATTGTTTCACTTCCCATTGAATTGTTGGTGGTTCCTTTCCCTGGCAGAGGTGGGTATGGCACTGGGAAGAGCTGTGGATAAGTTTGTTGAAGTCCCTTTTATTTTTCACCGAGAAACTGAATGGTCATTGAATTGTGTTACATAAACAGTTACAGCAGAAGAGCCTTTGGTTAGAGATAGACCACAAACAGTTAAAAAAGCAGTAGAAAAGTATTTTGCTTTGGTGTTTCAGATACAGCAGTCCCTACAACCATGCTCTGGACTGATGTATTCAGTCCCTCTGCTTCCAAGCACTAAGTCATCACAACTGAAGCACCAAAGAGCTCACCAGCCTTATAAAAAAGAGGAAGTGTTGGGTTGTTTAGCTTTTCCCATCCATCATTTCAATCTTTGCATGATGTCTTCAAAGATTTTCTTTTTAATAAAAATGGAATTGCTCTGAAATCCCATGAGAGGTCCTTTCAGGGAGAAAGCAAAATTGCGAGACCCTAAAAATCACAAGGAATGACAATGAAATTGGGTTACAGATTTAATTGGCTTTAATTGGAAAAAGCAGCTACTGGAAAAAAACCTCAAATGTAGCTAAACAATACTGCAAGTCAAAGGGAGTTCCTGAGGAGGGGGGTAAGGATTATAGGGAATCAGGAAAGGAACAAGGGATGTTTAAACCCAAAGAGGAAAAACAGAATAATTTGCTTTATACATCTCCACATAAACACAATTTTATATATGTATTCATATGTGTAGATAAATACATAAATACTATTGCCCACTGTAAATATGTTTAGATTCCTTGTACAAAATATTATTATTGGGATAAAAAGTTGAAAGATATTCTTTAATACTCTCTCTTCCCTTGCCTTTCCTATCTGTGGTACTTGCAACAAAAGTGGAGATAATTCTGTCTCATGTTTGGACACACATTTTGATTTGAACACAGGAAACTGCCACAGCACTGATGCTGCAGAGGTTTTTTAGATGAGTGTCCCAGTGTAATTCTCAGGGGCTAAACACCTTCTGGAACCCAATGCCAGCTCAGGCCAGAAGGGCAAACTTGGCACATGGGCTCAAAATCACTTTCCTGTGCTGCTGTCAACAACCAGCACTTTCCTGTGCTGGTTGTTGACAGCAGCAAAGCCTCTGCAGGAGCTGGGTATGCTGAAAAGGACAATTTATTGTGATTCTAGGGAACTGTGATCAGGATTTACAACTGCACTGCATCCTTGATATAACCAACACCAGATGGTAAATGAAGGAATTTGTGAGGTATTTCTTTAGTTTCTCCAAGGTGCTGGTACCAGATCTAATGCCAGCTGCTCATCTTAATATGAACACTTCCTGGTGTGTTAACTCAGCCTAATCCCCTAAAATAGCCACTTCTTTACTGTAATTGATATGTGACCTTTGTGAGCAGTGTCTGAGAACACAGGGAGGTTAATGAATTCTGTCTTTTCTCACCAGTGTGAGGCACTGAAGTAATAATCTCTCGTTAGAGAAGGGAACAGAGGGCACACGTCATGTCCAATATTTTACCTGTGGCAGAGCTGTGAACTAACCCAGCTCTCCAGAGCCAGGCTTGGAGCTGAAGCAAAGAGGGCTCATTGCTCTCACCAGACCATCCATGGGATGAATTGCAGTGCACATTTAGAAAGCACTGCAAGCTTTTGAGTCCAGGATACAAATTTTCCTCTGCAGATTTTGCCTTCATTGCTCTTCCTCAGTTGCCAGGGTGGTGGTGTCACATTGTGAGGAGTGCCAAGGTTCTGGGATTGCTGGAGGAAAGCAGTGCTTTGGTGCTTGGGGCAAAGACAGGAGAGGCTTTTCCTGAAACTATTCTGTGTGGCTCTGGGCCAGAGAAAACGCCTCTCTCATGGCAGAGGCAGTGCTGACACACTGCACAGTCTTCCCATTACCTCTGGGGTTTTGTTAACTTGTGAGGACATTTGCAAATCCAGTCAAATGATTTTACGCTGCCTCTTGCAGCACAATCCCCTCCCAGGTCATTGCAGAGCAGCACATCAGGCACAGAGCTCACCCCTGCTGGCATCACAGCAGAGTGGGGCAGGGCCTGCAAGGCACAGGGCTGATCCTCTCCCTTTCTTTCAGTTTGCTCTTTCCAGTGTTCCTTCTTTCTGCTTCTGCCCTTCCATCCTGCTTTCTGTTCTTCTCCCATCTTCCTGATGTCTTTACACCAGTTTTTAGCCTTCCTTCCCTTCCATCTCTCTGTCCTTCCTTCTGCCACTGCATTTGTCCTTCCTCCTTCTGTTCCTCCATCTGTCTTTCCATCTATTTTGCCTTCTCTCTGTCTTTGTCTATACATGTTCTTTCTTCTACTCTTCCATCCTCTTTTCCATCCTTCTGTTCTTCATTCTTCACTCCACTCCTTCCTTTCTCCTTTCACCCATACTTCCATCCCTCTGTTCCACCAGTCTTATTTCCATCCATCTCTCCTTCCCCCTCTTTGCCCTTTAGTGTCCCTTCTGTCTCTCTTTCCACTCATTCTTTCTTCCTTCTGTTCATTCTTCGGTTTGCCCTTCCCTTCCCTTCCCTTCCCTTCCCTTCCCTTCCCTTCCCTTCCCTTCCCTTCCCTTCCCTTCCCTTCCCTTCCCTCCATCCATTCCCACCCTTATATCCCCATTATATATCAGATGCACATATTTATAGTGGATAAATCTGA
Organism: Ammodramus savannarum pratensis; assembly: GCA_020466415.1. Taxonomy (NCBI): domain Eukaryota; kingdom Metazoa; phylum Chordata; class Aves; order Passeriformes; family Passerellidae; genus Ammodramus; species Ammodramus savannarum. The sequence goes on from JAHXMQ010012337.1 coordinate 25,989,676, forward strand.
CCCTGTCCTGGCTAGCAGCAGCAGATCCCCATTCATGCTCCATTTGGGGGTTTCTGTGTGTCCATCTGTACGTCCCTCCTTCTGTCCCTTGTCCATGTGTTGCCATCCTGATGGTGGCACCTGGGGGCAGCTAAAGGGCCTTTCCCAGTGCTGCAGGGTGAGCTCCATCCCCACCATGGAGAGCACACATGGAGCAAGAAGAATTTGATTGCCATGCAGAGACACAAGTTGTGTGCTACAATACACGGCCTTTGCCCAGTTCCCAATTAACTTCCTGTGTGACTCCCTCCCACATTCCTCTCTAATGCAGCTCAGGTGAGGAGAGAGCAGCATCAATAGTGTGGATTCAGGCAATGTGTGGTTTTGGCAGGAGCCCCAGCAAGTATTGCTGCCATCCATCTCCCATTACCCTGCTGACACCTTCAAATGGCAGCAGCCTTTACAGGCTGTGCTGGGAATTATCCTGCACCTGCTTGCTAGAATCACTGTACATGTGTTTATCCTTTCCTGCTCCCATCTTTGTACCACACTGATTTGCCAACAAGGGGAAAAAAGGCATTTATCAACACAGCACCATTTTATGCAGCACTCCAGCAATTCTGAATGGATTCTGTTGGGATCAGGTACCCAATTTGGTTCATCCAAGAAAAACAAAAGAGAAGAGCCCCGGGGTGGTAAACTGCAATAGTTTACTGCACACACACACAAACACCCCCCTCCTGCTTTTTCCCAGCCGTAAGTTATAAATGGCACTGGTGGGAGGAAAAGGTTTTTCCTCTCTCTGAACAAATTCTCAATACCTGTTCTGGCTTACAGGTCCTACATTGATCTGCCTGTCATCCTGCTCCATTTGGAGTGATAGAGCTGCAGAAAAAAGCTTTTCTTTAATTGGGATAATATTGTATTTTCCCTTTAGGAGAGAACTGTGGTATGAGGGATGTTCTTCCTGCAATAAAACGACTCTGGCAGATGAAGTCCTGACAGCAAAGCCCTAATTCAGCACTTGCTTAATTCTGCTGACTAAACAAGGCCCTGTGCTGAGCTGTGAGCACTGCTGGTGTCCCATGGTGAGACCCAGCACACTGAGGGCAGTTTTTGTGCCCAGACAGATCCCTGGCATTGAGCTGGGCACTGGCTCAGAGGGGATGTGCAACTTCCCCCACAGCTACCCTGGTTCTGGACTGCTCTCAAAATAAAGAGGTTTTCTTCTTCTTCTGGTCCTGAGTGAGGACTGGAACCTGTGATGGCCATTCCTGCCCTCACCTCAGGCTGCAGTGTTGCCGTGCTCCATCCTGGCCAGGGGCAGCCAGCTGGGAGGGAGCAGCTGCTGGGGACACTGGGGACACAGGGACAGCCCTGGGTGACTGTGCCAGATGGTGCCTGAGCTGCCCAGGGCCCCAGGCAGTGTTTGGGGTGACAGTGTCCTGAGGAGTTCTGCTGCTCTCCTGGCACTGCCAGCAGCTGAATTCAGCCCTTCAAGGGAGGGACACAAAACCAACCTGTGCCCCAAAAAGGGGGAAGCTCCCATGTGTGACCCAGGGACTGCACACTACAAAGGACCATTCAGTTGTTGATTTCTGGGATGCCTGTGCCTGAGAGGCCAGTCCTAGTGCCTCCATCTGGTGAGAGCTTTGGGAAATGTTTGTTGCTGACCTGGACTGTGTTCACAGAAGGCGCTGGCACTCTAAAATTTAAAAAAAAATAAAAATAAAAGCTACCAAAATCTGCTTAATTTGGAACTGTAGCCAATTTCTTTGGGAAATACTGTGCCTCAATCTGCACAAGCTCATTGCTTACATTCCATAGGATTTCTTCAGCAGAAAGCATGGCCTTTAAACAAGGAGGTTTTTACAAGTACACATAACTCAGAGCCACAGAAAAAAGAAATTTTCCTGGAGAAAAATGAAATGGCAAGGCGGTACACATTTATTTTATCAAGTTGAAGACAATATTAAAAGGGAAGTGGGAACATAAAAAAAAAAAAAAATAAGGCTGAGTTGCTGCATTGCCTTGCCTCACCATGAGGAATGTTTCTGGCAGTGCCACTTTGTCCTGACTGAATCCCTCTGTGGGAAAGGGAGGCCTGACATCCTTTATTGTGGTCAGGGTTTAGTGTGAGTTACTGAGGATCCCTTCAGGAGACAAACCAGTGCAGCCACCCCTGTGCTGAGGTCGGGGAAAAGAGTCAGGAATTATTCCCTACCTGCTCTCCTGTGGCAGCAGGAGGGCACCAGATCCACCCCCACAGGCCAGCAGGGGCCAGGCAGGAGGGAGGGATGTTTGGAGAAGGAGCTTTAAGCTCCACAAATATTTTATGTAAAGCTCTTTTTCAGAATCTACTTTTGTTTTGAACCAAAATTTTCCAGCTTTATTTGTTCTTTGTCTCCTGAAGAGATGAGGAAACAATAATTATCACTTCTTTTCATGGACTGTCACCTCAGCACATAACCCCAAGTTGTAGTGGTCAGCTCCACACACATGGAGTGGGATCCACACCAACAGCCACCACAGAACTGGGGAGACACTGTGACCTAAAGATATCAATGGGCTGGAGGGGAAAAGTCATTAAGAGTTACAGAATTATAAAAGGAAAACATATCTGGAATGTTTAGGTTGATCACTTGTTTGTAAAATAACTAATGTTTAAAAATGGTATCCAGAATTGGGGTGGGAATCTGGCTAGGGAGCAGGTGCCCACATTCTATCCCTTGCACCCCTACACATGCCCAGCTATTTCTGCCTGATAGTTCACTGATATTAAATTATGAGATATCTGCAATAAACCCTAAAATAAAATAAAATAAAATATTAAAGCACTAATTCCTTCATTAGCTTGTCATTTAGATGATAATCCAGTTGTCTCAGTCAAATCCTGCCAGGCATTCCCTGCCTTCTTAGCAATTCAGACTGGACAGATTCCCTAGAGCTGCTCCTCAGAACCAGACCAGGATTTTTTCCCCAGCATGATGCAGGAACAACAAATTTCTGTTGTGTGCAAGGCAGTGGGACATGATTGATAAATAGATGAGATGGGAGATAAGAGATGTTAGACAGATGATGGGTAGATAGATAGATAGATAGATAGATGGATAGATAGATAGATAGATAGATAGATAGATAGATAGATAGATAGACAGATAGATAATAAACCTGGCAGCACTTCCAGGCCCTTGGCTGCACAGCCACCATCCAAGGCCACAGGTAGCACAAAGGGGAGTGTGTGGCACTGCACCCTCTAAGCCATCATGCCGTGGACAATGTGGTGACAGCCTCCAGCCCCTTCTGCTCTCCCCACCCCCATCAAAAAAGAAGCTAAAAATACTAAGAAAAATGTTTTTGCATCCACACCTTCCAATTCTGTTAACAAGCAGTGCATTGCTTCTAGTGAGATAATGATTTCTTGATGGACTCCCATCAATGGCCTGTTTCCACATTATCTGAAATAATTGCTTCAGAGTGACCACAGAAGGAGCAGCAGGTAGGCAATGAGGCTGCACTTGCCAAAACATAATGGATCATTTAGTCCTTCTCGGAAGGCTCCAACGCTTCTGTGCCTGATGGCACCGTTCTGCAAATAAACCTGGCTATGGGGATCAGGTTCTTCACAGCAGCAGATCAGAATTCACATTTGCCATATCAGAATAAGGCACTCAGAAAATAAACATCAAAAAGTAAAAGCATTCAAAGTGTACTCCTGGCTTGCAGGCACTACACCCTCTCATTGAGCTGATGAACATCTCAGTCAGGAAGGGGTCTCTCCATCCTGTTTTTAGCAGGAGGTGTTGGTTTCTTCCTATATTTTGCAACTTTTAATGTTTCCTTTCTTTCTTTTATTTTTCCCTCAATTTCATTTCAAGCCCTTCTTCCCCCAGCTACAATACAGACAAACCCAGCCATACAACCACTTACAATATGGCAAGCCTTGAAGAATTTTCATTTTTTAGCCATTAAAACCCGTGTGTGAAGCACTGGCTCCATACATGTCCAGGGGACATAATAATCCTTTTTTTGGGGGGTGGGGCCAGCTTTATGAAAAAGAACCCGTCAAGCCATTTAAATAAATGTATATTTTAAAGTGTTCTATAATAGAAATTGTATTTGAATTATATTTTTAAATCTAGCACTTTCTAAGGGGTATTGAGGTTATAATTTTGAAAATAGCCTTAATTTTTTATGAGTGTTTTAGTGTACTTTTAGCAGAAGATGTAATTAAGACTGTGGTATTCCACATGGTTTCTCAGCAAGGAGATCTGCATCCATGGATGCCACTCACGATGGTTTTTGTGGTGGCTCCATAATGAACCGGGTAAGGAGGACAAGGAGCAGCTTTGCAGAGAGCATTTGGACTGATTTGTGTGTAGCAGCTATTTCTGGGATTGTAGTCTGGGTAATCATGTCCCTAAATAGCCAAACTATTTGTGTAGAGCACAAATGGGTTTGCACTTTGCAAACCCATTTCAGTCTGCACTGAAACTCTGTCAGATTTGGCTGCAGGCTTTGGCAATAGAATGAAAATGGGGATCCACTGGAGAAACCCTTCCCAAAGCAGGCTCAGAGTGCAACAGCCCATAATAAATGCAATGAGGAGATGCTGGGTCCTGCCCCAGAATGAGGGGCTGCAAAGAGGGAGCACTGCACTGACCTGGGGGTGACAACCAAATCCCATCAGGGACAGGGGAAAATGTTACAGTCAAGGACCTTCAGCCCTTCAACAGGCAAGGAAGACACAGCAAAGGGAGTGGGAAACAGCCTCAGCTAAAATTTCCTTGGGGCTTTCTAAGGAAAAACCCACAGCGGTGTGTTTAAAACTGTGTTGGGTGGAGGTGGAATTCACAATTTGCAATTTATGAAAAAAAAAAATTTAATCCAGACCAGTGAATTTCCAAAGTGCTGCAGAAACAACAGACAGCTTATCATTGGGATCAGTTGCATTTGCCTTCAGTCTCCCTGCATTTGCCTTACTGTCACTCATCCCTGGCAAAGGCAATGAGAAAGGACACATTTGTCCTGCTCAAATTTGTATTTCAGAGATCAGGGAAAAGGAGTCTGTTCTCTGTCACAGTGTGCTAAACAAAGGTGTTTTCTTTTCCTTTGATTATAAATATCCCCTGCGCCAGAACCCAAAGCAGGACCCCCCACAGCGTGTGACAAATTAGGCCAAAACTCTCCTCCAGAGTTTCACCAGCTCAAATGAGACTGAGATAATCCCAGATATGTTGGAAGCACAATGTTCTCATTTTCAAACTGAGAGAATCAGGAAATAACCAAAGTGTTGGGTGTTAGAACCCATTTTAAATATGATTGGCCTAAATGATCTGTGCTTGGGAACTATGAGTTCACCAGCACCACCAATGACAGGCTGTTTTTAAAAGAGAAAACCCACTGGATTTATTCCCCTGATTTCTGTCCCTCAGGCATGGTGTAGCCAATTTGTGCTGCAGCTTTTGCAGTTTAGTGTCTCGAATAATTATTAAACCCTCCTACCTTGGCTCTTCAGTTCACCCACTCCAGATGAATCAGTGTGTAATTATTGTTTGTCTGGGCTTACCTCATATCCTGTGATCATATCCTATTCTGCAAAGCAAGGAGCCAGTACAATGTTTTGGGTATCACCAACTCTTTTCCAAAAACCACACCCACAGAAATGCTCAAAAGGGAGATGGGTTTGTAAATACCATAGGAAATTCCTTTGCCAAGAATCTCACATGCCTTCAGTTCAGTCTTCCCAATCCTGACAACACCAAAGGATGCAATCCTGCAAACTCCACCCACAAACTCTGTGGAGAGTTGTTTGGTGAAAACTAGGTTGGTGAAATCCTGCAATATTTTTTCTTAAATCTGAGATACTTTGATTGTGAAGTGCTCTTACAGCATTTTGTACTTGGCTGCCTCCTGCTCCTGGCTGAACTCCTTGGGAAATGAGAATGAAGTACTGATGTCTCCCTTTCTTTCCCAACCTTTACCAAGATTTTAGGGGTTTTCCTATTTAGGAAAAGCTTTTCACTCCAGACATGCCCATCGTGGGATGTTGGTCCCTGGAGAACATTGTTCTACCCAGGACTTGTACTGTGAGGCCTTCTCATGTGGGAGAGAGGGAATCATTCAACCAGTTCACTCCTTTTTAAAAGAAAATGTCAAACTCTTATCCCATAAAAATAAATTACTCTATCAAAGTGCACGTATTCCAGGAAGGAGAAGCCAATATTTATATTCTAGCTCCCAACTTGCTGTTAAACCACAGCAGTAGCTGTAAAACTGAAGTTGAGCTATAGGAAACACATTAAAGTCTCTGTAATTTGGGTTGGGATCTTAACTGGAAGCCCTCAACAGGGGGGATTGTCCTCCCGCCAGTGCCTCTCACTGAAGAGTCTCTGGGGGCTGATGCCAATTCCTGCCTTCCCCAGCACACACAAAACTCTGCTCCTTCACCAGGGCTGTGTGTGGGGTGACAGGAACTTCTGCAGCTGCTGCAAAATCCACCAAACCATGAGGGAAACCAGTGCCTGAATTCCAGCTTTGCCATTTGCTATCAGCACTGATGGCTCTGTACCACGATCCACGTCATTTGCTAAATGAGCTTTTTCAAGGGAGATTTCATTTGGGGAAACCAAAACAAAACACCAGCTTAACAGAACTTGAGGGCCTTAACATTGGGATAATACAAAAATAAACCTGAGTTATCATCGCTCGATATGCACAGCTCACAAAGCTTCCAAAACAACTTCCAACAACTGGCAGCAGCCCTCAGATCAAAGGAGGCTCCTGGGCTGCTGGAAAACTGCACAAGCCTTTCTGTTAAATACTGAGATGATAAATAGGGTTTATCCTGCAGGAATGTGTGCACACCTGCACACAAACACACACCATAGGATCTGTACATGCACACCACTCTGAATTCTCTACAGCTCTATCTCTATCTATTTGTGCATACACATAAATTCTCTACAGCTCTATCTCTATCTATCTGTGCGTACACACAAACCTCTGTGTGTTTGTACACATACAAACTTCAAAGTCTCTTCAATTTGGGATCAAATTCTACTCAACAACCAATTAGATATTTTTTTTTCCCCCAGCAATCTTGTAAATATTCATGTGGTTTCTTTCCCCTAAAGTTTAGACTGTCACCTCCTTCTAGAACCTGCTAAATAATTCCAAGGAAATGAAACGCAGCTTTTGGGATGTCAGTTGTTCCATTCCCAGGTTTGCAGGGAGCCACAGAATCACAGAATATTCTGAGTTAGAAGGGACCCACAAGGACTGTAAAGCACTCATTCCCAAATTCTGAGCCATAATTTTGAGCACAGAGATGTTCATGTCAAGTCTGTGAGTTCAGAGTTTTGACAGCACAAAATGGGATCACAGATTGATCAAATTCCAGGCACCTCATCACCTCATGGTGAAACGTCCTCTGTAAGTAACTGCCAACAGTCATGGAAATCAAACCAAAACAGATCTTAAAGGAAGGTTCAGATATGAAAGAACTTTCTTATTATTCCAAATCCTGTTTAATTAACACTTACTCCTAGTCTGCCTTTAATTTTCCTTTTCATCTCCTGCCTGTCATTTGACATCTCTACCATGATGAAAGAGATACTTATTATGAATGGGAAACACACACCAAAAAAAACAAAAACAACACATTTCCAATACTCTCTCTGCTCAAAGAGATTCTGCTGATTCACACTGGCACCTTTGTCCTGTAACCCTTTTTGTTTTCACTTCATTTCAGATCCATATCACGATTCTAGCAGAAACCCTAACTCAGGACAGAATTTTAGGAGAACAACTCAGCTTCTCCCCTCCCCAGCATATTTCCCTATCAAACACCAGTCCTTGGCTGCTGAGTGCCTCCAAAATCAGCCTGATGCTGAGGCTTTTCATGATGATGAAACACAAAAGTAGGGCAGACAAGGAGAGGAAATTTTTCAAATGTATTCATGATTGCCCTGAATCCTGATCCACTGCAGTCAGATGAAAACGGGCATCGCTTCCAGTGGATGCAGTTTTGCATTTGTTTTCTTGAAGATTTCCTCACTTGCAGACTATTTTTTATTATACAAAGCATCTTGTTAAATGCTGAATTACAGTTGAGACGACCTTCACTCTCTCAGTTTGCTCAGGGTCTGCATTATAGGAGAGAGAGAATAAATTTGGCTCCAAGGCTTCTGCTGGCCAAGTATGCTCTGTGGAATGAAAGAAACCAACTTCTGCTGCAAAATGGGAGATTTAAATTTTAGTTGAAATACAGAAGCAGTTTACTCACATCTTTCTCTTTCCTTGAGCTTTCTGTCAGTACACAATTACATTGTCAAATCTGTATGCAAATAGACACAAGGTGCACACAACGTGGGCCACACAGCAGCTGCTCCACATTTGCAGTCAAACTGTGCTGAAATTACATTGGCTGCCACAGCCATCAATATTTTTTCCAATAGAAATTCTGCCTTGTTTGATCCCAAATAAGCACCTAAAGTGCACTTTCCCAGCTGTGTCAAGGGGAGAGCTCTCTTTGCTCAATATTTTGTCTCTTGTCCTCACAACCACATTGACCCTGCAATTCAGACCAGCCTGCAGCAAGGTGCCCCAGCCTGGCACAGTCCAAGCTGTCAATTTTCCAACCTAAAGGTGGGAAAAGCTTTGATGCACACAGGGTTATGGGGATGAAAGGGGAAACTGCTTTGAGCTTCCCCCTGGTGACCTCACACCAGGGAGGGAGAGAGAAGCCCAACCATCCAAGGGACAAACACTTCCCTCAGGCCTGGGCTTTCCAAACCACTGCCAAGGAAGGGAGGACCCTGCAGGAGTTGCAGATGAGTCCAACAGTGAGGTAACAGGCCTGAGACTTTGGAGTTTTTATCCTTTCTCGAGACTAATCAGAGCTTTTTCCTGGCACAACACTATGAAGGTCACCTCAGGGAAGAGTTTGGACTGTTGGCTGATCAAGTTTTTAATATTAAATTATATTTTTGCCTTTGAAATTGCCATTAGAGACACCACAATAAAGGGTGAAGGATAAGAATGTGTCGAGACAAATCTTAACAAATGTTTTGTTTCCCTACCCCAAGTTCTGCTAAAGACAAAGCTATCATGAGTAAGATTTGAAAATTTGTTATCTGTGTGAATGTTGGGGTTTTTTTCCAGTTTTACTGCAAAGTGTTGCCATTTTGTGGCCTGACAGATCCTCCCCTCGCTGAAGCACTGCATACCAGGATGGGCTCCTGGCCTGGAGATCAAAACCCATTCACTTCCTACTCCTGTTCACAGGGGAAAAGCCTCCTGGGTGGTGGCCACATTCAGTCACTCCCCATGCCAAAGACACAGGACTGACACAGCTACGAAAGAATCTCTCTTTTCCTGATGGCTGCTTTGTGTGGCTCCCGGGGTATCTGGACTTTTGTAATGATCAAAATAATTATAAAAATAATCATTTAAGACAAGCAGCAAAAATATTGAAAGCACATGTGTGTGTTTGGGGATGTGTGTAGCAGGAGATCACCCTCTGGATCCAGCACTGGGGACAGTTTCTCATCCCACAATCCAAGATTATACACATTTCAGAGCCCCTGTTGTGAGCAAGTATTTAAAGACTAACATTAAAGGAAAATAAACCTTTCCCATCAATTGTGAAAGTAAAACCATCAGTGAAACTGCTACAGAAATGGAAGCACAGCTAGAAGAAAATTAAAAACAGCAACCCCAGAATACCTGTCCTAATTAAATGTTAGCTGGGAATATGTGAATTAAAATAGGAATGACATTTGAATTAATAAAAGAGCAACAAAATGTTTCAGGAACTGTTTTTCCTTGTCTGATGCTGTAATTTCCTGAGCTCCAAGGCATGTCTGACCAGCTTTCATGGACACTCTGTAGGCTCATGCAGCATTTTTGGGAACTGACTGACCTTGTCTATCCAGGGTGTCCAACCGAACCACCTCTATGGCTTGGGTAGTCAAAAAAGGATCCTTGGGATTTTTTTAGGCTGTAAGTAAATGTACAAAATGAATTGCAAGAAAGCCAAAAGGTGGTGAAAAGCCCACAATGCTCAGGAGAGAAAGAGAACCTGGAAATGCATCCAGAACTTTCCTGTGCTGGGCCCATTTTCCAGCACTTCCCTTTGTTCCCAGCATAAATGCAAATTGAACACCACCACAAGGCCCACAATACAGCAAGACATGGTGAGATTAAATACAATGTGAAAGCTATTTGAGATTCTTAGAAAAACTAAAATTAAAGATAAGGCTCTAAAATCACAGGACCAAGTTTACATCAACCTTGTATTTCCAGATTTGTAAGGCCATTTTTATGAGATAAATATTTGACTAGAGAAGGGTTGTAAATACTGAACTGAATTGCTTTATACTGCCACAGCACCTGAGATTTTTGGCTGCAAGGTGAAAAACAGGCTTAGCATTTTTAAAAATACAGGTTTATGACAAGCCCTGCTAAGGAGGCTCCAGCATGCAGAAATCTCTCTTTGAGCCCCCAGTTTCCCTGTGCTGTATCCCTGCCAGCTCCTTTCTGAATGCACAGCAGAGGCTCCACACAGCAGCTTTTTCTTTCTTCCCTACTTTGCTCCGTTCCCTGGTACCACAAACCCATTTTTCCAAATGGATGTCTTGGATCCTGAGTGCCCCCCTGGGCAAGCCCATGTTTGAGCAGTCCTGCAAGAGGAGAAAAGCAGCCTGATACTCATTAAAAGTCTGTTGATGGGCTCAGCCTCTGCTGCTATTGAAGATTCATCAGTTTCTTTTTCCACAGGAATGTATTTGACTGCAGTATTTGGAAAGTAGAGCAATAGCACCAATTATATCCCAGCAAAGCGTGTGTGTGCATACAGAATTTCTGTAGGGGTGGGCTGGCATTGAAGTCCCTGGCAGATTGCCAGAGTTTGGAGATGTTAATGCTGGATTGTGACACGGTGACAGAGCTGTGCTGCTGCAGGGAGGGTGTTTGCACACTCCTCACCAGGCACAGGGACAGCACAGAGCTCAGGAACCCACCCCAGCACACCCAACCAGACCCAGACTGTCCCTGACAGCCACTCCTGCACCCACAAAGGTGGCAGTGCCTGTCCCTGTCTGCTCAGTGCTGCAGCTGCTGGGCTGGAATGTGGGACAACCCCAAAGGTAAAACCAGGGGCCACGCTCAGCTCCCCCAAAGGGGGGTCATGACCTCCAGCCTTTGTCTCAATGTTAAGAACAACCAAGTCCAACCAACAAAACCACATAAAAGATGAAAGTCAGGGACTGCCTTCCAAAGCTTTTGGACAGAGCTGGTTGTTAAATCACACGGGCACTCTTTAAAAGTGCCTTGGTCATCTTGTTCTTGTACAAAGACGCCCTTGATATTCTGCTGCCTTAACATCAGCCACCAATATCCCATTGCCTTCCATGGGAACAGCTGCCCCTGCACCTGCAGCTCAGGAGGAGAGGAATGCTATAAAACCCCAGGGAGACCACTCAGAGTAATAAAGTGGGACAGAGGATACCTGGGCTGGGTGTGCAGGGCACCAGAGCACATCTAACAAAATAACACAGGACACGGTGCAATAAGCAAGTGCTGATGGGCAGAGCAGCTCCCAACTTCCACTTGGAGATGTGGAAATAATTGCCTAGGGAGCAGGCTGTGGGAGGGAATGGCAACTCAAAGCATAGAGTGAGAGTGAGCCTTCATTTATTCACTCTGCAGCCTGCAGGTCTGAAATCAGAAAACAGCAATGTAATGGAGGGTGTTGCTGAAATAAAATTACTCTGTCAGAGAACAACCAAAGAAAATTAATTAGGGATTAATATTAAATGAAGGCAAGAGAAGTTGGAAAGGGTAAATTCAGCCAGAAAGGTTTTGTAAGAAAGGGGCATTCTGTGGCCTGGTGGAAAACAACGAGAATAAAACCATGCTACTTCTTTTTGTACATTCCTCATACAGGAAAAAAAAAAGGAAGTAAGCCTGAAGGAAAATATACAGGAAACAAAAAACCTCTCTACATTTAATTCATTTCAGCATCACATAGAACTTGCTCCTGCAAGTGAGGCTCCACCAGAGGTAACAGTAGGACACCAAACCATCCCTGTCCTGCAGTGCCAGCAGTTCATCCTCAGCCAAAGGCCCTGTGCAGCCCTTGGCTTCAGGGGATTATCTGCAGCTCAGAGCAGCACCCATGAGGGGCAGATTTGCAAGGACACCAAAGCTGCAGAGCCAGGAGGACACCAGAGCAGACCAGGAGAGCCCCCAGCTTCCCCTGTGAGCCCTGTGGCCTTGGGCTGTGCCAGGCTCAGATCCTTCACACACTGAATTGTACTGAACGTGGTGTGTGAGTGCTGGGAATTGCTGTGAAAGGGATGCCCCTCTCAGCATCAGTAATAGAAACTCCTTCATAAACTGTCCCACCTGTTCTGACACCCATGAGTTGGAGATCAGGTTATTTTTCCGGGCAACTTCAGAGAGAAGGGTCATGACTGGAGAGCCAAGTGCATTGCCCAGGAAAAAAAAAAAAAAAAAAAAAAAAAAAAAAAAAAAAAAAAAAAAGAGGTGGTTCGTTAAGGCATTTCAAAGAGAAATATTCAAAGTTTCTGCATATAAAAAATTAATTAGCTGACCAAACATTTGAATGCTGAATAAATAACCTTTCCCTGGCAAAAAATAAAGCTGAATGATCTGAAACAAAATAAGGGCATCTGTCCAGCAAGGAGAAGGAAAAGAGAAGCTGCTTTCCTCTCTCAACTTCCCCAGCTTGCATTAGGGGTCACACAGTTCGAAGAGGATCAAATTCAAACAGGACTCCAGCGTTTGAGCCCAGCCTTGATCCGGGTGCAGTGTTCCTGGGGAACACAAAGGAGGAAATGATCAGCCCTATCCAAGATAAGGTGACACTAAAAGCACCGGCCTGTCCTGCACCCTGGTGCAGGAGCTTTGGGTTCCCTCCCTGTGCAAGGAACTTGTCCTTCCAGCCACCTCCATCATCTCCTGAATGGCCAGGAAAATACAGAATTCTGCCCAGCAATGGGGATTTCACCCATTCCTTACAAAACTGGCTCTGAACCTCCCAGCAATTCCCCAGTTTCTTGCTCACTCTTGAGTCAATCCCATGAATCTCCAAGGGAAGGAGCTTCCCTCTCCTTCCATAAGGTCCCACTGGGCTCTGCTTTAAATAAAGCAAACCAATGTTCTCTGCCCCAGGGGTGTTTGCTATCGAGTGGTGTTCCACACAGAGAGGAAACACAATGCCCACAGGAGATGGGAAGGCACATCCCACACAGAGATCCAGGCAGCTGCAAGTCCTGCCTTAGTGCTTGATCAGGTTGCAACTTTGGAGTTATTTATTCAAATTATTATTTTAATTTGAATCACAATGGAATGTTTCAAGTAGCTCAGCCTGTGCTTTTAAGGCTTGAGCATCCACACTGAGTCAGTGAATGGAGTATTTTTATAGGTTCTTGCCATGCTTTTTTCTCCAGTTCAAACACTGGCAATTTATGATGCAGCAGCTCCTTTCCCGAGCTGAGGGAAGAACCAGCCTTGTGTCAGTGCATGGAACCACCAGCACATTCATTTTCCACACAGAACCCTCTCTTTTCAAAGCACCTGACTCAGAACAGCAGGGTCAGGATCCAGCTCATAATGAATATACAATGTATGCACAGGAACAAACAGCCCCTGAGCCATCCCAAATCTCCTACATTAACTTCACAGCCAGTCCCTGCTGGGGAACACAGAGGTACTGCTTTAAAAGAGCTGCAGAAAAACTCAGGGGACATGCTGAACTCTCAGCTTGTTCACCAAAACGTGTAATTTGGCAATCTCAACAAGGCTCACAAAACATCAGGGCAGTGCATTTACTTTCTCGAGGATTTCTCTGCTGCAGGCAGGAAATACACAGTTCAGCCCAGCCCTGCCAATCAAAGAGTAGCTCAGACACACTTATATAAAAGCCTGCAAAATTACCACAAAAATAGAATAATCCTGCAGGAGATGCTTGCCCAGCATTCTGCTATGTCTGACAGCAAGAGCACACCGTGTTTTCTTATCCTTTCCTTTAAAGGAAACTCTTCAGCATTTTGTTTTGGGATGTTTGCAATCATTGCTGCTTTCCAATAAAGTGATTTTTTAGGCAGGTAAAAGTATGTGGCCCATATTTCCAGAAAAAGTCTTCCCTTGTCCCAAACACTGAGAGTTGATAATGGCAATTGGTGCAAAGCAGAATTAATGGGTTTTCTCTCATGGAAGCTCACCCATTGCACCTGGGGCTGATGTTCCCCTGCAGGAGCACAGGCCACGGGGGTGTCAAACTCACTGAGCCATCCCAGAGCCACTCCTGGGCTCAGCTCTGCAGCTTCTCTCAGACAGGGCCTGGCAAAAACCCCACTGTGCCCTTCAGCCAGGGGTCTCACCTGTGAGTTGGTGTCACCAAATGTCATACAGACCCTTCTTCTGTGCCCTGTCCTCCACAGGCTTGGTTGAGAGCCCTGCAGTGAAATCTGCTTTATAAAGGCTTTTCTTGTGGAATAATTCAAATTAAGATCTCTGTTGGAGCGTGCAATTATCCTGTGTGTGTCTGAAATCAAGGAGAGCCAGTCAGAGGCGGGTCTGTAGCTGGGGATTATTTTCACAACATATAATTTTCAGATCACGCACATCACTGTTCTAATTGGGCTGTGGGAGCAGAGGGTATCCTTATTTACACACAGTTCCTTTAACTCAGCAAAGTGCTGTCATTTCCTTTCTCCTTAGTAAATATTTTTCTCTCATCCTGCATCACAGGGATGGCCCATGGCTGGGAAAGCCCTGCTTGCTCCAGAGGTCATTGCATTTGGTAAATTAATCCTAATTGCAGGCATAGTTCCTGTGAAGCTTGGTAGACTGAAATGGCTTTGTGATTTTAATAAGGAAACATTCCAAACCTAAACATTTGCAATTCTCCAAAATATAATGAGATCATCCACTAAAAGAAAAAAAGGAAAAAACCCATGAGAATTGCAAAACAGCAACAGACACCTTTCAGGACCAGGTTGTTTCATGACCCAGTGAAATCTTGTTCATACTGATTTGTATCTTTTGGTGGATTGGCAGAGACATCAGTGAGTCTTTTCCCAGACTACATTGATCAAATTCGCCAAAATCAAATTTTTCATGTCTACTAAAAAATTCCTTACTGGAGTCTTGTATGTGGGTTGGACTTGGAGCAGGTTACTTACTTCCATCTGCTTCATTTCATGAAAATTTTAAGAACCTAATCATTTGTGAGACTTCTGCTCTTCTTTCTTGCAGACTTTGGTTGGATTTGTGCAATGAGTTTTATAATTTTAAACCCATGGAAGAGCACAAAAGACAAAAGAGTTTTGCTTAGGGAGCAGGTGAGTGAGATATACACACTGCAATTTCTTTGTCCTCCATTTCAGTCATTAACAAGCACCCAGGTCATGTTATCAATTTATTTTCAACAGAAAGTCTTGGGGTTTTTTCCCCATGGGGAAAAAAAAGCCATTTTAGAGTCAAGAGCTTTTGGAGCACATTTCAAGGAAAACACACAAAATGCTACAGACTGTTTGAGCTCATTATTAACTCCAAAATCAGCATCACACCTAATGCAGGGGCCACAGGCCTGCCCAGCTGAGAGGCAACTTTTATTTCTGATTTGGTTCATGTGCTGTGCTGTGCTGTGGAGCCAGAGCCTGGCAGTGTCAGCTGAAATCATGTGCAGTTCTGGTGTCATGAATTGCCATTTATTGAGAACTGCTTTAAAGACAAAATCTGCTCAAGAAAGCAAAAGTACCACAAAAAAGGGCAAAAAGGGAAGAGGAGCAGAATGTGGTTTATCTTTTGCTTGGCAAGCCAGCTATACTGAGATTTCTGTGTCATTAACTTTAAATATAGAGGAGTTTATAGGCTTGTCTTCATGTTTTCATTCCAGCACCTATGAAAACCACATGTGCAAAAGAAAATATAATAAATTTGTAGCTGAGGTTTGTTTCACTGAGTACCAGAATGATGCATTAGTCACAATTCCAGATGAATCCGTTATGGAAGATTTCATAACTGTTTTTTTTTTTGTTTTCAGCTGTTCTGCTGATATTTCATTGAAGTTTGCCCCTGACTTTTCTGCAATCTGTTCCTTGCCTACAGAGCTTTCATTTCACAGAATTCTCTGGGCTGACCTTCCTGCTGTCCTTGCCACAGCATGTCTCCCTCACAGGATCCCACTAAGCTCCCAGGGCTCTGGGCTCAGGAAATCTCTCTTGCACTGGGGGAACTCTGGAAAACTTTGCTTAAGCAAAGCCCTCAAAACTGAACCTATGCAGAGCATCAATCCATTCAAAATTAAACTCTTTCCTTTATAGAAATAATTATTATAATCATAAAGTGAACCAAACCAGCATATTTTGGCAGGTTGTCTGATTTGTGAAGGGTAAAAATACTTCAGGTCGTGTCACAGGACTGTGCCTATAGTTCCAAGTTCAAGGTTGAAAACAAAAGCAAAAATCTCTCTTGAGCAGCCTCAAAACCTCCAACAGTGTCCTTAAAGAAAGGCTTTGATTTGTCTTTCAATTACAGATGTCACAGAAGAGTTTGGGTGGGATGGACCTCCAAGCTCACCTCATTCCACCCCCTGCCATGGGCAGGGCCACCTCCCACTGTCCCAGGCTGCTCCAAGCCCCATCCAGGCTGGCCTTGGACACTGCCAGGGATGGCACAGCCACAGCTGCTCTGGGCACCCTGTGCCAGGGCCTCTGTGTCTTCACAGGGGACAATTTCTTCCTGATGTTGACTCTAGACCCTAAATCTGCCAGTTTAAAGCCATTCCCCCTTGGCTCTTACAGACGTTTCAGGATTTTCTCCTGGGAGTCTGTGATCATCAGAGTGAAATAATCAATTGCTCTAATTTAGCTTTTTAACTGAACAGAATTAAGATTCCCTCTGATGTCCCTGGTCAGGGTTCAAACCAGCCTGAGAAGAGAAGGGAAAGGTAATAAGAGGTGCTGCAACAGAGCAGCCAATTTCCTGCCATTTAACATCACAATGGTGGAGTTACTGCTAATAACAAATTCCATTTGTAAATCCATTAAAACAACAAACCAGCCCAATTTGCTGGTTTTTATATATTTGTATATAAAGTAATGGCTTTGTCCTAGAAGAACAGAAGTTTGTTTCCACAAGACAGGGAAGAGAGTTGTTCTTGTGATTGCTGTCCTTTTTGCCCCCTCTGCTTACACAACCCATAAGATCTGTAATGTTCCTACTTCCAGCAGCTTCCTGGGGCAGTCTCTCCCTTCAGCTGCTCTCATGAAAACCTGCTCAAAGGCAGAACTGGCCCAACATCCAAATGAGGACAGGAGCTGACCCAGATGTGGCAAAGGAAAAAGACTCCAGGGCTCAGCAGGAATTCAAGTAAAAATGGGAATAAGGAGCAAAGGAAGGCTCCCACTTTGCCATGGGCTTCACTGCCCAAACCTGGAGGAGTTTTGCCCTGGGTGAGCTGCCAGTGCCAGAGGCTTCATCCAGCTCCAGCAGGAAGCTCCTCTCTGGATGGTATTGATGGTGCCCAGCACAGGATCCCCCCAGGCAGGGCACACAAATGGCTCTGGAGTGGTGGCTGTGCCCCAAGTGCTCCGCGTCCCTTACACTGACCATTGACTGCAGAGCTTCTGGACTCAGAACATCACCACAAACTTTCTGAAGGCAAATATCAAAAACCTGGATCATTTTACACCTCTTTCAGCAGAGCCCTGCAAATCCAATTACAGGAATGAATGATGAGACATCTGATAGGATAATTATTCATAATTAGATTTTGACAATCTTTGTGAGATGGGCATTTGAGTCATGGGGGGAAATGTTCTCATCCCAAAATTCACCAAAATGGCAGTTCTTGTGTTGAAAAGTCAGATACAGCAGTGCAGTGCTAAAAGAGAGGAATCCACACAAGGAAGAGACGCAGAGCCCTGGAGCCACCCCAGCTGTTCCCAGGCCCAGGAAGCCTCCCTGGCTCCAAGGGGTGTGTGCCCAGTGCTGCCCTGCAGGCTCCTTCTCCCATCCCCTCTGCTGAACACCCTGTGCATGTTCAGGCTCACATTCCAATTTTTCTCACATTCCCATTTCCTGCCATATGCCCCTCCTCAGCACAGCTTTTGTGGCAGTCTGTGAATTGCCCCACCTTAAACCCAGCACTTCCCAACACCTGCAATAAACCACCCCAAGCACTCAATAATAAGGAGAGAAGGAGGGAATGAGCTCCCCATTTATTCCAGATGGGTGCCTGTCCCACAGATGTGAGCTGCTTGCAGGGAGGGCCATCTCTGTTTTCTCGTAAGCAGTCAACACCACTGGCATACCACGAAAATAGCAGGTAATTTTATCTTAGACTTGGACTGAACAAGTAGAAATAGGGGAAAAAATCCCATTGGCAGATTTTAGTCAGAAAGTGAGAAGTTAGAGAGAAGGGTTCAAGTTTTCCTTCATCCTTGCCTGATGGCAGAGGGAAATTTACCCCATTTTCCTTCACTAAAGGGAACCATAACTTTATGGAAACTAAAACTAGCACTGACCTGGTCATTGCTCTTTATGACTGCATTCTCATTTCCAGTTTCTTTCCTCTATGCCTTTTGCCAGACTAAATTGCACAGAGCCGTTGGTTGAATGTTTCCCCTTCTCCATGAGCATCCCTCCTGAGGGGGCTCAGCCTCCTCATCTCTTTTTTGGCTTTGAATAGCTGAGAGTCACATTAGCATCCCCTAATGCAGGATGCAGGACCAGGGCCTTGCTCTACCTTTCCTTCCTCAGCTTTCAGCAATCCTTCTATTTGAGACTTCCTTTTCAAGTGGCTGGATTTCCCTCTAGCCCATTTACCCTCCCTGAGGGATATCAGCACTAAGGAATGAGCCACATTCACTCCCCCTGTGCTCCTGTCTCCTCCCTCACACCTGAACCTCAAATACACAACATTGGTGTTTAACTTCTGAGCATCCCAGTGGTGTCCATCATCCCTCTTGCACTTCCTGCACTAAGGAGCTGACAGGGACATCACAAACCAGGACCTGTGGTTTTTATTTCAGTAAAAGTGCCTGGAGCAGGCCAGAAGCATCACATTGTAACCTGCACTCAGCTCTCATTGAAAGGCTCCTGCATGTTGGAGAAGAGCAGGCAAAGCTCACATCCAGAGCTGGTATTGCCCCAGATCCAAAAGGAATACAGGATGTACATTTGGGAACCACTAAAGTCAGTAATGTGCAGTTGCTTAGTCCTTCATTTAATCAGAATCTCTGTGTGTGTGTGTGTGTGTGTGTGTGTATGTATTTGTTACCTAATAATTCTCCAGGGAGAGGCAGCAAACACAGAGAAATGGGGGAGAGAAAAGCACTTGGCATGTGACAGAGCAAGGAAAACTGAAATATTTGGAAATCAAGGCCTTCATCAAGGCAGCCCCCAAGGCCTCCTCTGCCTCCACACTGGACATGGCCCTTTCCCTGAACCATCCTCAGGCCTCTACCGTGCAGCAGGTCCAGGCATTCTGCTTGCAGAAAGCATCTGGAAATAAGGTATGACCTATGCACATGCACTTAACCTGAAAAAAAAGGAGCCAGTAGTTTTCCCATCTTCTGTAGAGAAATAGGACACATTTTATCTCTGTGATTAAATTAGTGCTTGGCCTGCAAGAAAGTTGTAGCATATGATTTCCCTGGAATACTCCTGTGAGAAGCACTTTCCCCATTTTCTGATTCCTTGTTTGCAGCCAGGCTCCCATTTTGGGAGAGGACCATTAACTCCAATACATTTTTCTTTGCAGATTTCACCACCTCCAAGAGTTTTTCATTTCTTGCAGCCCTCACTTGTACTTTTGTTTTCTAATGCATTTTGCTGCTGCTGCCCTAACATATGAGGAGCCAAATATCTAAGGTAAGTAGCAGAGGGGAGAGATTCAGGGATGCTCATTTACTCAGATTTCTTCATTTCACAGTAGGTCCAGGAGAAATGCACATACATTTTTCAAGAGATCAGCCAATAATCCTATTTTGTTTGCTTGCATCCTCAGTGCAGCATTTCCATTGTATTCCCATAGCATACAAAAGGCTCAATTCTTATTTACCTGCCATGGAGCAACAGGTGAATGTTTATGCACAGATTTCAAGGAGGTTTAAAATAAGACAAAACAAACCCTTCTCTGACAGCAAACATGGAAATAATAAATTGCCTTAAAACAGAACAGTGGTCATGCCTTGTGAAAAATAATGAGCACCCTGTCTGGTTTTGAGGGATTCCCTAGGGATGCTGTGAAACCAGAAAACATTTTCTTGACTAACCAAGAAAAATCAAAGTGCAGCCCTGTCAGCCTTTCTTGTAAAAGTCCATTCCTTGGATGGCTTTGGATACACAAACTGCCACAGCTGCTCCTGCAGGGAGCACAAAGGATGATAATCTCAATAGGTTCAGCCTCACCTCCCCCTACACTGCTGCACATGCAACTGTCCAGCCCAGGAGTTGGAGCTCCATGATCCCTGGGGGTCCCTTCTGATTCTGTGTCCCCCACTCAAACGCGCCGCTGACAATCTGCCCTTGGCAATAATGGAATTACACAGAAGTCTCCCTGCTATGCCCCAGAGTTAGCCAGGAAAAACCAAGAGTTAAGTGGAGAGCTAGAAAAATTCATGTCATTATTGAGTATGGTCTTGGAAATACTGAAATTTTCCACTTTTGTCGCCATGAAAAAAAGGGCATCTAATTCCAAGTTAATAAATTGGTAGAGGACTTCCAAAGGACATGGGAGAAGTGGCTGCCACTCCTCATATCTGTGTCCCAAAGTTAATGCAATGTCTTCCTGACTGTGCTGGCACAGCCTGGCTGGCACTGGATGCCAGCGGCTGCTCCTTGCTGCAGAATTGGCAGTTCAAAGGTGCAAAGCTCTATTTCTGCACTAACCTGATTTGGGGCTGCCATGGATTATGTAAGGCTTGCAGAGAGGTATTCATCAGCACAGCCTGACAACATTTCATCCTGCACAACTGCACAGCAGAAACTAATGAGACATTTAAGAAAGAAGATGAAAAGGAAGAAAGAGGGAAAGATAAAAGAAATTCATTGTTTCTTTAAAAAAAACGAGCCCCAAAACAACAACAAATAATAAGCAGAACAACTAGAAAGGAAAGGAGAGAACATTTTTCTGAAACATTTGTGGTTTTTGTTCCTGAGACGTGTTGGTGTTTGTCTCCCTTGAGTTTTCTTACCCTTCTCACTAACTGTGCATGATCAATTCCTGTAACTGCAAAGAGCAGAAACCCAAAGAACATTAAATGTGATTTCTCCTTTTAGTCCATTTTCCCAGCATAACTTTGCAGGCTGTATTATTTACTGTTAAATAATTTTACATTCAACACTTCAGGAGACGACATTTTCTTCAGCAGCAGTTCTGTTTGTCACTGAGATGAAGCTGCTGCCTTTAGAGTGGGGAGGATTTTAACAGCAGCCAGCAGAAATGTCACTGGGTGTAAGTTCCTCTTCCATAATAAATACAGAGAAGTCTCTTTAATTGGCACAGCTCTGGTACAAGTGGAGAGGTGGCAGCTCAGGGCTGTCCTTACGTGTGCTACAGGGACAGGGGACACATGGCTGCCCCTGGCAAGAGAAGGGAGGCTCTAAAGGAAATATTGAGTTGTTAATTTGTTACCTCATTGCACCTGGGACAGAGATGGGGCATAAGGGGCTGAAGTTATTTTTCTTACATGTTCTCATGCCATTTTTTACCAGGGAAGAGGAGGATGCCATCAAGTTTCTCAGGTACATTTCTTATGATTAAAAGCACAAGTTAATGGTGTCAAGTAACACTTCAGCATCATCTGCAGACTCATCTGCCATCCTCTTGCATGAACTTGTTTTCCATTCAGTAATCTTCTGTCAGGCTGACTCTGAGATGCAAAATGCTGCTCAGTTTTGGGTCCCAGAGGATTGAAACAGGAACAGTATCAAGAAAAGAGCGGGAAATGATCCTCCCAGGTCAGTTACTCCTTTCTCTTCCTCGGGGCAGAATCAGCTCTGCTAAATCACTCCTGACTTTGTCTGAAGAATCCAACAGCCCTTAAATGTGCAGTGCCAGAGCCTGCTCTGCCCTACCCCTCCCAGGAGCAGTCCCACTCCCTGAGCAGCCCAGGGGCAGCAGAGCCCCAAGCAGGGAGCCCTCACAGCAGGAATTTTCAGGTGTTTGGCTCTCCCAAGCAGGACAACAAGATTCCTCTAAATCAGGTTAGAATTGAAGCTGGGCACTTAGAACTTAAAATTTTCATTGTGCAATTGTATTTCCATATATTCACAATGATTTTATCATTTCTCTGCTAAACAAGGAAACATGTAATGCTTGTGCTTACGCTTTTTTTGATATTCCAGAATTCTCATTTATTTGGGTCCCACAGACAGCAGAGAATGAAAGCCCCACAGAACAAACTTAATGAAAGGGTGATGAATGTAAAGCACCCTCCATCCTACAAACACAACAGAAACCACAGGATTCATTGCTAACACCACCAGGCACATCCTACAACAAATGTGCTTCTTACAACACGTTCCTGTGACAGCACAAGGTGCTCAAAGAGCTGAAGGCAGGGCTGACATGGGGCAGTTGCAGAAGGAGAAAAGCCCCTTTCCTCTCTTTTTTGTTTTCCTATCACAGCCACTCCTGGGATTGGAGAGAGCTGCAAAACTCATCTGTCCACCAGAGCAGGGCACCCTGTGCTAGCACACACTGGCTCCTCCCAGGGACTGCACACAGGGAAGGTTTTCAGGGATCCCTAAATCCCAAGGCACACAGTGACAGTAAAAACAAACAGAGAAGGGTTCAAGGAGAGTCACATTGTTCCACTGCTGTGTTCCACCAGTAACAGCAGCATGTCTGCAAGGCTGCTCAAGTAACAGCAATGCTTTCTCTTGAAAAAGAGCAGTGTTGAAATTTCATCTAAAAGCACCCCAAACACACACAGCTAGAGGTGATAAGAAGGTTAAAAAGTTAAAGCAGTAAGAAAAAAAACACTGAGGAAAAATGGAAAAACCAGCTGGCTGTTGATAAAACAAATCAGACACGGTATATCCCCAGCCTGAAGGGAAATCTTGGGCACTTTGGAGAGAAATCAATGTTTGGACATTTTGGACCATCCCAGTGCTTTCCACTGCCCCCTTTCAAAGTGACTTTGAGGTGGTGCCTCCACAGGACAGGGTCAAACACATTCCTTGTGTCCCCAGGCAGGAAGAGCCAGCAGCAAACAGATTTGTTCTCCCCAGTGCTTCACCCTGAGCTCCTCAGTCCCTTGGACATGCAGGAATGCGTTATCCCGCTCTGCTGCAACAAGCTCTGCTCAATTATCCTGCCTGTCCCTGGACGGGGAGAGCTTGGACACAGGCCAGCCACCAGCTGAGAGCTCTCCTTGCCAAGTCTGTCAAGCAAATTGATTTTCCTCCAAGACCTTTGGGCCCCTCTGAGCAAAAAGAAACCATATTTCATCTCCTTCCTGCTCAAAGGGCTCCGAGCAAAAATCTCCAATCTGGACTAGAGGACACCAAGTGCCACCCCAGTCACCTACAAAACTTCTGGATGTGGCCCAGGATAGCAATGCTGCACCAGGGGCAGCTGATGAAGGGTCAGCTGTGAGGGGTCTCACCTCTCTCATAGAAATGCATTGGTCTGTCTGTCTGTCTTCTTCACCAGAGATATTTTGAAGGTTCTGTGCTTGGGGGGTGGGGGGATTATATCCCTTTCTATCATCCAGCTGTTCTTCAGTTCCTAAAGAGTTCTAGAAATCTGTGAAAATTAGTAGGCTTATAAAAAGTAAATAGAGGATATTTGTTGCACTGGGGTAAGCTTTAACACATCACTCTGGTGCCTCATTGCCTCAAGTGAAAATAACCAGGGAAGATTTATTGTGTACCCTCAACAGCAGTGGAGGAAATAAAGTCTGAAGCCAAAGGTTTTCCACTCAAAATATCCCCATTTCTGCCTTTGTCTGGGCAGCTCTTATGATTTCTCCTGAGTTCTGAAGAAGGGAAGCATGACAAAAGCAGCACTTTTCCTAGCACCAGAGATGCTCATTTCTGGTTTAGGCACATATTCCACACCAGCACTCCCATACAGGCTGTGGGAGCTGATTATGGCATTCCTTCCATGCAGTGGCCATCAGCTATTCCCTGGCTAGGGAGCAGCTCCATTCCCAGCTCCAGCAAGATCCTCACTGCAGCACAACCCTTTGCTCAGCAGCACCAAGTGGGTAAAGAAGGGTGATGAAGGAGCTTTGTAGCAATCCCCAGTTTTTCCCATTTCCAAAGGGGTTGTGTGCCTTGTGCTGACACTGCATAAACATGGAAATAACGACTTTGGCCTGATATGGTACACTCAGCTCTTCTTAGGGATTCACTGTTGTGACAAAACCCTTCCCACAACCTTAGTGTGTTTTTAATGGAAGTCAATGCTAAACACAGAATGGTTTAGCAGAAACACATCTGCAGTGTCAGAAAGGGAGAGAACCAACAATGCCAAGCTTTGCTCAGATCTAAGGGACTCTGTTTCAAACCTAAACAGTTTTGCTTTCATTACAATTATTGCTGCCAATTTCATTAGGACAATCCCTCTGTCTTCCCTATCTTTCATCTAGATTTCCAGGACTTGAAGAAATAAATATACATTCCAGTGAACAGCAGCATTTCCACGGAGCTTTCTTCACTGTACACAGATGTCTGCCTGGGAATTTCACTCCACTTCTGCCAGAAAGGAGAATAAACTACGATATCATTTACTTTGAACACTGACAAGCTTTGGATCCAAGATTTAGGTTTAGTCTACACTAAGAAAACCAGCTGTGAAATCTAGGTTTGCATCTGGGCTTAAATGTAAATCACCTGTAGGGAGAAAGGAGGGGAAGGTCATTTCATCTCAGCGTTTTATCTTTGATTTCCTACGCCCTCAGCTGGAGCAGCAATGTGCTGGGTGGGATCAAAACCTTGTTTGGAAGCACTCAGATAAGAACAACCCATCACTGTTTGTGTTACAGGCTTAAAAAATGATCAAGTAAATCATACCTCAACACTCTCTGCTTCCTGTAAGCTCTACTATTTCCCTCACTGAGTGCAAATGCAATCCCTCAGATTTTGCCTTGCCAGGGGCAGTTCTGAGCCCTCCAGGTGAAACACAACAATCAACCTCAGCGACCTGGCTGCTCCTCAACTCCAGCAAGTCCCTCACAATTGGCATTGGGCATGGCCAGGGAGGATTGGGGACCCTTGCACGAGTGCTGGCCATGCTTTGTTCATGTGAAATTTCGTGCATCAGCTCCCCAGGATGCTGCCACTAAATCCAGTCTAATACAGACACAAGATTTTCAGCTTTTCTATTTCTGAGCCAAGCTGATTCCCTATCCCATCAAATTTACATGTTTGCCCATGGCAGGTACTGAGGAGAGGAGTAATTAGGAATAGTGAGGAATGAAGATCTTTCAACCACAGAAGGGAAAGATTTAACTGTTCACTTGTTAACAAGGTGGTTCCCAATGGTAACAGAGTTGGGTACTCAATACAGCACATTTCCAATGTTTCTCCAAGAAAAAAAGGTTTAAATAAAAGCAGTAGAATGCCAGAGATTTTACCTGTCAGAGCAAGAATCATTACAAATGTAGTGCATTCAAGAGGAAGAGGACCTAAAAAAGCAAGCACCCCTTCCCCAAGCCCACCACATTGACCGGGATACAACCAGGTACAAAATGCACCTTTTTTTTTCCTGTTCCATAGTGCCCCAAAGCAATGACCAGTTCAGACACTCCCCAGACTGTGTGTGCAGGGAGTTGGCTCTGCCCTCCCACAGACTGGAGAATTAACCCAAATCACCTCTAATCTTACTTTTCTGTTGTATTGGTTGCATTGCCCGAGCACACACATTTATTTAAATGCAAGGCTCATGGCACTGGTTTGCTTTAAAATAGAAATGCTCTGTAACAAATCTTAAAAAAAACAACCAACTGAACTATGAGACAAAAGTGGCAGAGCTCTGGAAGGCCTGGCAGAGCCCATTTGCACTCCTCACAGCTGGAGACAGGAGTGCTGCTAACCCTGCTCCCCTGGGAGTGCAGGGCAGAGCTCTGCAGAGATTTCTGACATCCTCCTCTCACTTGCAAAGGGAGAAACAGCAGTGTTACAATCCAGCAGGTCAGGGAGAAGCAGCACCTCTCTCCCACTGCCCTTCACAGACACAGATCCCAGCAGACAGCTGGGTTTATTTTCAAAGATCACTTCCTTGGCAAGAAATGGTGCCAGCAGATAATGGCACCCAGGTACAGAGAGCCCCTTGCACTCACTGCCCCAGTACTGCTGATTCAACAGGGAATCCATGTTTGATTTGATGCAGTTTATAGTTCATTATTAGATATGAATACAAATAAATGTTTTTATTTTCTGCTGGATAATGGCCTCTCTTCAGATAATGTTCCTAGCTCAGGGTGCAGTTTAGCACAGCTGACACCTCACTAGGGAATTCCATGGCTGTCCCAGCTGATGGCTCTGGGTTTACTGGCAGGAGCCAACCAAACCCAACCCAGCCCAACTCACTCCCTGAATGAAAAGCTTATTATTCAAGATGTTAGTATGGGACAACACAGAGAGGGGCTGTTCCAGAAGGGCAGGGGACAGGTACAGTGTGGGCTGGGGGAAATCAAGGCAATTCCTGTGCCTCACAAGTCATGACAAAATTCATAGTAAAATCCTCTTGCAAAAATAGGAGGAGGAGATAGAAAATTGCTGACAGAAGTATGGAGCCCAGGCACTGCAGATCTGAGGTTTGTGAGGGGAAAAAAAAAATATCATCTAGTGTTTTTCTTTTTTGCCTCTCATACGTCATGACCTTTCTTTCCCCAAAGTATTCTCCAAGAGTTTTTGTTTCCAAAAAAAAGACAAAGATATTTCCACAGACAATTCTGTAGGAAGCTCATCACTGTCTCACCAGCAGAACTGATTGCATATATAATTAGTAATTTTTCCTTTCTTTAGTGACTGCAAACTGACTTTCTTATAAAGCTCTTGCCTTACTCATTTCTGTCCTGCAGGAAAGGCTTTGCCAAAGCCCAATCAGTTGTGGGGTGTCAATCCATGAGCAATCAGGCTCCATTACTTCCCAGCTCAGGTCATTGAGCTCCCTTTGCAAAGCTGATCCCAGTGCCAGGTAAGGGGAGAAGTCCCTTTATGTGGTGGGGTGACCCTGGTTGGAGGCCAAGTCCCCACAGGCTGCTCCATCACTCCCCCAGCAGGACAGAGTAGGGAGAAAATCAGACAGGAAAAGTCTCATGGATCAGGAGAAAGGCAGTTTAGAAGCAAAGGAAAACAAAATATTTATTCTCTCCTTTGCATCAGCAGGCACTGTCCAGCCACTTCTGGGGCTATAGGACTTTGGGGTGCATAGGGATTGCTCCAGAAGACAAACAACATAATAATGGATGCCTCCTCTTCTCCTACTGTTTCCCAGCTTTTGCTGCTGATGCCATTTGGAATGGGAGATAATTTGGCCACATTGAGTCTGTTGTCCTGGCTCTGTCCCGTGCTCTCTCCCACCTCCAGGCACTGCTCAGAGCACTGGGGTCTGACCAACACCTTTTAGCTACCAAGACAAAGCTCAGCACTGTAGGGAAAATTAACTCCATCTCAGGCAGACCCAAAACAGCCAGAAAATCAACAGGTTTTCAAGAGGTACACATTTGGCTCAAAATTATTGTTTTCATAATGCATTTAATTTCACATATCCACGTGTGTCTAGTGCATGCAACCTTTCACTTTGAGCAGTAAGAAAATAAAGTATAATATCCCAAGCTTTGTGAATGCACTTGAAAAAGCTGTCAAAACTCTGCTCTTAGAGAAAGGTTTCTTTTCATAGTCTGTCACCATAATCAGATCAGTGTCTTCAGCTGACTGCACTGCATTTCTCCCTGACAGCAGCAACCAGCAGGAGACATCAGAGACAGCTCCTGGTGCAGCACAGAGTCCATCCCCTGCACTGGGCTGTGCCAGCTGCTCCCACTTCCAACAGGAACTCTGTGTGCAGGACAGACAGGGCTACTGAGGCACTGCCATGAGTTTTAGAAACCTGAGCTTCATCCCGAAGTCCAAAATCCCTGGCTCTTGTGGGTTTAGATCACTGATGCCATCTTAAAGCACTTAATGCTCTGGAGACCTGTGGGGAGGCTGCACAGAGTGGTGCAATTGGCTGAATCTCCCTCAGGTGGGACGTGCCTGGTCCCCTCCCTTTGGACTCTCCTGGCTTCCAATGGTTGATGATGTGCCAGTTGCTGCCAGGCCTAAAGCAGCACAGTGCAAGGAAATCAGCACAAAGCCAACATTCTGCTCAGTGATGCCATCCATGGCACCTCAGTGAGGATTGCAGGGATGGCAATGCCAGGGAAAGGGCACTGACACCCACTCAGGCACGAGTGTGTATTGAAACAGGCCCCCCAGTGATGGCTGCAGGCACATTCCAGGGGCTTCTATCACCTCAGAGCTCTCAGAGAATGACAAAATCCAGACAAAGGTGAAAAATTTATTTTTTTTTTCTTTTCCTAA
Source organism: Ammodramus savannarum pratensis (assembly GCA_020466415.1). Taxonomy (NCBI): domain Eukaryota; kingdom Metazoa; phylum Chordata; class Aves; order Passeriformes; family Passerellidae; genus Ammodramus; species Ammodramus savannarum. The sequence continues at coordinate 26,018,236 of JAHXMQ010012337.1, forward strand.
AATGGTTTAGCTCCAACAAAGATATTAGAAATTAATACATCAGCATTAGTCCCTTCAAAGTTGTGAGCTTCAGCTCCTCTTTCCTTCCAAAAGCTTTGTCAAGGCAATTGGCTCCCCAGGAGCAGCACAGAATTGTTTTCCTGGAAAGGGCCACACCAAAACACTCTTTTAAATGTCCCCAGGTAAACTTTAGGAGACAGGCTCAAGTATGGCAGTCAGGACATGGGCAAAGCTGCACCAGACTCCTCTAGAGGCAGATCTGCCAGTAAAGCCTTTGGTCAAAGACTTGAGTGTCCATCAGCTGCAGCAGTGCAAACAGGCAAGCTCAAGGTCAGATCCCATTTAATAAACAGCCAATATCCTTGGAAAGGGGGCAGAGAAGAGGCCACACCCTTGTTCAATGTTCAGTTTTACTTATGGGAATGCTACAGTGGGGGGAGAGGGTCAGAAACAGAGACAAAAACACTCCAGGTCTTCATGTGCCAGCAGCATGTTTCATTGTCTGGACCTCCTTAAAGCAGGTTTTAAATGTCTCAGCCCAGGCAGCTCTTTGGTGGGACTTTAACAGCACCCAGCTCCCCAGGCAGTGAGATGTCTGCAGCTTAGGGTAGAACATCACTGGGTGAAGTCCCTGTGTGTATTCAAATCCATCCTGTCATCACTCAGCCAGGGACTGGTTCATGGAACCCAGCTGGGTTTCTTATTTATAGCTGAATTCATTGCCCAGGACACACCAGCTTGTACTGGAGCATGGGAACTCTTGCAAGAGCCATTTCTGGCTCACACATGGATTATCTGCTGCCTTCCAGGACACCCAGCATCAGCTGCTACACCTGGGGCAGCTGCAGCACGAGTCAGGAGCTGCCTGTACACTTTCTTGTTCCTGTGAGGGCTTTCCAAGGGGACAAAACCCCAACAATCCTCTTGGTTTTCTTACAACCCCTCCCACCACTGCAGTAGCTGCTGGCATGCAGCCCTGCCCGCAGCTTGCCTTCTGCAGGTGAAATCCCTATGGACAAGGCTGGAGCCAAGATGGAGTCCAGCCCAAAGAAAGAGAGAATCCTCCTGTCCAGGGTTGCCCTTGCTTCCAGCTGCAGGAGCTGAAATGCACAGGTATTTCAGCAAGGTCTGTCCTTATTTTTCAAAGTGCAGCAGAAGAACCAGGACTATTGCTCACACTTTACCACCCCTCTTTAGCTCTCAGTAAGAGGCTTTCTAGAGGAAGGAGTATCTTTTAACAAAGGCAATTCTTTGGCAGAACATTACTCTGATTCATTTGTTTCATCCTTCGTGTGTTTACAAAACTCATGCCACCCTTCAAACAATCCTTTTGCCACCAGATCCTGAGAGTCTCGATCAATATTCCACTCAGTCCCTTACACAACTATTTTTTTTAAAGTGTAAACCTCCAGAACAGATTTTAGCTCAATGCCAGAATGGCTTGAACTTTTCTCCAGCCTGAACCAGCTGATTTCCAGTGGCAGCTGGGGGGAGCTGAGGGTGAGATCAGCTATCCCTGCTCTGAGATGAAGCTCACAGAGGTGTAACTCTCACTTAATCCAGCCTCCTTTTCATCACAGGTATTAAGGATTCATCTTCAAGCACTTATGTTCTTCTGTTTAATCTCCCCTTATCTCCCGAGTGGCCATGGAGCAGCCTCTTGGAATTAAGAGGGCTCAGTGCTAATAAGCTCAGGAACAGCTCTGCTTTGGAAATGCCATGGAAGACTCCTCAGCCTCTCCCTGAGCACCTCCTGGAATCACTTCCCTTTGCAGTGCAGTACCCACAGATCCCCTGCACCACCCCAGCTCATCAGATGAAGGCAGAGAGCAAGCAAACTTCCAGAGGCTGCAGGTCAGGGAATGCTGGTCCCACACTGGCTGCTGCCCTGGATGGCAGCCAGGGCCCACAGAGGGTGAAGGGGCTGAGGGCTCACCCACAAGTGCTGCCTTCAGTGGAACAGGTATGGGAGACACTGACTGTGCTTTTACCCTGGGCTGCAGAGTTCCTCTGCACTCACATGGGCTCAGGAGGAGATTTCCTGCACATAAATCCTGGTCAAACCAGGAAATCTCCAGTGCTGGTTTTGTGCCTCTGTTATTACAAGCTGCTTGAGCAGGAGATCCTTTCAGTATTACTAAAGCAATAAAGAGTTGGAAAGGAATGGTGAGAAAGGACAATGTGGATTTTTGCAAGGGGAAAGAGCAGGAAGGGCCAGGAGAGTGTCAGGAAAGCCAGACAGGGACATTTTGGTTACATCCTCACTGTGCAGCTCTCCCAGGTTTCATCCCATTCCTCACACCCATCTGGACACTCTTTACTGTGGTTCTGGAAGAGTCATGTCTGAAACTCTTCTTTTGCTCAGGGAGGGAGAACTTTGTGTAAATTAATGCAGCCGAATCAGGGAGGACTGTGGATCCTTCCCCAAGGAGCCAACATCCATCCCTCCATCAATGTCACTGACCAGAACCAATTGTAGATCACAGCAAGCACAGGATTTACCCCAAAACCCCAGACCCAGGAAAGGTGAGGACATGTTAATTTAGGCAGGGTGTCAGTACATCTGCACTCTCACACAGGCTGCCTTCAGCAGTTTGATCAGAGCACAACACACAGAATTGGAACAGAGCCCTACCCACAAGCAGTAAAATATATTTATTCTTGGCTCATGTTTCCACAAACCCCAGCACAAGAGTTGGGTTTCATGGTGACAGCCATTCTGCACTTATTGCTAAAGAAACACCCTAAAATAGATTTAAAACTCTACCTACAAATGAAAGGTGTGCCAAATGTGTGCAGAGCTGAGATTCCCAAGCCACACAGGCTTGTGCTCTCAGAACTGCCCTGGATATAAATGATGAAGACATCATATAACATGGAAGGGAATGAAAAAATCCCTTCACAACACACAAAAACCCTTCTAGTGACTTAGTGGCAGGCCCAGGAAATAAGAAACAGAAGATAAGTGAAGGCAAGCACCCCAAGAGCATTTCAAATACCAGTCCCAGTCTAGAAGAAGAAAATCTATTACTCCTCAGGAGAAGGAATCAGGCTCTCTCTTGTCTCCAAGCATAGAAGAAAAGAACAATATCTCAAGGCAGGGTTTGTACTTCTTGGGAAACAGATGGGAAAGATGTTTTGTCATTTTTTTTTTGTTGAACTTTTCTCAGAAAAAAATCACTATTTTACCAATAAATCCCATTTTTCATAGCATTTGTGCTCTGACCTCATACAGAAAAAGAATTTGTATAGAAGATGTGAGAACAGAGAGTTTTTCAGAAGTGATCCCACATCATTTGACTGGGTGTTACATCTCTGCCAAGACTGCAGCAATAACAAAAATGAACACACCCAAGACTTTCTTCAGAGCCTTCCAAATGTGCTCCTACACTAATTCACACTACAAACATTCTCCATTTAAGACCAGGTGTTTTGGTTCAGTAGAGCTGGGGGCAGTTGAGAGGGTGTCTGAGTCCACTGCTGCCCTGAGCCACCAGAGCAGCCTGGTAGGGAAAGGACAGATGTACCCAGATGTACCCACCCAACTCCTGATTGCCAGACAAGAGCAATAAATAAACCCTGGGGCAGAAATCCACAGGCCAGGAGGGAGCAGCCTGTGAGCACACACAAAAATACAGTTTAACCCAACTAAACCTCCAGAATCATGTTATACTCCATGTCAGCTTGGTTTGCTTAAGCAGCAATGGCAATAAACAGGTTTTGTACAGCTTTAGTGAGGCTGCTCAGCCAAATTTCAGGGACTCTGAATCAAATGCCAGAGAAAGCAACAGAAAAATTCCTATTGCATTGAAAGGTTTTTAGACATGGGCCATCTACCATAATGCCTTGGCAGAGCTATTCCTATGTACACCAGTAAAAATACTGACAGTTTGGGAAATTTCCTTTTTTTGCCTGTTAGTTACCTTATCCCAGATCCACCCTAGAAATACCTCATTAAAATGTCTATACATTGAATCTGAAGCATGGAAATAACCCACTATAAATCAGCCTCATGTCCAGTTAAGGCCATGATCCTGATATGCAGGATCAATTTACTTAGGAACAATGTGATTGTTCAATTTCTAACTTAACATCAGATTTTCCTAGAAGATCTTGTCCTTAATGCTCACCACTAGAATGCATAAAACATCTTTTTTTCACCTTTTCCCTAAAGAGATTAAATGCATTTACTACTAGAACCTACTTCTCTACCAAACTGTTACAGGAGACAACATTTTTACTAGGCTTAATTAAAACTCGTGTTAATAAGAGAAAGTGTAGTAAACGAAACATAGCTAATATTTTATTGTAAGAAAAAATGCTATATATTTATTATATTGGCTATATGATGTGTTCACTGTATGTTTAAAGCATTTAACATAAACCAGAATGTCTGGTTAATAAATACAAATGTTAAATATCCATATAATATGGAGATGCTTAAATGTAAATTGAACATCAGTATTTTCTGTAGTACACTGCTTTCCCTTGTGGCAGGTAAGAAATGACTGATTTATCACATGTAAAAGCCCTGAGGTTGTAAAAGCTTATTTCTGATGTCCCAGTGCAGCCTGGGCTGAGCTCTGCCCAGCCACTGATTCCTTGCAGCACTTTGGGGGCAATCCAGCCAGATTTATTTGATTCCTCTGGAATACAGGGCCATGCCTGTACAGCCAAAGTACCAAAGGCACAGCCAGATGCCCCTGCTCTGCCCAGGACATGCACAGAATCCTCTCCTTCTCATCACTTTTCACCACATGTACAACAAAGATTGGCAGCTGCCAAAGCCTGCCTGGGCTGGAACCATCCCAGCTCTGAGCCCTGCCCCTCCTGCAGAGCCCCCCTGCTCTGCAGCACACCACAAACAGCCCTGGGGTGCCCAGCCAAGCCCTCCCAGTGCCCATCAGCTGTGGGCAGGAATTAATGCCAGGAGAAATATTGTCCCTGCCCTGAAACCCCATGGTTTGGAGTCAGGGGTGTCAGAGCAGCAGCCACTCCTCAGTGGGGTTTGTCTGCTCCCCTCCTCTTCCCTCCCAGGCAGAGAACCACTCATGGCTCTTCTTTATTTGTACTTGCCCTCCTTGTGTTCATAAGGCTCAGTCTCTACAACATCAAGATGCATTTTCCCCCACAGTAAAGAATAAAAGTACAAAAACTGCATTTGCAGCACAGATCTGCTTTCCTGGTCAAGCACAGCCCACAGGAGACCAGGCCTGCTCTAGAGTCCACTTCATGCAGGAGAACATGGATTACATAACCTTTTTACCATTTTGCTGGTTTGGCATCACTGCCCTTCAGGTTTTTAAAGCTCATTCCAACTCCTGCTCCTCACAGGGACCAGTGACACAGGCTAAAGCAAGCACAGCCCTGTGGCTCCCTGCCTGGAGGGAATTAATACATTTCAGGTATGTCTCACATGCTATGACAGAGGTGTATGGTCAGGAACATCTACAGTGTTTTATAGGACATAAAGGAGAAAATGGGCAGCAATAAATTGTAAAAGTTACGCCTTTTAGCATCTGGATGGCCACTTTGAAAATTTAAGACCTCACCTTTAAAAAGTGAAACAACTGAGCTATAATTCATTTTTATTTCACTTCCCCATCAAAGCTTTTCACTCCACATACACCACCTTTTTCTTTCAAAAGCTGTCAAGAACATAAGAAATTTTGCCTTGAAGAAAAACACAGCTACTTCTTTCCATCCTACAACATGATGTGTTTCAATCCAGACAGGTTTGCAGCAGTTCCATTTATGCAGATTATATTTCAGGAGAATCCACCAAAGCAGGGAATGATTGTTGTATGTGAGAAAGGCAAATGCTCCAGAAAGGATTCTGGGAGGTAAATATTCCAGGAAGGACTCAGAGAGCCATCCTACACTGCAGGCTCATCTCCTGCACAAGGCTGAAGCAGCTTCAGCACTGACTTTATTTCCTTCAGCCTTTCCAAAATGTGATTTCATGGTCACAGAGTGTCTCGTTCAACCCATTTCTGAGCACATGGCACTTTGGTTCAGTGTTGGGCTGATTTTGTCATTTCTGCCCTTACATTTTCAGCTCTCAAGGTGGAGCAGCACCTGAACCAGGGACACCTTGAAGAAGCAAAGTCACATCTCTCCTGGACCATGCCCAGTAGTTGCCATTTCTTCAAAAGTCCATTTTTACTGCTGCTTGGGTGAAAGGTGTTTGTGCAAAACTCTGAGGTGCCTCCATTTATATACAGAACTTATACACAAACTTTTACTAATCCAAAGCAAAGCCACAGTACAGGTTCTTCCCTCTTCCTTTTTCTTGAGAAGTGGAAAACCTTTGCAGCTCCTTCACCCCCAAGGATGCAATGGAGGCTTCCCCTGCTTCACCCAGTGGTTTATCACAGGTGTATATCACAGGTTCCTCCCTATGAGCCTGCCAACTCCCACAAAACATTGGGTGGGACCTCTTTCTCCTGACTTTGGATTAATCCAAGGTCACACACACATCTTTACAAGGGAATTAATGCTGTTTAGGATCCCAGCCCTTTGGGTCCCATTTTGCCTTGGGCAATGGAAGCTCCCCAAGAGAATGTGGGTTTAGGCAGCATTTTATGCTTCCTTTCCCAATCAATGCACCATAAAACGCGCTGAGGTCCCTCTCACAGCTCCAAGGAGCCTCCCAGCAGAGCTACCGGGAGCACTCGATCTTCCCTCGTGCCTTTGCCTGCCGAGTGCCTCCCGTGGTGCCCTCAGCCGGAGGACGGAGCTGTGTCATTGCAGAGGGCTGCGAACGAGCCGCTGATTGCAGAGCACAATTAAGAGACGCCGTGTCGGTCCCTGCAGGCTGGTGCATCGCAACCTTCCACAATCCAAAGGTCAGACGAAGCGAGCACAGTGGGAAGTTGGATCCCTGTCACCGGGAAGCTCATTGCAAGCAGGTTCTTGTCTTTGGGGAAAGGCACGTAGAAACATTTAAATTTAATTGCGAGTGGCAAACCAGAATGCCAACGAGATGACAGCAAGCTGGTCCTCTGCAAGCATATGAGATTCAGGCACCAGCTCCAGCCAGGAAAAAAAAAAACAAAAAAACAAAAAAACAAAAAAACAAAAAAAAAAAAAAAAAAAAACCAAAAAAAAACCAAACCCATTAAGAGCTTAGGAAGGTGATAAAGTTCTGTCCAAGGATATAAGGATGTTCCTTAGCTGTAAGTGTGGCTTGCATATATTCATTGTCTTTGAGACACCTCAAGCAGGCTTTACACCACAACTCTGATGGGGCTTTCACTTACACCACATTTATAGCACTTTTCTGCAAAGTTTGACAACACTGGAGTTTGGAAAAGCAAAGCTCCATGTGAGTTCTCAGATCTCTGCAATTTAGGCATGTCCTTCCATATTTTGGATTCCTATGTGAAACAGAGGCTTACACAATTACAGCCCCCTGTGAGCAATCCCAAAGGGAACAACAGCAAACACGGTGTGAACACAGCTCTCCCTAACACCAGCCCCAGTCCTGGCCCATCCTGCTGCACATCCCTGCTCCAGCTGTGACCACAGGGATCAAGGCAGGCTGATGCTGCACACCTCGTGGGCTAAGCTTTGTCTCTGTAAATAAAACCAGTGCTATTTTTTCTTTGAACAACCTTTAGCAGCTTGATCCTGCCTCTGGGAATGGGATTTCCTTTACAGAAGCACATTTGAAGGATAATTCACACAGCCCCACTAAGAGCTGAGGAAAAGCTCCAGAGGGAGCAGACCCAGAAGGTGAGTGCCACTCACTTTGATCTGCAAACCCTCACATTTTTGCTCCATTTCTGCAAACTTCAAAAATTCAAAGTTTTTGTAAACTTCTTATGCCAGGATGCAACCTTGCTAAATTTGTTGTATGTGGACTAGTCAAGGAATAAACTTGTAAATAAATTTCTCTTTTCCCCCTATGTCTTCAAGGGGTTTGATGGAGTCTCTGCTGATATTTGGGCCAACAGTTGCCAGAGGCTCACAACTGCACAGTAACTCCCATGCCAGGCTAGAAGTGCTGGGTTGGCACAGTCTGATCAGAGAGAGACACTGACACTCTTAAAAATATTTCTGCTCAGACTTTCCCTTCTGTCTCAGAGGAATAAAATGTTTTCCAATGAGGCTGAATTTCCCCTTTTGTGGTGCCTTCACATCATTCCCTCAGGCTCCAAGGACAAAAGATTTAAAAAAAAATTCTTTCATGTCTAATTTCAGTTTAACTTCTGTTATGACTCCCTGTCTCTGGCCTTGTACCAGGATTTCCTCTGCCTTCTGAAGCAAGAGTAAACTCAAGTATTAAACAAAACCTTCTATTTAAAATGAAGCAATTGAACTTTTCATGTGTAAATCTACACATTTGTTCTAGAAATTTAAAACTGATCTATCCTCTCTAACACCTCTATAAAAAAATCCCATGCTGAATAAAACTGAGGGTTTTCCCTTTTTGTTGACAGTACAACAAATACATTCCAAACAAGAGACAACTGTGCACAGACAGTGTGAGAATCGGAGCAGATGAAGAGTTAATATAGAAAAGCTGATTTGCTGTTCATTTGCAGTGCCTGAGTTGTCCTCTCAAGTTTCAATATGCACGTTGTACTCAGATGTCCCAGAGATCACAAAGCCCTGGCAGTCACGGGTCCCTGTGTCACAGGCAGGCGGGTCCTGCACCAGCAGCACAGACAGTCACAAAGTCAGGCCTCACGTCTGACAGGGAGAAGAGAGGACACAGAACAGAAAGGGAGACAATGCAGACAGAAAAGATGAGCTGAGGACACAGCACAGCCTTGATCTCTCGCTGATCTCATGCCCTCAGCACGGCTGGAAGCTCTGGCTGAAGCGCAGCAGACTGACTTAGACCAGTCCCAGTTTCATTTACTTGGAAATGAAAGTTGCTGCTGGCAGAGGCTTAGCACAGCCAAGGGCTCAGGAGCAGGCTGGAGCCAGCTGGGGTAGCTCAGGTGGCAGCCATGGCCCCTCACACACATCAGATGTGGAGGCTGAGCTCCTTCCAGCCATGCTGAGGGCTCTCCATGCCTTGCCAGGGATTTGGGCACAAAAGCAGCAGATCAGGGAGGGATGGATCTGCTGGAAGGGCCAGTGAGGTCTGCAGGCACCATCAGACACTGTGGCTGCAGTGCTGCTAAGTCTGTCAGAGGAGGTATGAAATCACACCCAATTAGTTCGTTCTGAGAGTTGCAAATATCACTGTTTGTGCAAGAATCATCACAAGATAAATGTGATGCTATAAATGTTTTTTAAAATAATCTTTTATGTACCTAGGAACTGAAGTATGCAGAAAAGTTTAAAATGCTGGAGCAGAAGACAGGAGAAAGTTGTCCTCTTTGTTCTTGCCAGAGCAATGCTCCAAATTCCCCAGGAATACATTGCCTCATAAAGCACAAACTCTATTTCCAAATGAGCTTAAAACCACACCAGACACACATGTGCTCCCAGACACAGAGCTCCAGAACACCAGGAGAAACTCCAGAAAGATTCCAGCATAATTTTTCCTTACAGTGTTGTATGCAAAGCCCACAGGCCATTTCTGACAGCACCTGTGCAGGTGTGGAGCCCCATTCTCACCCCTCATCCACAGTGTTAAAGACAATGCTGCCTTTAACAGGATGCTGAAAATCCAGCAGCATCCACAGGACAACAGCCCAACGTCTTCTCCTCCAGGGCATAAATGTGGTGCTGTTCCATAAGTCACCTTTTTGGTGTAGGTAACAACAGCCCAGAGCCAAGGTCCCAGCACTGCACAGCCCCAGCAGCAAGGGCATTTCATATGGCGATATGGCATTTTTAAAGGAGTAACTTATGGCTGTATAATTACAAACTGCATCATTATGCGTGTGCATGACCAAGGGAGAGGACAAACTGAGGTCACCCAGGAAACTTTGATGCTGGCATTTCTTCACCTCAGAGCATCTGACTTTGCAGCTTTAATAATATTCTCGTCATGAAGGGGTTTTGTTTAATTTATATATAGATTATGGGTTCTGTCCATTGGCAGGCACCCACAGTCTTGGCTGGATGCAGTTTAAACAAACCTTCCCTCTGTTAGAAACACCTGTTTCAGCCAGAAGAGCATTTCATTGCAGGTGTTACACTGAATGAAATAGGAACCTGTTCTGATTCTGGGATCTGCCAGGGATGGCAGCATCATTTAATGGACCCATCAAAAGTTACTAACTTGATCATTATGGAATGGGGAACGGTTCACATGACCTTTGTTTTAAATTACCATTGCAGACTTTTAATAGGTTTCTCAAAAGTGATTGTTATTAACATGAATATTACATGAATTAAATCAGCCCCTTACAGTCAATTATCACAGTGCTTAAACAAAGCTGATACCTGCTGAGGTATCAAGAACTCTGTTGTCCATAAAGGAGGACTTAGATGGAGACAAATCTACTGCCTGGTAGAGATAATGGTAAAGGCATCACCAGAGTTCATCAATTGTTTAAATGAGACAGAATTTCACAGTCTGTCTGTGGTTAAATGGGCACAAGCTGATATTGGCATCTGCCACGCCTGACTGGTGGGTGCTGGATGTTGGCTGGGAGGGGCAGGGGGCACTGGGAGGGGCAGGGGGCACCGTCCTGTCCCACAGGCTGTGAACCTGCAGCCATCATGCCCTGAGCTCTGCAGCCACCCCTCAGGGTTAATGTCACATTTACAGCCAAGGTTAGGGAGCCACACAGGGGAACAAATTCCTAACTCACAATGGACTACATTTCCTTGAAGATTCCCCCTTTTAATTTTAATTTCTAAATGAGGAGTGAATGAACTGTTTGGCCATTCAGAAGGAAGGACAACAACCCAGTCACATCCCACTCTGCTGGTTTGCTATTCATCTTTCTTTGGTGCCCCCTCACTAGGATCAGTGCTAGTGAGTCTCACATTTGCTGTGCACATTTAATGTTGTAGTCACTGGAGGAAGAACTTCAGCAGTGGGTCTGGAAAAGGTCAGGTCTGGAAGAGCTGCAGTACACACAGCAGGGATCAGTGGCTCCCTAAGGATGTCCCCTTGCAGCATGTCCCAGTCCCTGGTCAGATGCCCAGTCCCAGGTTCCAGGCAGGTGTTTGTGCTTTGGCCTTTCCTGGGCAGAAAGGGGTGAGTTTTGATGGTGTGCAGAATCTTTCTAGCAGCCTCCCACTCCTCACAGTCCCAGTGAAGAGCTGTCAGGGCCCTGAGTGCCCTCTGAGGGGCCACTCCCCTCTTTACTCCATTAATGTGCTAAATGCCACCTCGTGAGCTACAGTGCCTTTCACAGAAATCAATGTAGAACTAAGTTACTAAGCATGTGAAATTGGCTACAAATAGCAAAGGCATTCTTCCAGGGAAGAGTCACATTTTTTCTATCATGCCATAGTTTTCAGCTATTATTGTCATTTCTTAAGTATAATTATATATAGTAGGTGCTAAACTGAGTTTACAGCCTGTTGTAATTCCATGCTCTCATCTATTTTTCTGCCCCAGCAAGCCTAACTGCCAAAACCAGGAAAAATCCACCCAATTTACAAAGAGAAAATCATTAAACCTGATTCTATCTAAACAGTAACTTAAACACCATCAATTTTAACACTGGGCATTGCAAAGGGCACTTGGATATGTACTGTACTGGCTCCACTGATTCAGGATGTGCAATAACTGTGCAACACAAGTACTAAAGACTCCAAAAGCTGCTGGAAATGGAGCATATCTGGACCTGTGGAGCACCATGCCAATGCTGTGTTATCCAGCTTTTTACCTGGCAGCTGGCCCAACCCAATAAAACCAATTACCATGAGATGCTTTTTTACAAATGGAAAGCCTGCAGGTAGAGACAATCCAAGAGCTGAGCTCTGTGCAGCAGGCAAATACCACTGCCAGTTGTTTTGTTCTTGAGGAGAAAGAGGCCATTTGCTCCTGCTCACTCCAACAGAGTCACAGCTCTGTTCTCTGGATCTGCTGCTCCTGGGAGACAGCAGCAGAGAGGACCTTACTATCACTGATAAGATCATTCCCTGAAACACTTGCAGATCCTCTTTCATTCTATGCAATTTTTAGTTGATTTTTGCATATCATTTTTTTTCACACATCCTTCAATCTGCCACTGTCACAAGGCTTCATCCAGTCAGGTCCAACATGCAGACACAATTTCCTGTTACAGAGAATCCCACAGACTCCTTCAACCCAGAATTAATGTAGAAGCTTTCTAAAAATCCTCCACTCCCTGCCAGAGCTTTCAGATTTCACACAGCTCATGGCCTCGCTGCCACTTGCTTTTGGCACGTGGCAGGGGCTTACTAGTGTGACCCAGAGCTCCTGACAGGGGAGCAGAGACACAAATAAAGCTGCTGAAGCAGTCCTGGTGCCCCCAGCCATCACACCCAGAACTGGTTGCCACCAGTACCACAGCACATCCCAGTCTCTCATCCAGGATTCTGTTGGCACCAAAGAGCACTGTTGGTATTTACCCTGATCCTCTGAAAAATCAGTGGGAAATGAAAAACCAACACAGAACAAGGGTCTTTGCTCAGGATGGCAAAAGCAGGAAGATTACTTGATCAGGAGAGTAAATCTGTCTCCTCCATAGGCATTGATATTTGGGGTGGCACTGAGCAGCCATTTTCACAGTTCCAGAAATTCCCTTTCTGGTCTGTGACTACAGACAACACCATTACTGTTGGATACTCCCATCCCATCTCCCAGTTCACACCTAACTCACCTTAACACTACTGTACAACAGCAAGGTGGCTCCCTCACCCTGTTGCCCTGATTTTTTAAGATTTTCTAAGCCTTCTGATGTTTACATTCTTGTAATGAACTTTCTCACACACTTTCTGTAAATAACTCATTGTCTTGCATTCTTCTACGGAGGAGGAGAAATTTAATCGACTGTTGGTTTGTCCAGTGTCATTAGAGAGGTGGCACTGTCACCCTCCAATCCACTGTCACTTCTAGAAAACTATAAATGTTAGAGTCAGAAAATAAACTTCCCTTTTTTCTTCACCTTGAGAACAGCAGTGTGCACTGGTGTTTTTCTGTGTCCTATAGTGACATCACCCTGTGCCTGAATCCAGCCACTGGCTTGGGGCTGGGGCTGCCCACTGCTCCCCACACATCCCCACTGCTGTGGCTTTAGGGCAGAACACATCATTTGCTGCTGGAAGGTTTGGTGCACTGAGTCTATCAAGTTGGTTAAATTATTGAGAATATTTCCTGGCACACTTTTTCATTCCTTTGCCTTCACTGTTGCTCCCATCCTAATGGACCCTTCCCAGAGCCCTCCTGGGAATCCATCAGAGACCTGTCCTCTCCTGCCCAGACTACCCCAGGAAGTAGTGGCTGATATAAGGCAAGAGGCATCACACTGAGTAAATGGCTCATTAATGACAATATTTAGCACAAAACAGACACCAAAGATGCCTCTTGAAAGAGGGGATCTGTGTCTGACATTGTGTATCTGACTGCAGGGAGAGCAAAAAGTAGCACAGTATAAGGAAGGACACAGAGCCAGGCTCCTGCTTCTGCCCAAGCAGGAATCTTTCCCTGGGAGTCTACAAAAGCCATTTGTGGTCCCACCTGCTGCCCCTTTTGCTGTGCTCTGTACAGGTCACAAGCAGCCAGCTCAGGATGTTCAGGTACAATGAACACCACGGTCAATGCCCAGCCTCCACATTGCCAGGGACACCTCCAGAGCAGGGGACTCGGAGCAGGCTCTGTCCCTTCTCTGAAGTTCCAAGGGCATTTCCTTCCTCCCAAAGAAGGTTTCCTGAGCAATGACTGCACCACTTTGGAGCACCTTTCCCACTGCTGAGGGCACCTCTGCAGGCTGTGAGCCCTCAGCCCAGAGCTGCCACCAAAGTCATGCATTTGAAACACAGTGACTCTGCAGCCTTGGCCAAGGGTTCCAGCTGCATTCCCCAGCATTATGCTCACTGTGCTAAAAAACACCTGCAAAGCTGCTCTTCCTGGTATTTACTTTGTAAAATTAAAGTACAGGGAGGAAAAAAAAATAGAAATCAGTATCTTTCTGCTACCCCTTAGTTTGCATAAGCAGTCAATGGTAAATGTCAAATGGCAGCAGTGCATTAGAAAAGGATCACGCTGAAATATTCCATCTTCAAGGGCAGATTTCAAACCCCTCAGCAGCCCCAAATCTGCTCCAGTTTCACACACAACATCCTGCATTAGGAGCATGTACACTAATGCCTAATTTAGCCACCACAGCTCCAGGAGTGGGGGAGTCAGGGACACTCCAACAGCACATATGCAGAGGACTCTCTCTGTGCTGAATTTTAGGAAGTGCTCCCCTGCTTCAGACAGCTCTGCCCAGGTTCAAAGGAGGGAACATGGAATATTGTGAGATCCGAGCTCATTAGAGGAGCAGGTGGGGATGTCTGCAGCTGAATAAGCACGTTGCTTTGGGAATTACTTGAAACAGATGTGCTGTCTTAGTGCTCCCTGAACATTTGCTGCAAATAAATTGCAAGTTCAGGGTTTAAGGCTGAGTCTGTAATTTATCTCTTTAGCAACTCCTCTTCTGTTTTCTTCCAGAGCAGAAAAATCTCTTCTGTAATAAGATGACTTCAGAAACTAGAGAGCAAAATCTGCATTGTGATTGAGCAAGGGAAATGAAGGACTCCCTGCTGGCTGAGTTTTCAGGTGGAGAATACTGGGAGAGGCCCCGCCCATCATCCAGGACAGACACACATTCAAACAACATCAAAGATCACTGAAGAAAACCATCAACCAGGATTTATTAAGGGAACTTCCCTTCAAGATATTTTCCCAAAAACATTCATTGTTCAGGCTGGGGAGGAAGTTGGGTTTTACACATGCTAAGTTTAGCCTGCAAACTGTAATTTCAGCACAGCAATGCATTTACTCATATCAAATGCCTGAAAGAGATGAGGGACACTGGTTTTGACCCCATACCCAAGTCCTGGGAAGTACTCACTCTGGACTAGAACCACATTTGCCAAGAGATTACTTAAAGTACATGTTAAGGAGGCTTGATTCCCCTTGATTCAGGAACATTTTGCTTTCAAAGACCAAAGCACACAGCATTTCACCCACAGGCAGTGTTCTGGGAGGCTCTGTTTGGAGATACCCCCAAGCCCCTGCCAGGAAGCAGCTACTGATCATCACAAAGCCCCTTTCCCTTCCCTTCTAGAAGGTGCCATTGAGATCCATTCAGGTTTGGCAGCCAGCCCCATTGGGCAAGGCCCAGAACATATTTTAAAAATGTTACACAGATAATGAACAGGGGGCTAAAACACGGAACAGCTTCTAACTCCTACTAACACAGAAAATGGGATATACAAGACTATTGCCCTCACCCACAGTGGTGTCTCTCTTCTGCCTGTGCTGCTGAGATAACCTTTCCTGTGTGCAATTCTCTTAGTGATGCGCCCAACTCAAAACTGTGCAAAAGAAACTTCCAAAAATCTGCACAGAGGACTAGCTCAAGTCTCAAGGCAAAGAGGCAATAATTCACCCACTCCATCAGCATTACCAGAAGCTAATGTAAAATAATTCCATGGGAGTTTCCAAAAATGTCAGATGACAATAATACTTTAGTGAGGCAGAGCATACTTTATGCATCCTGTTCATTAGCTGAAAAGCCTGTCTGCATGACTGTTTTTTCTCATTTGAATTAATCACACTGTATATTAAGAAGAGACCCGCTGAGCTCTTTGATACATAAAGTATTTAAAAGATGTTATTAAAAAAGTTATTTTGGAAAATTGCAATTACACCTCCATGTGTACACTTGCATTTTTTGCTTCTCTTCCTGTCAGCCTGCATCAAACAGGAGACACAGGAGCATTTCCACAGCCAGAGGTTTGGAGCCGTGCTAGGGATGTTGCCAGGGAAGTATTACAGTATTGTCCTGGTCAAAGGCTACACGTCCTCCAACATGTATTTCATACTAAGTGTATAGAGTACCTCAGCTTCTACACCCCTGTTCCAAATGCAGGAACTCAGAAAATCCAAGCTCAGCCCAGTCCATTAAGTAGGGTCAACAACCTGCTGTGCATGGAACTCCTCTATGTGCAGCATCTCAGTTAGTCTGGAGCCTTAAATATTTTAAAAAGCCCTTTGCAAGGCAACAAACCCATCAGTCCACCAATGTGCATCCCCTTATGTGAATTAAATGTCTTACCTAAAAGGAACTTCAAATTTTTGCTTTGGCCTTTTCAAGCAGACAATTTTTCTAGCTTGAGATTCTCTTCCAACTGATACAATAAATGCAGCCACTGCCAGTTTATCTCCATTCACTCTGGGATCAGGCAGCTCTTCTCCCTTTCTGATCTTCACCCCTAAACTATTTGTAGACAACAGACTGAAACATCCAGCAGGCCCTTAAAGTGATGCTTGGGCACTGATTTTTATGTTCAGGACAAGCATAATTTCTGCATATAGGGCTATCGCCTCGCTACCATAATTAAAAGCAGGAGAATAGCAAAGTTTGAATTTCAGAGCCCTAAAAAGTCTCATGAAATTTGTGAATCACACAGCAAACAGGTCTCACTCAGACCCCTGTGGACAGCGTTGGTAAAGGCTGACACAAGGGCAGCAGCTCCAAGTGCTAAATGGACAAAGTGGCATCCCCAGCAGAATTTTTCTTCATTCATTATCAATGCATTTTTAGAGTCACCACATAACCCTGCCCACCCTTCCCCACAGGGACGTGGGTATGAAGTCATTCATCAGCAGAATACTGTCACATTTTACAATATCACCCTTAAGTACACGAGCTCTCAACAGGACAGTGCTGGGGGTTATTGATTCTGAACCACTGACACAGCAGACAGCATCCCCTCAGCAGGAGAGATGCCCAAGGTCAAACGCCTTCTTAAAATACACATTTGGCTACAGGAGTTTCATTAAGTCCAATAAACCATCAGGTATTGACTGGTGGCACTATTTATAAATAATCAGCCTGTGCAGTGCTGACCTCTTTTTTATATAATGAAATTTGCTTCCTCTTGTCAGTGTCAGGTACTTTGAGTCGGCAAAACGCTGTGACCTCTCCTACACTAGAAATGAAACTGTGTGTGAAACTGTCATAAAAGCCCTATTCCAGCTCCGGAAATAGCCTGTATCTATTTAGGCAATATAAACAAGATGTCAAGTCTTTAGGAGTGTGAGCTGCTGAAGCAAGCACCAAACCCTCCCCAGACACTTGCACACCACAGACAGGGAGCGAGGGAGCTCTTTCATTCAGCCTTCATTAAATAAATAATATATTGTGCACGAGGAAAATTTGTGTTATTGCAGCAGTGACAACAACTCATTCTGAATGAAGACATCCAGGAATGAAAGTGCTCGCTCTTTGTGCATTTCCTAAAGGGAAAGAATTTCCTGAAGGCAGGATTTCTTGTAGAGGAGCTGTGATGTCCCACAGCACTGTGGGCCCAGCTAGGTCAGGGCAGGGCCTCAGCAAAGCCTCCCTTCTCAGAGACCCAGTGCAGGCCCAATATCCTGCTCTGCTCCCTTAGCTCAGCATTGCCTCCTCCTCCTTAGCCCAGAACCGGCAGGAGCTTTATCCACAAACCTCATTTTGAGTTAATGGTCCTTTATTTCCCAATGGAATTTCCTTACTCCTATTCTTTATACCACAGTGGCAGAAGTAGGGATCCCTTTTCCTCTTTCTTAGGTAGTTTGGTCACCTGATCTTTAAATTCTCACACCAAAAATATCCAGGAAACATTAGCTCATCTCTTCAGGCCATTCTATATTTAGCAGTTCCCCGGTGTGCTGCTATGTTTCTAATTGCTGCAGTCAGAATACATGCAGGAGAGAGAGCTGCTGTTTTACAGAGCAGCCCTTCCTACCCAGGTGTGAGGCGTGGGATGGCAGCTGACCCAGGGCAGGAGCTGCCAGGGTCAAACACAGCACCCACTTTGTTCTCTCCCTAAGGCCCAGCCTTGCTGTTCTCGCCCTGGAAGCTGCCTGGGTTTGTTTCCATGCACTCCCCCCATTCTCACAGCAAGGGGTGCACTCCTGGTGGGTGGGTGTGCACACATTTATAGTCACTACATTGCATGGGGATATTGGCTTGATTTGCAAGTGAGCAGCGTTCAGTGACACCACACTGTAATGAATATGGGGCATGGAGAGATAAGGAGTTATTACAAGGCAGGATTAGAACCCTTCAGTTGATCTGTATTGATTTTCTTTTTGCCGTACTGCCTGCCTGATCATACATCTTCCCATTCCCATCCCGCTGCCGGGCAGGAGGGGGCACGGCTCAGCCGAGCCTGCAGAGTCTGGCACAAACCCACGGAGCAGAGGAAAAGCCGCCACCGGCATCCTTGAGTGGTTACAAATTACAGACCTCTCACCGGGGGACCGGGCTGGAGCCAGGATCCAGCTCTCAGCGTGCCAAAGCCAAGCACAGCTAAATTACACTCTCAGTGGCTCTGCCAAGCAGCCGCTGTGGCAGACACAGCCCCGTGCCCGGGGCCACCGTGCACACCCACCCACGGCAGCCCAGGCACGGAGGGGCCAAACTGCTCCCTGGCTGTCACACTGGCCCAGGTTCAGTCCTGTCCAGTGGAACCACCAAAATCCCATCGGGAAAGGCAGACAGGAGTTGCACAGTGGCAGTGCTGAGGGAGAGCTCCCACACCTGCACCTCAGCAGCCACAGGTGCTGCCGTGCTGGCTTGGCTGCTGCTCCAGCACAGAGCTCCCTTCCCTTCCAGCCCAGACTGACCCAGGAGCAAGTGCTATGTGACCAAAGAGCTCCCACCCCTTCCCTGCTGACCGGGAAGCAGCAGATTACTGGAAAGCAGGAATTATTTTCAACCTTGTTAGCATTTGCCAAGCGTCATTTCAGGCCTAACATTATCAGTGTTTAATAGGGCCATACTGGAAGTCTTTGAACCTTGCAATCAATACAGCTGAGCTGCTGCACAAAATTTACAATTGATCTGTGTTTCACTTCATTAAATGTTAGTTTTACAAGCTTTGAAGATAGGCCTGCTTAAAATTGTTTAACAACCTGTGGCTGCACCATCAGCTCTGAATGGCCACGCAGCACTGACTGAAGGCTAACCCCACCAGTCAGTGATCCCTTGCCCTACAACAGCATCAAACTCACTTTTAACAACCTGTGACATGTTCAGCAACATTCCTTTGAGCTCAAAGCACACTGACACAAACCACTTAGATAAAGGGAGAGCACAGACAAGAAAACTGAAACCCTGGGCTCACCTTCTCTAAACACCTATCTCAGATGTGGCTGAGTTGCCCACCCTACAGGCCTCAAGGAGGGACTCTTGAAAATTCTTCAATTCTAAATTTTGGAACATACCAGCTCCCCTGGAGCAAGCAGGCACATGTTGTTAGTCATTTGGAGACCACACAATCCTCAGGTGGACTAAGCCATACAGATTTGCAGCAATAATAACATGCACACCCAGAAAATTAATTATCAAATTGCTTTCTGGCTTCTCTTTCTTGATGCACTGAGTTAAGAGTGAAACACAAAACCTTGATTCCTGCTACACCAGGATGGCTGAGAGGATCTATCAAGCCCTAACTCCACAGGCAGTGCTCTGCATGGGATAAATTATGAGGTCTGATAGCAAACCATCACTCTGCTACCACTACTAACACACAGTGTTACTTATCTTCTAGACAAGTGCAATATTTTAGTGCAAATGGGTTTATGTACTAGTATTTCCTCATTTCTATGGCCTTGCCTTGCCAGCCTCTATATTTTCACCTCCACAGCCAACAGCTAGTAATGAAGAAAAATACTGTACATTCATTACAGATGAAAACAAAAAAAAATTCCACATCCATTATTTATTTATGCTCTGGTTAAAGGTTACGCTTTCCTCTTCATTCCTGTCTCCTGCAATATATTAAGCCCTTTGCTAGGGTAATTTTTGAAGTAGGTAAAAATCTATTTACACAAACAAGTGATATATTGTACAAACTACCAGCTAAGAATCAGCATTCCTGAAAATTAAAAAAAAATATATATATACATATACATATATACATATCAGGAGCTGAGGAACTTCGTCACCTACCATGTGCAGACAGCTGGGGTGTCCTTGCTGCTCCTGCCCTCCCGAGCTGCTGCTGGGAACTGCTCGGCTCCTCTGGCAATGGCTACTCACGCTTGTGCCGAGGGTGGCTGTGCCAGTCCTGCCCCACGCCGGGGCCCTGCTCCCCTCACAGGGGGCTCAGAGAACCAGGCCACATTTACAGCCCAAAAATGCAGCTCCCCCCTTCACCAGGCAAGCAATTGGACATGGCAAAAGCACAGAAAACATTTCTGCATTGTACTCCACATGACTGACCAAAACCCCCCAGATGTGTCACTGTCATATTTTCTGAAAAATCCCTTGCCCAGGATTTCTTCTCCTGGGAAGCTGAGAAGCTTCAGGGAGAAATGAAAACAATAATTATCTGATTTGCTTCTCCTGTGTTTTGCTGCTTTGGAATGTGGTTTGGACATTGGTAACCAACTGGCCATTGTTCTATTGGTTTCATGTGAATTGTTTTGACTTAATGACCAATCACAGTCCAGCTGTGTAAGGCTCTGGAGAGAGTCAAGAGTTTTCATTATCATTCTTTCAGCCTTCTCTAAGTATCCTTTCTTTAGTATAGTTTTAGTATAACATTCTTTAATATAATATTATAAAATAATAAATTAGTCTTCTAAGAACACGGAGTCAGATTCATCTTTTCTCCCAACAATGGGGGACCCCAAAAATACCACACAGATGCCACTACTGAGGTGTTGCACTTCAGCAATTACTCATTCCCCTGCCAACAAATGGGAAACCTCTTTTGGTTGCCAGGAACTCCATGGCCAGGAGGAAGACACAAATACAAAGTGATCCAAACCACGCCTGCAACACATCCCAGGGAGGTTCACAGCAAAGGAATTCAGAGAATTCTCCTTTGTGCATCATTTCTCTCCCTCATCCACATCTTTGCTTTGAGCCATGCTGACAGCAGAGGCTGGGGAGTGGAATGCTGGACTTGGAGCTAAAGCATCACAAAATGCAATGTTTATTGTCCCTGTCTGCAGGAGAAAAGCTGTTTTACTGACATTCCTCACAAAACAAACACACTCCTACAGGATAAAAGGAGTGGGGAGCTGCTCCAGCCACAGCCCAGCATGACTTCACAAGGCCCAGCAGCCTCTGCCAGCTTGCCTGGCACAGCCACAAAACCAACTCCAGACCCAAGCACAAGAACTGAAATCAGCTCTCAGCTGCTAAGTTTTATTCCTCTTTGAGCATTGACAAAACCCAGATGGTCTTTTCTCTGAGTGAAGACCATTTTGCACCTGGAAAACTCTAGTTGGGAAGAGAAACCAGAAGGCAAAGGGGAGAAATCTGCTTGTGCAAGCACTTTGCTTTGCAAACAGAGCTGTACTCCTCTAATCAGCAGCAAATGTTCCTGTGCACAGCAGGAACATGTGCAGAGCAAACCTGTCTCTCAAAGAGATGAAGGCATTTCTTCACATCAATAAATATTTCACACTGATGTAAACAAAAAAACCCAAACAGACACCTGTTGCAAGGTTTTAAATTGAGGGAAAATGTGTGAACAAAAATGGTGTTAATGAGGCTGTTTGGGATCTACTTTTCTTTTCTGAAATCATTTGAAGGATTGAAGGGCTGAAGTCAGCAGCAGATTGGAGGGATCTTCCGTCAGGAGCAGAGTTCAAACAGGAGGATTTTCTGAGCAATGTTCCCAAGCAAAGGCCACCAAGTATTCCCAGATGCCTTCCAGTAGCACCACAGCAAATAACACCACATAAACACTAAGAAAAGACCAAATAAAATGAGCCTGCTTTTCATGCCCAGGCTCCACACACTACCCCTCTCCACCAACTTGCAAGGTGAAATTGATTATTAATCCTTTTTAATCATTACCTGTGACAATTCCCATGTAATTTACCCACTCCTCAGGAAATCACAACAGACACACCAAAACAAGAATAGAAATTGCATTGTTTTGAGGTAATTTTCCAGTCATTTATACCCATGAAATCCCAGCTAAAAGGACTCCCTGTGTAAAGCAGCAATGGAAACATGAAGGGATTTGGGCCTTTTTTTAAGTGAATATATGGTAAACCAGCATTATTTTCTGGTGGGTTGTAATATTGTAAGGATCACTCAAGTAACGGAAAACAGAATAAAAACTTGGGTTTGTGTGCAGTTACAGTTCAGCACTGCAGTCATTTTTGCTGCCCTTTGGACATCTTTATGTATCTGAAAAGAATGAAAACCTCACTGGACACATCTAAGCAGACAGTAACTTTGGTTACACAGCTCTTTTCTAATACCATCCCTTAATTGATATAATTTCAGCTCCTCTCATTCAGGCCACCGGAATTCTGAGGTTAGTAATATACAAAATAGGAACTAATAATGTGGTTAAGAGGCAGTTTAGCCCAAAATCTTTTTGGGAACATATTTAAATACTACATCTAGGGGAGAAAAAGAAAAAAGCCAGCCTAATATTTCCTCCCCAACCAAATTAATAGCATGGGGTAAGTAGTCTAAACATCTTTTTCCCTCTTGCAGTCACACTGATTTATGGACTATTTACATATTTTGTATGATGACAGAAAACGAAAATGCAGCAAATATGACTTAGAACCCATTTTTTATAACGTGCATTCAGAAAGTTTTCCTCAGTCTGTGACATCAACAGCTCCTGAGTTACTCAAAGGCATAGGTGGAAGCACAATTGACTTATGTAGATTCCATCCAGACCAAGAAAAGGTCTCTCCCTCTATGACATGAAAGACTAGAAATCTCCAAATGCCAGGGGTTTTTTTGTTTTTGTTTTTTTTTGTTTTTTTTTTTTTCTTTTTCCCATCCAGACTCTCCCAGATCATTATTTTCTGTATTTATAGCAAGTACCTGTGCTGGAGGTGAAGGCCCGGTCCTGTGAGGGGAGAATGGAGCCGTGAGGGAAGATGGCGGAGATGGAGCTGTGAGGGAAGAGAGGGGAGCTGTGAGGGGAGAATGGGGCCATGAGGGGAAAAGTGAGCTGAGAGGAGAGAGAGAAGAGTTATGAGGGGAGAATGGGGTTCATGAGGGAAAAACTGAGCAGAAAGAAGAGTTATGAGGAGAGAATGAGGCCGTGAGGGGAGAGTGTTGTGAGGGGAGACGGCAGAGATGGGGCTCTGAGGGGAGAATGGGCTGTGAGGGAAGATGGCGGAGATGGGGCTGTGAGGAGAGAAAGGGGAGTAGTGAGGGGAGAATGGGGCCATGAGGGAAAAATTGAGTTGTGAGGAGAGAGAGGAGCTAGGAGGGGAGAATGGTACTGTGAGGGAAGGTGTGAGGGGAGAATGGAGTTCATGAAGGGAGAGAGAGGGGAGTTGTGAGGGGAGAGAGTGGGGACTGAGAGGGGAGTTACAGGGAAAATGAGGTGTTGAGGGGAAAGTAGGGCTGTGAATAGACAGGATAGTTACGAGGGAAGAGTGGGACCATGAGGGGAAAGAGAGGAAAGTTGTGAGGGGAGAAGATGGAGCTGTAAGGGAATTGTGAGGGAAGATGGTGCCGTGAGGGGGAAAAGAGGAAAGCCGTGGGGTAAGATGGGATTTGTGAGGGGAGATGAGGCTCTGAAGGGGCTCTGAGGGGCTGTGTGAGGGAGGTACTGCTCCCACCGGTTCCCACCATCCCGGCTGCATCATGTGGAAAAGCTCACTGCAAACACCGGGGAGCTGAGGGGGCAGAAACACTCCAACAACCCCTGCCCCGATCCCAGCAGGTGAATCCTGGGACGCGGCAGGACCAAGCCCTTGGTATTTCCCTCAACCAGGAGAGCACATTTCCGACTGAGACCTCAGCATCGATTAATTAATCGGGATCCAAGATAAAACCTTATCAGCGCCAGTCTGGGCACTGATCACCGTCTGCCTCTTCTCTCCATTGTTCCCTTTTTCCTGCTAAGGTAGGGATATTAGCAGGGGAAAAGTCAAGCTGGCTGTCACATGGAACTATCCTTTAAGAAAAGAGAAGGCAGCTTCAAAAGAGCTGAGGGAAGAAGCTGGGAAAGCTTCAAGTTGTCTATTTTTCATTTATTTGCCTTTTTTTTTAACCAACTGCTCATATTTACACCTGAAAATGCCTCCAAAGTGCCTTTAGAGCAGCACATTCATTGCTCTCTGCTGGCACATACCTGCCTTCCCATCCAGCTCAGTTTTCTATCAGCACTCACAGAAACATTTTCCTGGACACAGTAAAGTTATTTACTCAACATAAGCACATATGGATTATAGATGCTCTGCACAGATATTCCAGCACTTTCCATTCTGTCAGGGTACCAACACAACTTCTTCAACCCTCAAAATGCTCGGTGCAAAACTCTGAAATCTCCAGTGAGAAGCCAAAGAGATGCTGCAAAATGGCCACAACAGGCTTAAGAATAAAAAACAAAAGGAAGTGTGAAAATCGTGCCAGAAAGGAAAAAAAAAAAAAAAAAAAAAAACACAGTTTTAATATCAGAATATACAAGAATACTTGTAAGAAAGGCTTTAAATTGAGTTTCATAACTTGCTGTGATTGAAGAAAAGGCCATACTCATGACATCACTCATCTTGCATCTAATTGTATGCACATGTTGGGGCTCCAGCCTGAAGCAATGGGTTAATTCTCCAATTATTTCACAGGATTAAAACTACTTTTTTTTTTTTTCCCCAGGAAATGTAGTGTGATTGTGAAGCCCATCAAGACATGCTATTTCATAATTAATTCTAAATAAAAAGTGAATTCTCTCCTTTGTCTAAATAGTTTCCTTTGGCTCAGCTAGGAGCAGCAATTAGCAGGACAGCCTCCCTGAACACATTTGATCTGCTACAGGGTTTCCTGCTGTGGATCAGAGGAACAAACCTGATTTCACACAATCCATGGGGTTTATGTTGGCTGGATGTGCTGTAATTAAAATGATCTTTTTTTTCCCCAAGGGCTTTGTTTATCTGCTTTTGCTTTCTCACAGAGAGGCATTCACGTAGCTAATTTAGCACTTCTGTTGATTTACACTTCTGCTCTTTACCAGCTCCCTTTGTAGCATTCACTGTTTGTAGTTTGGTGCAGAAACTGGGACCTGTTGTCACTGGTGTTATAGGTCTGTTTTATTAGCAGAAGTAGAGGAACAGTTCCCATGGAAACATTCCCATCTTTCATGGTGTGCTTTTCCTGGGATTCTCAAGGTTGGGTAGGGTGGGCTCTGGGCCTTCCTAAATGGGAGCATGCAGCTGTCTGTGAAAACTTCCCCTTCAGCAGGGGGAGGAAAATCTGTATTTTCAGATTGTGTATTTCCTCTCTTAGGAAGCCTAATGCCTGTGAAAACAGAGCAGCTCCACACCCCACACCACTGATTGATGTTCAGCCCAGTCCCACTGCTCTGACAACAAACTGGATCCTATGTGGAAAGGACACCTCCAAACCCAAGAGAACATTTTCCTTTCACACTGACCTTTACACTTAAGCTGTGAGTGGAGCTGTGGTTTAGCAGGGCTCAGCACACTGGCCTGAGCCAGGATGGCCCTCCCTGTGTCACACCAGGCACTTCCCAAGCTCCTTGGAAAAAACCCCAAACACACCATGAACCTCCTGCTGCACAGTGGAGGTGTTCAGGCCTGGGAACACCTCTGCTCACAAGCCAATCCAAACCCCTGGCACTTACCAAGGGTGATGAGAAAAAGAAAATGAAATCACCTGTGAAAGGATTAAACCACCTTCTCTCTCCCTCAGTGTTTGCCACACACAGGTGAGCTCATTGCAAATTGATTGTCCTACCTAAACACAGCATGAGAGTCACCTGCAGCAGCCTGGATCCTGGCAGGGCAGGAACCTATCCCCTGGCAATGGGCTCCCAGTGTTACTTTTTCCTTTGTTTTTTTTTTTAATCTGCAGCCTCACAAATATTTATTTTAATCTACTTCAACCTATACACAGTAGTGGGGAGCAAAAAAATCCAAAGAAACTTCAAACTTTAGGGCCAGAGCCAGTGCTTTGAAGAGATCCTTACAAGTTCTTATTATTACTCTCCTCTTGAATAATGTTCTAAGAAATACATTAAATAATTCAGTATTATTATTTTGGCAGGTCTTTGTGAACCAGGTGTTTAGGAAGCAGTTTCAGACAGGAGCAGGTGATGCAGTCTCTGGGGTCCTTCCCCACAAGCCAGCATGAGGAGAGCCACTGATGCCTGGACTAGGCTGGAGTTCCCCAGAGCCTGACTCCAGCAAAGCCCTCATATCAGTACCACAGGACTCCATGGTTTTACTTATTTCCACCATCCCCATCAATATTTCTCAATTTCAGAATTACTCACATAGAACTCTCTGAACTTTCACAGTTAAGGAAGATTCAAATAAGGTTTCTATCTCTAGTCTATGTTATCTTAAGCTTTTAAAACACAGTCATATTTTTATTTATGTAAGAGTATTCAAAAGTTCATTTTCCCTCACACTACCATCTCTGTGTTGCTTGACCCTTACCAATCCCACGCAGTCTTGCTAAGCCTTCCCCTCCTCTGACCTTCAACACATTAAAAACCTCACCCATGCCATGCTATTTCTGGGATTTAAAAAAACCCAACCAAACAGGAGGAGTCTGGAGCCATCAAGCAGGAGGGAAAGGAGCTTTTTCTTTAAGAGAAGAGTGATTCCAAGCAAGATGATTTGCTCATTCCTCCTTTGGCAGTTCCCCCTCACTCCCAGTATTGCACACATCAGACCCGAGTTGCCAGCTCTGGCAAACACCACCTCACAATCCTCTCCTGCACGTGCTAGAAAGTCCAATAACCACAAACCAGCCCAGCAAATCACTGCTTGCTGCTTGATTAATTAATGCAGAGCCTCTATTTATTCATTCCAGGCAGAGCTGCTATCAAGTCAGCTCTTCTTACCTTGGGCACCTTGGATGACCAGAGTTGCAGTTTGGTGCTGGTTTGGGGACATTCATGGCTGCTTCACCTGAGCCTGGAAAACACAACTGTGGAGACAGACAGAGATTTTGGCATTCCACACCCAGCAGCTGCATTTGCTGGCCCAAATAAAAGACAGTCTCATCAAGACTTTTTTTTCCACTTAAAAGTGGGGAGAAAAAACTGGCTGAGCCATTTTCTTCTTTATTAAAGTGGTGAGATCAGTATAAAGAATTCACACCACCCTGGGACTTACTTCAAAAACATTTGGGGAATTAAACAAACCAGTGCCCTGGCATGGCTGGTATTTGTTGGGGAGGCAACACAGAGAGCCTGAGGGGCATTTGGTGTTTGAGAGGTTTGGGTAGCACAATGGAGCACTGGGCCAGGCACTGTCCCCGGGCCACAGAGGCTGTTTGGGCTGGCTCTGCTCAAAACACTACAAAGGGCACTCTGGCTTCATGCCACATTCATAAACATGTCCATCAAGTGCAGCCTTTGGGGAACAGGCTCTACTGAAACCAGTCCCTTGCTGAAAACAAAGTGCCATTCTTTACCTTCTAACCCTTCAGCAAAGCAGCTTTCCTGCAGTACAGAAGGTAAAATCCACTCCACACATCCACTATACAAGTGCTATTTAACATTCACTTGCACAATGAATTTATAGTTCATTCAGGCTCAGCTCAGATCCTGGGAAAGGCCCTGTAACAACATCGTCAACCAGAGCAGAATTCTGCTAAAAACAGCCACACAAAGAGTCCACGAGGCTTGGCACAGTTGCATTTCACTGAAAAAGGCTTAACCACAGGGGCAGGGAGCAAAACAGAGGTGCTGAAGGTCCCCAAGAACTACAGCAATTTTTATTCATTAGCACAGAGGCATTTCAGCAGGCTATAGACTCTCCCAAGAGCCCTGACCCCCTTCTCCACACACTGCCCACTTTCTCCTCTTAGGAAGGTGCATTTTAAGGAGTTCCCATGGGATTTATTAGCTCAGAGATATTGATTGTATTAAGTATCTCCTTTCCCCAGAAAACTCAGTGAAAGTTCTCTGGTCTGCACCAAGAGCCAGCCCTTTCCCCTGGCCCACACCAGCCCATCCTGGGACAGGGATGTGGTGACACACCACGAGGCCACCAACACACTACAGGACACTGCCAGCCCCACCAACACCCCTTACCTGAACAAGAAGACTCCAGGAGCTCCACATTCTCCTGTCTGCACCCCAAGACTGCTCTGTGAGGAGCGCAGGAAGAAAGAAGCAGCCCAACTGTCCTGGGGCTGCAAACACAGCACAGCTGAGGACTGAACGAGTTGCACCTGTGCACAATTACCCACAGCTATTCCTTGTTAAGCAGAAAACAGGGAAGCAACTTCATATTTCTGGGATTTTTTAAGACACCTGGCAAGAAAATGAAGAAAACTGCACAGTGTGCTGCTAATTTCTCAACCAAGCATTTTCAATGGCTCCTGTCTGTAAGCCCAAGCAGCTCAGAGCTTCAGTCAGTAAAGGAGAGAAAACAAAAGTGGGATTCTATAATTTATTACCATTGCTAAGATGACCACAATACTTGATACCCCATCGTATGCAGAACTGTAAAAAAATAGTTTTAATACAGTATCAAAATTTACACAAGTGTAGTGTCAAAAGACCAGGCTCCCTCTCTTGGCCCCTGCACACCCAGAGTGCAGGCACAAGTACAGGTGATACAGCTGTTCATACATACAGAGATAGGAATACAACAATTGAAATTGAACTCTGCAAACAATATAGGGCAGAAAACAACCTGGGAAGAGAACAGATCTCTGGCTAGGCTGGGGTTATATCAGAAACCACGCAGGAGGGCAATGGGTAAAAACAGAAGGCTGGATCCTGCACTTCCAACTCAAGGAAAAGCAGTGAAAGGGAGTTTTCCCAAGAAAGCAACGCTGGATCAGAGGCCTTACATTGAATGGTACCAAGTGAAAATAACAACAGAAACCAACAGAATTACTGCTGCAAATGAACACACTTTTTCTGAAGACAGATAGCAGATTTACATCATACTCCTATATAACAAAAGATTGTACAACAACAGAGCTACATTTCACTGCAAATAGCCCACGGATACAGTCCAAGCTCAGAAAAACAGAGGTTCTGACTTTGGCTCAAATCTCAGTAACCAAGAACAAACCAGAAACCCAGGAATTGTTGCATTCCTATTTTTTTTTAATTACTTTTTATTAGTCTTTTTGATACTCAGCTATGGTAAAAAGTTAAGCAACAGCATTCAGTCACAAGCCTGTTGCACATTCATACATGAAACTATCATTGCTTTAAGATATACACAAAATATCTATCATTGTAATTCAATACACACAACTAGGATCATACACAGAGATAAAAATAAACTAAGCACATCTAGGGCGCCGTCTGGTCAAATCTCAGGCAATCTGAACAAGAGCTTTCTGCCTCATAATAATGAAAGGCATGCTCTGAGGATAATAAAACCTTTTTCTTTGAAAGAACGCTACAGTGGCAAGAAAAGCTTTTTTTAATAATGCAGTGCAATCTTTTAGATCCTTGTAGGCTTTTGTTAAACAAACCAGCATGTCTCTAAATTAAACAGTAGAAATTAGCATCCTGACAACTGGAATATAATTTCCCAAATAAATTCTAATGGAAATCCTGACTTGAGACCTGTAATAATGATGCCTAAGTATTCTGTTCATTAAAGGGCCGTTCATTAAACACCTTACACCTCTTCAGAAGATGTGCATCAAAAAGAAAGTTATCTTGACTTTCATTTAGAAAGAAATTGTGGATCACTACAAATACTGTAGTTATGCTACACTACCGGCTGGTTAGGACTTTATGGTCTTTTAGCACCTCCAAAGGCAGGTATTCTACCAAAGCAAAAAAATCACCTGGAAATTGCCTAAGCACCATTAACAGATCCTTTACAGACTGAAGTGTGAGTTACTAAGAAGCGACTTCCTCAAACCTGCAGAGACCAAAGGCACAGTTTATCAGTGTCTCTCCAGTCTGCTGAAAACCTCTCTTAAATCCAGTGGAAAAGACGTTCAGACCTGTCAGAGATTCACTGTAACTAACCAAAATAAAACTTATTTTGCGTAACGCCTGCAGAATCCCAAATATCTTTTGGATAGGATGGCAATACCTCAGTGTTTCTAAGGGTGGAGTGTTGCAGTGAGGGCGCAGAGCTTCGTTAGCTGGGCTATTGGAACAGCAGGGTTGGGGGACACTGCCACACAGCTCCCGGGCAGGCCCCTGTGCAGAATGTCCCCCCTTTCCAGCAGTCTCTTGCAGGGCAGACCCCAGTGCTCAGCTGGGGATTGGGCGGACACAGGCGGTGCTTCCCCTCTCCTGGGCGTTCAGGCCGTGCTCTTCAGAGAGAGGATGTGCTCAGGGCCTCTTACATGGGTCCTTTGTACTGATTTCCTGACAAGTGCTGTCTAATTCCAGGGCACGACCCTGCAGCATCTCCAAGTTTCCTCCACACAACCTAGAGAGAGGGATGGAAAGAGAGCTCAGTTATTCCCAATGAAGGAGCACCTGTGTTCCTGTGGACATGCATCTGGAATGCCGCAGCTCGGCACACACACCATGCAGCACAGCTGGGACACAGGGCAGGACACACACAGCAGCAGAGACTGTCTCAAGGGACACAACATTGCTTCTGAACACAGAAAGCACATGCTGCCAGGTAAAAATGACTAAAAACAGGGACACATGAACTGGCACAGGCATCACTGGGATACTTTACACTCCACACACAAGACTGAGGGTGTTTGCAGACCTCAACAGAAACTCTGTCCAACTATTTCCCCAGCCACATCTCTTACAGGATGTGATTCAGAAGCACAAAGATCCATCCAGAGGTGTCTAAATGTCTCCAGTTTAAAAACCACAGAGCAGTTCTCTATTTCCAAGGGTTTACTTGTTCTCTTAAAATCAAGCAAGGCATTACAAGTGTTTACTCCACTAGTTCTTCCATGAGATCAGAGGAATTGTGCCTGCCCTCACTGTGCTACACTCTGCTTAACACTCATGTTACAATGCTGGAATTAAAAAGGCAGAGGAGGGATACCCCCCAGTACTCAGGGAAGTATTTTATAATGATTTATAGAAAGGTTGATGGAATAGGACCACAAGAACAGTAGCTTGTGGCATGTCCCCAGACTTCTCAGGGACCACAAGAGACAAGAATGGTGATTTCTATCAATTGTATCACAATTCCAGACTATTTTTTGTAACTGCTACTAAATCACCCACTAATCTCCAGGACAACAGCAATGAGACTGTCAAGAAAGGTAAAAGCTGTTTTCCATTGTCATTATTCATTATTTGTATTTTACCAGTGCCTAAAGTCCAGCAGTGTACAGACTCTGCATTAGCTGGCACTGAATAAAAACAAAGGAGGTGGATCCTGGGCAGCTGACATCCTGAAAAGGTAACTCCTGTAGCTGATGAGCAAAGGCAGAACAAACCCAAGGTCCTACTGTGATTCTGTGCAAGAAATGGGAAAGTAACTCAGTTTCTCTGAGCCTTTGCTGAAGAAAACCTGAGTGTAAGCATGAAAACCAGAAATATTTTAGATTGGAAGAAAGATGGCTGCAGTGCTAAAGCACAGGGCCAGAAAAGTCAAGTCTTTAAAGGCAACTGTTTTTAATTCCAATGGGTGGGCATGACCCAAACCCTGCAAATTTGCTATATGACAAAATCTTGCAGCCAGAAATCCCAAGTCACCATCAGAAAAAACGTGTGTGCTTTAGGCACGTTTGCTCTGCAGTGAAACACCTCAGTGGTGAGAGCATGAAAAATGGGGGTTCAGTGGCACCTCCCAAACTGGGTGTGTGTGACACAGCCAGGCTGGATCTGACCATTCTTTCCAACCTCTGGTTCCTGATTTTCCTAACTTAATACAAGCAGAGAGGAAGATCT
The DNA here is from genome assembly GCA_020466415.1 of Ammodramus savannarum pratensis. Classification (NCBI taxonomy): domain Eukaryota; kingdom Metazoa; phylum Chordata; class Aves; order Passeriformes; family Passerellidae; genus Ammodramus; species Ammodramus savannarum. Next base: position 26,050,093 of record JAHXMQ010012337.1, read on the forward strand.
CCTGGACAGCATTTGTGAGAAGGCACATTGCACCTACCCATGACTTTCAACAACTTTTCTTCTCAATAAATATTAAGCCAATATTTACCATGCAGCTAATGCTGATACAGTAACAAACCAGGGGGTGACTCTTCCCAAAGTTCTTTGTCCCAACTAAATGAGTGACCCCTGCTTGCTAGGAACGGACAAACCCATATAAGAGAGCCCATGTCCTAAGCACAAGTTGGGGTCAAAATGTCCCTCAAAATAATTCCAAATTTCAGCAGAAACCTCAGCTAAAGGACAGCTGTGAGGCTCATGATGCAGCCATGGAGGAACCTGCACCCAGCTGCAGGGGAGAGCCATTACATCTGCAGCAGCATTCCAGCCCTGTGGGACTCCAGGAAATACCCTGGAATTCTCAGCTCCCTGAGCCCTCCTGCCCAGCTACACCCCCAATCCCAGCTGGTGTATCCCACCTTCCCTCAGCCTCCCTTCCCAAATGAATTACAAACTGAACTTCTCAGTAACCCAAGAAAAATCAGGATTAACATCCCTCCAGACATTCCTGTGCTTCAGAATTACCCCCATGCTCTCTAATACCCCATGAACTACCTCCAAACCTGCTGCCACATGTGGCTACATTCTCAAAAGGCACTACAAGGTTATAAATGCAAAGCAAAACCATTCCCAAATCCATTGTTGATGAGGAGGCACCAATTCTATTTGCACAACCTGAGGAGAGAATTCCCACCTCTGTTATCTTAATAAAATAACAGTACTATCATTTACACCACAAAATTCCTACAGCATGAACTACACATCCATATTTACATTTTGCAATATTTTGGTACCAGATTGCATTTTGGTACCAGTCAACACCACACTTCAAAATTCTGGAGCTCAAAGTGAAACTTGTCATCGTTCCACTGTTTTCACAGGCAAAAGGATGCCATGGCAAATGTTTCCTGTGAAACACCCACAGTGCATCAGGCTGCAGCTAAACACTGAGTTACAGCCTGGCAGGGACTGCAAGGAGAATGCAAAAGAAAAGAAACATTATAATTAGTTCATCACAAATTGCCTGTACTTTTAACGTGGACTGGGTTGGTGTAAGAGAAGACAAAACCAGAAAGGAAATAACCAACTATTTAAAAAGTATAATAATATATCAATAGTCAAATCAGGCACAGATTATAAAAGTCAGAGGAAAAGGGAGCATTTCAATGCCAGCAGCAGAGCTCTGAATGGCTGGGTAACAAAGGGGCAAGGTGGGATACAAGTATATATTTGAGATTTACACAAAGGAAGTGATAATGTCAAATTATCACTTTGGAAGTGGCATTACTTACATCACAAGAATTTTTATGAATTACTGTTAAATATGTATAACTTACAAACTGGGGTTTTAACCATCAATTGTGAATAAATATCATAGGCAGAAAAATACAAAAGGGCAGTTGTTCAGGTGGGGAAACTGAGGCTGTCAGGCTTCATCACACTTGCCAAGTTTTATTCTTATGAAGGATAAATTCAGGTCAGCTGAGTCATACACTACTTTATCCCGGATATATTATACACATAGATTTTTCTGATCAATACTAACCCACATGTTAACACTACAGTGTTCCTAATGAAACAGTAATTGCATTACAGAAACAGTAATTGACTTAATTTCCATATAAAATCTTCAAGGGCGTGCTGTCAGCATTTAAACAAAGATTACTCTGCATCTTCAGGTGTTTCCAGGCTCAATATGGAATGTAAAAATTAAACACCTTCAACTTACCCTGCACATTTTCCCAGCTGTCTCAGTGCAAAGCAAATCTGTGTGCAGCACCACAGGCACTTTGGTCAGACACAAGTGGTCCAGGTATGGGGACAAACATGTGGCAACAACTTCTCCCAGCAGGTCATGGAAGAGCCTTGGCCAAGCAGCTGCATGCCAAAGCTCTGCTCCTGCTCCCCACTTCCTCCACCAGAAGGAGAGTCCAGGCAATTGTTTAAATATTTTTTCATTGTTTTCAAAGCCAGGAAGACAACAGCAGTATTTTAACAACTCCCTTCTCTGTTTCCTAATGGAAATATCCTTTTAAAACACATTCCTGCTCTTTAGGTTTCTTGCTGTGCACAAGTGGTTGCACTAACAATGAGGTTTTATAACACAGACTATTTCTTTGTTGCAGGAATTCCAAGTTGCCAAATTAGTACAGAAAAGCAGGCTCTTGGTGCTGGCTGGTTCCTCCTCCTGCACCTGATCCTGCAGAGTGTGCACTGCCCAGAAAGGAGGGACCAAACCCAGGTGTCCCCCTGGGAAACAGCAGGGTCTGCTCCCTGCCTAGGGATGGGGAACTCGGGCAGTCTGTGAGCTGACAGCTCACTCTCCACTTGGACACAACACTTCATTTATTTCCATTGCTGCACTACCTCCTAGTGAACTTCCAGCTCAGCTTTCACATCACACTGAACTAAACTCTGTGTACTTCTTATCAATCCATTTCAGCAAGCAAAGCATCAGCTGTTGTTCCAATATTTCACTTACACAGACCAGCTGTTATTACAGGTTGTCAAAAGCACCGTGTTAAATGCTCCCTTCAGGGAAGAGCCTTTGCCAAGGGGGATTTTAAGAGAACTACAAAAGGCTTTTTTCCATAATGACACATGATCTCTCGACAAAATTACCCAGCATAGCTTCATTTTCTCAGCAGCAGCAGGTGAAATACATGGAAGATGCAGAGAGGATCTGGAGCACTCTGAACCGGCACTCCTCAGAGCTGGGAACGTTTTACAAGGGTGAGAACGGAGCCCTCCTGGGGCACCCCCACTGCCTCTCCCCTCGGAACGCCGGGAAAACAACGAGGTGGCTGCAGGGGAGCGCTGCTGTGCCCGGGGCTGGGGTACAGGAAGGGATCTGCCCAGGGCTGTTGTACAGGAAGGGATCTGATCAGGACTGTGGTACAGGAAGGGAACTGATCAGGGTTGTGTTACAGGAAGGGATCTGCCCAGGGCTGTGGTACAGGAAGGGATCTGATTGCTGTCATTTGTGCTCCACTCACTTGCATAAACCCATTTCTTCAGGCTCCACCGAGGTGAAGCCAAATGTCACAATCGCCCTGTGCAGGAACTCGGATGTCCAGCTAAGTCAACAGCTCTGCTGAGCTCAAAACCAGAGCAAAAGTCTGCACAAGTCCCTTCCAGAAAGAGGACAAACCTCCCCCTCCAAGTGTGTCCCTGCAACCCTGTATAGCTGGGGAATGACACCCAATGAACCTGGAGCAGGTTAGAAATGAGTGAAGCGCAGGAGAGAAGAGGCGCCCAAAGCCCCAAACAACCACGACTGAGCCAGCACTGGGGGAGAGGAATACACAGTCCTCACTCTGCTCAGCTCTGCCTCAGTTTTATCCCCTCCAGAGGAACACAGACACCACTGGTGCCTGTGCTGCAGTGGGCCAGTGAACTCAGCCACTTGTTGTCTCAGGTCACCCCATAAACCTTGGAATCTTGTAACACTTTCTAAGTTTCTTTAATTGCAACAGTTTTACTGCTGGCAGAAGGGAGAACTTGAAACTTTACCCTGCTGATTACTTGTGTCAATTGCTGTGTATCAATGTTACACAGGCCTTGGCAAACCAGCCCTGACTTCAGGGTAAAACACATCTGTTACTAAGGGAGTTTCAACACTGACCTTGGGATTGTGGTCTTTGCTATTTTTAACACAAATATACTGTGTGCCTTGGCTTTATCTCTGCATTAAAGTCTTTCTCTCTGCACAGGTCACAGGAATCCCTTGTATTCCACTGGAGCACAAACATGAAACAATGAAAGACTTCCTTATTCAGCAAAACACCACTTCCAGCCTCAAAGAAAAACTACAAATGTGACATGGAGAGCAGCTACAGCTGGAACCAACATGGCTGAGAGGGCTGGACCCTGCCCAGGAAACACACAGTCCACAGATGCAATGAGTGACACACAAGAACAACCCCACTGATGACAGCAACATCCTGGTGGTGCCCACGGGGATGTTGCCAGGACAATACACACGTGTTGAGGGACAGACAGGACGTTTTGCATGGACTGTACCAGAGGAGCAGCGTTACCTTCAGAGCATTTACCACTGAGTCAGACTGCTGAGAGGCTGAGCCATGTGCAGTGACGTTGGCTGGCTCGTTTGCAGAGCAGTGACTCCCCTCCGCCCCTCCTGGCATCCTAAGGGCATCCTTGGCAAGAAATTAAACACTCTTTAATACACAAAAGGCTTGGTCACTGATTAAAACAGATGTCAGGCATTTATTGCTCTTTTGCAAAAGGCTGAGAAGTGCTGAAGGTGTGTGTTACTCCAAAGCCCCCCTCTTTCTGTGCCACAAGTAACCAAGGGCCACTGAGGCAGCGTGGGTAGCACTGCTCAGTGTCACCCAGAGGGCGTCCCCGTGGGAAATCAGGACATAGTAACAAAATTTCTTATGTGTGTACATCGCCTCACAGAAGTGCTACAAAGCGTAGAGAGAGAATTTCAACCTCACTGTAAGGTTTTTAGAAGGTCTAATTTTATCTCTGAGATTCTGGAGGTTGTTCCTTCAACAGAACTCGTATTTTGGAACGTTGCTGCAAAGTTTGCAACACGAGCTGACCAGGGAAGGAGTCAGGAGCTCCAGGCTGCCAGCTTCCTCCTTCCCAGCCTCCAGCTCCTCCAGGCAAGGCCCCCTTGCCCTGAGAGATGTCAACTTGTCCCCAGCAGTGACAACCTCGGAGGCTTTGTCCTTCCAGTGGACACCTGGAAGGGCTCTTCAGGACACTGCTAAAAACTGCAAGCTACCTAAACTCTTCCAGCCCAGTCAGCTCCAGCTTTGCAGGATGTAAAGCATCTCCTGGAGTGAGGTAACCTGAGCAAGCAGGCAGCTCTGGAGGAGTGCTAAACATACCCCTGCAGCATCCGTGGGCAGCAGTGGGAGCGCTGCAGCCGCAGGGCCCGCCCCAGCCCCGCTCCGAGCTGTTCCCAGCCCGTCTTGCCCTTCCTTTTCATTCCTCACGCAAAACTTTGGGCAAAAAAATATTGAGAACTACAAAGAAGCAAAACGGTTCAGACCGGGGGATGGAAATTTCCTGCCTCAAAGAGTAACACCATAAGAAACATTAAGAAATAATGTAGCATTAATTCCTGCTGGAATGTGTGGGAAATGCGTTTCTGAAGGAAAAATAATGACAGTGGAAGGAGCCTCTGCTGAGGATTGGTGCCCCCTGTGCAGTCACTTGCCCTGCTGAGCAAGCACATAGCACAGGGCAGAGCTTTGGGGGGGTCTCTAATCTAAACAATAGGAAAAGATGAAGTGGGGTGTGGGAGAAAAAGGGCACAGAGCAAAGACATGAGGCTGAACTTCACAGATCCAGTCTGCCTGGAAATTCACTGGAAAGGAACCCAGTCCTGATGCTCTTGGGATATGCTAAGGTCACTGTAAGCAACGGTGCAGGCTCAGAGGGCCATCTCTCAGGTGCCAAGGGGCAGAGAGAACCCTCAGAGCAACCCAACACACCAACTCCACCCCCACAGTCATCTGGACTGGACCTCACATATTCTTAAAAAAACCCTAAAAAATTTAAATACCTTTAAAAACCACCTAACCTCAGAATGCTGCATATGCTAAAGTCATAGAAAAGGTACATTAAGCCTGAATCTGAAACCTCATTTCCTAGACAAACCTGTCCTACTGCCAAGCCCAGGATCCATGTAACCCATTAGAGTGGGCACTGATGGATGGGATAACCAGGCTGCAGCAGCAGCATCCTGAAACCCTCCCCAGCAGGGACAGGAGCAGTTTGCTGTGAGGCATGGAGGGGTTTTAGGACTTACTTTGCTTTGGGAAGGATTTATAGATCTGCTAGTGACTGGCCAGACTTAATGTTGTACTTTGAGAAAGGAAATGAAAGTTGAAGGAAAAGGGGTAATAAAGCAGATTGGGTTAGGATAAATTCAGTCTGTCAGCTTTGGAGCTTTTACCAATAAAGATATTCTGTTTCTTTACTAAGTCCAGAGGCAGCAAAGATTTTGGTCAGTTTTGAATGAAAATAGAAATGTTGCCATTAAAATGCAGAGAAAATGAGTACAGACTACACATGTAAAGCCTCCTGAACACAATAAAACCCAAAGCTCCTGCAAGTGCTGCTGCTCTCAGAGTTCAAGCCTTCCTCCAGGCAGTTGTGTTCCACAGCCTCTTCCCTGCCATATGTAGCACATTTTGTCTCCTTTCATGAGAAAGAGAAACTTGTGAACACAATGCTTCCAGCAGCCAGCACATGTTGGTAGGAGACTGAAAATTAATATTTCCCCTGTGGATGTCCTTCTCCTTCCTCCCTCTGTCCTTGATAAAAGACAGAAGTTTTCTTCAAAAAGTGAGGCAGATTTTGCAGCCCTGAAGGCCCTTCCCCAGCTCCGGGATTTCTCATTTCAGGTGAGGCCAGCAAAGTTTCTGCCTCCCTTGAGGAAGCTTTTTCCAGGGGTTTTGGGGATGCCCAGCCTGAGCATGGCCCTGTGAGCTGGAGCTCTCCAGCACTGCTGTTGGGAGTTCCTGAGGCAGGGAAGCAAAGCAGGAGGAAAAGGCACTTTTGGGGAACAAGGACCTGAGGTCTACAGAGCCTCTGGCACAGCTGCTGCCTCCCAGGGGAGCATGGACACATTTAACCCTGCACCAAAACCTGCCCTTGGTGTCCTTGCACTGAGCTCCTGTTACTGCCCAGCCCTGAGTACAGGATCCTGAGCAGGACCTTGAGGATGGGAAGAGAAATCTGCTCTCCTCCTCCTCCCTAGCTGCACTCAGCACCTGCACTGAGCCTCTGGAGGCATAATCTCTGTGACAGATCTTTCCTTTTCTTATCCAGTAACAAACTGTGAAAGTGGATCCAAATCAGACAGGAGGGATGAAGTCAGAGCTCTGTAGTGCTGAAAGTTCTATAAACTTTTAAACTCTGGAGTAATTGTGAACAAACAGTGCTGTTCAACATCAGCACCTGAGAAATAATTGACATTTTTGCTCATCCCACACAACCAGCTTCCCTACAGGCCCTGCCCAGCCCTTGTGCCTCTCCTGAGCCTACAGGGATCTGTGTGCAGGACATCCCACTGCAGAGAGCAGGTAAAACCCACACCACATCCTGTGTATGGCTTTCCACAAGGATCAGCATCCCTGAATGCACAGATCCATTTGCTGTTAGAAGTAAATCTACATAATATCTAATGCCAAAACGTGACTCTGGTGAATTGAAAGAACAGGAAATCTGACTCAGCCCTGTAATATCACCTAACAAAAAGCCCAGATGAATGGAAATTTAGAATTTCACTCACACTAACTGCAAAATGTTACTACTCAGGCCATTTTCCCATAAACCCTGCACTGTAGCCTGGTCAGGGTCAGAATAAAGACCTCTGTGTAAAACAGTGGAATTTGTGATGGAGAGAATTAATCATGAGCTTTTCTACTGAAGTCATTTTTTCAATTTATGTTGTTGAGAAGAACAGTCATGAATGAAAACCACTGTAGTGCCCAGCCCAGTGTCCAGCTCAGCCCATCCAGAGGTGCCTGGCACGCAGGGAGAGGCAGGAAGGGAAAAGGAGTCCCTGGCTGCCCCCAGGACACTCACAGCCACCCCATCACAGCTTCCCAGAGAGCAGGAGTTTCCTGCCTGCTGGGCATTGCTCTGTGCACTCACCATGCAGCCCTACCTCATTGTGCAGCAGCCTCTTATCCCAGAGGCAAGTGCTTTACTGGGAACAGATCCTTCCTGCTGGGTAGCTGCCACACCAGTTCAATCATTACCTGATTTTCAAAGCTTTTTTCCCTGATTTCTCCAGCCCTCAATTTCCCTGTACAGCTCAAAGCAAACACAGACTGTGTTTGTCAGCTTGTTTCAAACAGGCAGGAGAAGGAAAAGCAGAAAGCAATAACTGCAGCATGTTGCTCTGCTGGATTAATAACACACTAAAGAAGAGTGACATTTTTTTAGGGAACATTCCTGTCAATTAAAATACATAATCTTCAAATGCTGCAGTTTTTCACCTGTCCTCAAAGATCTCAGCAGGAACCTGCTGCCAAAATCCACACACTCCAACAGTGGCTTGGAGGCACACTCAGATCTTTGAGTGGCCAAAACCATTGCTGGCTTCACCCTCTCAGAAACAGCCATTTCCAGCAGGCCCTTCAGAAACCTCCTTTGATAATGAGCAGGCAAGAGAAAAATGTTCTGGGCTGTGGCAGTTCCAAACCTTGGAGGCCACACATGTAAAATCCAGAAGATCCTGTAGCGCCTACTAGAAAATCCTCAGGACAAAGTAATTCCAGACTTTTAGAGTTATAACTGGAAAAAGGCACTGTCTGTCCTCTGAGAGCTGCAACTCTCTGTACACCAAGTTTTTCTTGAATTTGTGTCTTGGTAACTTGAAGCTCCTGAGCTCTTGTCTTCCAGCCCTCCCCTGTCAAGCACAATGGACACCCTGAGATAAAGGCTCTGCCCAGAACCTCAGTGCTGGGAACTGGAGCTCCTTATTAATTAATTTAGGCATGTTAATTTACACTGGAGATGGGGGCACATGAAGGAACTGGGTGGGTGGAGGCTCTTGATTCATTTTCTTTCAGCAAATATTTGATGACATGATTAGGAAATATCAGTTTGTTCAATGCCTTTTAATTACATTTTGGTTGAAGGATTCCCTATTCTACATGCTAAGGAATGCAGGAGACAAACACTATGGGACTGTGAGTGACACAGATTTTAGGAAAAAAACACTAACCAAACAGTTCCCATCTTCTAATTAGATTTATAATTACAAAATATCATGAAAAGTGAAAATAAAAACAGAGCTCAGCAAAAGGTTTTTGAAAGATTTGGAAATGGGTTGAAATAAAATGAGATAATCTAATGGAAGGGGGAAGAAAGAAGGAAATGTTGGAAGAGGTAAAAATAAACTAATGTGTGCCTAAGAGTCATGCCTGCCATTTCCCAGTTTAACAGACCAGGACTGGAATGGACTAACAAGGATGCAAGCATCCAAAAAAGGGCCTGAAGCAACAGTGCAAGTGAGAGAAATACAGCAAAAAGAGATGGAAAAGGACCAGAAGCCTTTGAAAGGCAAGAGTGAGGAAACAGAGGCAGCAGAGCCCAGATGAGGGGAGTAGAAGGGCTCCAGTTCAGCCCAGCCCAGCACTGGCTCCTGCTCCTGTGCTGAGGAGCTCACTCCCTGCAGCCCAGCTCCAGCCCCACTGGCACTTAGAGCACCCTGGCAGTGGAAAGGGAAAGCTGAATTACAAGGACAAAGAGCTGGAAGGGGAAAAGTCTCCTCCCCCTCCTCCCGTGAAACAAATGAGAAGTGAAGCAATTTCAGTGGGGTGACTTGCCAAGTTTGTCTTTTGCAAATGCATCCACTGTCATTGTATGACAGATGTCCACATTGCCAGAGCATTTCAGCTGAGCTGATCAGCCCTGAAATACCATCCCTACAAAAACTCAGGGATATCTGCAGCTAATTGACGTGTGGATGCCAGATCCTGCTCTGGCTTCCCCCAGCACAAGGCACAGGGAGCAGTCATGCACCACAGCAAGCCTGGCAGGACACTCCTCTTTCCAGGCCTCTGAAGTTACTCCCTGACATAACAGGGCTGTCACAGCCCAGGGAGCTGCAGCTGGGATCCAAACCAAATCTTTGATCCCTTCATGTTTTATTAATTATCTCTGAGCATCTTCATTGCAGCAGCAGAGGTGTTATGTCCTGGTGTGACAGGATTTCAGTGGTAGGGGAAGATTTAGGGTTTTAGTAATGGAGAGGCTTTAGGGATGGCTTCCCAGTCCCCAGCCCTGCAGCTCAGTGCACATGAGATCCACATTTAAGGAGGAAAAAATGCCCTGTCCACCCTGCACTGCTGATGGGGAGGAGATAGAGAAAATCAAGAGTAAAGTTGAGCCAGAGAAGAAGGGAGGGGTGAGGGGAAGGTGTTTTAAGATTTAGTTTCCATTTCTCATTATCCTGCTCTGATTAGAGTGGTAATGAATTAAACTCTCCAGGCCAAGTCTGTTCTGCCCATGACAGTAACAGGGGAGTGACCTGTCTCTGTCCTTACCTCAACCCATGAGCCTCTGCTGTGTTTTCTGCCCCTGCCCAGCTGAGGAAGGCAGTGATGGAGCAGCTTTGGTGGGCACCTGGCCCCCAGCCAGGGTCAGCACGCTGTAGGTGGTTGGAGCACTGTTGATGCTGCACTTTCCCTTTTCCATGGCAGCTGCACAGCCTGGTCCCAGCGGTGCTGAAGCTCCAGGTGTGCTTTGAGTCAGCAGAAGGCACTGCCAGAGCCATGTGCTGCTCCTGCCTCAGCCCACGGGGAGCTGCTCTGCCCTGAACTCCATCCAGCAAAGCAGAAACATTCTTGCCCAAGCCCTACAGCCCCCAGGCCCTGCTGGCACACAGCCTTGCCCACAGCAGTGTTTGAGGAGCACCAGGGCAAGCTGCTCACCCCTCAGCACAGTCTGGCATTCCCAACAGAACACCCAGCTGTGTGCCATAAATCTTGGGAAGGATCTGCTTTCTTGCTCAGAAGTCCTGTTTGTGGCCAGAAACTGAAAGGGTCTGGATCATATCTTATTGTTGGAGAGAAGAAAAACAGAACAACAACAGCAAAAGAACAGCTCTCACCAAACCTGCAACCTACAACTCTCTGTAACTCTGAAAGCCCCTCCTATGCTCTGAGCTACCTTCTCAACCACTGTGTGTAGCTATGATATTTTCTGAAAAATCCTTTCCTTAGGAT
>JAHXMQ010012337.1:26060955-26140368 GCA_020466415.1 Ammodramus savannarum pratensis
TGAAACATGGAGTCAGATCCTCGTCTCTTCCCTCATCCTAACCTCTGCAAACACTGTCACAACTGTGCAGCACAGCAAGAGACATTAACAGGCTTAAGTGAATATTCCCATTTTTATATCTTTTCTATTACCTGACCAAACTAAAATGTTGACTCAGTGATGGCACTGCAATTCCCCTGACAGAGCAGCCCTTTGGTACAGCAGAGCGAGCAGAAACTCAGGTTCCATTTGAACAGTGCTGGCAGCACTTAAAACCATTTGCTTTGGAAATGCCCTTGCCACTAAATATTAATAAAACCTTTACATTAGAGGTCTGTGGGGTTTTGAAAAGAAAACTAATACATATGGAGGGAGACAAGCAAAGCAAAAGAAACTGGAAAAGAACCACATCTAAGTGACAGAGGAACAGAATGATTTGTCTGGAGAGGTGTCGACAAATGTGTCAGTGCCTTTCTGTGAGTGGCACATAAGCAGAAAAGGGGGAGAAGAAAGGATATTGAAAGCAGAGAGGAAAAAGAAGAAAAACGTGGCAGGAGGAGAGAATAAAGCCTGAGACAAGGCCAGGGCTCTTCAGCAGAGACAGCAGAGGCGTCACACTCACGGCTGTGAGTTCTCACCTCTCTCCTAAGTGCAATCCTGCAATTCCCAAACCCTCCCAGTGCCCAGCACCGCATCAGAGAGGGACTATCCAAAAAGCAAAAAGCATCTCTCATGGAGGCAGTCCTGAAATGTTAAGGCAGGACACTGTAACTGAGTTAGGGCTGTGCCAAAAACCTTCATCAGTTGCGGAGCTTGTTGTAGATTTTCAGTTTATTTGTCAAAAGCATTGGCTTGGCTTCATGCCCAACAAACTCCCCTTCCTCCCATTAAATGGGACCAAACCAGTGCCAGGAGTTTATGCATTTCCATCCTGCATCCTTGTCTTTGTGACAGGGTCTGATCACACTGAGGTGAGCACGTTCTAGGTGGGACCCACAGGAATAACAAACCCCAAAACAAACTCAGGCAAAGGTAACACCGAGGTGATGAGAGCAAAGTTAGAATCAGCTCGGTGTCTACACTCCCTTCCTCTCCCCAAAGCCATGACTTCAGGCAGGAGGAAGAGGAATACTCCAGGAAATGTGAACTCTTGCCACTCATTAAGTCTCAGAATGAAGTACCCAGAGATATGAGGAGATTGCTCAGAACTCTACCACAGATCCTTGTGCCAACAAAACCACACATAAGACAAACTGACCTGGCTATTTGAAAACAAAAAGCAGTTTCCAGGCTTGTTTGCCTCACTCTTCCCTTTTAAACCCCTACCCTCAGCATATTTTGTTTCAATGTTTTTTGCAACAGCTTCAGGCTTAGGTGCCAGGCTGTTTTTACAGGGACAGGATTCTCTGGTTTGGTACCCCAGCCAAGGTATTTTCACTGAACCCAATGCACACAGGCTGGGTGTTCCAGGCTCTGGTCAGATTTGGGAATGCTTTTTGTAGGTTCTGCCTCAGCACCTCAGACCCAGACAAATCAAACATTAAAGACACAGACACTTCTAAAGATTTGGCCCATGAAGAATGTGTGCACAATTTATCTCCCAGTGTTGTTCCAGACCCAAGACAAACCACACAGTATTTTTGGGTGGGTTTGTTAACATTTGCCCTGAAAACCATTCTTGAAAAGAAAATAATACTCATTATCACTGAGGATCAACCTTTGTCTTTCCTACTGAAAACTTTCATGTTAATGAGCAGGCATTTCTTGCTGTCCTTCTTTTCCAGATCCAAAAATTAGGGTAGAGAGAAGCAAAGTGCCCAAGGTCACCAAGCAAGAGCTGTAGAGGCCCTTCCAACTGTCACATGAAAGGTGAGGGGAAAATCCACCACACTTTACCTAGAATCTGCCTTAGGAAGATGGCAATAATCTGAGCCAGTGGATTTTACTTCTTACTCCATCACTGTTACCTTGGATTTTACAGTCAGACAATGGTACTAAATCCAACAAAATGCACTTTTCTTCGTCAGACCAAAGACCAGTGTTCAATTTAAACAAAATTCAACTTCTTTTCTTTTCCATCATTTGAAGACCTGATGGACTTTTCTAAGAATTATTTAATGAAATATAATAGAAATACATTCTAGTAAATATGTGCATATATGAAGATCACAAGTGTCTTTGATTCATTTGTACCAGACTTTTAAATTTTTCATTCTTAGAAACATGTTAGGAAAACCTTTAAGATCATATTTGCTTATTTATTTAATTGCTTTTCAGCAATTGCATTATGTAGCTAATTGCATTAATGTAGCTAATATAGTCCTTCAAGCATTAAAAATAATATAACCCAATTATCACTTATAATGTTTGTATTTCAGAGCAAAATATTTTGGTTAACTATAAAAAGTAGTTGATATTTTAACAAGAACCACTTGGAATAAAACCAGAATGCAAAGGGTCAGTTCACTGTGATTCCCAACCCATAAATTAATTAATTAGAAGTAGCAGTTTCCAGGAAATTTTTCTTAACAAAGTATCAAAGCCTGCAAAGGAAAAATAATTAATGAAAGCATTGTCAGAGCCTTAAATGAACCCCCTAGCGGAACAGAGCAGGATGAGCAAACAGATGTGGGAGCCTCTGGGCGTGTGAGTGTGGAGAGGCAGGAAGGACAGGGCTGCTGGTCCCTCTGCAGCCCGGCACTCCCGCGAGGCTGGCACCCACCTGGGGCAGCATCCGATTTTCCTCCTCCAGCTGTCTTACTCTGGCCTCCAGCTGCCTAACATAGGACAAGGTTGATTCTAAAAAATCAAACAGAAAAAAACTCGTATTATCCACAGAGATCTGCTCGTGTTCACCAGTGCCAGAGCCTGCACCACACTCTCACTTGTACTCACAGCAGATTGCCTCTCTCAAATATCCATGGAACATCCCACTCTGCTCCTCCCAGGGCAGAGCAAACACCACTGACCCTGGAAATGATCAATTCCTTGCTGCTTGTGATTCTGCACCTTAAGGTGGTCCTTTCTCAGACCCAAGGTGTAGCCACAATTCTTTTCACAGAGAAAAGCAAGGCACAACTTCCCAAGGCTATTTCTGGGATTCACATTCTCTGAACCTCAGAGAAAGAAAAAACAATTCTTATCTCATTTACTGCTCCTGTGTTGTGGAATGCATTGTGGAAGATTGTTTATCTGAAGGGAATTGGTAACTGGATTCTGGTGTGAGTGTTTTGATTCATTGACCAATTGAATCCATATGTGTGTGTCAGGACTGTCACGAGATTCTGGGCAGTTGAGTGCTCGGCAGATTCAGTGTAATATAGTGTAATATGATATAGAATAATAAAGTAATTAATTAGCCTTCTGATAAGATGGTGTCCTCCTCGTCATTTTCTTGCCTTTGTTGGGGTCACCCTGCTTTTCCTCAACCAAGGAATCTTACAGAAAGACAACACAGGCTTGAGTTTTCCAACCCATCCCCACATGGAAACACTCCACATGGATAATGCACCGTCCCACATGGATAATGCACTATCCCATATGGATAATGCACTGTCCCACATGGATAATGCACTATCCCACGTGGATAATGCACTATCCCACGTGGATAATGCACTATCCCACATGGATAATGCACTGTCCCACATGGATAATGCATTGTCCCACACGGATAATGCACTATCCCACCGGGTCAGCACAGCAGAGCCCAGGGAGAGCAGAGGGTGCTGGGCAGGCAGAGGGATCAGGGTACCTCTCACACCCTCGCAGGGCTCTGGGGCACACACAGCCTCCCCAGCAGCACAGCAGCTCCTGGGCTCCACCCCAGCTCAACCAGGCCTGTGCTGCCACAGCTGGGGCCAGGCTGGAAGCAGCTGTGTGTCCCCAGGGCCTGGGAGGTCCCCAGCTGGTTGACAGCAGAATCAACCAGGGCACAGAGCAGCTCACAGCATGTCCTCCTCTGCCCCACTTGCCAGGGACACATTCCCACTGCCCTCGGGACTGCACAGGGAGCAAACCCTGCTTGCTCTGCTCACCAGGCACTCACTGACCTCCACAAGGACAACCTTTGGTGCCTTGTGAAGAATGTGAGGCACTCCCAGTCCACTCCCAAGAACTTGACATAAGGAGATCCCTGATCCAGCACTAAAAGTAGCCACGAGCTTTACCATCAGACATTTCTTGGGTCACTGAGAAATACTGCTCTCAAAGTCCTGGATCTAAGAGAGAGACATGTCTAGGAATGCAGCACTCAAGTGTAAGAAGAAAAAGAAAAAAGGTGCAGAAAAACTGCTGTGACTCCTGCACCTCTTTGTATGTAGGTGGAATCCTGCATGTACTCATTCCTGACTCAGTGAGCCAATCAACTTCCTCTGAGATGTCAATTCCCATCACACATTTGTACTCACATTGCCATGTAATTAGCAAAATTGATGATTGATGGTATGGAATCCATGGGTATCAGGGCACTGCTGATGCTGATACAGCCCTTCAAAGCTGCATTGACAGCACAGCTGTTCACTGGTTTAAACTGACAGATGAATTTGGGCATGAATTTCCTCTGATAGCTCAACACTGCTGCAGCCTGCCCGTAAAATAAGGGAAATAAGGTGTCACTTACTGCTCTTACAAGACTGCAATGGGCTAAAATATGCATGAGAATTTACACAACATAAAGACAACAAACAGTAATTTGTCAAAGATGATTAATGCCCAGCTAGGCACTGGATTAAAAATAGCCTTGTGCAATAAAAGAGGAAGAGGTAATCTGAGGTTCTGCAGGCTCTGCTGCCTGAGGAGTTTCATAGTTAGTGATGGGTGCATCTCTGGAGAGCGCTGAGCCCCGCTCAGATGAGCACTAAGGAGATGAACAGCTCATTCAATTAACTGCCAACGACAGGGACCCTCCCACCAAATCAGCTCCTTCCCAGCACAGGCACTCCTGGGAAGGGCTGCAGGAGCTCCCTCACATCACATTAGCACAGGCAACAGCCCCCAGCACATCCCAACCCTCCCCTCTGCTGTTTTCTATCTGAGATGGCTCCTGAGCACTCATTGTGTCAGAGGGATGGACCAGAAGCTCCCTCTGGCACTGGCCAGCCCTAAATTCCTTGGTTACAGGTTCACTGCTGTGTCAGTGCGTGTTTGGACTTCATACTCCAGCCCAGCTTCCCAGCTGTGCCCACCAGTTCCCTCCATGTGAGCTCTCCTCTGGATCCTCTTCAGCTCCAGGCTGTCACTGACACCTTTTATGAAAAATCCTTTCCTTAGGATTTTTCCTCCTGAGAAGCTGACAGGCCTCAGGAACAAAATGCAAACATTGATTATCTGCTGCTGTAGAATGCAACAGGTGCATCTGGGATTGGTCTCATGTGGTTGTTTCTAATTAATGGCCAATCACAGCTAGCTGGCTTGGACTCTCTGTCCGAGACAGAGCCTTTGTTATCATTCTTTCTTTTTCTATTCTTAGGCAGCCTTCTGATGAAATCCTTTCTTCTATTCTTTTAGTATAGTTTTAATATAATGTATATCATAAAATAATAAATCAAGCCTTCTGAAACATGGAGTCATATCCTCATCTCTTCCCTCATCCTCAGATCCCTGTAAACACCACCACACCAGGCCTTCTGTGATTTACTGCCTGAGCATTCCTTATCTCCTCGGATAACACACACCTCTAGGCAACATCTGCCTCTTATCAGTTTTATTCCTTCACTTGTCTGTTGGGAGTCCAGAGCAGAGATCCCTGCTGCTGCAAATCACAGAACTCTGCCTCAGTTCTCAACTTCCCAATGCCAGCTGAGGATTTGGTCTGGAATCTCTGTGCCTCTTAACCCTCCTAAAGTGTGAAACAGTTACTTAAATCTCTCTTGTAATCTGATTAAAAGGGAAAATTAGGTCATCTACCAAAGGCTTGAGCAAGCAAATCCTAATGTATGTGAGTCTTCTCGACACACAGACTAGACACATATATATTTCAGGATCTGTTAATATATTTATGCTGGGATGTTATGAGAGGAAAAATGAGCAGAAAAGCCAGCCAAGGACACAGCAGACACAGAAATTGAAAACACAGTGAAACACAGTCACCAAACTTTAAAAAGACCCAACCAAACAAAAATTGCACTCAAAGTGTTTATGAGAAGACCTGCATGATCCATCTCTTCTGCTCTGGAACATGCTGTGCAAACTGGTCAGTCACTGGCTCACATCATTACTGCCAGATTTGACCTCTGTGGGCCCCTTGGTTACAAGATTTCCCCTCCTTCCCATCTCCCCTAGTGAGGCATTGCTAAGGATGGAACAATTTGGAAAAATTCCCATTCTGAGGAATAGGTTACCACCAAATGAGCTCCCCTCCTTGAGCTTCCTGTGCTCTTGACATCACTGAGAACATGATCAACGTGGTGCTTCATTCCAGAGCTGAAATAAAACCATTTTCTGAACTATTAGACACACAGAAATATCTTGCTCTTAGGGAAATGCAGTGATAATTCACCCTCTCTCCACATCTGTCACTCTAACATGTTGTAAGAGAACATCAATATTTACGGAGCTGATCTCTTTTTCTTTTGACAACCACACTCTTGAAGCAAGGAGATATTTTAGGGTTATGTCAAACTTTATCAGACACTTCCATTGCTGCCAAAGGCATATTTGTGCATTGGATTTACTCATTATTATATGACTGTGCCTGATCTCAGTCTAGCAAGGAATTCATAACCTTCTTTAAGCCAGATTATCCTCTGCTATTCTAGAATGGGGGAGGATGTCATGTTAAATTCTGATATTTTTCTTTTTCTTTCTGGGTTTGTTTTAGGTTTTTAGTTTGTTTTTTGTTTTTTTGGTTTTTTTGAGACTTACAACTCACAGGCAGCTGTGGGACTGCACTGGAGAACATTTTAAAGTCTGAGATCCTCCACACTCTTATTGGATCCCTGGAAAAGGAATGAGCACCCCACAGAAGGCAAAAAACCCCAGAGGTTCAACCAAGTTTTCTGCTTGTTCATAGGAGCTGGAGTAGCAAGCTCAGTATGGCAGGTGGAAAGGATTTTATCCAACAGAGGAAAACTTGAGGGAAAGACAGAAAGGGAGACCCAAGGCAGTCCTCACATCCTCATGGCCAGAAAATAGAAAAACACAATTTGGTGATAATGCAAAATTCACCTGGGCTCTGTTACCAGCAGCACTTCCTGCTTTGGTAGTCCTGTTCCTAAAGGAGGTCTCCAGAATCCTTGGCAGCCACATCTCAAGGCACATTTTCAAACACTCAGGGTATAAATGAGGGAAACTGCCAACAATTCACCTGGGCAAAGGATTCAGCATGTTGGGTGTAGGGATACTTTGATGTGTGGCAACAAGGGTTTGGCTGAGGTACACCCAACTTCAACAAACTTCATTTGTTATGCTGCTCCTCCAGAATCACAGAATTAACTAGGTTGGAAAATACCTTTGAGACTCCTGCACTGTGCTGGCAGGAATTTCATAATTGCACATCAAATCAGATTTTGGTCATTCAAATCCACACCCAGCACACTGCAGTGACAACTAAATAATCTTTCAATAAATGGGAGATGAAAACCAAGGCTGTGCAAGGGGTGCTCTAAACCCTCCTGTAACTGCCTGGCAGCTCCTCACACTTAGGAAAGGGTTTCTCTGCTAACTGGGGAGCAGATTCAATGACATGCAAACCATCTCCCTGTCCTAGAATTCCTAGTCATCTGATTTAATTGCCTCAATATTAATATTCATGACTGAGACAAGCTATCACTGCAATCCATCCCCTTTCAGCTACCTTGCTTGGATATAAAAAAAATAAAATGGCACTGCTGGATTTACACTCTCAGCAATTCACACCCCTTGCACTCAGTGCTGGCAGTGTCCACCTCCCCAGGGCAGGATCAGGACACCTCCCAAGGTCATTTTTAGCCCTGTCTCCTATGATTTTCTATCAGGGCTGCACATCTTACATAACATCCCTGACTGAGGAAGTGCTGGAGAGCTTCTTGTGCAGCTGAATTTCCCCAAATGCAGCAATGCTGGGATTAGTGCTGCCATGTAGAAAGAAAGACAGACATCTGCCCAAGGCAGGGTTTTATTAAGCTCACCAGAATGTTTAGGAGCTATTTCTGACAAAGGCACATATTCTCAGGAAGTTTTGGGACAGTGAGCACCATGGCACTAAGACAGGGTTTGCATTTCTCAGTCTTGCTGTTGTCTGGAATTCTCCAGCCCCAAGCTCAGATTCCTCCTGATTATGGATTCAGCAATTCTTGACTTCTCCCAGTAATTAAAAATACCATTAACTAAGCTGAGCTAGCTCACCAAGTGTGCCAAAACTGAATCCTAGCAAAGGGAAAAGCTGGCACATGCTGGTTCAAATATCCAGGGTGCAGTGACAGCCCTGCCACTTCTCAGGCACTGTGTGCCATGTTTCCCCTTTTCAGCACACATTACACACAGACAGGTTCTAATTACCTTATCTCTGTAATCAGAGAATTTTATTCAGATTTCACACAAAAACTGTGTGTTTTCTCAGGTGCAGCAGCTTTTAATCACAGATTAACTATTTATTAGAAGAAAGCATACTCTCTTCATGCCAAGTCAGCCCTTGCCATGCCTTTACCCATTCTGTGATGGGGTCTGACTCAGACTCCAAGGTGTTTGCATTTGCCTGGATTTAGGTGCCACTGTGGATCAGGCAGCTCAGTGAGCAGGTCTGGGCTGACTGTGCACACCCTCCCCTGTGGTGAAGCTCTCCCAAGGCTTTCCTTCTTTCCCAAGTCACCAAGGAATGCCCCAGGTCACCCAAATGCTGCCTGTGACACAGCTTACTAGAGATGTAATGGTGGCTTCCACTTAAGAACGTTACTGATTTAGGCTTAGGAGGTTTTGTTGCACATTTAGCTTTAGGTGCAACAAAATTTCCAGTTGAATTCACCTGGGAAAAAAAAAAAGCTCAAAAAAAAAAAAAAAAAAGCTTTAAAAAAGATTTAAAAACCTTGCATGGAGAATGAAGGATTCAAATACAGGAGCACCTAAAAATGATCTCAGATGTCAGCTGAGGCAATGCTCTTGCTAACAGTTGGATAACACTGTCACACTAATGGGCTGCTGAAACACTAACCTTGCTTTGTTTGAGGTTTTTTGGTGCTAGAGGTGACAACAGCAAGGCTTTCCTTGCTGGCCTGTTTGATGCTCTGTTAGCTCCCCTCCAGCCTGTGCTAAATGCATTTGGCACAGTATTGATGGAAACAGAAAATCAAACCCATTATGCTGTTGCTGAAGCCTTTCCCGTTGGCTGGCAGCTTGTTTTGCTATTGACTGCTGTGGTATATGATGGGTAAAATCTTTATTACTTCCATTTACTTATGTTTGTCCCTGTGCCACCACACTCTCCTGGCCTCATCAGGAGTGTCCCCAAGAGCAGGCACAGCCCCAGGCCAGGAAACACAGCAGAAGGAAAGGGGGGTGGAAGTTCAGCAGGCTCCTGCATGGAACCCAATGGAAGGCTGGAAAAGGCACCAGCTGGGAACAGCTTTGCTTAGGGAGGGAAGGGAGATGAAGCACTCATTCATCTCTCCAACTCACCACCCTCATCTCCTTCCTTCCCCAAGCCAGGCTGTTCTCAGGCCTGTCTTTTCCAGCTGATTTCACACAGGAATCTCGACCTCACACCGGTGCCATTGCATCTTTTAAATGTCCCTTGCTGAAAGGGCCCCAGGTCCCTTCCAAACCTGTGGCCACTGAGAAACCTCTGTATCCACACAGCCACTTCCAGCTTTTCCCATTCTGCTGTGCCTCTGTAAAATGAATATTTACAGGATAAAATGAAAAAAAAAAATACTACAAATGAAAATACAAAGCTTCCCAGAAACAGCAAGATTTGTGCAAAAACCAGAGGGTCAAACTAAGTGAGACACCAAATACATGCACTAAAAGTCACTCACAATCCCCACAATTCTCCCCAGATGCTCACAGCCACTTTTCTTAGCTCATAAAACTGTATTTCACAAGCTGCAGTCATCAGATGTTGAAGAGACATAGTTCAGAAAAGATAGTTTAGGTGAGAATTTCACTATTGGTACAGCAATCTCAGGTTAATAATACATTGCCTTCCACCTGGCAAAGTGCAGCTTAGGCCAAAGCTGAGAACCACATCTCCAGGAATTGTGAATCAGAGCAAACCTCTCAATCACTTTTATGCTCATCTAGTGCCTTGTTAGGAGGCAGTTATCCAACCTGTAAACTCCTCTTTTATGGGCAATTGTTTGTGTGACTCAATCCCAAATTCAAACAATGTCCCTGAGAGTACAGAAATAGAAGCTCTCTCATTACTGAAACCATTGAACCATTGAACATTTTGTTGCTACAACTACAAAAGAGATGCCAAAACTCACAGCAAAGATCAATAGCCACATGAATATGTAGGGGAACAGCCAGCCCACAACAGTCCCTGGTCTGGGTGTATGTGGGGTAAATTTGAAGGAGAGAGAAGGGCTCCAAGAGATGTTGGGCAGCAGGCAGTGCCAGGAAAGCAAGAGGGGCAGCAGGGCCACTCTCTCAGGCTCTGTTCCCAGCTCCTTGCCTCACTCTGGTCCTGCTGATGCTTCATTCCCTGCAACAGGAGCATCCTGCATGAACTGTGCTGTGCACACAGCATCCAAAGCCTCCTGTAAACACAGCAGGAAAAACTACAAACCCAGTCAACATCCAAGGGAAAAGGCAGCAAGGTGGGCACAGTGATCCAGCTCTGTGAGGAGCAGTGGGGAGCATTCTCATGAGCAGGCAAGGGCAGGAGCTGAGGAACTGCCAGAGGAAGACAGGCCAACATGGGCAAACCCAGTGGAGATTTAAAATTATCAGGACAAAAGGAGGGTTTGGATTAATTTCTCTACACTGAGTGATTAAGATGTAGGACAGGCTATTAAATGCAGTAAAAGATGTTACAAGATTAAATATGTCCTGGGGACTGAAAGCACCCTCTTGCTTCCAGAGCCCATTAAAGAGCCATGGTACAGTAACACCTGCCTGTCCCTCCTGAGCTGGGCACATTTAAAGCAGGAAAGATGAGTGTTTTGTAAAATTACTGCACCAGCAATCTCAACACAGCACCTAATTCCAAGGAAAAATTAGCTCTATCCATTTCAGCTGGCAGCTACACAACAGCAGAGAGAAAGGCTCTTGGTGCAGTCTCCATCTCCTCTGTAAGGCTCTTTTGGAATGATTGGGGAAGGGATAACAAAAAACAAAAAAAAATCAAATGACAAGGTATTTAAAATCTATCAGGGACTTACATCTCCACAGCTGGAGCATCCATGTCTCCAGACAAAATCCCTGGGAGGGGAAGCCCCAAGAGGGACCTCAGGGCTCAGAAATCTGTGTCCAGCTCTGGCTGAAACCAGCACTCAGCCACTTCAGCACTTAGGAAAGCTCTGCAGATGTCTCCTGCATGTTCCTGACAGCCCAAACACCCCCCCGAGGGGCAGAAAGATTCCTGTGCCAGAGCAGAGCAGACATCACCCAACAGAGGATACTGCCCCAGTTTCAGCTCATTATTTCCTAATTTCTGAAGATCTGCATGTCTGATCAGTACCTCTGTGCTCCTGGGAGAGTTTGGAAGCCCAAATGTGGCAAGGTTTGCTTTGCAGCACCTGAGTCCCTCTGCCCTGGCTGCTGGGAGTCTCTCTGGGATAATCCCACAGCTCCCAGCACAGCAGGTGTGGCAGCTCCCTCACTGAGGGGACTTCTGCCTAGTGTTGGTGAAGCTGATCCTTGGGCTTTAAACATTGTGAGCAGCTTCCTGACTGTCACATTCACATTTTCTGGAAAAATCCCCTTGCCCAGGATTCTTCTCCTGGGAGACTGAGAAACCTCAGAGAAAAAAGAAAACAATGATTATCTGATTTGCTTCTCCTGTGTTTTGCTGCTTTGGAATGTGTTTGGACACTGTTTACCAACTGGTCATTGTTTGATTGGTTTCATGTGAGTTGTTTTGGCTCTTTGGCCAATCAGGGCCAAGCTGTGTCAGGACTCTGGAAAGAGTCACAAGTTTTTCATTATTATCTTTTTAGCATTCAGTAAGTATCCTTTCTGTATTCTTTAGTATAGAATACTTTAATATAATATAGTATCATAAAATAATAAATTAGCCTTCTGAGAACATGCAGTCAGATTCATCTTCCCCTCCTTTGCCTGGGAACCCCACAAATGCAATACCTGACCAAAGAGGTGAAGGAAGCACTTTCACTTTAGTACAATTCCAAGACTCAATTATCTCTCCATGCAGTAACTAAAGGAATTCAATTGCCTTCCATGGACTGGTCTGTCCACCCTTGTAGATGTGTGTCCATCCAAATCAGCCACCCAGCACAGCCATTCCCAAATCCATGTCCCTCTCAAGCACAGCAATTGATGCCACTGCTGTTGGCTGCCCCAGCACCTTCTCCTTTTATGTTCCAAGCACCATTTCATCCAACAAGGATGAAATCAGCCAATGCAGGAAGTGCTCTAGAACCTGAAAATGGCAAATCAGCATTGCAATAACTCCTCAAGTTTCTAAATCACCTGCATCCATTTGCAGGATGTGTTCATCCAGCACAGTGCTCTGTTCAACATCCAGCCAAAGCTGGGATGACTCAGGGAGAGCAGCCCAACCTGAGAGCTCTCCCAGCTGCTTATCTTCACCATCAGAACAAAACAAACATTTTAAACAAGGTCTCCTCTGTTTATTTCCTGGTTATTCACTAATGGGAAAGCAATTTACGCATTTCCTCTCCCCAAACATACAAATAATTGAGCAGGGCTTTGGTTCCAAAGGCTGCTGGAATGGTTTGTGTCCTTCTGGCTGAGGTTTACATGGAGCCCATGACTAATCCCTGCCCCTGGCTCAGGGCCCTTTCCTGCCCCTCCTGGGCCACTCAACACACACTGAAAGATGAGTCAGACTCAAAAATCAAGTGCATGTGTTTGTGTGGGCATGTGCATGTGAGGGGAGGGTTTTTTCCATGAACTACCTGCCCTCAAATTACCAGGATTTCATTCTGGCCACTCTGAAAGCTTCTTTAATAGGGTTATAAGGAGGAAGAATTTGCCCCATCAGCAGGCAAAAAGCAACAAGAGACATGTAGGCATTTCCCATTTATCATCTCTGATTAATACTACTAATTAAACTAAAATATAGTAATGTTGTGAAATAGAATAAATTCTAGAAAACTAAAAAAAATACTGACAATTCTCTACCAGCAGCTGCAAAGTAGCACTGAAAATCTCCTGAGATTCTTCTAGAATGAAGACAAAAAGAATTATTCCCAGGGCTCTGGGCACAAAATACAGATGTGCCTGTAAATACAAAGTGCAGGAAAACTCCAAGTAAAACAGCTGCGGGGGGAGAGGGGATTCCAAATCCCATTATATGATATATGTATGACCACAGCAAGTCATGGCAGAGACACAGGGAAAGCAGCATTCCCACTGCTTTACTGCAGGAGGATCAGCTCAGACACTGTAGTGCTGTGGGCAGGGGAGGTAAAATCAGGGTATAAATGAGCTGTCAGGGCAGCTGCTGTAACAAAATGCAGACAGTATCCCAAAATTTCTGGAGAAAATTGAGACATATAGACAGCCTTGGAGGTTTAAGGCTAGAAAAATGCTATTAAAACAAAGCAGTCTGGCTTCCTGCCCCGTGGAGACAAAGGAATTTTGATAATAATTCCAGGAATGCCTGGTTTCCTTTTCACTGCTGGAAGTGGATATGGTTGAAAGAAATCTGTGGGCTTTTTCCTGTAAAGAAAATCTTGGCAGAAACAATTGGACCAAAATTAAATTTATGAATGAGGTTTTTTGTGTGACTTAGGACATGAACATAAGATCTGTAGCAATAAATTACTGCAGGAGGATTATATATTTCATGGGTTTTGTAAGCCTGACAACCAGTTCCAATCCTGCACTATTTTTGCCATTCCTTAAAACAACCCTGCTTTCATGTTCACCTATGGAAACCTGTACCAATTACCTGCAGGAGAAAACCTGTATCAAATCCCCTCTATCACTTCTTTTGCAGCATGCTGAGCACAAGAAACAAACCCATCCACCCCAGATAAAAACCACAGAACATCCCACAGTGTTTCCTGCATCCACCTGCTCTACAAGGGGATGGAATTGCCTCTGTGGCACCAAGATTTGGCACATTACAGCTGTTAACATCTCTAAATCTTACACAAATATGATCCCCAGCACCCCCCTGGTATTTCCTGGAGGGCAACAAGCAATCCTGGCCTCACTAAGGGTACAGGGATCTGCCCTCACCTTCAAAGCCCACAGAGCTTCCAGTCCTAAGGAAGACTGATGGAAAAACAGAGCACAAAAGGAGAAAAACAGAGACCAAAAGGAATCTCCTCTCCTCCCATCCTTCCCAGAGCAGCAATTACAGCACACTGACCCTAGAAAGGGCTGGCACACACAACAGTGCCTGCCTGGGAAGGTGCCAGCAGCTCAGGGAAATTGCAAGCTCACTTTTCCCATAGCATAAACACATTTCAAGGACAACAAGAAACCTTTCCTCTGGCAGAGCAGCCACTGAGAGCTCCACACTTCCCTACCCAGCCTGCTCTTCCCAAGGGAAAGGGAACTTTCTGGCACAGCTGAAATAATCCTTTTTGGGCACTCAGTTCTGGTGTGAACTGAACTCTTCCAGCAGTGGCAAGTCCCACCATTCCTCATCAAACTGTGACCAAAGCACTTGGGCAGCAAATGGAGTGAGAAGTAATGGGAACTGTTCCATTTGCTTTGTTTGTAGAGCTTTGGTTGGTTTGGTTGTACCTTTTTTGGTCAGAAGGCAAAAAAGGCATTGAACACATCTCTAGCCCGTATCCCAGGAAGCTGCAGTGAGATTTCCCACCTCAGTCTCCTCCTGCTCCCACACCTGCTTGTTCAAAGATGGTATTTCCAGGTTTCATTTTCACTTTTTGGGGAGGGAATGCTTGCAGAGGCAGCTGACACAGCTGGCTGAGTTCTGCTGAGAGGATTTGTTCTGTGCTGACCTGGCCTGGCTCCACAGTCAGCACCCAGGGACAATTTACACTGGGCAGGATAGCAAGAAAAGTGCCCCCACTGCAGAACACATGAGGTGACAAGAGGGGGTTGTTAGAAGGGCTTTTCCTGGTTTTAGTGAACTCCTTCCTTTAGTCAGTGATCCAAGGATGCCCTGAAGGGTTATTCCCACACTCCCAGGAATCTGACTCCAAGGGATGCTCAGAGAAAGAGGAAAAGCAACAACAGGATCAAACCAGGCTCCCCCAGGTGTATGACTGTGGCAGCCCTTTTTGGTGAAGTCCCTAAGTAAAAGGACTGAGAGCAGCCTGGCCAACATTTTCATGAGACATCATTTCCACCTAAACTTGGGTTAACTTCCAGATTTTTGCTTGCTGATTCCTGTCCTTACTGAGGACATTTTATGTTTTGACAAAAATCCTTCTCCTTGAGTGAAGCATGGACACACAAGTTAATGCTCTGTCTGAGAAGATGAGATTAAAAGGTCAGATCTCTAAAGGACTGGAACTTTTAGTAAGAGAAAGACTGAGGGATGGACTCACACCTGGATTTGAAGCTTTTGGAAGGGAAAGACAGGGTGGCAGAGTCAAAGAAAGGAAACATGACCTCAGTTTAAACTAACAAGTAAGACAAATCTCTCCTGGTGGAAGTCAGAGGAATGCAGATCTGTTTGGGAAAGTAAAATCAGAGGAAGTGAGTAACTATCAGCAATCTTATTTTC
Source organism: Ammodramus savannarum pratensis (assembly GCA_020466415.1). Lineage (NCBI taxonomy): Eukaryota > Metazoa > Chordata > Aves > Passeriformes > Passerellidae > Ammodramus > Ammodramus savannarum. Next base: position 26,076,704 of record JAHXMQ010012337.1, read on the forward strand.
AGAAAAGAACTTTATCTTTACTGCCTCATTTTCAACATAAACACAATGTTTCTTATGTGGCAGTAAAGAATTCCCTGTAAAGAAATTGTGGTTTTTTCTTGCCATCCATTACATCCAAAGTCTCCAATTCCTTGAGCATCAAACATTTGCCACTGGGCACAGTAAATGTTGGCAGTGGCCAATTTAGTCTCAGTGTAATTGTTCACTGTGTCATGACAATTCCTACCCTGTTCTTGTTTTTGCCAGAGCCCAAAGAACATCCACTGCAGGGGCCACCAAACCAGCTTCTTCCACAGAGCCACAGAACAGTCTGAGTTGGAGCAACAGAGCACATTTCAGAACCACAAAATAAATACATTAAAATAAGTTGAAAGTAGTTTTTGTTGAAAGCTCTTTCCTTGCAACAACAGCTGCCTCAGTTCATAATTCCCAGGTGTTCAGACCCTCCCTGTGCCACAGGGATTTCCTAGGAAAAGGACATCCCATCATAGATATGAATTACGTCAAGATCCAAATCAGTTTTCCTAGTCTTTAATCAGAGACACTTCACTCTTCAATACTTAACACACTGACCTAGGACTAAAGCAGGACACTTGTGATTTGAGTATCAATTTTTAAAGTGCTTCTGAAGTCTCAAGAGGCTTTTCCCACTAAAATTCAGCCCATGCTTAACTTATTTACATAGTCTTTCATCTTCCTGTTGTAAGAACATTCAATCAAATCTGCTGAGTCAGACAAACCTCTTTACAGGAAAAAGGATATTTGTCCTTTGGATTCAGGCTTGAAAAAGATAATGGAAACCACAAGTTTTCACAAATTCTATAGTAAGTGCTGATATTCTGGGGAAACATCTTTGTGAGTTATTATTTGCTGCTTGGGGAGCATATCTTAGGATATTCTGCATCACAAAAAAGCTTTCCCATGCTGTAAAAAGATAATTTCCCATTCTGTACATTGCAACTTCTCAAATTAAATTCCTTTCCCTGCTGAAATACCGAATCCAACCCATCCAGCCTACAGTTCATTCAGGGTATGAGCAGATCACATGTCGAGCCAAAGTCACTTTGATCCTAGGAAAAAGGACACTGTTGAATCAGCAGAGTCATCCCCTAGATTGAATTTGCCACTAATCCAATCAGACCCAGCATTACTTTGCCCTCCATGTTGAGCAGCCCCCCCCACCCCCCAGTCTATTAAGGACAGAGGATTGTCACTGACACATTTTATGAAAAATCCTTTCCTTAGGATTTTTCCTCCTGAAAAGCAGAGAAGCCTCAGGAACAAAATGTAAACATTGATTATCTGCTGCTGTGGAATGCAACAGGTGCATCTGGGATTGGTCTCGTGGTTGTTTCTCATTAATGGCCAATCACAGTCAGCTGGCTCTGACTCTCTGAGAGTCACAAGCCTTTTTTATTCATTCCATTCCTTTCCTTGCAATCCTTTCCTTTATTCTTTCAGTATAGTTTTAATATATCATTCTCTTTTAATATAATATATATCATAAAATAATACATCAGCCTTCTGAAACATGGAGTCAAGATTCTCATCTCTTCCCATGTTGGGACTGCCTGCAAACTTCCACAATTATATAAATAATAAAATATATGTTCTCAAAAATAAAAACTAAAATATCCTAGTTTGATTTTTTTTTCAAAAAGTTATAATCAAACAAATCAACACTCAAATATGAACAACTAATATAACCACTAAAACCATAAAAATTTAAAAAATAAAAAACTCCTAAAAAGCCTCTCTCTTAATTCCAATCCATAAAACTTATCACATTCACTTATGGGGCAGCTGGGCACAGGTTCAGCTGCACCCCCTGCTCTCTGTGCCACTGCTGCTGTAACCTGGGGCTCACCAAGTTGTATTTCTGGACTCTGAGATTATTTCACATCTGCCATTCATTTGTTAGAGCTCCTCTGTGAAAGCACTGCAGAAAAAATATGTTTATTTGAAATGTCACCTTTAAGGAGCCTCATAGCAAATTTAAGCTCAGTTAGCTCATACCCCACTAAATTGAAAATCTGTTAAATGAAAGATGAATATGACTGAATTACAGTTTCCATAATGCAATAGCACATAATCAAAGGTAGGATTGCTGTCCCCAGCAGAATTCTCTCTAGAAAAAAATCTGTTTCATTGTAACAGGACAGGTTAATTACTTTTTGCCCCCCAATAAAATTACTTTTATATAGTTTTTGGTTATTACATTAGAACAAATGATGCATGGACAATTTTAAACATGATTTCTCTCTCCATGAAGACAATCAATTAGCAAACTCCCAAGCCCTTCTGCAGTTTTTACTCTGGGTTTATTGAAATTCTCTTCAGATTTTCCCCCATTCTCATTAGTCTCGTTGCCTGATAATTTCTGAGACTGGGAATTATTAACTAAGTAATTAACTTCCTTACATCTTCATATCACCCATTAACATTAACCATTACCTTGAACACAGAGAGGTGCCAACAAAAACACCTGAAAGCCACAGACAGCAGTAAGAGTGGACATCTGCCTCCATGTCCTCAAAATGTTGCTCCTCTCTCCCTGTCAAACACATCTCTTACATTTGACATGTTTATCAGCTGCATAAAAATGCACATTGTTAAACTCCACACTCAGAAGCATCACTTTGGCCCTGGGGCAGATATTCACATTGTATATTTTTGCAGCTGGAGGACCCACACAAGAGAAATATGCTTTGAAAAAGGCAGCCAGGTCAGGGCCATAGGAATGAAGATTTAATATTAAGATTTATTTAAGCAAAATAATTTTTTTAAATAATGATCCCTTCCCCAAAAAATAACATTCCACTGAAGTTAGATCTTGTTGCAAAGGAAAGTGAGGGGACAAGTGTGGAAGGAGTGAAAAAGTCCATTTTTAAGGGTGCCATTCAGGGCCTTTTTCAAGGAGTTAGAATTCACACAGAACCTTTTGCATGTAATTAATCCAGTAGGGGAAGGGACTGTCCTTGGCCAGCAGGTGGCTTGTCACCTCTGTCATTTGTCTGACATGTCACTGGTGCTTCTGGCATTGTGACTGCTGCTCTGCATCCCCTTTGCAGCCAGCCAGGGACTCAAGGCTTGTTTCTTTCCAGGGGGATTTTCAGCAATTGTCTCCCACATTTTTGCTCTTAACTTGTTTTGTTACAGGAACAAACTGTAACCCTTCCAAATGCTCCTTTCAAAATGGGAATTGCCCACATTTATTCCTGGAGTCTGTCCCATCTCCAGAGAGAAAATGTCTAATTACTCTGTTCATCTCAGAGATTATTCATTCACTCATTTAGCTCCAGGGGAAGTGAGCACTCGTGGCATTTTCTTTTAAAGCTTCTAATTCTGATAGTGCCACCAATGTAATGAGCATTATGATGTGAATGACCATGACATGTATTTTCTCTAATAAACCAGCTCAAGCAAGGTCCCCATCCTAAAGAGCCACAACAGGAAGCTGCATGGATAAGATGATTAATCATGCAGGGGATGAGTGAAAATTTGCTCTTGATTCATTTACTTGAATTAGTCAATGCAAGCAAGTGTGAAGGGAAGCAAATTTCCCTAGAAATGGAGGGAAAGCTTTGTATTCTTTATTCTCTCTCTGGCTTGTATCAGAAAATCATAAAACCTTTCCAGATTCCTTTTCAGAAAAATGCAAAGCCAACACATAAAAGCTGCTGTGAAATCAGTGCCTGAAATGATGGATGCTGTGAGAATTTGGTCACAGCTGTCCCCAAGCTGGGAACAATCTGCAAAGAGCCCCTGGACCCCTAGCAAATGGGAACAGAGCAGAGGCACAGCTCTTCCCAAAGCTCTGGAGCTGCCACATGCACCCTTGGAGCAGCTGGTGATGGCTCTGAAGAGGGACATACAAGTGGCCACCACAGTGGCTCTAGGTTCAAGGTAGGTTTGAAGCAGATTTAGACACCTTGAGCAGGATTTGGGGGGGACTCAGGGTGCCAGATCCCAACTGTGCTCTTTAGCTGCACTGATTTGGGCTCCCTGGGTAGAGAGAAGGCTGAGGAGGGAATTCCCCAGCACAGGAGAATGTCACAGAGCAGCTCTGCTGCAGCACAGCCACTGCTGCTCTCTGTGTTCCTCCCACTTCAGCCCAGGGAAAGCACAACAATCTGATTTTTGCTCCAGTATTTATCTAGATACCATACAAAACAGGTACACTTTGCATTTTCACAAACTGCTGCATTAATAATTGCTCCAGGTACTATAAGAGGAACCCTGGCTTGAGTCAAGAACCACAGGCTGGCAGAAGGGACAGCAGATGTTCCCAAAAGCAGAACACACACTGACCACACCACCAGCACAAATTCCCTAGGAAGGAGCCCTCTGCACCCAGCCAAACCTGGACAGCCTGGGCTTGGCTAACAGAGCCCTTCCACTCCTGTCAGGATTAACCTTATGGGGTATTTGTGGTGTAAATGCTGCTTACAGCCACTGCAAATGCTGACATCCACTGCAAATGCTGACACCCACTGTAAATGCTGACAGTCACTTGTTGTTTATTAAGTTATGGGTCTGATTTTCCAAGTGCCAGCTTTGTTCCCATTGAAGCCATGAAGAAAAATCTCCCTTGATTTCACAAGAGTCAGATGAAGACTCAAGACTTTTCAGAGTTCTTAATTGTATAGAAATGCAAAACCTCACAGAAACAAAATAAGCCTAGAGGAACTGAAAACACTCAAAAAATTCTTCAAGTCAAAATTTTGTAGTTTGCAGGTGCTTCACATCAAATCTATAACAGATGTGAAAACCAAAATGAGCAAGAGTTAATTGAGATCCATGACTTCTTTGTTTCTTAAATGCATGACTCTTCTGTCCCTTAAATCCAGGTACAATGCAGAATGACTGAGCCTTGACCTTGCCCTGAAGTTTAATACACAACACTACAATGTTTCTCAAAGAAATATCTGTCTTATGGCAGTAGCACGTCAAATTTAAATTATATGAATATTTAAGAAGGTATTAATAGGTACCTTAAATAAACAATGTGTCATGAAAATGGCATCACATATAAGTTTTAAATCCCTTAATTGAAAGGGTAGTAAAGCACTTGCAGGAAGTAATTTTTACTTTGATAAGAGTCTAGAACAGTGGCTGAGCACACATTCAGAGCTGGCACCAAAAGAACAAAGGTTTAGCTGTGGATCACAGTTCTCAGGACAAAGCCAACATCTTCAATAAATCCCAGTTTGTTTCAGAAGTATCTCCCATCCCATCCTTAGCACATCATCCTCAGCCCCCAGAGGTTTAGGTACATCCAGGAAGACTGAGCCCAAAACCCAAAAATCCCTTCCAGCACTTCCAAGAGCTGAAATCAGCAGCTGCAATTCCCATGGAACCAACAGAACTTCAGTGTCCTCAAGGCAAAGGTAACATTAACAGATCTCTAGCAAATATTTATTAACAAAATAACTCCTACAGAGATATCAGGTAAATCAGGGGCTCTTAAAATGCAAAGAGGCTTTTGCCAGTTCAGGAATTTGGGTGCAAATCCCACAAACCAAATTGCAGGTAAGGGAACAGCCCAATGTGCCAGCCAGGACACCAGAGACCTCACACAGCAGCTACCCCCTCAGAATTAATGGTTCAATGTTGAGATTGAAACCTCCAGAAATAGAACTTTGAGATTATAATTTTCACATTCCCTTGGCTATATGTGTTGCTCTAAAAAGAAACTGCTGAAAAGAGAGATCTATCACTGAATTCAAAATTCAGGGCAGGTAAGTTCCATGTGGAATGTCTATGTATTTAAGAAATCCATTTATCCCATGCATTTATATTTCTCCCTGAGCTTCCTTTTCATGAAACTGTACTTAGAATTAATAGGATTTAGAATTATATTTAGAATTACACAGTCAACACTGTACAGCTGTGTCCATCTTTTTAAGATGCTTTATAAATTTCACAAATTTCCCAAAGATTTCTCAGCAATTTGAGCTAGATATGGATTTTTCCCCCCCATTTTGCAATTCTGCAGATATTTGGATTTTAAAAAAATGCTTAAACAAAATGAAGCTTAAAAAAGTACCTGCTAATGACAGCCATTTTCTTAATGGCAGTTATTCAGCCAGTGCAGCAGGAGGCTGCTTACATCTGCCAACAGAAATCATTTGTAAAAATTAGTCTTGTAAACCACCACACATAAATCCATGGAAAATCAATGCCCATAGTTTCTATTAGGAAGTAGCAATGAATTATTCCTTATCTAAGAAGGAAAATAAGCTGCCTTTTTTCTTTTTTTTTTCTTTCCACCTGCAAAATACTGGAGGCCAGATCCAAATCCTTTAGCAGTGAACTTCTCAGCAACTCCTGCGGGCTTCGGGTGACACCATTCGCCTGTCCTTAATCTTGTCAACAAATTCCATCATATCCTTTGGAGAAAATCCTGCCATTGTTTTAAGTATGTCTAATCCATAAGGACAAAGCTTTAATGAGTTTCTAAATTTGCATCTTAAGCAGTAAAATAAAATAAAATTTAAAAAACCCCTGTGACCTAGAATCCGTTCCGAAGCGCTGCTCACGGCTTCGCTCCACAGTGAGGTCTCAGGGTGGGATTTATCCCACATCCAGGAGGAAGAGGCACATAGCAGGAAAGTTTCCAGTGTTTCAGAGATGCTTTTCATATCCTTCAGAAGACACCAATGGGGGCATGGTCTGCATGTCCCCATCACTGGGGAAGTGCCACTACTGTATTTGCAGGGAAGCCCAAGTCAAGGCAGGAATGATGCATCTGACTCCATGTTCTTAGAAGGCTAATTTATTACTGTACTATACTATATTATATTAAAGAATACTATACTATACTAAAAACAGAAAAGCTACTTACTGAATGCTAAAAATCTAATAATGAAAACTCCTGACTCTTTCCAGAGTTCTGACACAGCTTGGCCCTGATTGGCCAAAGAGTGAAAACAACTCCCAGCAGAATCAATGGAACAATCCCCTGTGGGTAAACAATCCCCAAACACATTCCACATGAGCACAGCACAGGAGAAGTAAAATGAGATAAGAATTGTTTTCCTTTTCTCTGAGGCTTCTCTCTGCCTTTCAGTTTCCCAGGAGAAGAACTCTGGGCGAAGGAATTTTATCAGAGAATGTGAATGACATATGGCACCTTCCCTCCCTGCAGGTGTGTGTGTGTCTGGCAGCAGGACACCATTCCCACATAAGACACAGCAATTTTGGTGAAAACAAGGAGTCCAATAACTGAGAGGTGCAGGAGGCCCTGGGTGTCACAGTCATATTTTCTGAAAAATACCTTTGCCAGGATTTCTTCTCCTGGGAAGCTAAGAAGCCTCAGAGAGAAATGAAAACAATAATTATCTGATTTGCTTCTCCTGTGTTTTGCTGCTTTGGAATGTGGTTTGGACATTGTTTACCAATTGGCCATTGTTTCATGGGTTTCATGGGAATTGTTTTGACTTAGTGACCAATCACAGTCCAGCTGTGTCAGGACTTTGGCAAGTCACAGGTTTTTCATTATTATCTTTTTAGCCTTCTGTCTGTATCCTTTCTCTATTTTTAGTATAGTTTAGCAGAGCATTCTTTAATATAATATAAGTACATAAAATAATAAATTAGCCTTATAAGAACATGGTGTCAGATTCATCTTCCCTCCCCACGATGGGGGACCCTGAAAATACCATACCTGGGAACAGCAAGAGATTTCTCCATTCTCACTGTCCATCCCTCAGGTGCTTTAATAAAGGGCAGGATATTGAGCATGGCAAAATGAAAGAGGTAAAATTCATAAGAACTCCTCGTGTTCCACAGAGTTTGTTCAGAATTTGGCAGTTGTGTAATTTAAAAGAATTGAGCAGCACTTCCCATGCAGGCTTTATCAACCTGAGAGAGAGCAATAACATCCTTGTCTGTAACCTGGGGTTTATTACACTTCCAGCAAATGACAAAACACCAACCTTTCACCTACTTCTAGTCAAGAATTTAAATTCCTTCAAATGGCCCAAATCCATAGGAAGGAATGCCTTTGCTCCCATTCACAGATACTGCTGGAGGGCTCCTCCCTTGGTTCATATTTTATTTCTGCCCAACCTCTTCCCTAACTGCTCAGCCACATTCTGCCAGAGGTGTGTGTGTGTATCTTTAGAATGCAATCTGTGTGGTGTTACATCTGCACATCCAGCCCAAACAAATTTCTACCTGCAAATTCCCGTAATTTTGCCCATAATAAGGCAGAATGTTTAAAATCACAGCATCCTCAGGGTGAGCTCACAGGAGCACGAGCCAAACCAGGCACACAACCTGTAGTGCACTGCTAATGTACACAGCTACACAACCTGTAGTGTGCACTGCAGATGTACACAGCTGCACAACCTGTATGTAGCTGCACTGCAGATGTACACAGCTACACAACCTGTAGTGCACTGCCAATGTACACAGCTACACAACCTGTATGTAGCTGCACTGCAGATGTACACAGCTGCACAACCTGTATGTAGCTGCACTGCAGATGTACACAGCTACACAACCTGTAGTGCACTGCCAAGGTACACAGCTACACAACATGCAGTGCACTGCAAATGTACACAGCTGCACAACCTGTAGTGCACTGCAAATGTACACACTACACAACCTGTAGTGCACTGCAGATCTACACAGCTACACAACCTGTAGTGCACTGCAAACGCAGGCAGGCTCTGCATGGAGGGATCCCCTCCAAACAAGCACAGCTCTGTGCCTGATCTATTAAAAAATGACCAACAATTGATGGGTTAGGACTTGAGAATGAAATGAAGCTTCAGTATAAAAGGGTAAAGACAGCTTTTAAAGGGTCCACTCAAGTTGATGTTGGAGCACACAGGAGCTGGCATGCTGAGCTGCTGCCAGAGTGCTCTGTCACTCATGAGTTGACAGCCACATTTCAAATATCAAATTTTATTTATATGTTCAAACAACATTTTCATTTCTTTCGTTGCTTTTGAATTTCCTGATACTGCACTTCATAGAGCTTCTCCAATATCTTTTTGAAGTAAAATGAAGCTTCAATCTGACTTTTGCAGTTACTCATTGTTTATTTATTTTCACTTTCCCCCCTGCTTCTCCTCAGAGATTAAAGTCTTTTCCATTTATCCCTGACCAATTAATTCTTTTTTTGTCCCTAAGGAGGAGATGACCAGAGCTTCACTTATTATTAACAATGAAGCTTATACAAAATACATACATTTGTGTTTAGGTTGTATTTAGGTTAACTGATATAAAATTCTAGTGGAATTGGACTAATTTATGATATCCAAGTAAGCTGATCTCAAATAAGTTTGTTTTGCTTTGGGATGCATCTTGAGTAAGTTTATTTTCCCAGGCATGACTCACTTCTAAAGCAAACACCATCCAGAGTGTGGTTTTACTCCCAGAGACATTTGAATCTTTTGCTAAAATAGTGACAGAAGAATAAATATTTGAGAGCTCCTCTGGGAGAAACCTCTGGTCAATCACTGCTTTACCTGGGGCTTTCTTCTGATCTCACTCACACCTTGCTTATGAATTCTGTGGATGCTCCCTTTGGTCACCTTTAAATGTCACTCTCTTCTCATGTCCCAACCATTTTTAAGGCAGATTTTCTCAGCTGCTAAAAGGGCATTTGAGAAGGCACAGCAGCAGTCTAACACTTTCAGCTCCAGTCCTGCACTGTGTCAATTTAATCTCATCACTTGCCTGAAAGTTCTTTCATTCTCCTTGGTTTGGAAGCCCCAGACATATGGCAGCAGTTGTCTAGAGGCAAAAAGAAGTGACATGTGGCATGAGCTGTGAGCAAGCTAAGGAAAACAGGCAGAATGTGAGGTTTCACTGGAGGTACCAGAGCTAAATACGGAACTGAAGTGTCCCAAATCCAACAGCAGCCCTTCCCACAGGGGTGCCCTGCTATAAATACCTGGGTTTCTGCTGGCACACTCCAGGTGAGGAGCAGGATTTCTGCCCAGCTGAAATGCCAGGGCTCCCCCAGTGCAGCCCACAGGAGACAACAGCAACAGCACTCAGCAGTGAGGGACCAGCAGCTCCCACTCCTCTGCAAGGTCAATATTTCAATACTTTGCTGACAGCAAAAACCACTTTCTGGGGGAACTTGGAGGCATTTATTTCCCTGGTTGCTCTCACAGTGGTTCAGCAAGAGCCCAGGGAACAGGGTTGGGGATCTGCTCCTGCACTTAGCGAAGAGCAAAATGCACTGTGATGAAATTAGAGGAAAAGAGATTTAGTCTACATAGATATGAAGGTATTTGCTTCCTTTTCTTTAATGAAATTATTCCAAACCCAGGACCACCTCACAGTCAGGGCTTATACAAGCCCACATACCTGTTAAGACACATTTTCAGGTACAAATCAAATGCAGAGCAATAGAGACGCTCTTCTAAGTCAGAGGTGTTTAACCACCCTCACCTGTTTGAAGTTGTCACAAAACTGCTCTGCCCACCCAGACCCCTACAGAGCCCAAGCTGCAGCTGAGAGAGGCTCAAACATGAGCAACATACCCAGCCCAGCAGATGTAAAATGATGGATATCCTGATTATCCATCAGTTTTAACTGATTCCTCTTCATGAGGTTTTTCCTTTACCTTCCCAGGAAATATTGGAAAATCTGTTGTCTTTTGATAAGCTTTAGTTTTAAGCCTTTAAGGAAACAAAAGGGAAAATTAGCAGGGTTAATGTCTGAGCACAATAAAAATAACTGCTGCTAAAAATCCCTATAAAAGTGAAATACAGCTTATTCTGCTTGCAGCTTTACACGCAGCTTGCATTTCTTCCTGGAGCTCCAGCAAAGGCCAGGAGACAGACTATTTATGAGAAAACCATCAGGCTGGAATTTCATACCAGGCTAAGAGATCCCAGCTGAGCTGTTTACTTCTAAATAAAAGAACCCATGAAGTATGGTATGGAGCTTGAATTCCTTCACTTGGAACCCCAAAGCTGAATGGTCAGACCCAGAAAACTCCCTCCAGAGTTTAATTCATCTCATTTTTGTAGTTCTGCTGCACCTGGTAACCAGATCCACTGTGTAGAGCACAGCTTTAGTCAAATCCCTATCATGAATTGCATAAAATACACTGGCTGAGCTTGCCAGGTAAAATGAACTATTTTATTAAGCAGTACAGCCAGTGTATGGAAGGAAGATGGGAAAGAAAAACTTCTGCATCACTGAGGTGGCCACTATCCAAATCTTTGCAGCTTTCAGAAGAGCTGTCATTATTTGATGCCATGTATGAAATGCCTTGAAGATCTAAAAATGAAGCCAAGTTCTCCATCAGTCAGAAGCCCTTTGCGTTATGCCACCTTAAATTAGTTAAGGGTTTGGCATCTCATCTGTTCCATTTTTATTCTTTTATCTGGTGATTTGGAACACCCACACAAACCATTTCCCATCCCCTGTGGCTGCAGGGGGCTGGCTGCATGGAGTCACATTCTCAAGGTCCTTCTCTAGCAAGAGAGAAGGAAAAAGAAAAGAGGAATTTAATTTCCACAGCTCTGTGGTCAGGAGTCATTTTCTTCCCTCCTCATTACAGTGTCTTTGCATTTGTTAAAACTCTTTTGGGGAGAAAAAAGAAAGGAACAAGATGTATTAAGATGCATAAACAGCTAAACAAAAAATCTCTTTAGTCCAGCTGTTACTAAATCAGGTTAAACCAGCTCCTGCAGACAGAGCCCACTCTTACTGAGGACAGAAGTGAAGAAATGGCTGAAAAAAGAACTGGCCTCAAGAAAAACATCATTGTTATTTCCTTTCCACTTCAAAACTTTAAACAGATTCAGTCTTCCTTGATTTCATCAAGATGCTGCTTAGGCAAGCTGAGGGAGCCCCAGCCCATCCATCCAAGGAGGCCAGGACTCCTCAATGCCTTGTGAAGGCTGGCCCAGAGCAGAGACTGGGTGGAGCTAAAGAACAAAGCAGGGATTTAATAGGAGGCCTCAAATAGATCCACCTTGGGCAGCACAACCCCAAATGGCCACAAAATGGACGACAGGTCACTGGGTCTCACACTTTTATAAGTTTTGGTCCATTTGCACATTGGAGTTCATTGTGCAATTACAGCTTTGGGTTATGCAGTCCCATCACTCCAGTCCATCGTTGTTTGTGCTCTTGGGCCTGAGATCTGCACAGCCTGTCCTTGGTCCCCAGCTAGAGAAGGAATTGTTTTGCCTCCCTATTCTGTGGAGAGAGCTCACCATCCCCTAATATGAAGCCCAGACTTACACACTAAAGCAGAATAGAATCTGAAGAATAGAAAAACAAAAAGCTGAGGCATCTCCTGAGCAGAGCTGTCCCCTCCTGCTCTGACACAGAACCTGTTCCCAGGGCCTGCATGCTCAGCACAACCCAAAGCAGCCCTGACAGCAATTCAGGGTTCTGCTGTTCTGCCACCTCTACTTTCCCTGTGAAACAGTTCCTATTTATGTGTCCTACCAGACACAAGCACCCTCAGCACATTCCAGGGCTTCCTGCCTTTCTCCCCTTTTCTTGGCTCCGGTACAACACCTCCAAAACTTGACACCAAAGCTGCTTATTGTTTTAGCCACTGATGGCATTAGGTGTAAGGAATACTGCCTAGAAACCACCCAGTGCCCTTTTCCCCATCCTCCTGTCCTTCAGAGACTCCTCATTCCTGCTGACACTGCCCACCTGCAAAACCTCGGCTGGGGAAGGATTTCAGTTTGCTTTCTCTAAGGAAAAGAATATTTTAAAAAAATGAGAAAAAAAAATCACACCATTAAACAAATTGCCTTGCTCATTAGTCAGGCAAACATTTGGAAGTTTTTGTTTCATTCATGTACAAGAGTTCATTTCTGTTCCCTCTGAATCAAACACAAACCTTCCACCACAGCAGGTACAGAGGAACTACAACTTCACAGACTCATGGAGTTGGTTCAGATTTGTTCTGGATTCCCAATATCAGACATTCATTCCTTCTCTACTATTTTTTGCCATTTTTCACCTTTCAACCAGGAAAGCTAAACTGAAGCATGCAGTGTAAAGTGGGCATGTAATATCAAGTGTAATTTATCCTCAGGGAGGCATCAAATCCAAATTCTGCCCTGGGACATAAGGACCAAGTTTCTGCAAGTGTATCAGGAAGAGAGAGAAGTTTGCCAAGATTTAATCAGAATCACAAAGCTCCAGTCATCTGAATTTGCAGAACCAGAAGCTGGAATGATACCTGTGGCTTTAGGAAGTACAGTCAATCTCCTTTCATTGCTTTAAAGGCATCTAAACTTCAGTGTTTTCTATCCCAAAGTTTTATCCTGTTTCAAGATCATCTCTCATTCCTTGCTGACAACACCCAGCTTTTTAGGAGTTTTAATTCTATTAATTATTATATTCCAAAAAGTAGCATTTTTGATGCATATGCTGTTCTTGGCCAAAGACTGTTTTACCCTTTTTCCTACCTTGAGGAACCATTTTTGTTTGTTAAACATCCAGGGAAGGGACACTACCAGCACTGAAACACACAGCATCTCTCTGACATAAAAATAAACCCAGCCTGCCAACTGTTTGATCAGCCACATCTCACATTCCCAAGCAAGAGAAGCTCAATCATCACCCATCAGGACTTTGATAGAGATGGGCTCCTGTCTCAAGGACAGGAACAAACTGTGGTGTCTCTTCTGGCAGCACCCAAAAGGGGTTTTAAATTTACAATGAGATGCAGAACTATGCTGATTTCCCCATTACTCATAATAATAATAGAAAGGTTTATTTCTGTTGAAAGGAAAGTGAGAAGCACACCATGGAGACAGAAGAGAAACTGAAGCAGCATTTGCAAAAGAAATCAGTAAAATGTGTTTTACCACTGCAAGCAAAGGCAAGGCTGAGAAGTGCTCAAAGTTCATGCCTTGAGCACCTGGAGGAGATGTGGGAAGCCTCTTGCAGAGGAACAGCAAACAGGGCTCAGTCTGGGCAGGTTTGCTCTGTCCTGCCCAGGGAGGAGCACCCAGCACCAGCCCAGCCACATGAGGAGCATTTCAGAGACCTACAAAGAACCCACAGAGGTTTGGCTGTTGAGGAAGACAAAACTATTTTTTATCTCAGATACATTTCTCCAATACAAAAAGATTTTTCCATTGTAGAAGTTTGATGATTTCACATTCCAGATATCAATAATTTGAAAGCATTTTTCTATGACCATCTTGAGCATAAAAGCTTAGTCCTTGAAAACAAACCCATGTCTCCCACAACATCTTTCATTTATTCACAATTTTTCCAGGGGTGAGGACTGAGTGCCAAGAGCCCTTTAAGGAAAGTGTCTCATGGCCACAGTTGTTTGTCAGACAGTCTGGCCAGATTTAGGGATGAAAACCCAAACATGGATCATTCTGATGAATTCAAGGTGACAGATAACAAAACAGGGACATGTAGAAAGAATATGATGATTGATTTTTACCCAACAGAATATTCCCTGGATTGTTGCACTGCAGGGCTTGGGGTCTGTAAGGGAGAGAGGAGCTGTGAGCAGCTCCAAGTCTGAGCAGCACAGTCACCTGATACTCATTACTCAAAGATTAAGGCCAAAAAACTGACTTACAGATCATGAAGTTCTTTAGCGTTGAAATTTCTGAAGATGTGTAGGGAAGCATAAGGGAAACAGAATTTCCAAGAGAGAAAACAGGTCAGAGAAGGGAGATTTTTTTTCCCCAGCATGGAATGATTCCTCTTGACATAGTCCTGCACCATGCCACCCTCAGCAGGCATTGTTGATTATAATTAAATCTACTTTATCTATCAAACCACCAGCAGAGTGGCAGGGACAAGGGGTCAAAGAGAAGACGTAAGGAGGTTGTGATAAAGAGAATAAATAGGTGCTGTGATGAGAGAAGGGAACACAAATCAGCTTCAGGACTCAGAGGAGAGGGGGATACAGGGCTGTGTTTGCTTGGAGCACAGGGCAGCACTGCACAACAGCTCCTGACAAAAACTGAATGATAATTCCACCACCAATGTTTGCAGAGAGCCTTGGGAAAACTTTCAAGCTCTTGGTGTTTCAAAGAGCAAGTAGAAAGAATCTCAGTTTAATATTTCAACCTTTACCCTCTCAGTATTTATGGCTGACTCAAGGATTATGGTTTTTCCACCACAAGCTCACCTGTGTTCTTTCCAGGGTTAAAAATCCAGGTAACCATCCAGACTGACCCTGCTCAGCTTCCAGGTGCTGAGAAGAGCCTTGCTTGCAAAAGTACAGCTTCTTTCTTTTTAAATAAATAAAGGATTACATGAAACACAGAGCCTTTGCTTTTGTCAGCTAAGGCATTGCTGAGCCCTTGTGTCACCCCAAACCTGCACAGGAGCCTGAGCCTAAAGGAGGATTATGAAACAACCTCTCCCAAAGCAAAGTCATCAGGGCAAGGACCAAAACTGCTTAAAGACCACAAAATTCCACCTGAGTCCAACATTTAGCTGCTGTGGAACCCGTCAGAGCACATACCCTGTGTTGCCCAAGTCCCTGGGTGTGGGAAGCACAGCTGATGGCTGCAGCAGCAGACAGAACAGCCCTGGAGGCTGACACTGCTGAGCTGAGCTGCTCCCTGCTCCAGCAGGACTCACCAGAGCTCAGCTTATAGACCCAACATGGCCAAAATGAGACCTCCAGGACAGACCAGCACAGAAATGGGGATTTTACAGAGCCCTGAGTGTAAGGAACCCACTGGAGGAGCAGCACAGGTTTTTTCAAATCCCCACAGTGCAAGAGGCAGAGCCAAGGCTTGCTTGCATCAGAAGGAACCCCAAAACTCTGGGTCATGATGTGTTTGTCACAGGAACACAACCACAGCACATTTAATCCTTTTCCTTGCCTCTAACACACCTCTCCCCTCTCCATCTCCTGGATTCTCCTCTCAGCTTTCTGAATCCTCTGCCTGAGCAGGTTTCTCTCCCCAGAAGTTGAAGGGTTAAAGCAGCTACAAGACTGGGAGCTGACAATTCCCTGCTGTGGGCATCTCCCAGTGCCTGGGGCTCCAAAGGGAGGGCTGTCAGCTGGGATCAGCCCAGGGAGGAAGGACCATTCACAGGGATCATCCACACACTGCAGCTTCACTCAATCCCTGCGGAGCTTTACAGAGGAAAACCTGGAATTTGACAAGGAACCAAATAAAGTGAGCTATAAACATCTTCTGCAGCACAAAACTGCTGTGCATTAGGTTTGTAAAACATCCCAGGGGAAAACAGGGGTGTTCCAAAACTCACCACCTAAAAATCTCTTAAAAGTTCATTTTTGAGTTTGGTTTTTCTTTTAAATTGTTTATCAATCATACAAGATTCCAAGGGATAAAAACAATGAATAATCCACTCAAAATTAATTCTGCACATTGGTTCAACAGTTTTGAAGGTAATAAATAATCAATCACCAGCACAGGACCACAGCATCTATTTTGTGCACGAAGCAGCACTTTATCATGGTAAATTTAGCTGTGTCTCATTAAACTGACTGCAGGCTCTGGCCAGCCAGTAAAACCTGAATAGGTTTTCACATTATATTCCTCAGAGCTCAAAATAAATCACAAAGTTTCAGCCTCATGTATCTAAGTGATCTTTAGAAAATGAATTAACCATTGCCACTACTGAACAGTGTGGAGTTGTCTGAGCAGCAAAATTTCAGAATATTTCCTCAGCCTCCATGGCTCCATAACAATCATATTAGAGATTTAAAAGCTAATTTATTCTCCATGCAGTGAAGTGGATTTAGTTTATTTGTGGTGGTTTTTGTTTGGGCTGGGGTTTTTTGGAGTGTCAGTGAATTACTCTGTACCAACAGGAAAGCACAGGCAAACACGGTGGCACATCCCATTGCTGCAGAAATCAATGGCAATATTTCTGCAAGAGGATCCAACTGTGCATAATCAATTGCTCACTCAAATTCATTTCTTCTTCCCACTAAAAATGAAATTAAAGCCAAATCTCTTGTCCCTTCCCCCTATGGTTCACTGGCCACATTTTTCATCCCTGTTAATGCTCTAAAAGATGTTCTACATGTGGCCAACTGTGCCAAGGTTTTTTTCCAACCCCACTTGTTTCCTTCACTGCATTCCCACTGATTTTTCATACTTTAGTTATGGTGGGAAGCAGAGACTTAAGGAAGGTGTTGACAATTAAACATGAAACATATGTTCCTGTGAAAACAAAATCAAGATAATGATTGTGTGAACAATTCTCAGCAGCAAGATAAATGTCCCCTCTCCCTCTGACATCCCATCTTTCTTCAAAATGGGGTTGAACAGGCTGGGAACTCTGCTTTGGAACAACCCTGTGATCTGCCAACTTCCAGCACCCCAAGTGTTGAAAGGTCAGTGTTTGCTCCTGGCAATCCTAATTCTTATTCCTGCTTCAAGGACTGCACTCCTGGCAGGAGAAAAGGCTCAACAATCCCAGTTCAGTATTTCCTTGATTCCACTTCAAATCCCTCTCCTGAGTGTGTAAGAAATAACCTTGGCTGTAAGTGAATGTGGATTTTTCTGTTTTACAACTTCAGTGAAGGGAGTGACTGAAAAAGTACGTGATTCTCTTCTCATTCAAGATATTTAACCACCAGAACATCTCATGTTAGGATACATTCAATAAATTATTTATCCTCAAGATTCTGGGCTTACCACTACACCATGTTTGTTCCTGTGATGCTCACAGCAGTAATTGCAACACAGCAGAACTTCATCCAAAGGTTCCACAATCCTGTGTTTCACCCTCTCCACAATTTAACCAGCATCATGTTTCTCCATCTAGTTCCATTCTCCAAGGAAATGCTTTAAGAAATTCCTCAGTTTAAGAAGAAAAAAGCTCCAAACTACACCCAAGATCACACAGTAATTGTAATTTTTAATTATCAGTGACTAAATTCTTCATTTCCTCAAGGAGAAGAGCCCTCAGCCTACCCTTATCTCTTCAGCAAACACTGTCACAGCCCTCAGCTGTCACAGAGCAATGTCAAAGGAAGCAGGCAAACCCCAGTTCCAGTCTCCAGAAATGCAATCCCAGATTGTCACAGCCTGAGTGCAAGTCACACACAACTCTTTGAAGCACCAGGCTCTGCAAGGAAGGCTCCCAGACTTCCATGAAATCACTTGTGGCAGAGAGCAGGGCTGATTTCCTGCTCTTAGGACAGTAATGGATTGGCAACACTTGTATTAATTCTATTTTCTCCCTTATTGCGGCATCTCAGAGAGACCGTGCATTTGAATATTGAGCTTATTTGTACAGCTCCAGAACAAGCTCTGTGTCACCCCCAGAGAACCTTCCTGCTACAGACTTGAAATTTCCCACCAAGAGCTTCACATCCAAGCTGGAACCTGTCCAGGAGCATGGAGGGAAGGGGGTGTGCTGGCTGTGAATGAACACAGCTCACAGCTCTGGATTTCCCTGAAAAGTGCATTTTACCTTACAGTGAAATTGGAAATACAAAAACTCTCCCTGATAAACATTTTGACTGTTCGCAAACACCCTGGCAGTGGGATGGATGGATGGATGGATGGATGGATGGATGGATGGATGGATGGATGGATGTTCCCAGGCAAATGCACATGATCACTTTCTGTTTGCAAACTAAAAAGGCAGTTTCATATATTAACCTGTGCAATTAAAACCAAACTTATTTCTTTTCTGAGTAACTGTTGGAGAATTTTGTTCAGACATGGCTTGAAGGAAAAAAGGCTATGAAAATATACAGCTGATTGAAAAGTAAAAGGCAGCTGTAAGCAATAAGTTCTCAGGCTCGTTCTCAGGCTTGGTTTTTAATAACAAGTAAATATCTTATCCTTGGATAGTGATGGAAAAGCAGAGTGACAAACATGGAGGCCTTGAGAACAGTCAATAACACGATGAGAAAAACAAGTTTTGGTATTGAAAACAAGGAGGGGTTGCTGTGTAATCTGTAGCCAATAATGAGCTCAGGTTTTGCAATATGTATGAGCTTAATTAACACAATTATAAAAATGTGCACACTGGATCAATAAATCGGAGCTCAATGCTGATCAATTAGGATGGGTCAGCTCCCTTCACTTCCTAAAGTAACCTTCCAGAAAATCTTTCCATCCCAGTACCTTTGATTTATGTTAAATTTATCAGAATTACCATTTAGACAAACTGAGAGATTAAAGTACTTCAGGTTATAGTTAGAAATAGTCCTAAGGCTAAAACTAAGCATTAAAAAATATTCAATAAACCTTTCAAACCTTCTACATTTGTAAAGCTACCTAGCTAAGCTCCTTGACAATGCTGAAAACAAAATAAAAACCCCTCAAAACTCATGTTGGGTCAGAAATTTGTAGTTTAACATGTTAGTTATATGGTGCCTTCTACCTTTGTAAAATAGGATTAAATTATTACTGAGCAATTCATAGCAGCCTTTGTAACTGAAGTTAACTCACTGCTTTTACCTTAATTAATCTGATCCCATCATAGGTGTACAGATGGATAGTCCTATTTTTGCAGCTGAGTGAGCATTTTCTGGTTGAATTAAAATGAGAGAAGCAGTCCCCTAAATGAGCTGCTGCCCTGTATGGCCACGTGTCAAATGAACCATCAGATTCTTACACATTCACTTCACCTGGGACTTTTTTCCAAGCCCCAAAGCACCTGTAGGAACTTTTTAGTGCCATAAGATTCAAACAGCTGCTAGGCAGGGACTAACAAGGAGGAATTCCTAGATCCCTGTCTCACTCTCAATAATAAATCACCCACTATCAAAAATAAATCAAGGAAAATATCTAGAACTGTAGGTTTTAATCTCACAATTAACTTTTAGTTAGTTTTCCAATGGAATTGCTTTTCCACCAGCAATAATGATCAAAGGACTCATAGTAACAACTTGCACAAATCATTAAGATTCATTTAGTAAAAGTGGATTAAAAAAAAAATTTGTTTTCTCCTTTTTTAATAGGAAAGCTCAGATTCAGCAGCAGAGTTCAACTAACACAGACTATTGACTGATACTGTGGCAGCAGTCATTTGAAAAATTAAATACTCCATAATGAAAGATTTCTGCCTTCCAGCACACAGGGGAAGAACTTCATGGAGAACTCTGGGAGAGGAGAAGAGGCCACACAAAAAAAAATTCACTTCTGTAGACTATCAGCTGCCAGAACTGCCAAAACCCCATTCACAGTCATGAGGAAAGACTGGCAGGAGCTCCTCCAGGTGCTCAAACACCAAAAGCCAAGGGGACCTCAGAGGTGCTATGGAAATAGAAACTGGTGAGGAGCAGCAGAACCACAATGGTCACTGGCCATGGCTGGCACTGAGACAAATGTCCTGTTTTCCACCTGCAGGAGACCAAACTGAGCCCTGGGACTGACTGAAAAACTACAGCCATTGACAAAACCCTTCAGTTGTTGCATCCAGCACACAGAAAAAGTGATATAAGTGGTCATTACCTACAGCTTTTCCTACCATTTCCAACTTGGAAATGCTGGAGCTTTGGTTATCCTGTACCCTAATTCTGCTCTCCCACAGCTCCATTTTCAGGAAGCAGGAACACTGTTCAAAACAGGGCAAACTCAACATAATCCAACTCTAAGTAACTGGATTATGACATTTCCCCTTGCCCAGAGTCCTTCTAACATTTTTGTTTCTTCAGTCCTTCACTTTACAACCTGTGCACTCTTAGATAAAACTCTGAATCTGTCTGACCTCATCCACTTTCTTCTTCCCAAAAAAACCCTCAGAAACCATTTTCTGAGCAACTCCATTGTCTGCACTCAGCAGGGTGTGACTCCAAACTCCAGCCTCAAACACAGCCTGCTCTCACTGCAGCTCCAAAAGCCACCTCCACATGGGAGTGATGCTTCCCCAGAGATGGCAATCAGCCCTGAGCCCAGCTGCAGGAGAAGGGAGATCCTGCACAGTCCATCCTACTCCTGCCTTTCCACTTCCAGCAATTGTGTGCTTGCTGCTCCATCTGGGATCCCTTAGGGGGAGAGAGCTCTGCCCCCCAGGCAAGGCTGGGCCAGCTCCTCCTCTCCTGGAGATGTTTCATCCCTGCAGCTTTCCCTGAGGTGCTTGGCTTGTGAGGAACTTCAGCCTGGGCTCAGCATGTCCAAGGCAGCAGAGGGAGCTGGCACACTGCCTCTGGAGTCCTGGAATCCCTGGAGTGCTGTGTGAGAAGGGTTTCAGATCTGCATCATTCCTGAGATATGGATCTTTATACATTTCTAAATATGTTTGTTTAACAGGCCAATTAGCCTCTCACTAATCATCTCTCATGCTGGGTAAGAGTCTAGCAATGTAGACAAAAAATATACAGAATATTCCAGTTATTCCACTCCTCTGACTCTCCTGGCTGTGCCACACTCAGGAACATTTCCAGTCTCCCTTCATTGTGTATAGATGAATGTGCTGCTGATTTACATTTTTTAATACATGCTCCTGACTCAGGCAGAAGGAACACCACAACTTGGGAAGCCTGTTCACCAGACTGAACACAAACAGAGATGTAACTGGCTTCCATGTGAGGTTTCTGGACGCTGTATTAGAGCATTCCATGTCTACTGACTGCCAAGAGCTCAGCTTAAAAATAAAATTACTGTTTTGACCCTTTCAAAATACCTGGGATGTGTTTTGATAAACTATTTTATTTACTTTATACTATTATCATTATTTCTTACTACTCTCTTTGAATTTCTAACTGCTTGCTGCTCACTTGTCTTATTCAGGGTTCAGAGTTTAATTTCTTGACCCACATCCATGAAATGTTTGCAATAATTAAAACATGATAATCCCATTAAGCAGCTGTAAAACCAGTTAAACACGGTAGGAATATTTTTACAGGAGAAAATTATATGGCTCTGCAGTAAATTTTACAAGGAAAGGTATTTAAACAAGTGCTACCTCAGAAGTAGCACCATATGTTCCTGTACTTCAGCATGAAAGACAAAACGCCTGCAAAATGAAAAGCAATGATTTTTTTCCAGAAGTTACTGCCATGAGATTTTAAAAATACACACTTATTTCAAGTACCAAATAATCAGAGCAATTAAAAAACTAACAGGTTGCTAAATCATGCTCAGGACACACAACCTGGTGTCTGCTCTGGTTTGTAATTGAATTGCAATTCAAATTCAGTTGCAGATGAGAATAGGAGCAGTATTAACATCTCTTTAATCTCTGCCCAGCTCTGAAACCTTGGCCTGCACTCAGAGCACATTTTGGCTGAGAGGGGCCATCAAGGGCTGGCCTGGCACGGCAGGGAGCGGCTGGAACTGCAGGAACTTTGTGCTCCTGAGTAGGATCGCTGCTGTGTCCTGTCAGCACAGCTCCCGGGCCGGGAATGTCCGGGCTGTCACCCCGGGATGGCAAACCCCGGCTCCCAACACCGGGAATGTCCGGTTGTCACCCCGGGATGGCAAACCCCGGCTCCCAACACCAGGAATGTCCGGGTTGTCACCCCAGGATGGCAAACCCCAGGAATGTCCGGGCTGTCACCCCGGGACGGCAAACCCCAGGAATGTCCGGGCTGTCACCCCGGGATGGCAAACCCGGTGCTGGGGAGCTCCGGAGCCGGCCCCGAGCCCTGACCGAGGTGAATCCCTTGCTGAAGTGCCCCTGCTGCAGTGACCTCGCTCAGGGCAGCTCCAGCTTTTGGCAGCAGGCAGAACCTTTCCCCAGCGCTCCCCTGAAGGCAGCCCCGGCTCCGCAGGACTTTAAGCAAACATTTCAGGCCGCAGAGTTTGACAGAGAGCAGCAGCCACCTACCTGGCAGAGCAGATCTGCCGGCAGGCAGCCAGAGCAGCTCCAAAGCCCGAGCTCCTCCCTTCCACATCTGCCAAGGCACAGATGTTCAGCCTGAGCCTCGCCGTGCAGATTTATTTCTGCTAAGCACCACTTCCCCCTCCCTGGCACACTCACAATATGCCACACTGCTGATGGATGCTGAGGACCAGATCACCATCTTGCCAAAATACTGTGTTCTCTCGTTTTAAGCTCAAGAATGTTCATTTTCAAATTTTATTCTGATGGAAGACAAATGCTCTTCTGGATTTTACCAGTTAGCAGCCTGAAATCCACAGCAGAGAGCTGCCCATGCCTCTGGTTGGCACCAGCACCTTCATTTCCCAGATCAAGACACTACAGCTACACAAACACTCTGGAAGAGTAAAAACAGGCCATGAGGAGCAGGACAGAAAACAGAGCTTCCTCCAGAAAAGCTATCACAGCCCTTCAGGTGGGGACCATTGTAAATCACTTTGTGTGCCAGGACACCTTTAAGCAGCCCTGTAAATGTAAAAGGTAGATTAATGGCTTCTAACAGGAATGCTGCACACACAAAAGAGAATTAAAAATAGCTTTGTTTCCCACTAGCCCAGTTCAGGAAATTCAGGAAGGAAGTATTGCCTTAAAAGTTGATTTTGAAAGGAAACACATTGAAAATGTTTGTCTCGAGCTCATTGTTCATCAAGGTGTTTTCTAGGCATGTGAGTAACTTCAGCCCCAGTTTCTACACCATGCTGAGAACAGACTAATCTAAGAATAAAGCTGTTAGAAAACTGACATGATGCAATGGCATAATCAGCAGCAAAACCTCAGGAAAGCTGCACTAATTGGTGGCTGATTAATCCTGTCTTGTCTTTTGTTTAGCCCATGGTTCTTAACACACAGGTGATGACAATATTTCTGTGGTTGGTAAATTGTTTCCAGAAGTATTGATAAGAGCTGCAAGCAGAACCAGGCACTACTGACAGGTGTAACATTTCCTCAGGGTAACTGCACACCCACAGCTCTCCATACACATCAAGCTCTCACCTCCATAAAGACATTTTTTTCTGGCTGGGGTGCCACCAGGGGAGCATTCTCACAGGTAAATCAATGTTCCACACATCACTGCTGCCCCAGCCCACACACAGGAGCTCTCCAGGGCTACAACTCTGAGTTCATCCAGCCCAGCCCTCTGGGCAGAGCTGCTGTCTCTCCTCACTCACATAACTCTGCTCCCAGACCCTCTGCAGGCTCAAATTCCAGTTTAAAAGTTGGAGCAAGGAGAGGACTTGCCAATGGCCTTGCTCAGCAAGCAAGGGAACAAAGGAAAACAGCAACATCCTCCTGTGCCCTGGGTACCCCAGCCCCACCTTGGGGCTCACAGACTTGCTCTGGACCTTTCAGATGCTCACAGAACTCCATGGAACTCAGAAAGCTTCTGCAGCATGAACCAAAGCAGAATTTTGGGCCTGAAGAGGACAGACATACTGCAAAGGCCATTTCCAGAAGAGGGATAAATGTCATTAATCTGATGACCAACATTACAGATTTTCAGTCTTTCCCTCTGATGGTGAATTCAGCACATAACACCAAGGCTGTGGGTCCAATCTCCACATAGGCCACTTACTAAAGAGTTGGACTCAATGATCTTTGTGGGTCCCCTCCAACTCAGAATAAGCTGTGAACCTGTGAAAACAGATGTCACTGAATATTTCTTTTGCTATCTTTCAGATCTGACATACCCTTGGGTTTGGGCTTTTCAGCATTTGGCTTTGAGTTCAGAGGGAGAAGTTTTCTGCACAACACACACATAAAACCACATAAAATACATAAAAACACAACATAAAAACACATATTCACAAAACCAGAGCAAAAAGGGGTGCAAGGTCTGATTACCCCCACGTCTGATGAGCTCTCCCCAAAATCCCACAGCTTCCCACAGTCAGCCTCTAGCCCAGTAATTGGTTTGCTATCAGAGCAATTCTACAGGCATGGAGAATAAATACAGATGGAGCTGGGCATGAACAGATCCACAGGTGACAAACCAGCATCATGCCAAGCCAAGGTCTACAATCTCATCCACCCCTGGTTCTCCACAGACCTGAGCTGGCTCAAGTCCTCAGTTAGAAGCTGAACCCTGAATTAAGATTGCTGAAGGGATGGTGCCCAGAAACAGAACTGTACCTGCAATTGCAGGGCAAAGAGCCGCTTCTGATTTACACCATTAAACAGAGAAATCTGTGTTTGCTGGAATTTATCTCTGTCTGCAACAGATGTCTCTGGGTGTGGCTGAACTGAGCCTGTGCTCTGCTGATGAGACTTGTGGAGCAGTGAAGGAACTCTCACAAAAACCCTCCCCACTGTGCTTGCACAGACACGATGGGACACAAATTTGGCACTTGGGCCCCATATCAGCAGCTCCATGAGCTGAGATGAAAATCAAGCAGCTGGCTCAGGCAGCAGCCAACTCTCCTGACACCTGATGAGCAAATCCACAGACCAGAGAGCCTCAGTGTTTGGCATCAAAGTGCTCCTGCTTCCCTGGGGAACAGCATTTCCTAATAGAATTTGCATTTTGTTTATCTTGATTTTTCTCATTCCAGGGACTAAAAACCTACCAGTAACTTTTATCTTTCACTACAGATTCTTGCCCAAGATTTTCCAGAGCCTCTTTGCTTCCTGTGCATCATTATGGGTTTCTGAGCAGCACTGCACAAACAAATAAATCAAAATCTAACAAAACTGGGAAGGTATTAGAAGTACTTAAAGTGTTAAATTTGAGAACAAGCATCACCTGACTGCTTCTTTGCAGTCAAGATCATGTTTCCCCTGCAACAAGGACAAGGAATATTCAAAAATCCTAAAGTGACATGCAGGATTAATATCTGACATCAACTGACTTAAAAATACATGTGCTAAGTGCTGCTCTACTGAGCACAAAGCAGACACAGCCAAGGTTTGCTACATCCCAACTATAGATCTTTCCAGTGATAAATTCAGCAGTATTTTGCTCTCAACACCAAAAGAAATTGTTTCTCATTCAAACATTCTTCACCAATCCTTCAAATATCCATTTTCCAAAGTGACACTGGAATTAACTGTCAGGTTTCCTTAGTTAAGAAAAATGAATAAAATAAAAACCACACAACAGGGAAGGTGGAATAGAATAAGTTGCTCAGGGAACTGACTCCAGTGCCTGAAGGACACACTTCAGGTGGCAGCTGATCAGTAAATACACTGGAATTTGCATTGCTGTACAAAGTGGGTCATGCCAGCCCTTTGTACTACATCTCCTTTTGGAGTTCCCCAGGCACCTTCTCAGGATTCCAGGGATTCAACTGGCTGTACATGCAATATTGCAATCAATACAAGGCATCAACACTGCTCTGCTCATTCTTGACAAATCCAGGATGATGGAGTGGCTTGACAGCACAAAACTCTGGGATCTGTGCTTCCAAGGCAGTCTGATCAGTCACTTCCATGCTCTTGGCCAACCCAGCAATTCAGGCTGAATAGAACATTCCAGTCCACTCAAAAGTGAAAAAAAAACCTCAGCATTTGTTTATGTTCATGGAGAAGCTAAAACACAAAATCCCAAAGTCTTCACACTGAAATTAGGATTTGTTTCAATAAAAACTCAGGATCTTTTCTCCAAAATATGTGCACATGCTGTGGTTGTAAGCGGTCCCAATGTAGCCCTCAGCAGTGTTGGCTGGAGCACAGGCCAGGCATCAAATTCCAGCAACAGGAATGAATCAAAAGTCCTCAGCACCTGTACCTGGAGGAGACAGATTTGGCATCTTCTGCTGCTCAGTTAACACTGAAGAGCCTTTGGTGTCAGTGGTGGGAGAGCTGGTTAGGAAAAAATCATTGCTGCAATGCTTTGTCATGTTTTCTTTCTGGACTTAGTGACACTGCAAAAACCTAAAATTCAAAATTTAACTTCAGATTACACAAATTTCTAAAATGGACCCAAACAAACAAGGTGAATGACAGTGACAGACAAGTGACTTCATTCAGAGCACTGCATGAGCAGGGATATTTAAGCAGCATGCTCTGTCTGGGCATCCCATTTCAGTGCAAGGAGTGAAGGGCTCAAATCCTTGGAAGGATCTGAGTCAATGTGCAGGTTCTGCCTCACAGCAGTCATGGGGTTGTGCTTGATATATTCATCTGCCTCCGGTGGAATGTTCTTTTTGTTTCTCATAATCCAACACTATTTTTAGAGGCTCATCTTAATGTCCTCAGCAACGTTTGCTGACCACAAAAGTCATCAGATGGATTTTGAACATCATTAAAGTTGGCTCACTGTAAACCAAAGACAGGCTCAGGAGCCAAGAGGGGATGTGGGTCAGGAATCAATGCTCTTCTCCAGCCTTAGCTGCACTTGGCCTAAATGGGAGCTTATCAGAGTGATGAATCAGCCTTGCACCCTTGGTAGCAAGCACTGATGTTTTCCTTTGAATCCAAGTCACAGGCACAGGCTCCACTGTTGATCAAGGCAAATTTTCACAGCTCACAGGAGCTTAGAGAGATGCACTGAAAGAAATCTGGTGAGATTTGAGGTCAAACATTTGAAGGAGCTGCCTCACCACTAATCAGATTAGAGGTGTTTAATATTACAGGCATAAAGGCTCTGGAATGATTTGTGCAGCCTTGAGGAAGTACCAAAATGGAGGAGATCTTTAGGAGACATTCCACATTGTGGCTGCCACATGGCTCACTGTGCTTTTCCAGCTATGACACATCTTTTTACTCTTGACAGTGCTTGAACTGCTGTTTCACTGGTCCAAATAACCACTCCATTTATTATATGGACTTCTACAAACCAGTGAAGTTCACAGAATCATGCAAATAAAAAGTACAGGGTAGAAGAAGCATATCCTTGCTGAGCTACACAGTCCAGAGCTGCTGCCTTCTTCACTCCCCATGGATGTTACAGAAACAATGCAAGTATGCCCAAATTTGATAGCAGAAATGAGGAGTAGCACTGAGACTATTTGTTATTCACAGACTTCACAGAACTGTTCATCTTTTAAGACAGCCTAGCTCAAGATAGCAGCTTTCCCATTCACAATCAATAAATTTGCACACACTTCTATGCTGCATACCAAATGCTCATGGACACAGATTACAATCCTGGCCCTCCTCTGTGTGCCTTGCAGAATTAAAAACACTTTAAAAAGAAATTTCCAAGTCCACTAAATAAGCACAGAATAATATCATTACTGCTTATTTTTCCAAAGGCAATTTCAGTTGATGCCCTTCACCCCCCATGTTATACTTGTATAACTCACTCCCTCTCAAACAATTACTGTACTGCTTTCTGCAATAAGCAAAATTCAAAGATTTTTCAGTCCTTGCTGATTCTCCTCACAGAGATCACCCTTGAACCAGTGAAGAAGCCCAGGCAGACAAGATTTACATCAAGATCATGACTTGAAGATAATTCTCAGTGCTCCCTCAGTAACTATATATCTCTGCACATGACAATATGACCCAAGATAAGCTGTGCTTCAGTTTACTAATTAAGACATACCTTACAAAGACATTACCAGCTCAGGAGCCAATGAATTTTCATTGCCAGTCATTTTCTTATGAATACAAGGCTTTATTAGAGCTCATTAAATACCCTGTAATTTGGAATGCCTTGCTGTCCCTTACTCCTGTCAACATCCCTGCACTTTGTGTGTGTGGCAGTACAAAATGTGAACCCCACTCTACCCTGCCTGCCAGCTCTTCCCTAACTCTTAACCCATTCAGCTCCAAGCCCTGCACAACTCTCCACTGTTAACTTCATAATAAAACTTAAAAATAAATAAATAGAAAACATTAATAGGTGAACAGAAGAGACAGGACATTCTGACTGGCAAGCATAATATACACGACAAGGTTGAATGTATTAAACAAGCAGCACTCACTAAAAATTGTAATATACTGACTGTATTGTAAGTGCCATAGTTCAGAGAATTTTACAATTCAATCACTAATATTTCTAAACCCATATTTTATTGTTCTAAACTTACAGCACTAACTCCAAAAGCTGTGTGATGAACTGATACACAAGGTCCTGGGCTCAGGTAAAGGGCACTCTCTCTATGCAAGGACTCAGACAAGGCTTTAACATGAGGATTTGCCATTCTGGCACTAAAAAAATAGAATAACACACAAATGTGCCCACTTATTTCAGGCAGACAATGCCAACAGCCATGCAAGCTCTCTGAGGTAAAGGCAAGTGGCTCACACCTTGACCCAATCTCCATGAAAAATAAATAAGCTTCTCTGCTGTTTCCTGTACACAGCAAAACAGCTCCCACTCACCACTCAGAAAGGACATTGTTTCTCAGAAACGCCCAACAAAATAAAGAAAACAGAAGAAAGATTAACATGCCAGCTCCATGACAGGTGTAGCAGTACCATAGCCAGGGGGTGGGAGCAGGGCTGGCTCACAGGGCGTTTGTGGGGACACTATGGCTCCTGGCCCTGGGATGGATCAGCCGCCCGTCCCTCGCGGAGCCCCGGGGCCAGGGACATTCCAGGGACACTCCAGACACGAGGCATGGCCACACGTCCCCTTCTCCCGCTGGGGAGAGACGGGCACTGCTCCCGGGGCGGCAGGGAGGCACCACACGGGGCTGGGCTGTGGGAACCACGGGAGCAGCTCCCAAACCCCGGGCAGCACCGACTAACAGGGACCCTGCTCCCAGAGAGCCCAGGTACATGGACATGGCTTAAGGGAATGTCTCTGTTCCATCCAAGAACGGCTGAGTTAGCATTAAGTCCTCAGTGCAAACCAGAGCCTCCTGGGAGAAAGGAAAAGCCAACAAAACTTGGAAGCAGTGATTTCCCAGAGGTGCTGGGATGTTCTCAGTGTCCCTGCACATCCCAGTGCAGCCAGCAGTGCCACAGCACCCAAGGACAAGCCCGGCCTCCAGCACCTTGGATCAGCCTCTGAGCTGGGCAGGAATCAGTGCTGAACATCCAGACAACCTGTGGAACCAGGCTGTAGCCATGACATCTTCCTCCTGAGAAGCTGAGAGACCTCAGGAACAAAATATAAACATTGATTATCTGCTGCTGTGGGATGCAACAGGTGCATCTGGGATTGGTCTCATGTGGTTGTTTCTAATTAATGGCCAATCACAGCCCAGCTATCTGGACTGTCTGAGACACAAGCCTTTGTTATCATTCTTCTTCCTTTTCTATTCTTAGCCAGCCTTCTGAGGAAATCCTTTCTTCTATTCTTTTAGTATAGTTTAATATAATATATATCATAAAATAATAAATCAGCCTTCTGAAACATGGAGTCAGATCCTCACTTCTTCCCTCATGCTCAGACCCCTGTGAACACGGTCACACCAGGCCACTCTCCATAAGGAGAGGCTCACTCTGCCATTAACACAGCCAGAGTTTGCTGCAAGGATGATCCACTGCACACTAAAACATTCCCATCAAAAGGAGTTATGTCAGGGAAGTTCAGGACATGGAATTGTAAACCTCTCCCAAAAGTTCTACAACGTGGCTTTCTAGCAGGTTCATTGTTTTCATACTACAAAACACATTTTCAACATGATAAATCACTCCCCAAAAAAAATGAGTTGGGTAATGAACGCAGCATGCTATAGTCACATCCATATTCACAACTCCTGCCCCAGTTCTCTTACAGTGTGTAACAGCCAGAACCAATTTACAAGTCTGACATCAAACCTACAGAGCTCAATTGAGAGACTCTGATTGACAAAGCCTCAGAGCTCTACACTTCTAAATTAAATACCCAAAATAAACATGACATCACAAGGAAAAAAATTTCTACTGATGCTGGTGGCCTTTGGTTTCACTCTGAAAGGTGAGCAATGCTGCCCCAGGCTCCCAGCTGTGCAGTGCTGGGTGCCACCAGGACAGGCCAGATCACAGCCAGAGTGTGTGCAGTGCCATTGATGACAGGCAGATTATTTGCATTTCAACTTGAAGAAACATGAAGTGTAAGAAAACACACATGGAAACATGACATCATGCCACTCTTGAGCCAGCAAAGGGGAGCTGTTTGCACAGAGAGGGTATCAGTTAACTCAGCAACATTGTTAGGAGTTTTTTCCCCTCTGGAGTCGCACTGCAGTTTCCCCTTTTTACTCAGTGCAGTGTTTTCTAATTTAATTTTCCCTCTCACAAACGCATTTATAAGAGAAAGTGGCCAAAATTTATGCTGAGTCTCTGTTTAGCCTCCAAACACCTTTGCTCAAGGAGAGGTGATGCTGCATTTGTTCTGTAAGAGCCCTCACACCTCCAGCAGTTCAGGAGGTGTTAGTCAGCACTTTGACTTCTCTTCATTAATAACCTCAGCAGGAAGCAAGAGGCACACATGAAAGCCTTTGGATCCTTCCTTTCACACAAAAGTCAAAGCTCAGAGTAAAACAAAGGACTTCTTAAAATAGAAAGTTGAAAATAAATCACTTAGATGAAAAAAACAACACTCAGACTGCAAATGCAGAAAGCAGATCAATTTATAGAGGCACTTACACCCAGATATCTGTGTCAGAGCTGAACTGTCAAGTGTTCTTCTAGGGTCTATTAATGCTCTCTTCTCAAAATGTTTTTACTGCTGGTATTTTCTCATCTCATTTCAGCAATCTTTCCATCCCAAATACTTCTGTTCTCATTACCCAGAACATTCAGGTGTGATTACAGCAAAAGATTGTTATCATGCTTTATTTGGTTAAAACCTCTAGAATTAAATACATGTGTTTTCAATTAACAGGCACCAGGCCAAATTTAGCTCTCCCATCCCATTTTCACACCAAAGTCTAAGGACACTCATTTCAGGAAAATATGTAGGAGAACCATGAAGCAGAGGGTATTTTTAAAGCCTTATAAATCTTATAAATGAAAGCTGACATGTCATACAAGAAAAAATACCAAGATCAAACCTTTGAGCATAGAAGATGAGAAGAATTATGAAAGGAAATGTTATCACCTCATCCTTTATTCCTCCAGCTGTGCCTGTGAGCGAGAGGCTGAGGTAACTTCCCCCATAGCTTAAAACATGCATGAGGGCCAATGATTAATGCATAAACACTCCCTGCAAAGCAGCTCCAGCTGCACACAGCACATTGCTGATGGCACTGCAATGTCACACTGCAGCCCCAAACCTGCAAACCCTCTGCTCCACCCCACACAGCTTTAGCTAGAGCCCCAGCTCTTGGGGGGGGTCACACCCCCTGTGGGATCCACTGCTTCCCTGTGCTGACAGCACTGCAAATCCAGCTAAATGGGAGCTGCTGGAAACTCCCATTTCTCCAGGAATAGCCAGGCTGCTCCCAAACATGCTTCCAATTAGGAACAGCAGCTCCAGGTAGAGAGTACAGCACTTTTGGCATGAGGTCTGACATGCAGAGGAATAACTTCTCCTCTCAGACATGATTCAGGGCCCAGCTCAGAGCAGGGAAGATGGGACAGGCTTGTACTGACTCTGGTAAACTCTGACTATGCAGTTAAAATATTTTATTTTACTCCTTTAAATATCAAAACATGTTTGTCTCTGCTGTTTATCACCAACACTTCACTCTTGCTGCTCACATGACAGCCCACAAGAACTACAATAAGTTTAGAACTCATGACACAGATGTGCAAACATCTGCCAGCTAGAGATGCTCCAAATTTGCAAACAAACTGGATGGCACCAATGAGATACAATACTGTATGTACTGCATGGCTTTGGGACCACAATCAAACATTGTCCTTTTGTGCTGCTCAGCAGAGTTTGGGGCCAGGTTTCCAGGCCATTTCCTAACTCCCACTGTCACAATTTCAGCATTGCTTACAATAAGCCCAAGATTTTTATTGCCTACTCTCAGCTGGCAGGGTCAGGTACACGCAGAACATCCAAATTCACATTTGCACATTATTTTCACAGCAATAACAATTTATAATGACCAGCACTTCTACCACCTCCTTATTAACTGTTCCCCACAACTTTACAGTAGCTGAAAAAAATCAGAACACAAAACACCCAGAAGGATTCAGCTTTGCTGTGAAGACCAAGTATTTCCCTGAAGTTTAAAGCCTTTTCTTCACAGCAGAGCTGTCAAGAGTCTTATCAAGTTTGATCAAGGTCAGACAGATGTCAGAATTAAACCTCAAGCTTGCAGCAAATTATATAAATATAAAAGAAGAGAGGTTTGACAACTTTCTGGCGAGAGAAGTTGTCAAAGCAAAGAGGACTTCTCTGTAGAAGTGCTTCTATAAAGCACAGGGCAGGCAAAGCTCTGATTAAAGTCAATAAAGATTCTCCCAGAGCAGCAGCTGCCCTCTCCAGCACCTTGTGGCCTGAGTCCAAACTTTTGACAGCTGAAATATGCTGCACAATGGATGCCAGTCAGCTCAGGAGTAAAGTAACAACTGCTTTCACTGCACTGCTAGGAAAATGGTTCTTAACCAGGCTACTTGGGGAAAAATCCCAAAAACAAACAAAGCCTACAGTGCTGGCAGCAGAAACCCCATATCTTCCTCCCCCTGTGAGTGAGTTTTAAAAATAAATACTTCAAATCTTGGATCACCTTCCTGCATAAACTGTGGTAGACTGATGAACTCATGGGCGCTAGAAACAAGTAATTTTTAGAAATCTGGTTCCACCCTTTGTGCTACTTACAGAAACCCAAAAATCTGAATGGAGAAAAATAGAGCATTTAATGGAAGTTGTCTAAGACCACCTTGAATAACTTCTGTATTGCACATCTTCACACAGTTGTCACACACTCACCTTTTTAATCCTCTCCAAGTCTTTAGAAACAGGAGTCTCTACACTTACCATGCTGGGGTTGGTCAGCCCTGTCAAAAACACACATTTCACTGAAACCAATGTGGATTTGCCCCTGCAGAGAGGGGCTATCTGAAGGCATGGTGCAAGTTAATCCCAACAGGTCACTGCACCAGTGTGACAAATGTTGGGGACAGCACCCATCTCACAGCACATCCAACAGGAGGCCACTTCCCCTGATGCCAACACAGCTTTCACAGCCGCTCATGAAATGGAAACACAGGAGCTCCACCCAAGACAATTTGCTGAGGCAAAATCATCACTTTCTGTGCAGAGCTCAATTTCAAAGCTAAGTGTAAAGGTCTGAGAAAAGGGTTTTCAACTAGGGCACTAATTGCCTCCATGAAAACATCCCAAAGCACACAGAATAAAAAGTAGCAGGTTATAGGAATTCTGCTAAGTCTAAAATGAGTGATTTCCACAGCAGAGTAGGATGGCTGAACTTTGTAGCTTTCAAAATAATAAGATACTTACATTGTGACTCTCCTAAGACAAATAATTTATTTCCATCAGTCAGGATATACTGCACTTAAAAACTAGACATGTTCATTGGAAGCCTTTCTAAAAGGCAGCAATAACAGCAAAGAAACCCCTTCTTGATCTTCCTAAATTTTTAATTTGTTATGATTAAAAAAATGCAAACTCAAGGCTTTGAAAGGAGCTTTCAGATTCATTTCTATTGAGCCTACTCTTATCTGGGGTCTTTTCCAAAGTTTATGGATAAGGATAAAAGAAGCCTTCAATCAATAAGCAGGAAACTTTAAAATTACAGACAAAGCAGATTAGGAAGGTGGAAAGAAATTGGAGACACTCACCTCCACTCTGCTGACTCAGATACAGGCAGGACAAGAAACATAATGCAATTCCTCTCTTATGCAAACACAAATGCACCTGGGGACAAACAGTTTACATCTACCAACCACAGAGCAGGGTCAGGGCTGAGATCTTCTCCTTGATACCCCACACCAACACTCAAAATTGAACTTTCCCACTTGTTTAATCTGCCCCACACCTGCTGGATGGACAAACGTGTACTCCAATGAAATCACCTGCTAAAAGAATAATGGTAACACCAGACTCATTGCCTTTCATTTCACACCAAACATCATTCCTGCTGCAGAAATAGCTGCAATAACACCAAAACTACCTTAGCAATTTTCAAAGGGAGCTTTTGCTCCAAGCATTGACCCACCATTCATTCCGTTGTACAAACTCCTGTGGTGAGGGGACAGCTCATCTGTCACTTGTCTCCTGAGGGTCCCTTCTCTGCTGCCTCCGCTGAGGTGTTTGAGGTGCTCTGGGCTCCCTCCATAGTGCTGTTTGAGGTGCTCTGGGCTCGTACCCCTCACCTTGTGCAGATGCTCTGTACTTCCACTGGGCGTGTGCTTCTGCAGGTGATCTGGGCTGCCCCCACTGTGCTTTTGGTGCTCAGGGCTACCACCAGGCCTCTGCTTTTGAAAGTGTTCAGGACTACTACTCAAAACATGCTTTGGGATAGTTTCTGGGCTGCTGCT
The DNA here is from genome assembly GCA_020466415.1 of Ammodramus savannarum pratensis. Lineage (NCBI taxonomy): Eukaryota > Metazoa > Chordata > Aves > Passeriformes > Passerellidae > Ammodramus > Ammodramus savannarum. The sequence goes on from JAHXMQ010012337.1 coordinate 26,111,729, forward strand.
GCTGTGCTTTTGTGGTTCAGGTACTTTGACAATGGTTTTGTGGTGCTCAGGGCTCGGCCCTTTCAGGTGGTGATCAGGACTGCCAGAACCCCTAGGCTTCTGCAGGTGCTCGGGGCTGATACTCCTGTGCTTCTGATGCTCAGGGCTCCCTTCCCCCCGAGGTTTCTGCAGGTGCTCTGGACTGGTGCTCGGGTGGTGTTTGTGATGGTCTGGGCTGTCAGTGCTGCCCGTGCTGGAGGTGCTGCTGCCATCCCCCACATCTCTGATGTAGGCGCTGGTGGCTGTCAGCTGGCACAGGCTGATCTGGCTGTCGATGGAGCTCCGGCTGCCTGCTCCTCCGCTCTTCTCCTCATCCAGCAGCACACACAACTCCTTCAGCTCCAGGTTCTCCTTGACCACTTCTTCCTGCCTCACTTCCAGCTCTTTCAGCTTCTGCAGGTACAGGGCCACCTCCTTGTGCATGACGCTGGCGCTGTACCTGCCCAGGCGCTGCCACTCGCGGGACACCCTCTTGCCCTTCTGCCGGTCGTCATCCAGGAAGCAGCAGAGGTCCCTCAGCTCCTGGTTATCTTCCTGCAGCTTCTGGTTGATGTCCTTTAAAAGAAAGATCATCATGGCAGAGGGGTGTCTAAAGGAATTGATGTTAAACTGTTACTTCAGACTCGTGTTTAAGCACTCCAGTGAGGCACAAATAATCCCATGTGCAGATCTGGCACGCTGGAACAGCCCCGTGCTTTGAGCAAACAAAGTGCTGTCCAGCAAAAACTTCCCTTAGCTTGGAGCTAATTTCTAATCTCTGGTACAGCAGAAAAGTTTCAGGTGCTTAATTAATTTTCATGCTAAATACCAGAGTAATTTGGCTCCCAAATTGGGCAAAGATTGTAAGTGCTCTCATGATGATCTCACTCCCCTGAGAAATATTCAACTGCGAGTTATTGCTAAATAAAAGTGCAAGGCACATCAGAAATTGTAATCTCTCTTAAAAAATTAATTATTAACATTTAGACTCCCTAAAGCATAGTCACATATAAAGATGACCATTTTAGAGAGTTTTTAAAGAGAGAGGTTTGCTGGATTTTGTTTCTGATTGGCATAAAAAGCCTTGTCAGTTATCACTTAACCAGGACTGCTTCAACCACTCTGAAATGAAATCATCTGCTTAAATAGATTTTTTTTCACTCCTAACAAAATGAAGCACATGATTCTATGCCCTGCCCTAAGTGAGAAACAGTCTGAAGCAAATGCTCTGAAGTAAAAATGTTCAGGGTACTACTACAGCAGAATAAAAGCATTTTCAGTATTTTATCCTTCTAGCTTGGACTTGTGACCATATTTATCATTCTCCCATCATCGACATATCCATTCCTTATGTATGACTTTACAGCCAGAGATTAGCCAAAGTTGTTAAAAAGTCAGTCTTATGGAAACACTATTTCAGTAAAGTTTCCTAAGGAAAGGAAGCTTTTGTAACTCCATCAGATTCAGGTGCATGAATGCCTGTGTTTATCCGACTTTTGCCTCAAAATAACTTGGAATTTAACTGTACTTGACAATGGGAAAAAGTCTCGATGAGGCTTTAAGGTGTCCTTAAAAACTTCTGCTAGCGAGAGATGTTTGAAATGATCCCATAGTGGAATAAAAAAGTTGTGGAAGGGCACAATTCCCCAGTGAGGAAGCAGGAGACACCCAGCCAGCCAGGCACTCTTACTCATGGAGCAGTTATTGCACACAGGACAAAGGAGGGAGACTCCCAGACACCAGCACAGGGCTCAAGAAATCTCCTTCTCCCAGATTCTTTCTGCAAGTTCCAGCTGAGGCATCTGAACAAAAGGAGGAAGTCAAGCAAGACTCAAGGAGTTTGGAATTGAGAGAGGAATTTGTGACTCTGTCCTACCCACCTGAAGTTTGGTCAGTTATCTGGAAGCTGCAGAAATCCAGATACTTTTGCTTGTAACTGGGAGAAAGATACTATTGCTGTAACTGAACTTCCATTTAAAATATGAGATTCAGTTTTACTCAATACTATCATGGGTGGTTCTTTTTTACCCTCAGACACCACCAAAGGGACACACATCCTTTGCAAAACACAAAAACTTGGGAGGCAGGAACTCTCTTCCCCCATGGGCTATTTATTTCATGCCATGCCATTATCAAAGACACTTTCTCAATAATTCTGTCATTTAAAGCCATTCTACAAGTGAAGAACTCTCTTCTAATGCACTTTCCTGTAATAATTCAAAATCCCACACTGTATCTTTGTCTCTTCTCTGCTTCCCTCCAAGCTCACCTCACTGAAGGAATTTCCTGAAAATTCTCAAAGCAATGAGCCAGAAAATGCTTTGTAGTCCTGCCTATTCAAAGGCAACTTTCCAGGTCTATAATCCACAAACAAGTTATTGCTCTGTAAATAGCAACACTTTCTTCCCAGTCCTCAGAAGTGGGTAGGGAGCATTAGGGACTAAGCTCCTCATCTACCAAGAGAGTGAAATTAGGAGTGGATAAGCCACGACAGACTTGGTCCGCCTCTGACTGCAGCCTGCAGGAGCACACAGCTAAGAATGGTTTGATCTGAGATGTGTTACCAGATGTCTTTTCAGACAGTAAATTAGGGATCGGTTCTGATCATCCCAAACCCGAGCCCAAGGGTCTGCCATCCCTGCCACAGGCTGCACTGCATCCTGGAAACGGGCAGCTCTCTCCAGCAGCTCACAGCCTGCCTGACAGACTAAGTCTGTCTAAAACAGTGACAGAAAACACCGTGAGTTACAGAAACCCTTATTTCTGTGCGCTTCAGGCAGGATCATTTAACCTCACTCACAACCAAGGAACTCAAACACAAAGCTGACAAGACTTCAGCGTTTTTATCTACCCAAAAGAATACCGGGGCAGAGCACAAACCAGCCGTGCCCCACAGCCTGCCGAATAGCTGGTGATCCCTTAGCCGGATACTTTGATTATTAAGCGGGATCAGACGCTTTTCACCCCGCTCCTCATCCACTTTCCTCGGGAGCGGCTCCTCCCAGACCATCCACCTGACGAGATCGCTCCCGGCGTGAGACACCGCTCAAACTTCACGGCTCCCATCCTGCCCACCCCGCTACCTTCAAGCCGCGGATCTCGCCGAGGTGGAGCTGGAGGCGGCGGTTCACCTCGCGGATGAGGTTGCTGTGGTCCAGCATCGCGCTCATCTTCTCGGCCTCGGCGCGCCGGAGGCTGCGGATCAGCTCCTCCTTGCTCCACTTGAGCAGCTCCTCGTCCGACACCTTGGACAAGTCCTCGGCCGGGGCTGCTCCGCAACTTTCCGCCGCCACTTTGGACATGGTGGCGGCGCGGCAGCCCGGGGCACTCGCGGAGCCTCCCCGCGCTCCCGGGGCCGCCCCGCCGCCGCCGCCGGGGGAAAGAGCGAGCCCGGAGCCCGCGGGGTGCCCCCGGCTCCAGCGCTGGGCCGGGGGGAACGAGGGAGACCTCTTCTGGCCCCAGGCAGCGGATCCTGGAAAAAAGGAGGAAAAGGAGGAGGAAAGGGTGTGGAGGAAGCCGGGCCACAGGCTGGGGAGCAAACTTCCCACGTCGAGAAGGAAAAAAAAAAAATAGAAAAAAGACCGAGACAAAAAGATCCCCGAGACAAGCCCGGCTCTTGCAACAGGTCAGCGCCAGCTGCGTGCGCCCGCTCCCCGTCGCAGCGCCAGGGATGCGCGGTGGCTCTCACGGTACCCGCCGCCCCCGGGCTGCGGGATGCAGGGGAGGATGCCAAGTGCCGATGCCGCGCACCATGGCGGTGGGCAGAGCGGGCCAGGCGGCGGCGGCGGAGCGGGAACGAGCGGGAATGAGCAGCGGGAATGAGTGGAACGAGCGGAGGCCGGAGCGGAGCGGGCGCTGCCGGCGCCAGTGGCGGGCGCGGGGCCGCTCGCGGCTTTTCAGCGGGGCGCGCGCCACGTGCGGGCGGGGGCGGCGCGGGCCCCGCGCGGCTCGCGGGCGCCCCCTGCCGGCCGATCCCCGCCAGCGCGGGCGGGACCATCCCGGGGCCGCCGCCGGGACGGACGGACACACCCGAGGGACAGACAGACACACCCGAGGGACGGACACACACACCCGAGGGACGGACACACCTGCGGCAGCGTCCCGGCCCTCCCGGGCGGTGACCGCCGCGCCCCGGCGAATGGAGGCACAAACGCAGCCGCCGGTGCCTCCAGCAGCGCGGCTGGCAGGAGGTCACACGCATTACATCACCGGCGGGCAGCGCCGCCCCGGCTCAGCGCAGCTCCTGACTCCAGCTGGGGGTCGCATGTCATAAACGAAACCCCTCACAGGAATTAAGCTTGGGCTGCTCATACACCTTCCCTAAGAATATTCAGCCGCAGTGTAGCAAGAGACTCACATTCCCCAATTCGCTCAGAGATACAAAGACTCTGCATTAATCTGCCTTGCAGATGATTTGAGAATGAAACTTGATAATCCATTCATGCTGCTTACAAAGAAAGATGAGACGGCAGATCTCAGAGGCAGAGGTGGATGAACTGAAACGATTAGATGAGTAATTGGTTGAATCCCTATTTTTCAATCACAAAGTTCCCCCTGAACAACCCCCCTGCGGGCAGAGGAGGCTGCCTCACTTAATGGGCCCTTCCTGCCTCCAGTTCTGCAATTTTAGAATTATGTAGTATTAAAGAAGATTTCTGTTCTTGAGGGGAAAATTGAAGTAGTTAATGCCAGCTCTGGCAGATCACAGGATTGTAGCTGGCTCTGCACAGGCAGATGCAGAACCTGTCCCACGTCACTGTCCCAGCTGGCTCCCCTGGCATTTCCCTGCCAATGCCAGAGGCCCAGCCCAAGGATTATTTTCTGCTCTTAGTCCTGTTTAAAAGTTGCTGCTGAAATGGTTAAATCAAACATTGTCCCTTTGTTCTTACTGCTAACCCTCTCCCTGAACTGCCAGCTGTACTTGACCACAATAAAAGTTCTCCTGCTCCTATCCATCCTGGGCTACATGTTTCCCTTCCCAATTGTCATGAAGAGTTCTTTCAGCTGATCCATTTTCCATGTGCCTCCAGCCTTCCAGGCACATGCCAGACACTCTGGTTCCACAGGAGGGTGGCTCAGCTGCAGGAGGAACCCCAAGGCCATCCCTGTCCATCACAAGAGCTCCACCCAAGCCCAGAGCTTTGCCAGCATGAAATCCCATTTCTCGAGCAGCACCAAGTATTGTGTGAAAATTTTATTTTCTCTGCAAACTCTATCACTCTCTTAAATCCCCTGATTTTTTTTCCTCTGCAAAGAACAAAGCTTGCGATAAAAGCATCTGACCAGCCACAGCAGAAATACAGTAAGAGGCCATGAAAAGGAGCTGTCATCGTTTATGCCCAAATATATTTCATTTTAATGCAACTGAAAAAGAACAGCTTGGCAGCAGTAAATAAAGGCTTTTCTTCTTCTAATTCAGCAGTGTATGAGTTGAAAGGTCACATGATGTCGGATTTTTAAAAGTTCAAATTAATTTCCATCCCTGAAATAAACAGTTAACTGAAAAATGTCCAAGAACTTTTTAATCCAAAAGCTCCAGGGAAGAGTGCCCACTTGCCTCAGTGTTTCCAGCGTTTCTCTGGAGCAGCATTTCACAGCTTTGATCAGGAGGAGCCATGGAAAGCACGGATCTGAGAGGAACAGCTCCAGGGGACACCGTGTTCCACACAAATACAAAGCACCTCCACATTTGTGTCTTCAGGAGGCACAGTGTTATTTTACAAGCACCAGGGAGATAGGGGAATTCATGCAGCATGGACACTGGAAGTAGTTCAAACTTCAAAAGCCTGGGACAAATGTAGCTCTAATAATGAAAGGAAAAGTGTATCAAGTGAAACTAATCTGGAACGTTTCTATAAGGAGAGGATCTAATTTCACATTCACTCACACGGGTGTAACAAGATCAAAACCAGAGTGGAAGTGCAACATAATTACTCCTATCTCCTTTAAGTTTGAAATTTTCCTTTTAGACAGCCCACCTCACTGCCCAAACACCAAAACTTCCCTACTCCTGGGCTTTACTCTCAGGGGTGAGGACCACAAAACACACACTCTGCTTTTCACATCACAGCTGCATTTTTGCAGTACTCCCCTGAATAATTCTCATTCACAGCCTGCAATGGAGAGTCTGGGAAAATGGGTTTGGAGAGTGCAGAGCTGGGATTGCTGCAGCCCCTGTCCTGTCCATCCCTGGCAGTTCCTGTCCATCCCCCAGTTCCTTCACTCCAGGTGCCAAATGGCAGCAGCACTGTGGATCCACAGCCAATCAAACCTCTATAGCTGGCCATGCTTTGGCAGCTCAGGAACATTTCACTGCTGTGTCCTGCTCACACCTGGACATGCACACACCAAGGAATTGTTGCTGGAAAATTTCTCTGGCAAATCCTCAAGGACTTGCTTTCATAGCTGTCTGCAGACCTCCAGTGCTTTGAGTCCCTGACTGCTGGGCAGTCTCTAAGGATTATTATAACCAATAATAATTATCTGATTATTTTAAACTCTTGGACATTTCCAATGAGGCCCTAAAGCTGTTCAATAGCGCTCTGCCAAAAATATGTCATAGCCAAGTACTTGCCTAGCAGTCATTTTACACAAAGATGGCTAAACTGTTTTTGTTCAGACCTTCCAAAAATAGTTTTGAGAGGAGTTCAGACTTGAAAAATGTCATTCCCAAATTGGAAGGAAGTGGAGAGAGCTTTAAAAATGAAAAGTTCAAGTAATTTTAGTTACAGTTGCTTCTAGATGTTGTTCCCATCAGTCATGTGTCTGGAGCTGACACCCAACACAGCATCCCCAACATCAGCTGCTCTCCAGCACAGCCTGTCCCTGGGCAGAGCTCCACACCTTCCCATCCCTAAGCAAGGAGAGAGTTCCCCTTCCTCACCTTCCCACCCTGGCCCTGCAGAGTGTCTCTCCACCATGGCACACCCCAGGCATGCATCTCCTGCCTGCCAGCCTGGCCATGGTTCCCTCATTTGTGTCACTGTCACCAGCCCCCTCTGTCCATCCCTAGGTTAAAGATCTCCCCAGCAGCTTTGCCAGCACATTGGCAAAAATGCCTTTGCCTCATTTGGCCAGGTGGACCCCACCTCAACACTTCCCAACAGTCCTTGACACCCAAAGAGGGTCCCATGGTCACAAAAACCAGATCCCTGCTGTCAAGTGTCCCAGCAATTACTGGCCACAGGATCCATTCACTGCCCCTCCAGCTCTTTCACCATCACAGATTCACATCCCAGCCCTGCCACTCCTGTACAGCAGAAATGAGATAATGCATTTTACAGTGCAATACAGATCAACTGTTCCTAATGGAGTCTCCAGCAGGGTTCAGAGTGTTGGTGCATATCAAAGTTAATAGTCTGACACCAGGCCATCCACACAGCATTTCCTGCTTCACTGCAGGCCCACTGCCACTGCACAAAGGATATTATGGGTAATGTCATCTGGCTAAAGCTGGCCCCAAACAAAACCCTTCACTACAGACACCTTTGTATTAAAGCCTTTACAGATGGAATCCTTGTCCTTTGCTCCTGAGCTGACCCCAGGTGAAAGCAGATGGCCAACTCTGAGCAAACCAAAGCAGGCAACATACACTTTTCTCATCCCAGAAATGTTTGAGAGAGAAAGAAGTTCATGTATTTCCAACTAGGAGAAAATGCAAAAGAAATCTAAAAAAATGTTTTCAAAATAATAGTCTGAAGAGAGGGGGGAAGCTCAGCTTGAATTAATCATTGAGCTTTTTAAAACTTCAGAAGTTGTAACTTAAACCTTTTTACTTAATTACTTGTAGTAAATAGTTTATATTTATTCTGTAAGAAAACTAACTACATAAAGAGTTTTTTCTTCTTGAAATTGTTGAGAAGTTTACCTCCATATTTCAAAATTCAGAAATTCTCACAAAGCAAATTTTTCTGTGAACTTCTTCCTGCTGCCACCTACACCTTCCTTATAGTCCAGCAACCATGCAAGTGTGAGGTAAGCTGGGTCAGCTTTGTGAGTCAATGAAAGAATAATGCTAAAATCTACCACTGATAACAAAAACTGCTTTTCCCATGGATGACTGCACTGGTCTGGCTCACAGAAGCTGTGTGGGATGCAAGGGAGGTGGGAGGAACACACAAAGCCAAGGATGGAGATGGAGCAGGTCCATCCCTGCTGGCAGGAGTCTGCATTTGGAGCAGACTAAACACACCCTGACTCAGGCAGCCACCAAAGATGTCCCAGAGGAGAGGAGAATGACAATGACAATGTCCTGCTCAGCTTAGGCAGTGCCTGTGGCCCAGCCAGAATGGCAGCTCTCACTTGGAATCTGTAATAGAATGAAAACTCCTGGAAGGTCTCACGTAGGCACTTTGCCTTATACTTCAATTTGCAGACTTGTGTGTGCCTCCTCCACGACAAACCCAGGATCCCCAAGTCAGGGATTACTCACAGGAGGTGAGCAAGGAAAAAACCTTTTCCTGAGCCAGGAAAAGATCCTGCCACTCAAAGTGACAGGGAATTGCTTCTGCAGGTGCTGGCCCATGCTCCTGAAGCTGCCTGCTAATCCCTGTGAGGCTCATGGAAATGAATGTGCCTCAGAAGTGCCCAAGGTTAAACAAGTGGGCTGATGGCTGATCCTCAGAGACAGCACCAAATAAGGGAACAGGCACCTTTCCAACCCAGCACAACACATCCCTGAGACAATAACTTACAGGCATCCATAGATGTTAGAGGGAAATCATTAATTGTAACATTTTTATGGCGTTGATTTTATCGTGGAGGGCTTGGCAACTTTTCTGTAGAGCTGACAGTTTGCTCTGGCTGGGATCCAACAGAGACACAAAACCAGAGCATCTGGGGGGTTGTTTAATTGTGCTCCCATTCTTCATTTGGGTAACACTGGACTTTGCTTCCTGTTCATACTTGATTAGTGAGTTAATAAGGGGCCAGATGCTTCTTTCCACCATTGTTGATGGGAATAAAGTACATGCCCATATGGTGGGGAGTGAGACAAGGTGCATGTTCTACAGCATCATCCCTTGCTTCCCCAGCCCCAAAAGAATGGCAAATACTGGCACAGTATCTACAGACATGAAGATGGAGACCTTCTGTCCTCCTCTAAGGCACCAATAGAACTTTAGGCATTTATACCATGCTTAGTAAGCATTGGAATGAGATAAAGGCATTATTGATACTTGTTAATAAAACCTTTCTACAAAAAGTGATTACTCACTGCATTGCTTATGAAGCTGTGTGTGCTTAAGTAAAACCAATCTACAACAGGACAGAGCTCCAATGGTTTGTAACACTGTTCTTCATTTAGAATCATCTTAATTTAGCAAAAAACATTTAAATCAGTCACCTGTCCACTCACTCTGGCTGACTCATGGTTATGGGCAGGATTTTGTCATTTACAACAGGTCTCCCAAATGCCAGGTTCTGCCTGCAGTATGGTGGCTCTGCTGTGAAACCATTGATTATTTATTAACCACTTGCTCTGTCCCAGAGACACCAGTGCTGTGCTGCAGAAGCCAATTTCTCCCTGTCTCTTGCTGCTGCACTGACAACTCCCACAGTGCAGCTCAGTGGGACTTCCAAATCATCCCAACTTCCCATCCTCAGGTTTTCACATCTTTACTAGGATTACCTATTTACAGAAGTAAAATTAGATTCTTTTGAAGATTTCCCTGGAGTCACTTTAAATACCAGACTGGTTTAAAAACACAAACAAAACCATTCATCCAGCCAAGCACGAGTCCTTGAGAACAAAACTGGAAACCAAGGAACACCCACAGGAGACATTTGCACATCAGTTCATATCAGTCTCCTGCCCTCACTGCAAGCCCAAGTCCATGTCAGCACTTCCCACAGGCCAGGCCACAGCACCTGGAGTGCTGCTTCCCACAATGTCCCTCCTTGTCTGGGCTCCAGAGCCAGGCCAGCAGCTCAGGAGCAGCTCCTTTACCTGCAATGCTGCCCTGCCAGCCCTAACCCAGGCTGCATCTGAGGGTGCACAGCTCTGCACAGCTCCTGCTGCAAGAAACAATTCCAAGACAAAAGCCCTTTAACTTTTAGATAATAGAAGGCAGCAGGAGTAACACAACTTCTCCAGCAGATGATATGATAACACTCATTTCCTTTATACCAGTTGCAGCTCTGATAATTCCCATTTCCTTATCCCTATTCTTTAAAACTGGGCTGTTTTTTCCCATTCCTTTTTAATTAAAAAACAAACAAACAAAATGAAAAGAACAGAACAAAAACCCAACAGAATAACAACAAAATCTTCCAATGTTTGGGCTGCTATGAAGTGAAGCATTCAGAGCTCATCTAACAGAACATGGCACTTCCTACTGAGTGCATTCCCTGTGCTGCTCCAGCAGTTTAAAACCACTGCAATATTTCCTGGGGTTTACATCCCACATCTGAGCAGCTCCTGGAGGCTCTGCTGGAGCTGGGCAATAACAGGGGTGAAGGAGCTGGCTCAGGGCCCTGTGGGCTCTTGCACAATGGCAGTGAACACAGCCTGACCAGGACAGCACACACCTTTTGCCATTTTGTAATTGCTATCTACAGATTAGGTTTTAATGAAAAAAACAAGAAAAGTTGCCCAGAAAAGGAGAGTTAAGGGTATGGCAGTAAAACTATCACAATGCCTAGTGGAGTTCTCAGTTTTAGCTGGAATTAAAGCCCAGCTGGATCTGAAGTCATTGCCTTCACAACAGCTGGAGACTATAGGACTGTAGAAGGAAGCTGCCTGCTAATAAATAAATTGTCACTTGCTCCAGCCCTGTGCAGACACCAGTGGCTGCAGAAATTAATTAATTATCAACTCTGACACTGGACTAAAGACTGCAGTGTATTACCCATGCCGAGCCTCACTCATTTATTTGCACTGCAATGAATGAGACCCCCAGGCATGGGGTGGGATCCCCTGGAGCTGGGGCTGTAGGACCCCTAAAAGAGAGGACTGCCCTCAATCTAGTCCATAAAAAGACAGCTCCTCTACAATGTCCAAGATGCACCTTTACACCTCTGGTTCCTGCAAAGAGGCAGAATTAGTTAAATCTCAGTGTGCCATTTCATATGTGGGCATTTCTCACTGCAAAGCTGCACTCACATTAAACAAAGAAGGAACAAAGCACAGCTTTGTTGTCAGTGCAGCAAACAGGAATCAACTGAACATTTCCCATCATGTCATGCAGCGAGACTTTGAAGTTCTTCCTCTGGTTTGAGGCCACTGAGAGATGCATCTCCATATCAATGTATGAGGAAGGTGCACAGTAACTGCAAAGGCAGCTCATGGGGTTATTGAGTGAACAACAATCCCCACAGATCACCTTCCTCTGCAACTTTCATCTCCAGGAACACAATCCTTAATTTTTTAGCTGATTCCTCTCAGCAGGAAAAATCCATTAAATATTTAATTAGGCTGTGTTCAATATATTAGGTAAGTGAACCACTCTATCTAGTGCTAACTAAACATTAGATGCTGTATCATTACAACACTGTGCTGCAATGATATGCACATTTTTGGTCTGGAGATTTTGGTCTGAACAGGAACAGCAAAACCAAAAGGAACACCCAAATCAGGATTTGGTTCTGAACAGGAACAGCAAAACCAAAAGGAACACCTAAATCAGGATTTCTATTCTAAGCATCCTCCTTTGAGCTATTATTGCTTAATCAATTCCAGAGGAGATGCATGAACTGGGCATTGGAGTGAGGGGGTTTTGGGGCTTTTTCAGGATTTTCTCTACTGAATTCATCAGTAGGGAAATCCTTGTGTATGGCTTGCACAGCCACAGGCATGGCAGACCAGAGAGGACATTCCAAACTGAATGAAACAGAGCTAAAACAGAGAGAGGGAAACTTAGCAATTCCAAGAAATAAGATTTAATCTAAGTAAAGCACAAACTATTCCTTGAGAATGGCCAGCAAAATCCTGCTGACCTCAGTCACTTCCCAGCAATTTGGGATGACAAACACACCACAATGTTTGGAATATACAGGGGGAGGAAAGAGAATCTCATTGCTGTACATTTTGTCCCAGCTGAGGTATGAAAAATGCCAAGGGCAAGTGGTTCTGAAAAGAAATGGATATATTGCAGTTGAAACAATTGTTTCCAACAAGGAAATATTAGATGCTAAAAACTCCAACCCCCAATCTTCAGAGGATGAGCATTTTCTCAATTTGTAACATTAGCTAAACCAAGTGCACAAAGATCTTTGCACAGCAAGCTGCTGCAGCTCCAGCACATGGGAATGCCAGGAGGATCTAACCCAGAACTGAGATTCCCTGGCTGACTCAGCCCCTGCTCTCCAAGGTTGCAGAACAAATTGTAACTTTCTAATCTCAGGGACAGGGACAGCTGGGCTCAGTCCTGAAGCACTGGGGATGTGATGCCCCTATCTAAGCCCCCAGAAGTGACCAACAGAAAGTTATGATTATGAAAAGAAACAAACTTCACTGATTTCTAACAGGAATTCAGTGCTAAGGAGGCAGAGAGTAGTTAGATGTTTTAGAATTTGTCCCAAAAGTCACTGGCTCTAAAAGATGGCTCTCCATTATTTGCAAGGAGTCCTGGACTCATAACCTGCTCAATTACTCCTTACCAGCCTTGGTCCTCATTTCTTTTTAAAAGCAGCATGACATTTAGACAAAGGAAATGACAGAAACAAAATTTGTGAGGGAAATAGTTAACAAAAAAATAATTAGTGAAAAAATTTTCTCTTTTCAACTAAAATCCTCACACAGTTGCAGTAATCCAAGTGGTACTTCCTTATGTTGCCAAAAATGCAAAGATGTTAAAGAGAATTTTGCAAGTCAGCCATGTGTCAGAAAATCCCAGCTGATTGAACTTTGATAAATGCCTTTTAAAAAAGAGCAAATGTGTTTGCATTCTTTTTTCCACTATGATGCCTTTTTGTTTTGCTGGGAGATTTTTTAACAGTGATTCTTATAACCATTAAAATCTAAACATTTGGGAAAAATGCAGAACAGGGAGCCCTGTTGCAAACAGACACGGGAAGATGTGCAGCTGAGAAATTACTTTTGGAAATAAAACAGGATTTGGAATGAAACCATCTCCAACTTAACATAAACCCAGAATATCCCTGATCTATCACAGGGGTGGGGAGAAGCAGTTTGGACCAAATTGAAAGGAAAACTTCCCAGAGGTTTTCTTCCAAGAGGATCAGATGTTGATGCTTCCCTCAAAAGCAGCTATTTATAAATAAATAAATAATAGAATAGAAACTGTTATTTTCCATACAACCTTCCAAAGCTGAGACAAAATGAAGGACAAAGTCAGAGGGTTTCATCATGATTACAGACATAAAAAGAAAAGAGAACAAACTACAACCAGATCCTGTTAAAGATACTATTGCTTTAAAGACAACTCCCCTTCTTCAAACAGTGACAGAAATGTGCTTGTCCCACAGGGAAATTAAAAATCTTCTCATCTTTGTGCTGTAATCTTCTTGTTTCTCCTCTTGCAGGGACATAAATCACTGCTGAGCCCTGTGACACATCCCTGTGCAGCAGCACCATCAGCAGGCTGGGCTGAGCCTGTGCCAGGCTGGCCCCAGACACGGAGCACTTTGGGGACAGGGAAGCCATGAGAGCCATCGGATCAATGCAATGCAGGACAAACCTGAGAGGATTCCTGGATCCATCTGCATAAACAGGAGCAGCCTGGTGTGGATGGATGGGCACTGCAGCTGCTCACTTTGCCAGCATTCCAGGGACAAAGATGATTCCTGGTATCAAATCATCTTCACCAAGTTTACCTCTCAATAATCCACTTAAAATGTACAAGAACTAATTGAGCTTAGTGGATAATGATAGTAACAATAGTCCATAGTAATTTCTAGCACTTTCTATCTTCAATGCACTTTACAGGAATTAACTAATTAATGGATAACATGAATTAAAAAATCAATGGATGAGCATAGCATATGATTAGAATTAACATTTCAATTACTCTCCTCATCTCACCACTGCATTTACAAAACACTTCTCACTCCTTTGCACGTGTGTGTAACAATCAGAAAGGATCCTGTACAACTTATTGCAAAGCAATTTTAGAGTTTCAGAGCTGTCCTGTACACTGGGAACTCACATCTGCTCTCCTATTGTCCCTGAAATTCTGCCCTTTTTAGCTATTTCCACAGATCCTTGTTACTGTAATCCCTTTTTCCTTAAGCTTTGCTCATGCACAGGAGGTACTGTGAAGTTCCTGCAGCTCCTGGAGTGCTCACACCCAGACACAAAAGCTGCATTTGGGAACTTCCAGACCAAATCCCAAATCCCATTGCTTCTTCCCACATGGCAAAACCCCCAGCAGACCCCTGGTGAGTGCAGCCCTCACTGATGCACCTCCAAAATCCCCTCAAGTGCTAAAAGCAGAGCAGTGCAGAGCCCTCCATGGGCCAACTGCTCTGGATCTGCTTCACAGGACATCGCCTTCAGCCAGAGCCTTCAGCAGATTAAATTAAATGCAAGTGTATCTGTGCAGGGGCCAAACGTGGAAGTCTCCCACCAGGAGGAATTGAGGCTTTTAGAAACACAAAACAAAGACACATTTTGGCAGCTTGTCTTCCCCTGCTGCCAATCTAAACCTTTCAGTTTAGAATTACTTCCTTTCAACATCTGTTGTTTTTGTGGCAAACAAATTGACCTTTGTGAGAGGGAAAATTTCCTTCTGGGTTTCTTTGCAGAGCACTGGCCTGCAGGGATGTCAGTGTCTGGATAACTCACACTTGTTAGATTTTTCCAACACTTTTTGAGGGTTTTCAGGTACTAAACCCAACCCAAAGTAACAATCCCCAAAGCCATGAGGACCCACACACAGCCTGCAATAAACAGAAACCTCCCACAGCTGACAGAGTGAATGCATTTGCCTTTTCTCCAAAACACCAATTTCCAGCGTTTTCCTTGCTGCTGCCTTCCTTCCATCTGCAGAGACTTGCAGTTTGTCCTCCTGCTGTTCCAGGCACCTTTTTAATGAAAATTAATTCATGTTGCAGCACTTTCCCTGCTAGTTGAGTAGGCTGAGCTGTTCTCTGCAAGCTGCCCAGCCAGAATTTCCTGCAGGAATCTCTTTTCCCACACATCCCCACACAACTGTTGAGTGTCACATGTGGCCAAAAGCATTTCTGCATCCTGACACCTCTTTCAGAAGTTACCTGTTTCAAGTGACTTCTGTGCTCCTGTACAACTTTCAGGTGGCTGTGGCCTCTCTGAGCA
This sequence comes from Ammodramus savannarum pratensis, assembly GCA_020466415.1. Lineage (NCBI taxonomy): Eukaryota > Metazoa > Chordata > Aves > Passeriformes > Passerellidae > Ammodramus > Ammodramus savannarum. The sequence continues at coordinate 26,126,979 of JAHXMQ010012337.1, forward strand.
GCTGTTCCTGTTCCAATCCCTTCCCTTGGTGCTGGTTCCATGCTCCCAGTCAATGCAATCAATAGCACAGCTCTCATGTTTGCCTGATTACATAAAGGAATATAGATCCAGTGCTTCCAGAGCACAGGTTGAGGTGACAAAGGGGAGCACAGCAGTGAAAGCCAACAACAATCACTCAAACCCTGCTGAATAAAGTTCTTTGGAATAATTCAATTATCAGCTTCCTTTTCCCATTTAAATTCATTAAATGCCCATAAACTTCTAACAGGAAAGGCCAGCACTGATTTTAATCTTGCTCATTACCTCTCCTGCTTCTGACTAATAGGGCTGCAAATATTCATTCTCGTGTTAATTATTTTTTTATAATGTTATTATTCTTTAAAATGGAGTCTTTCTTTCATTTACACAGAAGCTGGCTGTGAGGTCTATATACTGAATTTTCCAGCTCATTGGATTTTACTTTCAGCCATGAAAAAACTGTGCAACTATGAAGACAAGTTTCAATCTGATCACTCCATAAAAGTTTTTGGACACTGTGGAATGGAAGAAGTGTGCTAATAAAGTTTTCTGAACCTTGAATGGAAATTCTCCTTGGAATTCTCATGAACAGGACACTCTTAAACCCTTACTAGTAACTGTGAGGAATATTTCACAATTTTACAACAGCAATAGTGAGGCAAACAGGTTGGAACTGGGAAAAACCTCCAGTGCCATTACTGCCACATGAGCCAGGGCTGTGCAGCTGAAACATTTGGTAGCCACAATGTAGGAATCAGATTCAATGACAGAATGGAAATGTTCCAGGTGCTCTGACATGGAGCTCTCCCAGGAATGCCCCTGAGTCCATCCCTGTGTGCCACCATCACCCTGTGACCCCTGAGGAGGATAATGAGGGAAAACCACCCAATTTCTACAGCACAGGAAAAGGTTTTGGAAGAACAGCAATGAGTCCCATCTTGGGAGGCTTGGGAGAGCTGGGCAGGGATATTGCTCTGAGCTGGGAGATTATTTTAGACAAGATTCAGGCACTGGCCCAGAGCACAAGGAAATTTCCACTGCTGTTGGTACTGTACATCATTGGGATAAATAAAGGCTTTCCTAAGCTGTCCCCTCCCCATTGCCTTTCAGAAGTACTGCAGTCACAAAATCCAGCAAAAACTTGGAGACTGCAGGAAATGCAAAGTATTTCTCTTCTATAAAAATATTCTGAAGCAAAGAGGTATCATATGGAGCAATATTTCATGAGAAATTACAGCCTCATAACTCTGCTTTTTGCTTTTCCATTCAGCACTCCTACCCACCTGCTCTCCCACCCACACACCCCCAGCACTATTAATGCTCCTGAAAGGGCATCAAGTTTTCATAATAAAGAAAGTTTTTGTCCATTTTCTAGAGAATAATGTGCTTCATTCAATGTGCTCCCTTGGGGAAAAATAACATTTAGGTCTGCTCTAACTAGATGCTCTTTCTTGGGACAATACAACCTGATTTTCTTTTGGATTTATAAGAGTTTGGTACTGAACTTATTAATCCAAATCTGCCTGGAGACACTGCTTTTCACTGAGAGGGTGTCAGGTATGCTGCTTGTTATACATCATCATCCCACACTATGTGTTGTTATGTGTAGGACAAGAAGTATCTTTGATCCTAAAAGATGATTCTGTGTCTTTTTTAATCTCGTTACTGAAAATGAGATTGCTAATGCTCAGTTTTTGTACATAAAATCTAATTCAAGGATATGCTTTGTTGCCATTTATTGTTTGCTTCTGGAAAGTTCTTGATTAGCCAGAAATTTGGTGATGTCATTAAATCATACACTTGCAAAACAACCTAAATAAGCATTTGCTTGTGCTAAGGTTAAGGCCAGGCTACAAATTTGAAAGTCAGTGGTGGAGCCAGGGATTTCAGCTGACAATGCTTTAATATCTACAAGTTTAATGTTTTTAAAAAACAGCAGGAGCAGCCCAGGCAGGAATGTTTTGGCAGGAGGGAGAAGCAGCTCTCAAGGCAGCTCAGTGCCCTCTAAATGCAAACCAAAGTTTGGATGTGCCCATGGCAGTGGGGTGACACTGGCACAGAACAGGGGAGCACTGGTGCAGGTGTCACACTGTGAAACTCCTGCTCACCTTCAGCAGCACCTAAAGCCTCCAAGCCCTCTGTTATTCCACTTTATGGTGACCTAGACTAGAAGAAGCCAGGCAGGAGTGACTGCTTGTGTCAAGGCTTGTCAGAGCCCTCAGCAAGGATCGAGCAGGGAGGGGACAGCCCCCTAAACATCACTCCCCCAGCTGAAATAACCAATTCCATAGCAGCCTCATCTGTCCATGAGAAGTACTGCATGGGAAGGAGGGAAACAGCAGTGGAGTGACTTCTGTCAGCTCAGTGAACTGCATGGGTTTGTTATTTAGTGAACATCACCTGGGGATAAACAGACAAACAAACAAATCCCTGGACATACTCATTGAAATTTTCAAAAATAATTAATATGAGCACTAAAATTGCAGAAATTAGACATAAAGCATCAAATAAAACATAATAGTACTGACAAGCCAAAAGCTACATTCCTCTCTGGCTTTTATAGAATTAAGTCAAATACAGCTTAAATAAACTTGTTCTGTACCTGTCTGTGAAGAAATTCTGACCCAGACTTTTCTTCCTCAGCCTTTGCCACCTATCCAGATGTGCCCACACGGAGTCAGTCACTCCATGGGGTGAGTGGGATCTCAGAGGATGGCTCAGCTCTCTGGGACCCTCTGGATGCATCCCCAGCTCACAGACCCTGCACTGAGGGCCCGCTGTGCCCACAGGATACACAGGGCAGATCCAGGCCTTTGTGGCTGTGTGTTCCATCAGAGAGAGCTGGGGAAATGTGAGACTTCAGCACCACAGACCAGAGATCAAGGCTGGGAGCACTGGGAGGGCAACCCTGGGTGGGAATAAATGGTAATGGAGAACAGGGTGCCCTGAGAGAAATCCCTGCTGGCATTAACTCAGTGGAGACACTGAGGGATGACCGGGCATCTCCACTGAGGGGGAATCTCCCCACAGCACAGAGGATATCTCTTCTGGGGCTGAAAGCTTGGCTCTCCCTTGGAAAAACTTAAAAATAAGGAAGGATAAATGTGAGTGACATGTAACACGGCATGTGGACATCGCCCACAGCTCAAAATACCTGCAGCCTGCGCGGGCAGCTCCCTCCTCAACCAAATCCCCTCACGGCTCACCCGTGTCCCACAGAGAGCGGCGGGGAAAAGGGCGGGAAAAAGGCGGGAGGGGCCCTGCGGCCGGCAGGTGGCGCCCGCACACAGGTGCTGCTTCAGCGCGGCCGCCCCAATGACATCGGCACGTATAAAATACACACAAATTATTATACACTTACATAAATATGTACATCAGCACTGAGACTCCCTCCTGCTTTATCTCCACAGAAAAAAAGGGCTTCACTTCAGGCCGTGCTCCTTAACGGCCTTTGGAGGATCCCACACCTCCGGGCCTGTGGCCTCCAGCCTCTTCTCCTGCCACTGGCACCACAGAAAGCAACTGCAGAGAAATCTCCTTTTGCCTCCCCAGATAAAGGCCCACGCTTTCTGTAACTCTCACAAAGAGCCACTTCCACGGGTGATTCCCAAGAATCTCCCGCCATTTTACAGGGTTTCCCCTCACAGTTCTTGTGTATGGACATGGCACACGACATTTTGTACTGCTGGGCACTTTGAGGTTACCCACTGAAGGGATTCCTTAAAAAAAATCCAGGATTACAGAATTGTTTGACAGAGGAAAGGAGCTCAGGCATAGCTTACAGGCAGATGTAAATCAGAGCAGAACAGGATTCCTGTCTGAGTCTGTGCTTTAGCATCATTCCCTCAGCACCACACCAGGAGTCAATGCTGTCACACTGTGTCAGACAGAAATCCCAGTGAACGTGAGCTCAGCAAGAGGAGGTGAATGATCTCAGTGAGAGTGAGCCATGGCTGAGGCAGGGAAAGGACAGAAATCCTGATCCTTGACTGCTGCTCTAACCATTGGGACCATCCCTGTGAAAACTGCCACCTGATCTTCCTGCCTCGCTCTCATCTCTTGCACACAAGTCAGGAAAGTCTGTGCAAGTCAAATCAAATCAAAATAAAAACCAAAACCTGAGCTATTTGCTTTTACTGCGGTGTAGTGCACGTAAAGGTGACTGTGCAGTAACTCATGGTTACAGCTCTCAAACTGTGAGGAAATAAAACCAAGGCACATTTCCCAAAAGGACCACAGTCTATCCAGCTGCAGCCCATAAGCTTGAGAGCAGCTGATAAAATAAGCACTAAGAGAGCCAGAATTTGAGTGATGTAGCCACCTCCAAAAGCATTTGCTCCTAGAAATGCGTCTGGGAAATATCTTTCTCCCCCAGTGCATCACCTTCCTCACAGAAAGGTAGGAGAAAACTATGCCCCACCTTAGAGTACTGAATTTTACTAAAACCAGTAGCTGGATTTCTATGGGATAGGACAATTCCCTCTCTTGAGTGATGCCATCTCACACTCTGCTCAATGATCTGTGCCAGAGTTTGCTGGCAAAGGGACCTGACAGGCTTGTTCTGCCTGTGGGGCTGGCTAAGTTCATTAGGCTTACAAGGGAGAACAAGCTCAAGTAGAGTGCACACATCACTGTGCCCTTCCTTCATTAAAATGCATGATCACCAAACAGCTGACACCCAAAACACTACCCACACAAGGCAGGCACACATGTCCCTCACTTAACAATGCTTTATTTTCTGTCAAAACTTCTCAGACAAGGTATTTTGTTGGTGGGTTTGAGGTTTATTTTTTGGGAGAGGCATAAGAAGCTGCACCATGTGGAACTGGGTCACATAAGTTTCTGGATGTGTTTCAGAAAGCACTTGAAATACCAAGGTTTTCAAGATAATAATTGGAAAAGATGTATATCTTTTAGTGACTTGATAACATTTCTGCAATCAAGATTTTGCAAAATACCACAAAAAGCACTGACCTTCTTTTCTGCTGTTTCCCATTTTGTAGCTGATGGCAATGTTCATACAAATCTAAAAGATTTACACCTCAGAAAGAAATATAAGCATCTAATTATACAGGTTTATTTACAGAATGGGGAAAAATGTCAGTCCTGTGCTGCACTTTTTAATTTTGCCAGACCTCAAGCAAGGAACATTTGCCACGGGTGTTTCAACACTGCTCTGCCCACTAAGTGTTCCAGAATATATGATCCAGGCTTTTTTCTATCAGCTAACTAATTGATTCTCAGAGAGAATCAGCTTTCCAAAGGCGAGGAAAAATTATTTATGCAATAATTTTTTTCTCACAGCAAGCACAGCTTTAAAGGAAATAAAACTTTTACTTGGAATATGATAAGAAAAAAGCATTTCAGCAAGCAGGATTGAGCTGGCTCATGCTGCTTCTGAGAAGAAAAATATATGAGGGTTTTTTTTTAACTTTGTTCTATTACTTGTGATACAGAGGGTTTAGATTTAAGGTTATCTTTTTTATGTCCACTTTTATCACCAACCTTTCCAATGATCTTGTTCCTTCTGGCTGCAGAAACTGAGGCACATAATATTATGCCATTTGCAACCCATTACAGAATGTTGTTCCAATGACTTGCAATCGAGTGCAATATAAAGCTGTTTATAAGGCAGTTACTTGAGTACAGAGTTTAACATAACTAAAAGATATTGAAAAGAAAGGCTCTCAGAGCCATCGTATTTTTATTTGCTCATAAAACTATTTTGGAACTCTAATACTCAAGCGTAAATTTAAGCCAAATTAAAGCGCTGAAATGTTTACTGAGAGTCGTATTTTAGGAACAAGTAACTTGAAAAGTATTAAGAAAACAAAAACTGAGATGTGAAGGCATACCTCTGCACAGGACAGCAAAACTCAAACAGGATGGTTTAGCTGGAAAACAGTGAGTTCACTCAAAGTGAGAGGTAATGAATAACCCTCTTATGAAGGTGCTTCACATGCACAAATCCCATCAAACACAAGGGGCTGAGAGACACATCCAAGCCCCCTTTGAACATCAGGAAAAACTCTAAATCAAATGTACACTTCCTTAAAAGGGGCAGGTCTTTGGGAGGTAAAAATAGTTGATCTTTGCTAATTTAAGTCCAGGACTTGAAAGTGTTTTGCAAACAGTCCAGGCTCAGCACTGCTCCTGGGAAGTAAAGGTGTTATTGTGTCCTTTTTATAGGCACACTGTGGGAAGCAGATTTTTGCTCTCATATTTTGAAACATCAACCATGAGGTAGAAACAATTTTGAAGTACATGTGTCCTTAATGGAGTCTTAGGTCAGCTGCTGCTGCTGGAATGCTGAAGCATTAGTCTGATTCAGCACAGGAAATTCTGGGTTCCCAAAACTGAGGGGAGAGGGGCTAAAGAGGAGCAAATTTGCTTTATCACACTGTGAGTGCTGTGAGGTTACTGACACCCCTGATCCACAGGGAAAATCCTCTGGTCATGGACCTCTGTATGAACAACGAGGAGCAGATGTGGAGGGGCCAGCACAGCACCTGATCCCAGATTATTCCAGGTAGAAGCTGCCGAGGGCCAGGAGAACCATTGCCCTACTGGAGCAGCCCTTTGGGGCAGGATCAGAGGCTGGTAGGGGACAGCGATTGCCCCAAGGAGCTCTGTGGTGGCATTTGGCAGTTTCATTACTTTCCATATCTTCTGCTGGTTTGCATTACTGCAAAAAGGCAGCATAAAGTGGAAAAAGCACGTGTTTTCAGAGTTCTGACAGTTTATACAGTGTGCCATGCAAGACAGCCCAACTGTTTTCCTTTTCTGAAAAAAAGATTCCCCTGAGGGAGCCTTAATTCCCAGTTCCAAACTGACTGGCAATTAGGAGTAGATGAGCACTCCACGCTCCATCACAATACAGTTACAACTATTTAAAACCCAATTAATTTCTTTCTAACTTTCCCATCAAGCTGTAAAGTTCCAATTGGCAAGGATTTTTACTTTGATTTTGAATTCCTGCTTGGAAGATTAACTGAAAATGGATTTGGCTCGAACAGCTGCACCGAACATATTTTGTTTTATTTTGTTGCCATCTCAAATAACAATACTTAGCACTCTTCATCTTCAAAGCATTATACAAACATTGAGTCACATCCCCTCCCAACAATCTCGTGACATCACCTTCTGTGAATAAAATCATTCTCATTGCACAGAGGTGGAGAAGCAGCAAGAGCTCCACAATCTGTGCGGGGTCACAAGAAAAGCCCTTGGCTGAGGCAGATGGAGGAGCCAGGGGCTCACAGGTCCTCACTTTGTTAACCTCCACTTCTGCAGAGGTGGAGGTTGCTTTGGGGTGGAGTTTTCTTCCCTTTTTTATTTTTGCAGCTCTGTTCATGCCAGGATAACAGCCATGGTAGCCAGTTGTGCACGTAGCAGCTTGCAGGGGCTGTGCCTCTTCCTGCCCTGCCACCTGAGGCTGAGCACACACAGCTGGGCCCAGGGCAGGGAGTTCCCTTTTCCCTCACTGAATAAATGGTATTTTGGGCATGCTCCTATGCAAGTGTGTGTCTGTCCTCGAGTCACTGAGGCCCATGAACCTGGCTACATCCAGCAGGGAAGGAAGATGATCTTTCTCTTTAGCCATACACTGATCTCCAAAGAGTTCACTGCCTGTGGGGGAAGCAGTGCCAGGGCCAGCCCTTAATCCCTGAGTGCTGTTTACTCAAGGCTCACACACTGCACACATGGCTTATGGGCCGAAATTAGGAACCTCAGGTGGCTTTGAACTCGCTGGAGAAAGGTGCCTCCTGTCAGGGGGTAGCTCAGAGACCTTCATTTGGGCTCTGCTGATGACAGAGAGGGTCTGTGCTCCTAAATTAGACATCTAAATCAGTAGTGTGTGCAAAGCAAAGTCGTGTGAACACATCCCTATAAATATCTACTCTCTGCAGGGCCAGCTCCCATAGAGTGAGTGAACATCAGACATGTTGAGCACAGAGCTGTCAGGGCTTCTTTTCCTGAAGAAAACTGACAAAACCCCCCCTGCTATTTTTGGTCCTTTGCACATCTTGGTTTGTCTCCCTCCTTATTTGGCTTCTTCCTAAATATCTAAAGAGATTGGATTAATCCTTACAAAACTACAACATTACCTAGAGAGCCCCTTTCCAAAGCACAAGTGAGGGAACTGCTCCTCCTGAGCCGTGACAGCTATGTGGTGACAAAATCTAGGTTTTGCTGAATTTATGCCTTTGTGAGGCCAAACACAATTGTTTGTAGACCATGAGGCACTGGGAAGAACTGGCACTGGAGGCTGAATCATTCTCAGGCCACTACTCCTGCACAGCAGCTTTCAATAAATTATTTCACCTTCATCCTGCTGTGAGGTACCCTCCATCTCAGCAAGCACTGCTGGGTGCTTCCTCTCTTAAGTCCTATTGCCAGTTTTTGAGTGCAAACTGCTCACAAAATTCCCAAAAGAGATGAATTGTTACTGCCTCATGTGCAGGAAATTGCAGACAGGAAGAGGGTCCTTCAACTAAGAAAAAGCTGGAGTGAACCTGAGTGCAGAAGGACTCATGAAATTGTCCAGAATCTCAGTAGAGGTGAGGGCACCCTTGCCACTCTTCTCAGCATAGATAATACTTTTCTGGTATCTCAAACTAAAAGAAAACAACCACAAATAAACCCACCAGTGATCTGCAGCTTTCCAAGTAGCAAGTCTGACTCCAGAGGTGAACAAAGTGCCAGCCCTGACCTGGCTCGTGTCTTCTGCAGCACTTTCTGGCATTTTAAGTTTCCCACAGGGAGCTGTTATGGCCTTTCTATCACTGGGGTAGTAGAACACATAAAGACACCAAGAGCACATAAAGAACACACAAGGATAGAAAGAGAATGCAGCTGAAAGAATTTTTGAGAATTTCTTTCTTTCCATAACAACCCTCAATTGATGGCTTTTGTTTCATTCTGGATCTCCTTTGTTCCTTCTGAGATTGTATTAGCAACTGCACACCCAGGGACTGAAATGAACCCATTGTACTCACTACAATGTATCAAGTGTGTAAAATGATCATTTCCTCCTGTCTATCATCCATCTCTACACATTCTGGTTGCAGAATGGCAAAACACTGCACAATAATCTCTGAAGAAAATCTCATGCTGTTCCTCCTGGACATGCTTCTATGCAGTGAATTAAATGGAAGAATGAGTTTAAAATTGATATTTCTCATTGTGCCATAACACCACTGAAGTTTACAGGGTAACAACACTGGCAGCTGAATCAGGTTCCCACTGGGATTGGAACAAGTGACATGTAAGCCCTTACATGAACCACCACAGAGGTTTCAGGCTCTGTTTCACACCAGAACAGTGTTTTGTACAAGCTGCACTTCACAGGAGCATCACTTTGCTCAGGTATGATGAAGTGATGAGCTGTGGAACGAGAAGGAAGAAAGGTAAGCAGATACCAAAGGCCTGTATGTATTTATTACTTCAAAGTGAAAACACAGTGCAGACTGGAAGGGGAAAGGTTCAGTAAAAGCAGTGTCAGCAGCGGAATTTAAAATTGTTCACATATTCCTTGGAAAGAATCCATGGCACTTTCATCTGGTAAGAGTGGTGCTGTGTTAGAAGTTGTGTCATCTGCAAGAGCAAGGAAATAATGATCTAGCTAGCACTTGACTCTGAACCATTCTTGACTTGTCCAAGAGCAAACAAAGCAGCATGAGAAGAACAGGAGTGAAAATACACCCTGACCAGTCCAGGGTCAAGAGGAGGTTTTGTGGACTGTAACCACACAGATCCCCTCTCCTAAGAAACAGCTGCTATTCCAAATAGCTCCTGAAAAGCACTTTTATGAAAATTCCATTGCTAAAAAAATAAACAAGGAGGCAGAATGGCTACTATAAATATAAAAATAAAGAGTAAAAATACACACGTGTATGTAACATATATATAAATATAAATATAGACAGAGAATGAAATGTTCTCAGTTAAGTCTGAGACACCATACAAAGAAAATGTGGTGTTCTTGCCAACTATGAAGTTAAAAAGCCCAGCAATTGTGGCCATTAAAGATTTATAGGAGATTCCTGTAAAAAGCAAGAGGCAAAAACCCAGAAGTCACCAAAACCATTTCATTAGACAGGCCAACTTAATTAATTTGTTCAATTTGCTCCTCTTCCATGCCAGGGTGTAAAGGCAGGGTGGGAAGCAGGAGGCTAGAGGTGATGGGAACGAAGCTCATTAGGAAGCAATAAAGAAGGAAGAGACACCAGAAAATGAATGTTAGTTCATTGGGAGAATTTTAAAAAATGCCATTTGTCTTCATGACACAGAGGCAGAGAGCTCAGCAGGCCTGTGCATGGGGTGGCTTTGCAGGGACCTCTGGCTCCTGCTGGCCTCTGACCCCAGTGCTCAATCAAGGCAACACTGAGCTGTGCACGGGGCCACCTTGGAGTATCCAGTGAGTAGAGTCCCCAAAGATTACAAGCCAAACCAGAGTCAGAGGAGACACCTAACAGACCTGCCACAAGATTTCAGCAGGCTGCAGATTACCAGTGCCGGGCTGACAGTAGAAAATCCAAGCTCATACACACCTTGGCCTCTGCCCAGCCTCACCTGACACATCACAGAGCTTCTACCTACCCCATGCCTGTGTGACATGTGTGGATATTACTCTCTGAAGGAGCCTTCCATACTTTCATGCTGGACTGGAGTTAAATGGTCCTGAACTGGGACTCTTTAGCCAGGCAAAAATTTTACTTCTGCATAGAAACTTATATCCTATGGGCAGGAATTCAGGGGAAGGCCAGCTCACCCTTAGGAAGGGGGATCCAGACATTAAGCCAGCAGCCTTCTGGAGGAATCTCCATGAACCACATCCCATAAATAAGTCAGGCTCAATTATTTTATATCAAAACAATATCTTGGCTTTAATGAGTGCAAGTGCCAATACAGAGAGCCCCACGTTATGAATCGCTATTTTCTCCTGCCCAGCACTTTCTAATTTCCTGCTAAGGAGGCAGCAGAATGGGGTCATCAATCTGAATTAGGAATACCCTGACCTGCTCTGCACTTTATCTGCTAACATTTTCTGGCACAGCAGTATCAGATGGGATTCTGTGTGTGAGACAACAGGGGGAGGTGAGAAATGCAGGTCCTGATTTTAAATAACCTCAGGAGAGGTGTATTTTCACTAGCAAACTCTTAAATGTAAAAGCAGCACAGGGTTCTCTGTCTGAAGCATCACAGGAAATGTGTTGAGCAGACAGCAGATAATATGTTCTTTAAATGAATTAGCATGAGGACTTTTCCACTTTGCCTTCAGATTAAATATTGGAATATTATTGCAAATACCAATGAATGAGATCAAATACAAAACAAATAGAAATAAAATTACAAGGCATTAAAATAGAAAAAGAGCACAATTAATAACAATGCTTGTAAAATTAATGAAAACACTGCTCCATTTATAATGCAACTTCCCTCACCTGGGAGCCCAAAGGTCCTGGCAAAAGACAGGTCATGCTGGGTTTGTGCCCCTCAAGCAGAATTGCACAAAGACAAACATGATGTAGCCCAAGGGGTCTAATATCTGAAAACACCTATGCACTGAAGCCTTGCTTTCTTTTTTATTATTATTTTTATGGGACTAAAATAGAAAGTGCAAGCTGTAGTCACAGAGGGCATTCCCATTGCACATGGCACAGGACAGACTCGGACCAACAAATACCCACAGCCAGGACTGAGACCTCAGCACTGCCCAGACCCACTGCCAGCTGTCCCACAAAGAAATGCACCTCCCTCCAAATAACTTTCCACAAATGGATAATCCCTGCACAGTCAGTGGGAGTTTTCCACAGGGTTTAAACTGCTCATGGAAAGGAGAATTTCCAGCAGTCAGCCCAAGGCCCTGGTGAGATCCTAAGCGAGGTCTCCTGAGTTTCCAGGGCTCCTCTAGCAGGACTGGGCCTAATTCAGAGAGCAGCTTCACAAAGGCAATGCCTGGAATGGTGAATATTCATTACCTGGGACTCAGCATCCTCACCAGCAGCAGCACCACAGAAAGCTGTGGCTGAAGACATGGAGGAAATTCTGCACACACATCTAACACAGCAGAACATGGCCAAATCTCACTACAGATTACCCAGTAATTATTCTCCAGTCCCTCTATATATTTGAGAAGCCAAGAAAAAAGACAGTAGTAAAACTCCCCTCCCCCCTAAATATTTCTTTGGTAAAATCCTAATTTTTTCCTGCCTATGGCTGTTTTACTAAGCCAAAATCCTTTCAGCATTTAGTTCTACTTAGAACTAAATGATCTTACCTCTGGCTCCCAGGGTGGCACATCTATTATCATGTTATTGAATAACATGATAAGCAGTTATATCTCATAGTGCAAACATTTTTCAGCTCTGTGAACCTCGTTGCTAAACTCAGGTTAGGCAGGCTAGAACTCAGAGCCAAGGAAGTTTATTAAGGCAGAAGACAAAGCTTCTCAGGTGTTCATATTTCTGTGCTTGTTATTTGTTGGCTGTGCCTTGATTTTTCTCAGGAGTGAGACAATCAGCTCATTTCAGCCTCTCTCAGCCTGCTGACATGACAGAGAAGAGGCAGAAAAGTGAATGCTGTGCTCCTGAAGCTGACAGGTATCAAGAAATAGAAAGTTTGAGGCTAAGATCCCTCCAATTTTTGTACAACAGATTCTTCTCCAAACGAGCAGTGCTGTGGTGTCCCCCTCCCTCATCCTTGCACAGCACACAGCAAAGAGCATGAGATGAAATGTTTGTGCTGGAAACAAGATGAGCATTGACAGGTGAGTTGATTTCTTCCATTATTTGATGTAAAAAGTTTTACAGGAACATCAGAGTTTTCTCTTCCATGAAAACAGATTACAAAAAATGCAACATACAGGCTACAGAACCAATTGTTTTCTACTTCTGTTAACATGTGACACTCACAAGAAACAGGTCAGAGCTGGAGAAAATGAAAACTGGCTGTATAGCTTCCTATCATTCATAGTCCTGCTAACTTTGTCCCATCTCCCTTTCTTGTTACCAGGACACAGGAATTCCCGTGTATGAGATTACTCCCTGACTTAGAAAAACATTTTGTGCTGGAAATAAAAGATTACAGAGGGCAAAGGGCTAGGAGCTCCTGTCCTGACTGATTCATTTATCTTTTATATATTCATGGTGGTATATGAGCTAAAAAGAGCAAGGTAGCCTTTTACAGTGTAGGTGTACCCAGAGGAACCTCCCTGCTGCTTCTTTAGCTCTGACTTCCTTTTATTCCAGAGCAAGAGCTGCAAACTGTGCAGCTGATGACCTGTGGTTTGACAACTGCTTTAGCAACCACTTGCTCTACACTGGACAGGCACTGATTCACTTTTTTTTTTTTTTTTTTTTTTTTTTTT
>JAHXMQ010012337.1:26140468-26165337 GCA_020466415.1 Ammodramus savannarum pratensis
AACAGTCATTTCAAGAGTGACATCAGGACAACTTAAAAGCAGGAAACTCTCAACTCTAGAATGAGAAACAAGTATTTGTTAACTCTGAAGGTGCTCCATTAGCTTCCTTTACTTCACACTACAAACCTTTGAGAATGGCACTGTTTCTCAAGGAAAACCTCATGATTTTCCACTGACATTCCACCTCTGAGCAGTCCTACAGGTGGAATACATTAAAAATAATTAATTCTATCCCTAAATTAATTTCTTGCCCTGTTTGAGTTGTGACACAAACAGGTAAATCTTAAATTCTATTTCCAAATCCCAGTAAAGCTGAAACATTCTAACACTTTTTTTTCCTCTCCTTCCACTGCCATCCAGTTTTTCCAAAGGAAACAGAGCAGCTCTTTTCATGAGCTTTTTGAGAATTTTAGAGGCTGACACTCAGCCATGCAGCAATTCCTAGAAAAAGGAAAGCGGAACAACTGAACATTTGAACTCCCACAAATAACCTCCACGATGATTTTCCACATGACCCAGAAGAATTATTTTTAGAACCAGAAAAGTAGCTTTATTCTCTATTTCCATTTAGTCCTTGCAATGTTGGAAAGGACATTCAGTAAGGATGAGTATTATTATTTCTCCATGATGTGGATTCCCTTGGAAAAGCAGCAATTCCTAGAAGTACCAGCCATGATGAGGACAGGCTGTTCTAAGCCCGGTGTAATTCATGGTGAGAGCTTCTCCCTGCTGAGGATTTTCAACCAAAGCAGGCAAAACAGAGCAAAGCAAAGATAAGGAGTTTGTTTTGGAGGCTGGGGATCTTCCCTAGCTCCCATTTTGTGTGAGGTGGGACAAGTAACAACCCCCTACATTTTATATTTCTTGCCATGAATTGAGAGGTTTTGGCAAAAGCTCTCAACTGCCCCTTTCCACCTCAGACCCAACAGAAAACTTCCCTCCATCCCTGATTTCTGCTTTCCACTCTCCAGGACCTGGGGGCACCAGGCACCACTGGGTGGTCACAGAAGAGGCTCAGTGGTGCAAACCAGACCATCCCATTTCCAGCTTTGACACCCCCATGACTTCACAGCCCACAGAAAGTTCAGGTTATTTCCACAGCATCCCTGCTCCCCTCATTTCTCAGTGAATACTTTTTGCCCAAAATCACAGCAAATGCTGGCAGGACCCCACAAGATCCAGGCTCCCACTGACCCTTCAGTGAGTGCAGCCCTGAGCGGAGGGACAGAATGTGACATTTCCCACACAAATGTGCCTGTCTGATTTGCCAATCTCTCACTTCTTTCTGCAGCCTGAGGGCAAGCAGCAGCCAATGCCAAATGCTGCCTAAGCAGATTTTTCTGTATGAATTACACAGAACTTCCATTTGCATGGCACAGGAAATTAAGCCATAAATTCTATTTCCTGTAAAATCCCATTACATACATCATATTAGAGATTAACGCAAACTCTGATGAACTCACCCAAAATGCATCTCAGCAAATGATTATGGAGGAGCTGAGCTCTGTTAGAAATCCATGAAAATTAAGGAGATGCATCAATAGATTTGGGATTCAGCACAGGTGAAAACCAGCACCTGATTCATATCTGGTTTCCTCCTTAATATTAAAAGTCCATCAAAATCTCCCACAGCATTTATATCCCTATTTGTCAAATTAAATGGTCTATGCAGAACTTTTTGTGCTGTGCAATGCTGCAGATAAAAATCTTGGCTTAGGAAATGCTTCTCTTCAAAGCTTTCCCAATGCAGTGTCTCTCTCCTGCAATATCCAGCTGAGACATCAATGACAACATGGATACAGGTTCAGACTGAAAGCTGGAGTGATTTTTAAGGTAAAAAAATATTCCTTGAGAATAATCCCTTTTAAGGAACCACTGAAAAGCTGCTGTGAGAACCACACAATTTATAGTGAACCAAAAGAAGAAACTGCATTTACAGAACTTATAATTCAGGAATTTTGTACAGTGATTTTTATTTTGTGGTCTCATAGAAACTCTTGAAATTTTGTATGGGTTATTTATCAATCTGTGACATACTATGCTACCAATTTTAAGGAAGTTGTATTAATTTGCATGTTTTTGAGAGGCTGTCTTGGTTTTATCCACATTTTGTGCATAGGAAGAGTTAAATGACAGACTGTAGGAATGTCACAGGGGGTATATCTGTGCCTCCCTCCCTATGTGCATGGCACAGCCCATGCTCCAGGCTGATACAACAATTCATTTAGTGTGAAAAAACACCCAGGAATATTCCCAGAACAGACAAGGCAAAACTGCTTTATTGGCCCTTCTTCTTTTGCTCCTTTCTGGAGAAAAGAGAGGAGTTCTCCCAGAATGTGTAAAGCTGCTGGGCTTTATCCCTGCCGGGATAAACAAACCCCCCAGGTTTTGTTCCTTGTTGTCCCCCAATGAATGAAATCTCTGATGCTGCAGAGGCCAGGAAGAATTTAGGCCCAATTCAAGCAATCTCACCCCCATCCCCACGAGTGTGCAGGGTCAATGTGACAGGTTTTGTTTGCTCAGGTGGCTCCCATCCTTATCTGATTTCTCTCCCTCCGTGGGTCATGGCCGTGCTGAGAAGCACATTCCATTTCTACAAACAGCATTTCAGCTCTGTAATTAAAATGCAGCATAATCACAAACAATTGAACAGCCATCAATGAGCACAAGGCAGAACAGCTTGGCACACACAAGGCATAGAATTAAAGCTGGAGACAATTTTTATTTGTTTCCTTATTAAGGAACATGAATGAAGCCTTAGATTATTTGAGGATGCTCAGAGAATATAGGTATGAGCACTTGGTGGGTTAATCACTTCCAGACAGAAGACTATTGGTAATTTCTTTAATTACAGTACAACTAATCAAACACAGAAAACTCTAAAGAATTGGCTGGTTCCTATGGATTAGCCTGCAGGGGTCCCATCTAATTTCAGCGACTTAACCCACGATTTCCAGTGATGTATTTCTACCCCAACTCCAGAACAAAAACCAAAGCTGCAGAGCAGATGGTGAGGTTACCATACCAGTTTCTGTATTTTTATTTAATACAGCCACAGCTGAGGTTTGATGGGAAGAGAACATTAACAATCAAGGGAACTGATCGAATGCAGCCCTTGCTATGGAGTCAGGATAATCAGATTAAACTTGCTGCAAAAAGCTAAGTTCATAAACCCACAAAAGCCACCTAATTGCAACCTTTGTTTCAAAAGAGCAAATACAAGTGTATAAACTGCTGCCCTTGTCTACTTTAGTGTTTAAGACTGGAATTTCTCTTTATACTGCAACTTCATTACATTTATTTAAGGGGTTTCAATGTATTAAATAATTTGCTGCCATTACCTTAATATTTTCCTGAATTACCTAATTTTCTATTTATTTTTAACATGAATTTTTCATATTTTTAAAAGCCTTTTATAAAATTAAGATGTTTATATTTGGCTGATTCTGACATAAAAATAGAATGAGCTCAATGAGTCAGAAATCAGCTCTTGCTAGAGAAGACCTAAAGAATCCTAAATCTATTCACAGTGACACATGGAATAATAATTATTTTTACATGGGCTGTGATGGAGAAGGTAATAGAGTGTATTACAATGCATGAAAATAATGACCTGTCTTTAATCCAACATATGGTTTTCATGAAAGATGAACTTTAACTACAGACTAAGCAGAGGGGGGAAAAAAGGAAGGCCAGTGAGTTAACACAGGGACAGACAATTTACTACCTTAATATTAATAGAGAAGGGAAAATATCTTTCTGGCAGAGTCTATTCACACAAGAATGAGAAGATAAATTTCAGGGAAATTCCCTTCCTCAAATAGAGCAGTTGGAAAGAAGGGAAGTGCAATCCTTTGCTTCCCCTTCATAAAACAGAAAGGGATTGCCCAAAGAGTTGGAGACACCTCTGGATTTTCACAGCTGATTTGTAATATGCACTTCTGCATTTTGATTCTCCAGAGAATTTGGTATTCTCCTGCTAAATCTCATTTATAGTCCAGCCAATTCTCACCTTGAATTTTCTAGAAGCCTTCTGACCTCAGGTGCACACAGTTAATTCTTCCTCATAATTTATCTTAACCTTCTTTCCAGTTAATTCAATTACTGCTTGATTAGTGACACAAGACAAAGGAGAAAATAAACCTGGGCTATCATTAATGAACAGAGCCAGGGAATTCACCTGCAGCTTTCCATGAGAGGCCTCTGCAGCAGGGCACAGACATGAGGAATGACCAGGGGTCTCTGTGCCACCCTCCAGAGTGGCCCTGAGGCCACAGGATGGGTCACACACTGTGGTCACTTGAGCTGCTCCTGCTCAGCACTGAGTCAGTGCTATGGGATCCAGGCTCCTTCCTCTCTGGACACTTGGGCAATTTCCCTGAATTCAGGACCCACATTAAAAGACATAAGAATTGTTAATTTATTATCTGGATAGGAAAATAAAACCACTAGTGCCTCAGAGAAGGGTAGGAGTGGTGTAAGTCACAGAGCTGAACACAGAGCTGACAACTAACTGGGAAATTTGCTTATCCCAGAAATGCTGGTTTGGAGCTACCCAGGGAAAGATGCGGCAAAGTCCAGAAGTAATGAATGATTTGCTGCATGTGCCTTCACCAGGAGCTTTGCTGACTACAGGAAGCTTTAATCAAATACTCCACGGGTTCCCCAAATGCTTGAGCAGATACTCCAGCACACTGCTCCTCCTCCTACCTGCTCACTGAGCAGCATTTGCTCCCTGTGCTCTGAAAACACTTCCTTTTGCTCTGGCTCCAGCCACAGAGGATGTGAGAGGGAAGTGGAAGGTAAATTCTGCTGGTCCCAGAGCTCCAGAGAGTCCTCCTGCTGCAGTTTGTTAAATGTCACTGTTAACAGCCCAGCTTTAACAGCCCCCTGCTCCAGAGCTGCTCTCAACTCTGCCCAGATGGGAAAATATTTTCCTCCTTCAGCTGGAAGAGGACTGCTCCTCTAGCAAATGCCACCAAGTGACAGAACCATGCACTGCTGCAGCACAAGGGAGGTGACACTGCACCTCGTGAGGGAAAACTGCACATGCTGGGCAAGGTTAACGGGCTGTGTGGAGCTCTACTGAGATAAATGCAGTTTTGCCACACAAAACAGGGTATGGAGAATATTAAAAAAGGCATCATTTGCCACCATGTCAAATTGCTGCCCTAAAGCAGAGTTTTTAGCATTCATCTAAGTGGCCCTTTAACAGCGTAAATGGAATATTGTTATCTCCAGAGCAATGCTCCAAAAGGTGATCTCAGATAAAGAGTAGCAGGGAAAGCTGAAGAACCTGACAAAAATAAACATTCTCTGAAGATGAAGATGTTTCTGCTAGCACAGATGGGTTACAGCAACAACCACTTACAGCCAGAACAGAGATTCATCAAAATTATTTCACAGGGTTTGCCACATGGTACCACAGCAGCCCCAGACATTTCAGGGATCTAAAAAGTGTCACCTGGTGTCATGCCCAGGCTCATATAAATACTCTGCTGGTATAAAACTCAAGAACCAGATAAATATCATCCTTTGAGGAGACTTCAGCTCCAGAGCATGTTTCAAATGTAAAATTTTACAGCCTGCCTCAGGAAACTCAAGCAGCAATTCAGGATATTCCGAGTTCTCCAGTACCACTGCAGCTCCACTGTTTTATTCTCAGTGTTAACATATGTTTGGCTTGAAAACAGGGACTGCTTTAATCAAGGCTTATTTGGCTATTGTAATTTTGGAATTATGAGATCATCAAAGGACCCAGCTTAGGATAATAACAGTGAATAGAATGACTTTGGCTTAACAGGGAAGTATAAATTATGTCTAAAGAGGATACATCCACCTTGTGCCAACTGGTTAAGCAGCACTCCCACAGATGTTTCATACACACAAATTTCTCAAATCCCATCTTTTCATTAAAAAATGACCATAAAAATTCAGATGCTCAGCTGAAGATGCTTCACCCAGTGCAACAGACATTTTTTCTTATTTCATTTAAGCTTTTGAAGCATGGTTTGGAGCTGTGCCCTCTTTGGTGAGCACACTGGAGCTGATCCTGTAATATTTACACAGTGAGTGTTGGATGGAGCAAACCAGAGTTAAGGTGTTGAGCTGTGACTGCCACGTCCTTGGTGGGTGCAGGGAGGAAAAACCACAACCAAACAAATTCTTTGTTTTCCCTTGATTCACAGGAAGAGGAAGCTTTTCCAGGGAGCCAACAGGCAGTGACAGACTATTCAGTGCCTGCTCACCACTGGGGCAGCCAGGGAACTGTGGGATTTGGGACAGCCTTGACACCCCCTGTGCAACTCCCCATGACCCATCCCTGCCCTCCAGGATGCTGTGCATGCCCTGCAGCCCCTGTGGCACCTCCCAGAGGCACAGCCAGGATGCTGTGCATGCCCCTCTGCAGGGATGGCACCTCTCAGAGCCAGGAACTCAGGCAGCACAGTGAGGAAATTTGTTGAAGGTGCAGCATTTCTGAGCAAACTCACATTCATGGCTCTCCCTGGAACAAGGCTCCCAGTATAGCTGTGGTCAGAAGCTGCTCCAAGGGAAGCTGTGCTTATTTATATTCTGGAGACACATTTGAGCCCTTAGTATCTTGTTTTCCATACTCACTTTAACAAAGCATGCCTTCTCCAAGGTTTGCTAATGAGCCTAGCATACTTAGGAAAAAAATGTAAAATATACAAACAAACTCACTGTCAGATGGGTTTTTCCAAGACCTGGCCTGAAACTCAGAGAAATAAGAAATAAATGCTGTGTCCCTCCAAATATCTTACAAACTCTGATGAAGAAAAAAACCCCAACCTTGATTTTTCAGCCAAATCTCCCAGCTGCTTTTGCAATTCATAACAGGTCTGGCTGAAGAGTTGGTTCATTTTTATAAATCCAGTTCCTTTCCACAAAAAATGTCACTTTAATAACATCCAAATCCTGATTATTTCATGCTTAAAACCAAACTTTGTTAAAAGACAGTGCCTTTTCCTGCACTGCACTTTCACCCAACATACATAAAAGCACTTCTAAATTTCTTTTGGAAAAAGTGTGCCCCTTCCAGAACCAATGCTGTTACTCAGGGATTGGGATGGGTGAATTTGAGAAGAAAAACCATAAATCAAGATAAAAAGATAGCATCTAAAATCCTGGGGATCAGTAACCCATCAAAACATGCATGGCACTAAATCTTCAAAAATCACACACGTTCAAAATGCAACTAATTGGTGAACAATCAGTGCAAGTTCCAAACTGATAACATCACTCTGAACACCAGGAGACCCAAATGTCAGGTTTTGAAGGGTCTATTTCACTGGATTTCCTTTATTTCCTCAATGCTGAACAGCACTGGGGTCTCAAGGATTCTTCTCCCTTCTTGCAGGTGTAACATTTTCAAGGATCCCTTTGCTACCTCACTGCTCTGATTTCCTTAGAAACTCAGGAGTGGTGTGTGTTTTGTGTAAGAAGACATCAGAAAACATTTTTGCCACATATGCACACATTGTTCATGGAATTGTGTGCAAACACATCTGTGAGTTGTCTCTGCCTCACCTGAGCAAGCTCTCCTCTCCTCCACATGAGCTCTGTCCTGACAAAGGACACAAAAATAACCTTGAGGAACCAAATGTGTTTCTCAG
Source organism: Ammodramus savannarum pratensis (assembly GCA_020466415.1). Classification (NCBI taxonomy): domain Eukaryota; kingdom Metazoa; phylum Chordata; class Aves; order Passeriformes; family Passerellidae; genus Ammodramus; species Ammodramus savannarum. Next base: position 26,148,103 of record JAHXMQ010012337.1, read on the forward strand.
AAATGCATCTGCCAGCCTTGCCACAAAGCCTTTTTCCATCTCCATTACCCAAAATAGCTCTGAAGGATTTCCAAAAGGCCATCAAGACACAAAGCAACTTTCACATGTGGTTGGAGCCTCTTGTTTCTCACCTACTTAATGACAGAGGAGGGGTCTGGGGAGGTTTGGACCAGATTAAGCCTTTGCCCCACACATGTACCAGAAGTTTCTACAGAGCTGCATCCTATAATGTGCTTGGTACCACACTTACAGAAGTGATTATTGTAATATTTGATGTCTGATGAGCTTTTCCTGAAGGACAGCAGAACAGATCTTGGCCAGGGGCCAAGCACACAGGAAACATTGTTATCCCTCAAATAAATAATTCATAGAATTTTGCTTAATGAAAATTTAAGAAGCAAAAAATCACACCAGCATTAGCAAGTTGTCTTTTGAAGAACTTGCCTGCCAAGGTCAAAAAGCAGTCACCTGAAATGGGATCAACCAGGCAGAGATTCAGATGGAAATTCAGCTTTTCAGATCAGGTTCTCCAGCTGGTTTTGGTGTGGAGGGAAGCATTTCTTGCTGTGCTGCTGAGCACCAGCCACAGGCACTTTGCTCTTCCCTTGCACAGACACGAGGCCAGCTCAGCAACCAAATCTGCAGAAACTGAAGGGAACCCAAAGCCAGCCCAGGCTCTGCCATACAAACCTTGCAAATGCCACCCCAGGGGATGGTTTGGACCCAGTGCCACCAAGAACACACAGACACCCAAAGAGTGACACAGCAGCAACCTGGAGCTCAAGTCTCCTTCCCTCAAAAGTCAGTCCTGTAGGAATTCAGGGAGCAGGGCTCCAAACCCCAACAGGGATTTTGAGAATTTGAGTTTGCTGCTCCAAAAACACATAGTTTGACCAGTCTGCTGTCAGACCAGTTCCTACTAAAACAAACATTTAACATGTGCAAATACTAAAAGATGAATTTCCTGTTTGAACAGTCAGCACAACAGAACATTGCCAAAGGAATCATTGCAACATCTGTCAATGTAACCAACCAACTTCCAGCCAGAAAATAGGACAACCATGATCTGTCATCAGAGACAGAACCAATGCCCCAGCACAGCCTCCCTGTACCAAATTCCACATGGACACAAAGATGAGCAGGATGGGGTGCAAGGAAGGGTTCCTGTGATCTCTTACCCTTCCCTTCCCACCCAAATAAGCCAACACCCAGCTTAGGAGTGGAAGCCCCTTTGGTACATAGCAAAGCAACCATCTCCAGGCAGTGACAACCTGGAGACAGGTCTGTTCTCCCCAAAAAATCAGCTGCTTATGACCATGGAGCTGCTTCCCTCAGACATCTCATTAACAGAGTTACCAGCCTGGCCAAAACTCCCCAGCAGACACGGACAGGCATTGCAGTGATAGCAATGACAACATTAATGTTCACAAGAATTTATGCTTCAAGTTTTTTTAATAAGTATTTCCAAGGTCTTTGCTCATTTTCTTAGCAATCACAGATTCCTTGTCACTCACAGGGAATCACTGATACCAGAAGTTTTCATTTCAGTTCTAAGGGAAAGGTGTTGCTGTTGACAGCCCATTGCACAGGTGTGTGCTGTCCCTGCACGTGTGTCCCCATCCTCAGTATTTCCCTGCTGCAGGGACTCACTGAAAGCTGTTTGGATGTGCAGGGGGACACTGCCATCCATGAGAGATGTCACTTTATCAGTGGAAATGATGCTGATGTGGCTGTGGGGGTTTTAACCTTTTTCAGGAGCCAGAAATTTCTCCACAGCCTGAGTGCCTGAAAAGTTATTACACTTGTGTGCAGAAAAGGTAAATTTACCAATTTTGCTTTTAAAATTATGTAGAAAAAGCAGAGGGAGCCAAATGAATGCAGTTGGATTTGCCCAGGTGGTTAAAGAATCCTCCAGTGCCAAGGAGGTGGTTTCTGGCCACAAGTGGCCACGAAAAAATTCTTTGTGAACATGCTGCCAGTGGAAAGGTGGTGGAGACTTTTCTGAGCTTCTTATTATTGTGGCACACAGAACAAACCAGGGAAAAAGAAAAGAAAGAAGAAAAAAGAAAGAAAAAAATAGCATAGCAGAGCAATTTCTGCTATCTCAATAGAAGATGCTACAGCAAAACTGTAGGAGCAGGACAGCTGATTTCCCAGTGTTCCCTCCAAGGGAGAAAGGAGCTGCTGCCATCAGCCAGCTCCATGCCTGGGATTTGGAAATGTGAGCAGGGCCCTTAACTTCCAAAGCCCTTCTTCCTGTTTCTATTTTAAACTAAAAGGAGCCACTCAGAACTTGCAGGAGAAGGCACAGCCCTAAAGCTCTCCAGGCCTGGGGCATCTGAAGCAGCCACAGAAAATGTTGTGCTTGTAAATTGTTGCTGATGCTCTTTGCAACTCTGTTAACAAAATTTGTAATTTTGTTTTCAAATACAGAAAGTGGAAGTGGAAGAAGGAGGAAAAAGCACAATTGGCACAGCTCAAATCAGACATCCAAGTCAATGTATCAAACATTTCCAGCGCAAGACTCTGTTTCCAGCTCACTTCCATACATTGTGCATGGGAGTTTCCCTGGTTTCCTTTGGGATACCACCCCCAGACATAACCCAGCTCATTATCAAGAAGCTCTTCTCAATATCCAAGTTCAGTATTCTTTTTTCACTACTTTTGTCTTACCAGCCTTGATCATGCTTTTCCCCCGATTCTAAACCACTCCTTTATCACTTGGATATATTAATGCTCTCCCTCTCAGTGATAATCAATGGAGCAGTTGCATCCAGAAAAACTCAAGATGAACTCAATTAATTAATAAAAAAAATTGTAAATCACTGTTATACTCTCTAATTAGCCACTTCCCACTCCTGCACAACAGCACACCCTGTCTTGAGAGTTTGCACTCAATGATTTGACCCAAAGTTTGGAGGATGAAGAGCCAAATGCATCTTTAAACACACAGAGCAGTTTCCTGAAGTGAGGCCACGCAGTTTGAAGCAGTTAAATCCAGCTGGCTGCACAATCCATACAGCTGTGGCTTCCCTCAGCTCTTAAATAAAATATTAGGGTGTGTTTCTATTGTTTGTTGGCTGTCATCAGCCCATCCTTCAGCTGACGGGGGTTAAAGGCTATGTAGATTCCTGGGACAGCTGTTTGGTAATTGTCACAGGCAGTTACTTGGTAACCCAGGCAAGGCAATCTCAGGAGGTGGATTCTTGGTTGCTAAGCGATAAATTCAGGTAAAATAACCTTTTCCTGGATTTTATTGCAACTACAGGCTCCAACTGTACAGTCCTGTGCTTTTCTTTTTTATTTTTTTCCCCTCTCTTCTCAGGGATGGGATTTAAAATTATTGCTGAATAACTTTTCTGAGATCTCATGCAGCATTCAGCACAGGTTAAATGAGGTGGCACAATATTCTACTTCTATTTAAAAGGATAAACCCACAAGGCTTCTCCAGCACATTGCAGCACGTGCTGTTTATTTGCTGGGTGCAGAAGAGTGATTCACACAACAACAAGCTGAGCAAAACAGATAAAGAGGCAGGTGCTGCTCCAAAAAGGATTTGCTGTTCCTATTTCCCTTTTTGGGGGTAGGATTTTTTTTATAATTTACTTATTGTTAAGGAACTGCAGCATGCAGGTTTGAGCTGAGCCAGATGCTTTTGTGCCTGAGGCTCACTGAGCAAAGCTCTGCAGCCCCCCCTGCCCTTGGCAGCATCATAGGGGTCAAACTCCCACATGGACACAAAGTCCTTCAGCAGTTCCCCCATGTGTGTGTCACAAGCAGGAGCTCAAACAGAATCTCAGCTCTCAGTGCTCTGTAATTTCTTCACCTGTGGAACAGACACTGGCAAGACTTATTTTTCTGCATGGCAACCTTATTTATGAAAGCCTTAGAGGGTGAAATCCTCAATCTTCATTTCCAACAAAGGTATTTTTATTGGTTGCTACCTTATCATCATTGAGTAATTCTCATGTCCATTTTCAAGGAAATGACAATGAATCAACACCTGCCTCCCTCCAGAAGAGATGTGCAAACAGAATTTGGCTGAGTGGGCTGCACTGACCCCATCCTGCTGTAACAGAGCAGAACAGGGTCAGGATGGATGGATGGAGGGTTCAGCACTGGCTCCAGGCTGGGAGCCAGGTGGAGCCTCCCAAAGGGCACCAGCCCAGTTCACTTTTTAGGGGCCTCTGACCAGCACAAAGAAAATTCCATCCCAATTCCTCTAAACATCCCACCTTCCTCTCCCTGTGCATCTGAAGGAGGATGTTGGTCCCTGCCCCAGGACCATGCTGTCTCTGCCACTTCACTTCCCACACACACCAGAAACACTTTGCAGAATTCTCTCATGTTCCTTCCAAGAGGAAGAAATCAAAGGTGCCTCTGTGCCCAGACTCTGGTACCATAACCTGTGATCTGGGAACAACCAAGCTCTAAAGAGCTGCTGAGCTGACATCAGGAACCTTCAGGGAGGATTTCTGCAGCCAGCCCTACAAAATCCCAATGAACAGGACTAATTCTGCCTCACTGACAGGAACTTCACCTTATTCCCTTGACAGGAAGAAGTGAACTCCTCAAGCCACACTAAGAACCTAAGGACATCCCAGCTGGCCAAGGAACCCTCCTGGTTACTAATAAAAGTTAAAGGAGTGAACTAGAACCAGAGAATTGGTTTGGATGACAGACACACTGACATATAACAAACCTTTTTGTCACAAAGATCACAGATTGTTCCCCTTTCAATCACTGTAAAAATTACTGTTGAGGAGAAAGAAGAACTGAGCTGTGCATACACAAAACCAGGAGAAAAAATATGGTTTCCAGTGAGACAAAAAGCACATTTTTCTGGTGAAGGAGGAAGCCCATTTGCTGATGTTTGCCCTCACACCTGGGGAAGATGGATGAGCCAAGGTTTGATGCTTGCAGGCTGCTCAGGGAAAGGCTGATGGAGTTGAGCCCTGGTTCTCCACTGAAGGGCCAGTGCAAGTTGTGCTTTCCACTCCTTTGAGTGCCATATGGCAAGTAGAGGAGTCTGGCTGGGATTTCTTATTGATGCTTTTAGCTTGATGCTCAATTTCTACAGCCCCAGAAACACAAAAGCTCTAAAGCTGCATTGTTGTTCAAGGTATTAGGTTTGCATGCAAGCACAGAGAAAATACCACCTGCTCTAGAAGTCAGGTGAAATGACATACAGAGTCAATATTCAGTGAAAGACTGGGGTCTAACCAAGGAAGAATGGGCAGAAAAGCACAGAAACAAAATCCAGTACCTGGGAATGGCACAGGGAAGGGATGGGTCACATTTCACACTACAGATTGTAAAGGAAATGAATATTTAATACATCTTATTTAGAGGTAGGAAAATCAGAACACATTAAATATAGTAATATTCTATACCCATCTATAAACCACCCATCCTAACCCATTTCACTCCTTCTTCCAACCAGAGGAAAGCAACTGCATCCAAATAAAGAGGCACAAAAATATCTGTTTCTGTGTGATGTGAGGCTGATCCAGCACCTACAGAGTCAATGCAAACATTCCTCTTGACTCCAGCGTGGTTTGGATCAGGCTCCTTGTAAGAGAGAGTCTTATACCAGGGAATTTTCTGTGGCAGAAGGAGAACATCTCAGATTTTGCCTCAGAATTTTCTTTCTGTCCCTCAAAAATACTTTTTTGAGGAAACAAGGTGCCATCTTTTGTGAGATGTTTTCAGGCAGCTTTGAATGCTGAGCAAAATTACTTTGATACAAAAATCTCACTGATAATTGGTTATTAAACATGTTTTAAAAGCTACAAAGACCTTCTCAGGAATTAAGTACAATATTATATCTGTGTTATGCAGAAAGGAAACAAATGTCCATTTTTCCACAGCATATATATAATCCTGTGCCTAGGAGTCATTTCTTCCCTTAAAATTGCATTATTTTCATTAAATTCTTTATCTTTTTTTTTTTTTTATGTTTTCAGGTGATAATTAAACTTTTAATAATTAAGCAATGCCATCCTGAGAATGGCCAGGCCCTGTTTCTGTTTCTTTATTCCCTTGCTGCTTAGGCAGCATCCCTACCCAGAGCAGCAGGGATTAAACAAGCCACGACTTTTTGGGACCCAGGCAAACAGAGTAGAACAGAGAAGACAAAGATTTTTTAACTCACACAAACCTTAAAACAGCACCCTCCTTGCTTTTCATTTCTGTCCCTTGACAAGATCTCCAGTAAAAAAAAAAAAATTTTTTGCATTTTCAGTCTCACAAAAACCATGGGTTCTCCAGCAACGAGGCAACGGAAAAAATCAATACTTGCCATGTACCATGTAACCAATAGAATAAGGGCAATGATTTATGTATGGATGGATGCAGACTGAATCAGCTGGGGCCTCAAACACAGGCACACAGAGAAGGAGCCAGAGAGAAAGAGGTGTGGGGGTGAGCTGGACTGCAGTGATTATTCCTCCACTATGGGCAGATTTTTTTTTCTGCAGCAATAATCCCCCTCGCTGGTGCTGCAGGATGGGGAGGAAGGACTAGCAATGTGTGGAATATATGCTGGACCAGCTTTTCTCTTTTTGCCTCAGAACCATGATGCTGTGTTGAATATTGAGGTACAGTAAAAAAGGAAGAGCGATACACGGGCTGCAGTCCTTCAGGCTTCCAGCTACCTCCACCTTAATAAAGAGCAGCCCACTGGGGCAACAAGAAATAGTTTAAAGAGAGTCAAATTATCAACAGGATAAAAATGTACCATCACTGCTTCATGCCAAGGAAAAGCAGGAAGGGCTCACTGAAGAGAACTACTTATACCCCAGGAGTTTCTGCTGAGAATAGAGTTTTGTAAATTGGATTACCAGGGACACAGCACCATAAGGTATTTAATGACTGTGGTAACTTTTAGGATATCTAATACTGCTGCTGCTTTAGAAACAAAAGCATCATGCTAAAGATTTACTTATCTGTTTGTGTGATGTAGGCTAGCAATAAACACTTATCCAAACTATATTCAATGCTTTATTGCTGTACTGTTAATAAATAGCTGGTGGCTGACTTTAAAGAGAGAGTAATTTGCTGCAGAAATGTCATAGTATTTTATTAAAAATCCCTCCTGTGTAGTTTGTGCCAAGTGTAAAATAACCCGTAAGTATTCCTGCGACTGCTCGGATCCAGGCTGCATTTACATTTTGCAGAATCAGATGTTGCTTCAGGACTTTCAATGTCTTACTTTGCCATCAAGTAATTTGCTATAATTCATATTTCTGCCACAATTCCAACTGAATCAATTATCTTTTCTTTCTATAATGTTTAGACATCATTTAGACCTTGGTTTTTTCAGTCTGTCTCTTGAAAGGTAAAATATTTCAGATAATGCTATAGAACAATAGGAGGCCACCAGTTACATACACCAGTGAGGCAATGTTAGATCAATTAAATGTTAGATGTTTGAAAGCCTTGAATTTTATAGATGACTGGGAATTTATCAGGTCAGAATAGAAGAGAAATAATTTCCATTCTGCCTTCCCACATCTTATTATGACAATCTGCTGGTGAGATTAATCACCAGCTCCCAAACAATTGTGTTTTATGGTGAAAATATCAATGAATATGGGGACAAAATTTAGTTTAAGTATAAATAGATTTTTGTTTTCTAAATAATGTGGTTGGATGTCACCAGACTTTGCACTTGAATGATAAAAATTCAGAGTATTTTGCTTTGCTATTACATACCTATAGTGTGCTTACCTGTATGGGCATAGCAAAAAAGCAGGAAAATAAACCCCTGAAAACAGAGTTGGTGTTTCATTTCCCCATCAGCTGACAATGGCAGACAACAATGAATTTCAGAGAATGAAAGTATGAAACATGTTCTAAAGCAGAGTAAGTATAAACAGCTCATTTTTAATTCAGTTAGAAAATCCTTCTGGTGGCAAACACTTAACAGCAGTAACAACTATCTGCTCCTCATTCCCCTCTTTTTATTCATCCCCAGATTCAAATCTTGATAAATTTAAACCTTTTAGAGTTATGTTAGTATTCCATGGACAAAGATGCAGCCCATGAGCCAAACAAAGCACAACAGAACACTCTCCACAAGAGAAGACACCTCAGCAGCAACTTCTGCTGTAGAAATGAAACGTGCACAATTCAAGGGGATTTCCCCAACTGCCCAAAGTCCTGGAACAGAACAGGGCATGGAGAGCCTTACCTTGGAGCAATAATTGTAACTCTCCTCCTGCTTTCTCTCTCAATAAACAGAACAGAAACTCCACAGATGATGCTGGACTTGCTTGAGTTTAGTTCAGCTGCAGCCATAAGGCCATGGAGCCCTTGGAGGAGCAGAGGGAAGAAGGGAAGAGCCAGAGGAACAGGCACAGCTCCTGCACAGCACCAGGGCCAGGTGAGTCACACAAACAAAGCCTTGGAGGCAGGGATGGGGGAATTGGGGTTGAAAATGAATGCCAGCATTTTGCTTTCTGCTGGCCCTGCACTGCTTTGACAACTTGAGCACAAGGTTATGCAGATAAAGCACTTGAGCAAAGCCTGGTTTGGGTTTGGATACAGCAGCAGAGTTCATTTTAAAGCAACAACAACACCCAGGTCCACGTTTCATAAACAAAAGGAGAGGAGCAATGTCACTCCTGCAGCCCTGCACTGCTCCCTCACCTCACAGGTTCTCACTGGCAAAAAACTTCAGAAATCGAAGTTAACCAATTCTATGTGTTATAATTAGGAAAATATTACAGAAATTATTAAATCTGCAATACAGAAAATTATCCTAATGTTTCACATGTACCAACAAATGTCTGTTTCTATCCAGCACATGATGCTCTCTTTGCAAATCACCATCTGAAAATACACTGAAGTTGAAGAGAACATGGTGAAATTTTTTAAAGCTGACATATAAAATACTAGAGAAAAAAAAAATCTAATTTATCATTTTTAAAGGCAAATATTTTAAACTGATGTTTACTGCAATTCATTTCCTTAGCATGATTTCCAGCTTTTATTAGAGAAATACACAGTCAGGCTTGGTCCCATTTACACTACTGATGAAATTATCAGTAAAACTAAATTATTTCTGTTGACATCTTCTTAGCATTTTAAATATTTGTGCTTTGGAAACAACTAAAAAAAGGAAGCAGGTGTGTGGCTTTAATAAATGTGTCATTTTTAATTCATTTTCTATATCAGAAAACAAATATATACAACTGTGTGTTAATTTGTTTTCAAATGAATGTGCAGAAAATTCTCATTTCTCTAAAAGCAGCAGGATAATTTAAAATTATTTAGGGACACATCCATAGAAACACATTTACAATTTTTTATTACATTAAAGTATTGTAGTTTGTCTCATGAATAAGGAAATGTCACAGATTGAAGTGCCTTATCATGTTGTAAAAACTGGGGTACTGTGAGCAGCAACATCTGGATTTTTGATGTCTTCATAATTTTTTGCCCTGGTGTGGTCAAAGGATATAAATATTTGTTGGAAACTGCTAAAGTACTTCTGCAAAGAGCAGCACTAAACTAAAGGCAGTTCCTGGGGAAATGAACAGCCCAAGATCCTGCCCAACACAAAGCAGAGGGGATTTAACAGAAATGCAATGTCTGCAAGGTGTCACATTTAATCCACAGTAAAAGGGGGGGGAAATCAACTCAAGAGCATTGTAGGCCCTGATTTTGGAAGTGCTTGGATCACAAAAGCAGCACCCAGTGTCCTCCAGGCATGGCCTCAGCTCTGGGGAAAAAATCTGAGGGGGAAACTGAGCCCTGATATTTGGCACATAACAAACCCAAATATTGGTGTATCAATGCCCCCTGAGCAGTTGGAGAGCTGGCAGGGATCATTTGCAATTACTGTAATTGCATTCAATCCTTGCTATCATTTCCTGTGCTTACAGTGCATCACATCTGATTCTTTTATCTCATGCAAACCACCCCAGCTCTGTCAACAGCTCCTGAATTTTTAAACAGGAGCTTTCCCTCCCCTCTTTTATTCTGCCTGAAATTTTCTGACCCCACATCCTCAGCTAGAGCAACTTCCATGGATTAAACAGTTCTCTAGCAGTCACCTAATAAAACACTATTAATTGTAATAGATTTTTGTTTCTTCTTCCAATGATATTTCCATGGCAACATTTTCAGGTTCTATTGTTGAGGGTGTTCTTCATTCCCAGAGCAGGTTAACCACAGGGCAGGAAGGGCAGGCTGTTGGTCAGCTTTTATTTTCTCTGGTCCTTCAGCAAAGGTTAGTTGAGGTCACCAGAAGCCAAAGGGTAATTACTTTTCCTCAACAGGGTTAAAGTCACTCAGATTGCTGTTGAGACAACTGTATGCACGACCTTCAGGATTTTATGTTCAATCTTCCTTTCTTTCAGCAGAGCAAATGTTAATAAGGAAGCAGAGAGGGTTAGAGACTTGTTAGCTGGACACTGCAGTTCTGACTGGCTGAGCAGTTTGGAGCAGAAATGACCTTAGGTGAGCCCAGACCACAAAAAGTTGCACAGTGATTAAGTGTGAAAGCTATCAATAGCCAAAAAGGACCTTCTCCAGTCAATTAACAATATTCCAACTCAAGCAGGAAATTTTTAGGACAGCCAGCACCTCCATATTCTGTTTCAGTGGCCTCCAATTCATCAATAATGTCATCTCCTTCCACTCAAAAAACGAGCTGGAATTGCAGGTTTAACTAGGCAAGATTTCAGTGCTCAGTGTCTCAGGCCTGGCTCTTTTCAGCTTCCCATGGCACAGCCAGCAAGGCAGGAGGGGATGGAGGAGAGACTGACCTGACCTGCAGGGAGAGCCAGGGAGAGGGTTTGGGTAAATGAGGGGTTAACAGGGATTTGGGGGAAGGAAAATGGGCTGGTAGCACACCAGCTTGGTACACAAAGTGGAAATGCACTCACACTGGGAACCTGCCAACAACAGAGACCAGCCCATACAAAATCCCCACGGGTGAGTGCAAATCCAGCTGGATCTCAGGCTGGTGACAGCTCCAGGTGGCACCTGGAGCTCTGGGGGTCCCTGCTCACAGCACTCACAGCCAGGCACTGCTCTGCTCCTTTCCCTGCCACAAACTGAACTTCCCTGTGGCTCCCCAGGCACCACCGCTCTCATCTCCAAAATTAACAGCCCTGGGTTACTTTTTGTGGTACTCCTGAAAGTAAATATTGCAGCAGTGAAGTCAATAATGCAAAGCATGGGGGGAAAGAACCTCAATTCAACCTCAATTGTAGTTTTCTGTTGTCTGGCTTCTCAAGCTCAATGTTGACAAAATAAAATAAATAATATAAAATAAATAAATAATATAAAATAAATAAATTATATAAAATAAATAAATAATACAAGGACCAGGTCCTGATCATTGAGTTGCACTTCCCTGATCATTATGAGTCAGGGAAGTGCAACTCAACTTCTTGATTGATGCATTAGGGTGTAAGCTCAGCATGAGTTATAAATAATCCCAATGCTGATAGATGACAAATGGAAGATTTGGTAATCAATCAATTCAAATGGGGCTAAATGGAAGAATAATGCATCATTTATACTTGGCTGTGTTGTACAGTATGTAAATTATTGAGCACTTGCTGTAGTACTGTCACATCAAAGGGCTGCTGGACAAACATGCTCATAAAATGAAATTATCAGGTCTGTTTAAGCACTTGTGGGACACAGCCAAAGGGCCACAGAAACTTTCTTCTCTCCAGCCTGAACTTCAGACATTGAACCAGAGTGTTATAATTAGGACAAGATTACAGAAATTAGGGAATCTGCAATACAGAAAATTATCCTGATGTTCCACATGTACCGATAAATATCCAGCACATGATGGTCTCTTTGCAAGACACCATTTGAAAATACACTGAAGTTGAATAGAACATGGTGGAATCCACAGCTGAATTTTTAAAAACTGGCATATAAAATACTAGAACTTCAGAAATTGAACCAGAGTGTTACAATTAGGAAAAGATTACAGGAATGAGTGAATCTGCAGTACAGAATATTATTCTAATGAACAGGGCAGATCTGTCTGCTCAAAAGTTTCCCTTTTCCCAGGGACAGCCACTGCTGTCTCAGAGCTCAAATACCAATTCCCAAACAGAAATCCTGTTACCCAGCATTGCAGACAAGATCAGATTTAGGGTAAGGGCATCAGGGGACCACCCCCTAAGAAAGAGCTCCAAACAAAGCAATCCAAGAGCTAGAGTTTCAGATTTAACTTCCATCTGCAACATGTAAGGGAATCAAACACACTGTGCTAGGAAAAGCTGTTTTAAAGGCTCTCAAGCCTAATTCCATTATGAAATGACCTTATACAGCAATGACACAGTTAAAACTTGTTCTGAACTTGCAGTCTTACACATTACTAAATTAATTAAGATGCCCCATTTGGAAAGGGAACTTGCATTTGGAAATGGGTCAGGCAGCAAGAAGCACAGACAACCAATGGCACTGACACCACATTGCTCCTACCTGAACCACAGCATCAGGGAATGATTTGGGCTGGAAGGGACCTTAGATCCAGTTTTACCCACTGCCAAGAGTGGAACCAGTGTAATAGCAGAATTCCTTCTCTCTCATCTGTTCTGGGAAAATTGGGCTTTCAGGAGAACTACAAACACCCAGGGTGAGACTAAAAGATCCAAGGAAGCCCCGAGGAAATTCAGACAGCTGTCCTGGATTCACCTGCTTCTTTAGGACTTGTAAACAACGACATTAGCCACAAAGTGCTGACATTGGCAGCTCAGAGGAACATTTAGGAACATTTATCCACTGTTTTTCCACCATATTTAGAATATAGTTCATCCAATTTCATTCTCAGGGCCAAATGCAGGCTTTCTGATTGCTGTTGAATCATTAAAAGCCACAGGGACAGGATACACCTATCAAGCATTTTTATAGATTTAAAAGCCAGAAATACCAAACCCTAGGACTAAAATATAAATTGTAGCTTATTTTTACTTGAGTAAATCTATGGTAGGGTACCCAATCACTAATGATTTGTAAATGGTCTTTTGGATGCACTTTGCATTTACAAACCCTGACTGAACATGGCACAGACTGGCAGAAGTCCAACTGCACAGGAATTTGGCTGCTTTGGAATCTTCCTTTTGGTTCCTTTTGTTGTTTTGTAATGGACACTGTAAAAAAGATTGTGGAAACCACCAAGGCTTCCAAATCATGCTGTCATCTCCAAAGTACAGCCTGCCTTGGTCACTCTGTGCCCATGGAGCTCCAAAATCATTTGGAGTTTAGGTGAAGAGAACAATTGGAAGCCCAAAGATATTGAAGTTGTTTCCTGATGGTTTATCCATTTCCTTCAGTTTTCTCAGCATTCCTGCTCTCAGGATTAGCCATACAAAGATAAATACTTTCCACCTGTAGTGCAGAGCTGATATTTTTAACCTGGACTTTTAAAAAGTGCAATTAATGATGCTTGAAGCAAAAGAGATATTTTAGATATCAGAGTTCTGAACCAGAAAAAACACAGCTCCACCTGCACACACATCTGCAGGTGATCACCGATAGCACAGGGGGAAAAAAACACTAGGAAACCTAACCTGGAGCTGGCAGAAAACCTGCAGCACCCCAAGCATCACAAAGGAAAGGTAAAGAGGTTTCCCAAATGACAAAACTGGGAAATGTGCAAGTACTACAAGCTGGCAAGTCTACTTTCTCTCAGAACTGCACAATCTTGCCTGATTTCCCATGTCATGGTAAGACAGGCAAGAGGATAAACATCAATCCCACCTCATCCCTTCAGGCCTGTTCCATAAGCCAGGTGGGAGCTGGGATGTCCAGGCTGGGGAACTCTCTCCTAAAAGAAAGACACCAGTGTTACTCTAAATCACCTTTTCCACTTCACCCCTTGTGCCATAAAGGCAGGTGGAAGTGGGCTGTGGGATCAGTGTTTCTCTGGATGTCACACGTGGGAAAAGCACAGCCCTGGCACAGCATTTATCTGTGACAAGTCCTCCCTTCCATGCTGTGACCGTCTGCATCTTGATTTCCTGTCAGCTTTTAAAGCCCAGCTAATTAGAAGATTCACTACTCCTTATGATTCCTGACTTCACAGTTTCTAATTAGTCTCTGCAGCAGTCTGTTACCTAAATGAATTGTGATATTCTACTTGGTGTGTTAAATGAGAAGAATCACCAACAAACATTACATTTTCTCCTTAGCATTATTTACCCCACAGTAATTTAGCTCTGAGGACAGCAGGTTTTAACTTCAACATTCAAATGAAGAAAGGTGGAATGAAAAAAAAAAAAAAAGCAGGTTGAACATTAACTCCAATTCCCTTTTCCAAAACAACCCCTCAGATTACGAGCCCTAATGGGGAAGCTTTGTTCCCTAGAGATAGGGCTGAAGGTCTGCACAGAGAGAGGCACAGCCAGGCAGGTGTGGGACAGCCCCATGTGCAGAGCTCGGCTCCATCCCACAGCAGCTGAGGAGTGTCCAGAGAGCAGCCCAGAGGTAAGAGATGAACGAGGGTTATCCCCAAATTCAGGAGATCCCTGCACAGGGAGGCTGGGCTATGAGCTGCAGGATGGTTTCTGAGCACTGTGCACCCATGAGATCCTGAGCTGTTCAATAGCCCAGGGCTGTCCAGCAGAAGCTCTGATATAAAAGTGACTGGAGCTGGTCAGTCTGCAATGCTGGACTCTGATAGAGGCTTTGAACAGTGTCTGCTCTGGAAAAAACCAAAAGTTCTGTCTGTTGTTCCCACTGACCCTTCTGGGAAAGGGAGAACCAACAGCTTGGGCAGGGTGATGTTCTTTAGCAACACAAATTTGAGCAGCAAATCATAAATGTTATTTACCTCCATCTTCATCCAGTGCAGCAGAAAGGCTGAGATTGGTTTTCAATTTCCAATTTTAAAATCAGCTAACTAAATTTTAACCTCTTTGTGCCATTTCTTGCATTATAAAAACTCCTTTCATGCAGGTTGCATCACCTGCTGCAGCCCAGGCACAGCACAGCTCCTGCAGTGGTAGTGAGCAGACTGTGCACTCTCACACCTCCTCATTTTGGGGCACAAGAGTAAAAAGCCTTCACTGGCTGCTACACAACACCTGTAAAGAGAGGTTTTCAAAAAGACAAAATTTTGGTCTTTTAAAAAGCCCAAATTCTCTGTATAAGCAGACAGTCACCAATCTGAAGATCCAGAAGACTCTAAAACAAGTATTTATTAGAGTTTCTTCCTGCTGCTATTGTTATTAGAATATTCTGCTGGGATCAGTAATTTTAGGCAAGACCTAACAACTAAATCCATGTCAGAGTATTTGAAGTGTCTCACTGAATTTGCTCAGGGCAGTTCACACCACCCAGACTCAGAGGACTGAATCCAGTTTAGCTCTTTGTGCTGTGGTTTTTGTCTTTCTGCCCACAAAAGGCACCTCTGCAAAACCAGCAGGTTTATCTTAACATTTCAGCACCACACACACCCAAAATGCCCTTTCCAGGGACAACTGAGCATTCAAAAGCTGCTTGAACTGCACTACACTATTAATGGTGCTTTGTGGAAATCTCTTGTTATGTATATCTGTAATGGGGCAGATTGTCCTAATATCCACTACCAACCATTTGTCAAATCATTATTTTACAAAAGCAAATGAGCAAGATTCAAAAGAACAACTGAAACAAATTTCTCAATTGAAATAAATTTCAGAAAGGCATAAAAAGACTTTTATACTTTCTGTCTGCCACTTTTTATTCATTACTGACTAGGTATTACTGTGCTACAGTTGCTGCCCTTGGCCACAAAAATAGAAAAATCAGGAAATTAGTTATGATCCTCATCCTGTGGATCCCAAATGTTCCTATCCCTGCAGAAAAAGTAATTTGCAGATTCCACAGAGCTGGAAAGAACCTTGCCTATTTTAGTGTCCATCAGATCTCTATCAGCACTGAACATTTTACAGGAAAGATTTCCCAAACATTTTCCATGTGCAGGATGAAGTGATTGTATTTAATAACTGCTATAACAAAAGCTTCCCCTGTTCCATTAATTTAGCTGCCAGGCTGTGCTGCAGCAGCAGACAAAGAGTTAATGTCAAAATACATCTTCTGATACCCCGATTGCCTTTCCCCATCCATTGTTTCCAAACTTCCTTTGAATGGTCAGAAATTTTCTGCCTGAATAAACTCTCAGCAGAAAAAAGAACTGGAACAAACAGAAAAAAATTAATAAAATAAAACCAAACTCTGTGGGCAATATAGAAAGGAGACCTGGTTATAAAATCACCAATTTCTAGCACCAGTATTTATTGTGAAAGTAAGCTGCTTTAAAAATGTAAATTTTACTCCTTGAAGGAAAATTATATAATGGTGACAACATTCTAAACACTATCATAAACTTTGTAAATTTATCTTTGGATTATTTGATACTCGCAGCAGGAATTAACTCTTCCCAACTCTTTGGGAAACATTTATAAAAATTACTTTCAAAATAACAAATCCCTGCTTTCATGCTGCTGTTCATGTCCAAGCCTTCCTTTAGACTGAAATATGGATGAATTCTCCTAAAAGTTATTTGTCACTAATACACAAGAGCTTCCAATTTCAACTGTTTTGCTCACTCTTAGCATTCTCATTTTACTGTCAGAAGCAAAAACTCTATTCTTATAAAAACCAAGAGCTGCATTTCAGTTATGGTTATCTATTGATTCAGTTACACTTGAATTGATCTCAAATTGTTTCAAGCAACTGTTCTGCACCCAAAACACCACATGAACCACAGAAACCAGATCAATAGATCTCAAGTGAAATAATTGTTTTCCTTTGTAAGAGCCCATTACTCCTTGAATGCAGAAGTGTTTGATTGACCTCCAGGAAAGCAGCAGATGTGAATAAAGCAGCACCTCGGGCCTTATCGCTCCAGGAGAGGCCTTGGAAATGCCAGGGAAATGCTCAGAGCTCTGGGAAAGGCACAGCTGGAAAAGCAGCAAACCTGCTTTGGACTCTGATAAGGGCACAGCAGTAGGACTCACAGGGAAAGAACAGATTTTGGGAGTTACTGTGAAAAATGCCAGTCACTTGTTTTTAAAATTTTAAATGTTTAACAGTAATAAAATGGTTGTAAAAAATAGTAATACAATTAGAATAATAATAATTTGGACAATTTTAATTAGGACAATATGAGACAATAAATACAAAGAGTTATGGATGTCTGGGTCCCTCTTTCTGGGCAGCACAAGCCCTAAATAGGACCCACGTTAACAGAGGATTAACCCTTAAAAGCAA
>JAHXMQ010012337.1:26165437-26179881 GCA_020466415.1 Ammodramus savannarum pratensis
TCATTTGAATATTTGTGAAAAGCCAATCATAAAATACATGCACTTTTCACACTCACTCATGAACAGACAGCAAAATATTTCACTAGTTAAGGGAATAATTCAAGGGTTCTCCAGTGACTGGTTTGATTTACAGAGTATTGGTATTAGTGAGGGTTTGGTCCTGTTTTGTGAAATTTCACACCACAGTGGCACTGAAGTAATTTTTCCCACTTCCTCACTAAATAATTGTAAGGCTTTGTGAGGGCAGTCATTTCCAGACTAACAATTTTCAGTGCAGCAGCTGAGGAAATCAGGGGCACCACATGAACTCCACTGGCAGGATAAGATTTATACCAGATTAACAATTCAGTGGAGTGCCTGAAGTGAGATTTTATTTCTTTTAATAATAATAATACTGAAAACAAACTAAATGCTCACATCAGAGCTGAGAATGGTTTTGTAAGGAATATTGGTTGGCTCCTTGCACACATTAGACTGGGTCTGAGCTTTACTCTTTTACAAGTGCAATTAACTGCAAACACCTTGTCATAAACATTGCAAAAGGTCAAAGAGATTGCAACAATTTTGCTAAAGAGATAAATGGTCAAATAAAACATTGAATTGTTAATTCCCAAGTGACAAAAAGCTGCATGAATCAGATCAATAGAAAGACATACAGAATGAATTCTGGGATAAAGGGCAGGTCAACCTTGAAGTGTTATTAACTGGCTCCTGTTGTTTTGCTGGGCACATCCTGTGTTCCAGCAGGTAACAGGGCTCCCAACAGCAAATTGATGCTCACAGAACTAAAACTGGGCAGCAGAGATTGTTGAAACAAAAAGTTCTGGAAGGATTCAGCTCTATTAGCTTTGCTTTTATTAAATATTGTCAGACACATACAGCCTCTCGTTCCATCTTATCCCTAAATTCCAGCAGGGAGTGTGTAAGGGACAGGTTTGTTACTAAAACTGCATTTTGAATGCCTGCACTCCCTTATTTACCAGTGAGGCAGAATGGGCTCCTGTTTTCTGCTTATTTTTAGACTATTAGGAAGAATTTCAGGCTCTTGGGAGGGGACCATTTGAAGAAATCCCTTCCAAAATCCATTCAATTTTTGAAACCCCTCCAGTGCAGATCACAAGATTGAAAGTTATATGCAAATAAAATCATCTCAGTATTATTTAATTAGGGACATTCACAAAGAGAGGCTAAGCTACTCATGGAAGAGAAAGCATCAAAAATTGTAAAATGCTCTCACAAATCAGCAACTCTAATATGCAGTGGAAAATATTTACCAGTACTCATGGGAAGGAACTGAGGAACTCCAGCTATTCCAAAGTGTTAAATATAAAACACAGACAGCAATGCCTATCATGATCCCATTGGACACTTGAAAATGAACATTTCAAAGGTCAGGAATTTTACTTCTGTCAAATTGAATGCCAGCAATTTGCATAAGACTGAAAGTCAAACATCAGTGTAAATTCCCCCAGTCACATGCAAATGTAATCACCCCATGTGTCTAACAGCAGTTTTATGTCAGCCAGCATGAAAAATGTACAGGAATCCCATCAAGCACGTGGGGCTTAGGGATATAAGTACCACAAGACACTACATGACAAACATCTGTGCTGCACAAATGCCATGAAAACATATTTTACTCTGGCAGCAAATTTTAAGGTGCCAGATTTTTATATGATTTTATAAAAATCATTCAATGATTTTTATACATGAAAAAGATGCCCCTTGTTTTGCAGTGCACTTCAGAAATGTTTATATTTACACAAAACTCGTGGCAATGTTGAGGTGTAATTTTAGCTTTGAAAAGAGGAAGGCACATTTGTGGTTTTTTCCTGAAAATATATTTTCACTTTGCACTTTCTAAAAACATCACTTGATATCTATAGCACAAAGCCTCATGGCTCACTAAATTAATGGCAGTTATGCCTCTAGAATTAATGGCTCTGGGATCAGGACTGACTTAGGTTTTCCTACAGAATTTAAAATTTAAAGAGAAGCCTAAGA
This sequence comes from Ammodramus savannarum pratensis, assembly GCA_020466415.1. Classification (NCBI taxonomy): domain Eukaryota; kingdom Metazoa; phylum Chordata; class Aves; order Passeriformes; family Passerellidae; genus Ammodramus; species Ammodramus savannarum. The sequence goes on from JAHXMQ010012337.1 coordinate 26,167,442, forward strand.
GTCTCCCACAATTCTAATATAATAGTAATAAATAATACTCACTAAATGGGGCTATATCAAACCATTCATTTCAGCCAGTAAATTTATGAAGCAAAAGGGTGTAGAAAGTTTTTCTCATGTAACAAAGGAGAGAGAATAAGCTGGTGTAAAACTCCTGTCTATTTGCTCATTTTTAGTAAGTTCAGATGTAATGTTAGACATGATAGTATTTGTATCACCCGAGATACAACACAGAATAAAATTATTCTGTGTTCTGAACATCCTCCTTTTTACCAACACAAGGCACTGATTTAAATAACTATTTTAAATTAAAGAGAGGAAAATAAGCAGCACATCATGCATATCTCCATCACCAGCAGTGATGCTGATAGAACATAAATGTTATTTTATTAAAGTCCATGGCACTTCCTAAATATCCATAAAGTATCAGATATCCTGGAGTGACTGCTGCACTGCCTAAATGCTTCAAAGGGCTCTCACAATTTGTTACAAATTGAATAATGTGACATCCACAAAGTCCAGCAGTTTAACCACAAAAGCCCTTCAGATTCACACATGGAGCCTGGCAAGATGAAGTGCAACTAATTCTCGTGCAGTTTTATTAATTCTATCCAAAGGATGCGATTTGACCTCACAACTGTGATCTTTTCAAGAAGAGAGAGACAACTGCTGTGAAAGTGCACATGTGAGGCACTCGCAGCTTTCCCTGTTCCATTAAACAGCGCCGCTCCCCTCTGGGACCCCAGCGGCGCAGACACGAACAGCAGAGCCCAGCAGGAGCGGGCTCGGAGCAGGTGCTGCTGTTTGGGCTCTTTGTGGAGCATGTGGGGCAGAGCAGCATTTCTTCTCTGCCAGAAGAAGAAATTCTTCTTATTAAATGTCCCTGGTGCTCCCCTGGAAGCGGGGATGTGCCCGGTAGGGCTGTGCTGCCCCTGGAAGCACAGAGGGACCTGCGAGCTCTGCTGCCCTCCCTGGACTGGGGCAGGCTCTGCTCCTGCACACCCAACACAGGCAGGCTCCTTCTGGAACAGACCCACAATCCAGAATACAGCAGTAAATCAAAGATATTCATCCTCAAAGAGAAGCACGTGGATTTAAATGTTGCTCAGCAGGATATTGAACAGAATAAGGGGTCACAGAAGCACCCTGTATGGCAGCAATACAGTGAGAAACAAACCCTTTACACTGCCTCCAAAAAATACAGATTATTAGTGAGATGGCAATTTAAAATATCAGCTTTCACTGGGCAGTTTTGGTTCTCTTTCTTTCCATCTTTTCTGCCTCCCTTGCACCCTGCCTGCATGGCCTGAAGCCCCTCAGGAAGGGAGCTTGCACTGAGCAGTGCTCCCTGCACCAGGGACAAAGAGCTCAGCTCTGCTTTCACCCTGCCCATTGCCACAGCAAACACAGGCAGGGAGGAGGGAAAGGGAACCTGGACAAATATGTACTGGACATGGAATTGCCTCCTAATATAGGGACAGTCACTACATCACCTTTTCTTCAAACCCTCAAAGACAACAACCACAGGTACAACTGCCCACACAGAAGCCTTTGGAGTCATTTCTCCATGCAAATTGCTTCTGCCACACACCACAACTTTTGTAACAACCTGCTTGTGCCCAAATTGGACACTTGAACATTTCTGCTCAAAAGAAGAGACAAAAACCACCAGGTTCTCAATCTCACTGATTCCCTCCCCACCTGTGTTACCAGCACAAAGGAATTTCCCAATCCTTTTGCTTGCATGTATTAAGCAAAATTGCAGGAGTATAAAATTGCAAGGGGACCAGAATTGCTCATTAAAATCACACTGCTGACCTTTCATAACGGCAATATGCATTGCTGTGACTAAAGACACAATAAAATTGCATTGGAACTTTCTAAATGTGTGCTCACAGTTAGTCACAGATCTCTTCTGCTAAATTAACACAAATTGAAATGATGTGATGCAACTCAGCAGAGGTAGAATGTGATACAGTAAAGGGAGACCTAAGTGTGTTGATAAAGAGAATTAAAAATTACTGCACTCTAGAATTCAGACCTCAAACAAAACTTCATGTATAATTATATCCTGAATTTCTGTGGTTTATTACAATCATTTCAAGTGAAAACTGAGCACTGCTGACACAAACGTCCAGGTGGAATCACAAACCCAGTTGTAAAGGCTAAACATTTCCTGCAGTTTATGAAGCTGAGGGAGAAAAGACAAGAAAGGCACTGAATGTCCCCCAAGGAATGGCTGTGACACCCAGGGCTGTGTCACTGGTGTGGAGCTAACCCTGCTGACACTGCAGTGCCCAACACAAAGCAGCTCAGTCCCACACTACCCTATAAAACACAGGATGGTGCACAACTACAATCCATGACTTGAAAGAATTTTCCAATTCTCTATTCCAAGCATTAACAACTGCTGTGGTTCTTGGGACTTGCTTCTCAAACAGCCACTTGGGCAGGCAGGAGAAGGCAAGACCTGGCTGCACCTTGCAAAGCAGCACAGGTGACTGCAGATACATCATCCCACACAGCCCTGGACATCAGGGAAATCAGGAAATCCTGGAAAATCAGGACACTGCATTTGTTATTTTCTCATTTCCACCTGTGTTGCAATAACTCAAAACCCCTCTGTTAGCAAAGAGAAAAACTCATTTGTGTCTCTAAAGTCCCAGCAAACTTTGACAGACTTCAGAACAGGTGCGAATTCAGGACTGAATATAAACTAATGAGACATAAAAATGTCCCTTTGGTAATTCTTTTCCTATGCAGCAGGGGGGCATTTCTTCTCTACCAGCTCCTCTTATTAAATGTCCATCAATGGGAAATTTGGAGTATCCTTTCAAATTGTTCCTTTAGGAAAAACAGCTGAAACCTCTGAACTGTGCATCACTTCAAAACTCCTGCTATACCACAGTTCACATAAACTCATTTTTAAAATCATCTGCTCGGTTTGGGGGTTCAGATTTTCTTCCCACTTACCAAGACACACATATTATATATTTGTTTTTAAAAACTTTAGGAACACAAAATAATCTGTTCTCCTGCCCAGTGCCTCCCGAGTTTTTTGCAAACAGCAGGATTTCTTTAATGCTTCTGATTGAATTTCCCTACTTTCTCATTTAAGGGTAGCAAAGCAACTACTCTCCCACACCCCTCTTAGCAGATTGTGGCAAAAGAGGAGAGAGGGGGGAAAAAAGCCCCTCACTAAAGCTCTGACAGATGGTACCCAGCGTTTGACTCATGCTGGGCTCAGCAGGACCTATAGTTTAGAAGGTTAGGACTGTCAAAAAGACTCTGCTTATCAAGTGAATAACAAAGTGTGGACTGCCAGGCTGTTTCCTATAGAAAACTTGTCTTTTCCTTGTAATTCTCAGCTATCTCTGTGGTGCTTCTGAAACTTGTGGAGGAGCAGATGCTTTAGTGTTCAAGGAGAGAGCCATGGCGGGAGCAGGGCAGGCCTGGCTGAGGCAGCGGTGGCAGCGCCGCGCTTTGGGGAGCTCACAGGGGATTTGAGAGCAGGGAGAGAACTCTTCCTCCTCTCCCCTCGCCTCCCTTTGCACTCAGTGACAAATTCATCTGCTCCTAGATCACTGCCCCAGCCTGAGGAATCGCTGGAGCAAAGTAATTGTGGCAAACTGGGAGCAAAGGCAGAGCTCACCAGGCTTTTGTTTGTAAGTGATTTTGTGAGATCGAGCTCCCATCAGGCAGCATCCAGCCCAGCACAGGGTAGATGAAGGGACTGCAAATGTTAGTGAGCAGCACTGGAGCCTGCAGAAACACAGCTGAAAGGTGAACAGCTTGTGGCCATGTTCTCTGGTGAGTATGGACTTTTCAATTCAGGGTGGGGGGAGCTGGTAAATAACTCCTGGTATTAATCACTGCTATAGCTCTGTAAATATTCCTAATGCTTTCTTCCTGAAAATAATGTCAATTCATTTGTTGAACAAGACCATTGGTTTAGTCATAAAGTAAATTGGTACCAACAGTCAGCAGCTGCTCTTCAACAGTTAGAATTAATGAGATAGTAATTATACAGCAAAATACAATCTTATTATTGCCAACACTCAAGCCTCTGTCATTGCCTCGTTTGCTTTTTGGTCAGAACTATGAAAAATGAAATGACTTAACTGAGTTCTGAAGTTCATAGAATATAATTAATTCAATGTGGGTTCATTGCTGTGTCTGGAGTCCAAGTTCCTTTATAACAGACTTAAAACTAAAACTTGGTACCAAGGAGGGCAGGGGGAGGAATCAGTGTTGCTTTGCAGAGCAGCAGAGGGGGGTGACTGCACATAGATGATTATCCTGAGTTACTGCGCTGCCAGAAAACCTCCAGCAGAACAAGCATGTGGGCAAAAACTATATCATAATTATTTATTATTTGATATCACACCAATCTCAAGGAAAAGCCATAACCAGTGTGATGCTCCTGAAGAATATAGCTCAGGGCATGCATAAGGCAGGCTGTGTATCAGAAAGGGTTTACCTGGTTTGTAGGTTAAAAACTCAGGATAATGCTTTCATTCTTCTTTGATATTCTGGCCTGAAATGTGGCTAATTTATTTAAGGCTGTTCCTCTTCCAAAAAGGGAGGGGGAATAGGCTGAGTGTACAACCTGTTGCTTTTCTCCCTCCTTTTCTTGCCTCAGCTCAGTTTCCCTTTCCCAACCCAAGTATCCTCTAACAGATCATGTAGAGCTCACAACAGGAAATGGATCTGTGCAAAAACTGAGTTTGATTTCATTTTCATGCAGTCAGTCATGAGCCAAGCAAAGGAAGCCATCCATCAATACAGTTCTGAAACTCATGTGAAAAACGAGCAGTGTTCTCAGCCATGGTGTATCCCTGCAGAAGGTGGCATTCCCACACCCCTGCTCAGCACAAACCCAGCCCCACACAGCCATGTCAGGGAGCAGACACTTGTCCTTGTCACCTGGGCTCAGGGCAGACAAGGTGCCCTGAGAGCTCCCACAGCTCCCAGCAAAGTCTCCTCCAGGCACTGCCTAAAAATCCTTTGGGATTTGGCCATCCCTGGTCCAGGAGCCATTTTCCTGCTCTTTCTGCTGTTCCAAGGCAGGGCCCAGAGAGGGGCTTTGCCAGCCAGGGCTCAGGGCAGGGTCACACTGTCCTGTCCTGTGGTCCCTTAGCAGCCTGACCCTTGGGTTTAACCCCTGGGTAACTGATGATGATCCTTGCTGCCAGGGGACTGAGCAGCCCATCAAAACCAGAAGCTGCAGCAGTGATAGGATGTGGAACAGAGGGAAGAGAAGCAAAGCACTGATGGACAGACACAGGAGGGAACCTCCTTTAAGCTTCCATATAAAATGAGCTTACAACCAAGTCACACTGGTCACTGATCCATACAGGAATGCCCATTTCTCAAAAAAAAAAAACTTTACAATCTGCAAAATCACTCTTAGAAGATGCCCAGTCATATTCACAGGTGCATTTCAGCCATGATATGAAATATTTGCTTTCTTCTGATGACATAACTCAGTCACCAGTAGCCTTTAATACTTGGATCTGTTGCAAATCTTTGGGAAAAGCTCAGCTGTGAGGGGCAGAAACTTTGTCCTCACCCTCTCCACATCTGCCTGGGATCCAGCTCAGGCCCAGGGGTATCTAAGCTACAAATGAGGTATGGGCTCTGTAACAAAGGAAGCAGATGGGCCAGCCCAGCAACACCTACCAGGGCTGTACCTTTGAGAAAACCTTATCCCAAAACTGTGCCATTAAACAAATTCCATGAAAGAAGGCCCTGAATACTTGAATTGTTCTCCAGATAACAAAAAATAAAAAAATAATTATTAATCATGATCCTGAGGGCTTGAACCTACCACTGGCTGAGAGTTAATTTCAGGAAAACTGGGACAGTTCCTCATCCAAGCTTGGGGAGCTTTGTTGTGTGCCTAGTTCAGAGCACACTATAAAATCAGGTTACACAGCCAGTACCTTGTTTAAAACAAGAGTTCACACTACCAGTGCAACAGAAGAGCTTCAGAATGCCTCAAAAAAAGGATAGATCAGCTTTAACTGCCTCCTCACTCTTTCCAGAAAGATGAAACATTTTATTACAAGCTTCCCAGCAGGTCACTGAAACATTATCTTTATTTATACCTCAAAGTAAACATACAAACAGCCACTATAAATTTTATCAAACAGACAGGAGAGGGAGCTCTCTCTTCATCCCACTCGATTAGGAATGGATTTTGCTAAATTTATTAAAATCTAACCACATTTTTACTCTGTATCACATGTTCCTTACCCCTCTTTTGTCCTGGGACTGTCTCCCCTTAGCGAACCATCCCAGCTCAAGCATTCCTGTGTACCACAGAAAAATGTCTAGAAATTCAATACATACATCTGTAAGGCACATTTAATTTTAGTATAGTAAAAAATGAAGATGTAATTCCTACTGATGAAATTCTGCTTCCCTATGTACTGACACACACATAAATGCATGTGTGTCTGCACTGTAGGTATACTTCCATATTTTTCAACTTAAAATACCAAGCAAGTTATTTTTCCATGGTTACCATCCTTTCCGTATTCACAGATAATTTTGTATTAATCCTGAGACCCATCAATCTAAAAATTCTGGTATTTCCAAGTGCATTTTTAAGATAAATCCCTGAAATATCAAATCCACCAGAAATACATCCAGGCAAAGAAACCACAGCTGACAGAAACACAGGACAAAAGAAAAACACAGTAATCTTCATGTCTGCATGTTCTCACTGGTTTGATTTGAAATCTTATTGGAATGGGGTCTGGATTCCCATTCCCAAGCCACAATTTTGACAGCAGAAATGCTTGTATCAGCATCTGGATATAATGCTAAAAATCAAACTGCGAGTTGCGTCTGTCTCGCAAAGGCTGGATAATAAGATTTACTTAATCCATTTGAAAGAAAAAAAAATGGTTTTGTCCCCCAATTTGTTGCAACATCTGAAAGTTCACGAGGTTATGACCCCTCTTTAAGAAAGCATCTTCTACCACCTGCAAATACCCCAGGAAAGCAGTTGGAAACAATAAAACACGTGCTAGTTAAGCGTTTCCAGGGAAACAGTTATGCTCCAGCAATGGGAGGTTTCAGCCCCACAGTGGCTTTGTCTAAAGAAGACATGGCCCAGCTGTTACTGAATAACCATTGTTGTAGATCATTGGGAAATAACAGTCAGGGCACCAGAGAAGCCCTGTGGAAGTTTTATTTTCCTCGCTGCCAGAGGTACATGGGAGTGAAATGACAGAAGAACAACATAAACCAAAATATAGGGACAGGAAAGATACCAAAGCCAGCTCCTGGTTAAATACACACATATGTGTTGCCTTGTGCACTTTTAGGATGGTGATTTTTCTAATGCAACCTCCCCTCAGGGCACTAGTGGCAAATATTAACAGGAGTAATTAACTATAAAAAAGTTAGTTAGAAACTCAGAAAGTTTCAGAGCCTGAGGATGGAGTTACTCTTTGTGCTCAGAAGTGAATCAGCACACAGAACCCATTTTTTGTTCCTTACATCAAAGGGATGCAGCAACAGATTGGTCTCCTGCTCATTACAGGGTTTTCCAGAGCCACACAATGGTTAATTTCATTGTCTGGAAACACAGCATCAGAGTTTGCAGTGCAAATTTTCATTCCCTTGAACATGGAATTTGGCTGACTACACTCATTAATTGGCAGAGCAGAGTACATCATTTAACAAGGGTGCTCTTTCTGCAGGTTTTGTTTGAAACAGGGAGAGTCAAACCCTGGAGCCCAGCAGCCAGGGCAGAGCTCTCAGTAACAGCAGCAAAATTTCTGTATTTAGGAGAGTTTTTCCCTCGTATATTTATCAATTTGCTCACCCTACAGGGATTATTGGTGGCTGTGTTAAAGGGAGCATGCAGAGGGTGCAGCACAGCTCCAGTCCTTTCCCAGCACAGGCAGGGTGAGGTGACTGATGGGCTGAGCACAAGAAACACACAGAAATCACAGGGAAACTGAGATGTTCCATATTCCTTCTCCTAAATACAAGCTGATTCCTCTGGTGCTGCAGGGTGTGGTGAGGGGAAAATGTGGCTCTGGGTGTTCATTTCCCCTTCCCTTGTGCTCCATGAGCATTACAAAAAATGACAAGAATGAGTTGTTCTCTAGAAAGAACCTTTTCAACCTCTCCTGATAATCTGCTTAGCAAGGACACAAGCTGTTTCTCATTTGTTTATACTGTACAAGCAGTCACAGTGAGTCACATCTCAGGGAGACTTTTTTTTTTTTTGCATGGATTTTTCAAGAATTTGCTACAAAACATCCTTTCACTTGCAAAAGACAAAGGGAATCAAATAGTGGGCTTTAGTTCCCTTCTAAAGCACATTAAAGATTTTTCACAGCAAAAGACACTAAAGATTTGTTCCTCATCCTTCAAATTCTTTGGATCACTTAGTGTTGGCAAAAACAAGTCTCTTACAATGAAAACTCCACACCACAACTGAGTAAATTAATCTGAGGCTTTTATAGCCTCCTTTGCTGCTCACAAAAAGAGTATTAAAGTAGGTTAAAGTAGGGTATTTTTTCCTTTCTTTATTTCCTGTGCTTACTGTTTGGAATTAGAAGAAGGTTAGAAACTCTACAGTCCTCTCATTCATTTGTAATTTCTCCTCTTTTTTAAAGCCCTGCACAGTACAAGTCTATTCACAACCTGTGCCTCAAAGAATGCCCAATTTAAATGTAAAAATGCACAACAAGACATAACAAGTGGGAGAGTCATAAATGAGGTGAGAATTCCATGGACTGAAGGAGAGAGGTTTATACCAGAAGAACAGCCAAAGGGATGGTGATGGCCAGTGGAGAACACTCAGATTTTCCCTCCTTTCCTTCTCAATACCAACAATTAAACAAGAAAAGGGACAGAGAGAAGAGGTGATAGAAAACAGATCATTGCCACTTGATTACAAGTAGAATCTGTGCTGAGAAGGGAAAATTACAGTTGTTCCAGTAGAGACCAGACCAAAGTAAGGGAGTTGGGCAAGGCACAGAAATTCAGAGGAGAGGTGCTGTTCTCAGTCCCAGCTGACTGTGAGGCATCCAAAATGCAGCCTCTGGAAGCCAGGGTGCCACTGGGAATACAGAGTGTCAGAACCAAACAATACTGAAATTATCAATATTATTATCTAGTTTTCTTTGAGTTATATCTGATCTTTCTGCAACAGAATCTTCTTCAACTTCTTACTCAAAATTCAATTTAAAATATTACACAGAATAGCAGAAAGGAAACATTTCTCTCTCTTCTTCAACCTGGATAGAAGTCACAGACTGGGAAATCTCTGCAGGCAAGTGTGATGTCTTTATAGCAATCTCACAATTACCTGTAGAGATTCCACAATCTGGCATCTTTGTGCACATTAATTATAAACTATTCACTTCTTCAGCACCTCTGCTGAGCTGAGCTGAATTCCATCCAAATTGCCCAAGTAGCATGGAGCTGACTGCAAGCTTTTTGCTTAATCATTTTCATGAGTCAAAAACTGAAAAAAAAGCATCAAACCTACATAAATTAACCAACTGGACACTGGAAAAAATAATAAAGGACAAAGTTATTATAGGCTATTTCTCAGCTATGAGGGTTTAAAGTCCATTACTAGGCTACACCTCCTGTTAACTGAGCTGAATCACAGCTGGGTTTTCATGGGTGACCAGCTCATGCAGCACTCAATGAGTTCAGCTTTTTTAAAGTGATGATGCTCTGAAGAACTGTTCAGCTGATGAACAGTCTCATACCAAGCTCTGGACACAGTGGAAGCAAGAATTAGCCACTTTGAAAGAAGAGAATACCCAGCAATGCAAGCCTTCATGGGAAAAATAAAGTAACTTTTCTTTTTGTCATTAAAAACATTCTTAGAAATTATATTAGTGAGGTTTTAGCTCATCCTACTGCAATGACACAGAACAAATTAATTGGACAAATATTTCTCAGGCTCAGAAAGATGTTTGTGAGACACCCAGGCCTTCATCCTGCTCAGAAATGCATTCCCAGTCACTGCACTAGAACCTGTGCCTACACACTGCAGGAAACTCACTCCACCTGCCTAACCCTTACACAAATTGTGGCTGGAAGACAATTTGGCATGAAGGGACACCAATGGTGACGCTGAGCTTTTTGTGCAAGAACACAGAGGAAGCAGGATCACAGTTTCACCAAGCTGCAAGTGACAGACCTGGACCTGCTCAGTTCATGCTCTGCTGGAGGACTCCCAGACAACACTTGGCCCTTGGAAGAAGAGCCCTCATAATCCACTTGCTTCCTGCTCAGAAGTCAAATAGCCTCAAATATCAGTCAAATAGCATCAAATATCAGTCAAATATCATCTTTTCATCTCCTTGGGATGAAAAGTTGCCACTCAGGCTGTGCCTCAGCTCCTGCAGGCACAGGGGAAGAAGCCAAGCTGCCTCTTTCTCAGGGCTGCAGCTCTGCCAGCAGCTGCAAGGGAAGGGAGCAGTGCAGAAGGGGAGAGTGTTTTCCAGTGCAGCAGTGTTATTCCAGGGGGAGGCACAGAAACCTGATTCCACTTGGGTACAACAGCGCTCTTGGAAGGGTTTGGGCTCTCATTACAAAACTCCACAAAATCCAGCAGCTGTGCTCCACCCCTTACTGTAAAGGATCAGTGATTTCCACACTCTTTATTACTTCCTCGTTTTACATCTCCTCTGTTCTCCCTGTTTACAAGAAATAAATCCTTACTCTGCACACCCTTGCTGCATTCCCAGTTTCCCAGCACTTGCCAGCAAACCACTACTCCTCCAGAAGAGTCAGCACCTTTATTCTAGATTGGAATGTACATAAAGACTGAAATAAGGCCATGAATTTAATCTGTTCTTCTCAAACAAGTGTTAATTGACAAATGACGAGGGCAAGCATTTGCAATACCGTGATTACAGCTGATAATTGTGCGTGTGGGTACAACTGACTTGTCAGCATCTGCAAATAAAACCTGTGGTGACATCCCAGAATAACTCCAAACAATGGCAAAGCCCCACTCATTTCAGTACCAAGTTTGTTTCAACATAAGCTTTATGTATTAGTTCTGGACTGGAGGCAAAAGTTGGAACAAATGCATTGTCCCCAGTCAGACCCTTACAATTTATCCTTGTTTTTATAGAGCCAACTCGCTCTTGTCTACAGAGTCTTCACTGCTTGAGTAACTCATAAAATGCTGTGCAATAAAATCATCAGTTACCTTGTATGATATTTAAAAATTTATCTGATGACTCCACTCAAATATGTGAAATCCCTCTTCAATTATTCAGCCAGCCCAAGCCCTGCAGAGACAGAGTGCCACACATTCCCAAACTGCTGCTGATGAATGAGATGGAACCTGTCCTTCCATTTGGATTGATAAAAAATGCCCCAAAAAGAAGCTGTGCTGGCAAATCCAGTCCTGAGAAAGAAAGCAAGCTTCATTCCAAGCACTGACTCAAATCAGGCTAATCTCAAATTTTAATCCCTTGATTATTTTATGTGATTTTCTGCTTATGACTGTTCTGGTTAAGAGGCTCTTTTGGTTCATCTTGTATGCTTGAAGTTTCTGACACCATTTTCAATCCTTCTTCTCTTCATCCTGCCAGAATTACCCTTCACACCTTCACCTTCAGAATGCTGCCATTGCATTCACCAAAACAAAAGAAAATAGGAGAAAAACAAATTTTCCTGCAAGTTTCAAAAAACTGTAGTAATTACACCAATGACAATAATGTACACTTATTATTTGCTGGATAAAATCTTGCCTCAGTGAAATCAAGACAAGTTTTTGCATTCTCTTCCATGGGATTACTCCAGAAGCCTTTCATCCTTTCTCTAATGACTTCTTTCCATCTCCCTATTTAGGAGCAAATCTTTTAAACAAGACATACAAATGAGCACTAAGGCTAGGGAACTAGTTGGAGCCCAGCATGCTGCAAGAGTGGAAAATTAAATAGCACAGACTAAAAAAAAACCCTATTTTGCAGAACAGAAAGAAAATTCTTAAACATTTTCCACCAGCAAGGAGAGTGTGCAAACAGGTAACACAAGGTGCAGCAAGTCACCAGGGAATGGGGAGCTCTTTTCCTGGTGAGCTGCCCAGGTTTCAAACATTGATTCTCTCTTAATTACTGATTAAAAAAAAAATCAGAATCTTTACTTTTAGCAACATGCAGAGCTGGAGCACCACCTTCTATTAATCCAACTCCAAATGTAAGCAAAATTCCATTATGTCTGAACTTTTCATTGAAGGTTTGCATTGAAAATTACAGTACCAAAAAAAATTTGAAGACTCATAATTTGATCTTTGAGCTGAAAGTTCTAAATTCTCTTTGAATCAGTCTTGCACTCATTCCATAATCTCATTATATGCATGGAAAAAGGGGGAAAAAAAGAGGGGGGAAAAGAGGAAAACAAGAGGAAAAACAAGAGGAAAAACAAGAGGAAAAACA
>JAHXMQ010012337.1:26179981-26259765 GCA_020466415.1 Ammodramus savannarum pratensis
AAAAAAAGGAGAAAAAAAAGAGGAAAAAAAAGAGGAAAAAAAAGAGGGAAAAAAAAGAGGGAAAAAAAAAGAGGAAAAAAAAAAAGAGGGAAAAAAAAAAGAGGAAAAAAGAGGAGCACTTGTGTCCATCAAGGCTGAAGAGCTGAAGATTCAAACACTTAAAAGTTCAAGATTCAAACAATTCAAAGTGCCAGGGCTGAGGCTGCCTGGGTGCACTTGCTTCATCCCCTCATGAGACAGAGTTTAAATTCCAGGATTACAGGTGTTGGAGCAAGATTAACATTCTTTTACCACAAAGCTTTTATGCACCACAGATAAGGGAAATGGCAATCCAGCCTTTCAGGAACTTGGAGAACCTTCTCACTCACAGGGAAGCTGTGAGGCAGAAAAACATCTGACCTGTGCAGGGACCTTCTGTACTATTAATCCACATTTATCTACCCTGTTGTTGTAGGCCTTGTCTAAATTCCTGGCTAGAAATGGTCCCCCACTCCTTAGGAGCCTCTGCTTCAGCACACATTTGGAGGCCTAAATTTGCAGAAATCCTAATCTGAGAGCATCCTCCACCCACAGCAAGGGCCTGCTTTCAGTGCTGTGCCAAAATGGCATTTTCCTGAGAGCCAGCACTGCATGCAGGGCCAAAAAACACCAAACAAGAAGGGCAGCTGCAGGAACTGACCCCCAAAGCTGTAACTCTTTTGTCACCAATAGAAGGCAACTGAAGCACTACAAAAGAAACACAAAGAAATCAGAATTTTGCCCAGTGCAGTGTTTAGTAGCCTGCCACACATGAACCAGCAGAAATGATGCATCTCCTGTTCCTCGTGCCTTCTCCTTTCCCTTCACCTTCCCAGATCTGCAACAGATGAGGAAGTCTGGTCATGTCTGTGTTCATCTGGAGCTTTGTTCAGGACTTTCTGCACCACCTGATGCCTCCTTTTGTCTGGCAAATGCTGTGGAAGTGGCTGAGCAAACATAATGAGCCCACCTGCCAGGCCTGCCTCTGGTTTGTTCCAGCAGCAGCTCGGTGCTCCTGGGGATTTTCTGAGCAGCTCCCCCTCCAAGGCTGCTGGGATTGACTGCAGAGAGAACCCAGCAGCTCCCCAGCAGTGATGGGCAGGGCTGTGCTCTCTGGCTTTAGGGACAAGGTAAGGAAAGCAGCTGAGCCCTGCACAAACCCTGATCCCAGCACATGCCCTGGTGTTTGCTGGAGGGCTCGGGCAGGGCAAGGATTCCCTGGAATTGCCTGTGGGCCCACAGCTGCCCCTCCAGCAGCCAGAGGCTTCCAGTTGGTTCCCCCAAGCTTCAGTGTGCTGTGCTTGCAGCAAACCACCATGAAACACACAGGGAAGCATCTTTTTTATTGTGTCCTGCAGGTAAACACCTCCAGGAAGTAAAACCTGATGTTTTACTTCATCTCCCAGAAAACTTCTGTACAGCTTTTGTCCACAGCAATCTCTCAAAACCTGCTTTTTTCCTAGTTTTATCAGATGTTTCCAGTACATCCAACTTTTTTGTTTGCAGTTCTGGCACTTTCTCCCTAAACAGAGATTTAGTGCCCAGCAGGAAGGCAGGGTTTGGTTAGAGCTCCCTAGCCAGGTGTGCCACTCTGGCTTGAGGGTGCTGCTCAGCAGAGTTCCAGGAGCAGTGAAGGAGGTAAGTGCAGGAGCTGAAGAAACAAGCACATCATTTTCAGATGTTTTACATAAATGGTTTTTGTTCAGAAGTCAGAGAACTCCCTTGAATGGGTATTTTATTGTATTCCTAACTATTCAAGGGGAGCCAAATAAGCTGAACCAGAAAGAACAAGTCTGCTTTATCAGCTCACACCCAGACTGGAGCATGCCAAAGATCACCAAATAAACCAGGGTTATTCAGCAAGTTGCTTAATAATAGTTCTCTCAGAAAAGATGCAGAGAGAACCTAAATGTTTTAATGACAGATATCCACAGCACCAGGTGTCTGTGGAATTTTGCCATTTTTTCCTGTGTAGGACATTCAGGGAAGAAATGTAGCTGACATGAACCCACTTGCAGGCCTAACCTGGATGGCTGTGAGTTGGCTTAATCTCAGCTGGCAACTGTGAGCAGTTAATAACTCTCTCACAGTTGTAGCTGGGATTATGCTAAACACAGCAATTTCTTGGCTCTAATGGATTAGGAGACCTGCATGGCACCTTCAGTGCAGACCCCAGGGACACTTCTGCAGTGCACAGACCCCAAACACAGCACACACACAGGATGAACCCCATGGCTTTATCCAGGCAATACACCAACCTCTAGGCTTTGCCTTGCTTCCTCCAGCCTTCCCAGCCTCCCTGCAGCAGCAGCACAATCTCTTCACTAACTGTGCTCACAGCTCTTGCTGAAGTCACATCCCATTTTGCCCACCCTGAAACTGTCACTTGTCTAAATATCTCCTGAAGCCAGGGATTTAGCCCTCAACCATAGGGCTGGCAATGACTTATCTGTGTTCAATCCTTTGCATCTGCAATTTTTTTAGGATACACACAGTTATGTGTCCAGACTTTTCACCAGTTCGAAGGCTGTTGTTCCACCAGAACCACCCTCTATGCTGAATTTTCCATTACCCAAAACAATTACAATCCATTTTCCCCATGTTTATGACCTTGGTAACATCCCAACTCACACCAGTCAGGACTCTTGCAACTTGCCTGCAGTTGAAGATTCCCTGCTCAAGAGGAACAATCCCAAGATGCAGAAATCAATACAAGATTCCCATTAGCATTAGATGGCTCTAGTCAGCCTGTGGATACATAGCAGAAAGAAATATTATATACAGCCAGAGCACATAAAATATATTTATTACACCCCAGTTTTGTGGCTGAAAGCTCCAGATGGCCAATCCTTAGAGATACATGCCTAAGTTTTATTTATGTGTGAGATTCCAGGGAGAATCTGTAGCCTGCCAGAAAATATTCCTGTTTTATACCAGGGATCAAAAGAACCTGCTAAAAAATGGCTCACTCTGATGTACAGAAGTTGATGCTCAACAAGGCCAGGTGTGACCTGAGTTCTTTTTAGTCCAGCAGAATTTTAGAAGAAAATTGTTCTGAGATAAAATTCCCTGGCTGAAACAGCTCTGGTGAAAGGACACCACTGCTGCCTCAAGAACTGCTAAGAGAAGTAGCCCTGATGTAAAAGTGTTGCTTGAGCAGAACATTTATATGGATTTAATCTCATTCTCATTAGTCACCTGACACTCCCCTGCCCACTGTAATTATCTGTCTTCCATACCCAAAGCTGAAGTTTGTGAAAATATCTGTGACTGCAGAGTATTTTAGGACAGACCACGTGTGCCATAAAAGCAGTAACAACACAAGTTACCAGTTAAACACAACCAGGGCACCCCTGTGGGAAGAGCAGCTTCATTAAATCAGTCAGTCTGACACATTTTAGATTATTTCTTTTTAGGCCTGAAACAGAAATACAAATCCCAGCTGTCTCCAAAATCATTGACTTTCAGACAGAAGTGGGCAGAAGCAGAAGTGCTGATGTCTGAGGGCTGGGATGACAACATGCTGCTTAGGTGGGGTGTGCAATTGCTCTCAGTTCACCCAGACCTCCAGCAAATGGACAAACATCCCTGGCACACACCCATCCAGGGGGCACAGCAGGACCATCAAGGCTCAGGGCTGGAAGTAGAGGATTCCTTTCCAAGGCAGTGTTTTCTCCCAGCACAAGTGTGAGAAATGGGACAGTGACATTAGGTCTGCAGTTCTCAGTGCCAAGGGCTGCATTTGAAAGCCCACCCACGCTGGCACAGGGCTGGAGCTCCCTCTGAATTTCACAGCTCACACACAGCGAATTTGCAGACTCGCCCTGCTGCAGGCCTGCATCATTTCCTGCCCTTCTGAGAAGCAGAACACACTTGCTGACTAATTTGTGCTCAACTATTCAGCCACCAAAGAACAGCCTTGAAGAGCTAAAAAGTAAAACTTGCACAAGATGTAAAATGCTCTCCAGCAGTGCTACCCGGAGTGATTCTTGGTAATAGTTATTCTTAGCATTTCTTAGATAAAAGTATCAATTTCCTTAAAAAACTGAGCACATTAAGTTGGAGTTTCTTCTTCCTACTACACTGACCTTGTTAAGATTCAACATTTGAAATTTAAAATTAAAAAATGGCAAGCAAAACCACTGCAGAGTTTTTGATGTCGCAGATACTGCATCAGGAACTGATTGGATAATAATCACTCACCATCAGTTCCTAATGCATTGCCTTCAGCATCTAAACCAGCATCCAGGAGCTCCTCACAGGAGCAGCTGCAATATTCTGATGGTGACACAGGAGCCAAATGTCATCCCACCAAAACCTTGACAGCTCTCCTGCAAAAACACAGCTTTACCTCAAGGGGGAAATCTAAAGGTACTGGCGCTGTTGAGTGGGACACCTCACTCCTTCCCAGAGCAGGGTGCTGCCAGACCTGGAACCAGATTGGGAGAAAAAAAATGGAAGGAAAAGAGTTTTGTCCTTTCCTCAGGTGGTTACTTCAACAATGTATTCTCTTCATACAAGACTTACAAGACATACCTAAAATTTAAAGATAGTGAAAATGGCAAGAGCCACTTCTGTCCAAAGGACTTTCCAAATTATTTGAAATTATTTCAAAGTATTACAAAATTATTTATAATGTGCTTTGTATTATTATAATACATGGACAAAAATGCACCTATGGATTTGTATGTATGTTTGCATGAGAAATGAAAAAGCAGAGAGGAAGCCTTTGTTTGCTGATGGAGCAGGAGCCACGTGGAACTGGAGCACAGCAAAGAGCAGTGTGGAACACTAACATGCACCAGTTCCCTCAGGGACTGAACAAAGCTATCCCATTTCAATGGGGTGGGACACCTGGGCAAGTGGAAAATATTATTTTGACAAACCTTTATGGCTCTTTAGCTTCCTGTGTCTCCAAAAGAAATCTGAGCCTCACCTTCAGAGCACAGCCCTCACCACCACAGTTTCTATTCACAGCACAATTTTCCAGCTAAGATTGGCTCAGAGCACAGCACCTGGAGCCTCCAGTACATCCAGGGATATGTTGGAGATTTTGTATCTCCATTCTGAGCATCCCAGCCCACATGAATTTGTGACCTTGAAGCTGAAGGAAGCAGCAAGACATCAATTCTATCACAGAACCTGCTGGTACCAACTGCTCCAAAAGACAACCTGGCAAATCTTACCTGTGTCTGACAGACAGAACATCATCTCCACAGCTCTCTGAGGGGCAAGGGGATGTCTCAGCACATAATTAGCACATAGCAGAGTCAAAGACATTGTTTTATTCATTATTCCTATTCAGACCTGAAGCTCAAATATTAAATGCAACCTCCTGGCTGTCTCCATGTGAGTTTTACCATTTCTTCTACACAGAGATGAGTCTGGCCACAAGCTTTGAATAAGAATGAGGATCTGGAACTCATCTCAATCCCACAAATTGTCAGCATTTTTTAACCAAAGGCATGTTCATTATGTTCCATTGCTAGGAAGTTAAATGGGTATTCAGATCCTCAATCCCTGTATTTGGAGATGAGAAGTGCTAGCACAGGTGCACAGGCTAAATCCTCAGAGTGAACCATTCCCCAGAGAGAGGAATTTGCATATGCCAAGGTGTCTGGAGGTGCCTCTGAACGTGCAGAGACATGGAGCACCTTCCAGAGCAGGAAACATGGCTGGGGGCAAGAGGAATCCCAGGAGTGAGACAAGGAGCCTGAGTAAGCAGATATTGTCTGCAAGGTTGGAGAGGTAAGTGCCAGTTTCACAGCACTGCAGCTCAGGCAGTGACTCTGAACTCATTCCAGCCCCACTGGAAAATCCACACCTTGCTTTGTCTGGGAACACATGGAACTGGGACCTACACATCCATACAGAGCCTGGATTCCTGCACATGGAGATCCACACTGTCTCCAGCTGGCACTAAGGCTCCAAAGGAAACCAAAGTGGCTTTAGCCCCTTTTTTTCTCCTTCCTGGGAAAATAATTCAAGGCTACCAAGACTTAGATACACTGGTCTTTCACTATCTTTTCCGCTGCTATTGCCTATCATTTTTTAACAGTTGTATTAAAGGGGAAACACACCAAACATTCTTATTTATTGCTTTACTTACTTTGACCTTTACTACTGCCAAAAATGCATCCAGCACATCATTCATGAGTGAATGGCATCGTTCCACAGACCAAGCACACCAAGTGTGAGGAATAACTGCTGTAGAAAGGACCTAGCAGTCCAAAGGACCTAGCAGTCCAATTCCAAAGGATTGAAAAAGCCTCATTACTCCTTGTAAGTTTTATCTAAATTTACAAGACTTGAAGGTGACTATATCACTTGACAGTAGTTCTGAAGTGCTCTGAATTTTGGCTTGTTAGATAAATGCAGTTATCTGTGCGGTTCAATGTGTAGTTCTGACTTGTCAGTTGTGGGGAGTAGGACTGGCAGCTCTGACCCTTTGGCCCACAAAAGAATGAGCATTTTATTATGGATATCTTCAGATGCTGATCAGCCTAAGCAGAAATGCCGTGAGAAAGCCAATGGGTGGGAAGACTGAAGGGAGCTGATGTCATGGAGTTCATACTGTAATCTAACTCTAGATTGTTTAGGCCTCCCATCTCTCAGGCTCTTCTCCTCTTCCTGTTTCTAGGAAAGCAAAGAGCCTCCACCCTGCTAATGATTCCCCAGGGGAGGCGGTGTCAGGAGGCAGCACTTGCTGCAGCAGAGGAGCCACGGCTGCTGCAGCGCACGGCACGGGCTGTGAGCAGCCACAGCCCAGCGAGATCAGGGGAATGAAGGGGGAGGAAGGAGCCTCCTCCCCGGGGAATGCAGCTGATTCAGGGAGGGAGGGAACAGCTTCGCAGGGAAAACAAACCATGAGCTTCTCAGAACCCCAATAATGGCCATGCACTCTCCAGGGAGGGTTTGCAGAAAGATGGGAAGAAACATAAACAGAAAGATGTGTGGTTGGAAACACCACTTGAAAATGACATTTCACAGCGAAATGTAAGGGCAGAGTGTTGCAGAAGGTGATGGGGTCCTCACACTTGGTTTTTCCACAACATTTTTGCCTCCTCCTCCCTGCTGAGTGCTCATGGCCAGCTTCAGAGCTCCCTCACTGAAACCTCTCTGAGAAAAGGGATAGAGCCAAAAAACCCTAACCATTTACTCCTCCATATTTTTTCCGTCTCCTTTCACACTTCTATCCCAGTTCAGCTACTGCAGTGAGAGGCACAGGAAAATGGCATTAACTCTATTTCTCCTTATTTCCCTTATTCTCACTGCCAAGAGGGTAATCAGCAGTTCTTGCCCTGGGACCCCTTTGCCCCCCCAGAAGGAAAGGAACCTTTCCACCACTCCCTGGTTCAGGCTCTGCCAGAGCACAGTGTGCAAATGAGACGCTGCACTTTAACCACAGAGCACCACATCCACTCACGACAGGACAACCTGGGAGAAAAATGAAGAGAGAACAAGCAGAAAGCATTTGATAAAGCATTAATTAAATACTAATGTGGCTAATCTCCCCCTCTGCTCTCACTGCTTTTGAAGCAATAGAAACCAGACTGGTATTTCCTAGGAATCTCTATACAAACAAAAAATTATCTGAGGTAGGCATTCCCTATGACAAAACTTATCTTCATGATAACAGAGCAAAGATCCAACAATTCACCTGGCAGCAACTAAAACAAGGTGCAAGTACAAAGTAAAATCAGAGGTAGTTTTTTTTCCCAAATGCTCTCCAACAATTTGTAGCTCATTAATTCCCTAAGACATATGTTTCCACGCATTTAGCATCCCTAAAAAATTGGTTTTTCACAAACCTGTCCAATATTCCCCCAAACCCACCTAAATTGCAGTGTCCATAAAGCCTGAGGCAAGGACTGCTACAGATTTACTACATGTAGTAATGGAGATTCACTTCTTTTTGTACCTCTGCTCAGTAGAGGTTCCTTCAAGCTTTACCTTAGTTGAAAATCTATTAACTGAGTGTGCATATGAAAAACAGTAATTCCTTCCAGAAGCCACATACATTGCACCACACTATTCCATAATTACTGCTTGAAATGGGAGAAATAACACAGAAACAACAAAACATTGGTGAAGGAGGAAACCTTGGCAATGAGGAAAGAAAATAAGGTGACTGTGGTGAAACAGGTTATGGAATCAAAAGAGAAAATCTGCAATTCCTCCTTTAAGGACCCAAAGACTCCCAGATAACTTTACACATCCTCTGAATTTTGGCTCAAGTATCTCAGCAAGTAAAGGATGTTGTAAATGACAGCCCCCCTGTCCCCTGACTGCATGCTCAGAAATGTTCAGATGCCACATTTATTCCATCAGGTTCATGCAATCAGTCCCACCCAAAGCTGAGCTCCAGAGATGCCCAGTGCAGGCTGTGAGCAGCGAGCATGGAGGTCCATGGGCTCCCAGCTTTGGTTAATGCACCTCCCACTCGTCCCATTCCTCAGCACAGACAGGGAAGAGCACAAAGCTGTCCACCCTTCTGGATGACTCCACAGTCCTGATGGAGCAACAGCTCTGGGCACACACTGCAGCTTAGCCACCCACACACATAGGTTAATGCACTTTTTGATGATTCATAAACCCAGATCTAAGAGCAGAATCAAGGCTTTTGTTCATTATTTTGGAATGAAACATCAACTAACATTTTTTTACAGATGACTGTCAAGGCAAAATCCTGGACTGCAGAGTCCTGCTTATCTGAAATTATATTCAGCTACGCCCTTCAAGGCAAAGCCATATCTATTAAAAGAAATACAGAAAATCCCAAAATCACAATCCTGGAACGTTCAGCTGTGTACTGTACTCCATGCAGTTCACTCTGTTCAGATTTTGCAAAGATCCTCCATACAAAAAATGCTATTCCTGTGCTACATAATCCCTACTCACTAAGGACTTGTTAAGGATGGATTTGTAAAGTCTTAACTGCAAATTCTTCTGCTTTGGGGTGTCCTTGCTGAGTCTTTAATAACAAAGCTTTGAAGTTTAATTACTCTCTTAGCAGCTGCAACCATTATAATGGAGATATATATACAAGGTGAGTAATAAGGTTGTAAAGTAGGAGTTAACTTTAAACAAAAAGGGAAAACACGAGGAAAGTTTTATTCATCAATGGCTTTGACAAAATTAACTTCAGAGTCACACACATCAAGGCCAACTGCCAAATCAGCAGAATCTGCCCCCTTGCTCCTTCCAGCAAATTCTATTCAATGCCTAATTATGAGAGGCAGAGTCAAGGGGGGCAGGGTGCAAGAAAACCCACCAGTGCCAATTCGCTTTGCTGCTAATATAATGGAAAAAACATGTGCAGAGCAGGCACCCAGAAGAGGAGCTGCCCACTACATCCTGAAGGAAGAGTTACATCAGCAGGGACAACACCACACTGGCACAACTCCTGTGCTGTGCAGAGCCAGAGTGAGACACCTTGGCCACAGAAAACTGCTCTGACATAAAGATATATTGCCATGCTCCCTTTTTCAGGGAAAGGGGAGTGATTAACAACCCATGTGTCAGCTACCAAGGGAAGCATTTCCAGAATATTTGCTATGATTGATCAGCTTCTTTGACCTCCCCACCGTACTGAGATACCCTCGGAGCAAAACTGTTCGTGTTTGCAAAGGGAACACAAAGGAAGGCACTGGAAATGCAGACCCAACCAGAAATCTCCTTTTCCGTCATTACTGTTGTTTGCCTGATGACACAGACACAGTTTTGGGTGGTAATGTACACAGACATAAGTAATATCCCATCTGGATGCATTTTTCTTACTCTGCTTATTTGGTATATACACCATATAAATACTAAACTTATTTTTTTCCTCCTGCCATTTTCCAATCCATTGTGGCAGCCATGTTATTTTTAAATATATATCACACATTCTATTGGTTCTCATCAATGTATATTATAGATGAACACTCACATTTATAACTACACCCCTAAAAAACAATGCTGAAAGAAGGTTAAAGTTGCAAAGTCCAGGCTCCAAATGTCATGAAGTGGCAAGATTCAACTTGTATATTTTACACAATTAGGAAAAAAGTTGTTTCTACCTCAATG
This sequence comes from Ammodramus savannarum pratensis, assembly GCA_020466415.1. Classification (NCBI taxonomy): domain Eukaryota; kingdom Metazoa; phylum Chordata; class Aves; order Passeriformes; family Passerellidae; genus Ammodramus; species Ammodramus savannarum. Next base: position 26,190,068 of record JAHXMQ010012337.1, read on the forward strand.
GTGACTACAGAACATGAAGGGGAAAGACATCAAAGTTTTTTAGAACCCTTTGATCCAAATAGCTGGTGCAATATAATGCCCGCTATCCATCAAAAAAAAAAAAAAAAGTTCATCACTTTTATTTTTTTTTCTAACAAATTCTCCCAATGTCAGGTATTTTAAGAAAACTGGAGCGTTTTTTCTTTCTCAGTGCAGTACCTACAGTTGATAGGGTACTTGTAAATTCTGAGAGACAAAACATGATGGTAGGACATGGTTTTAGCCAATTTATCCTGACTTTATAAACTAAACCCCCCACTCTTTGCCATCTAAATACATCATGTCTGGTGTTTCACCAGAGGAAAACACTAACAGAATTTAGAAAATGTCATCTAAATATTTCTGTAGAAAATCACAAAAATCATATTCTCATTATTTGATGACTTCACTTTACTTCCAATCTCCCTCTACATCAAGATACTTCAGACAGCTTTCCAAACTCACTGGTTGAGAAGCAGAATTTATCATCTCCCCAAACCATTCATTTTAGGCTCCAATAAAAGTACAGGGTCATCAGTGATGTGCTAGATGATATCCCATCCCTGAGGCTGCTAAATCAACAAGCTCCAAATCAGCCTGGCCAGAGAGCAGCAGATTTAGAAGCTGTGCTGAGAGCCCACGAGCACTGCAGGGCTCCAGGAGCTGCCTGTGCACTGTGCTGGCTGCAGCTGCAGCCAACGACAGCCCCGGCTGCCTGAGCCAAAGCCCTTACGCAGATGCACTATTGGAACTTGGAAATTACATGGAGAAACAGCTAAGGCTCATGAAACTCCAAAACATTTCTGCTTCGACCAGTGTGGTCAGCAGGGCTGTAATTTCTGTGAATCCAGTATTTGGGCTTCTTGGAATTTACCAGCCCTGCTGGCAGAGCAGTCACGTCTTGTAACTTCCATGTGGGCAGGAATGAGGCTAGAGGAACTTCCAAGCTCCCCAGGGCAGAGGAGGAACTGGCAAATTCAGTTTGACAGATACCTGGTGTTGGTGGGGCTCTGCCAAAGCCGTCGGGAAGCAGCTCCCGGCTCCTGCGGCTCGCAGCTCTGCACTGCTGGAGTGGCAGGGAGCTGCGCTGCAGGGGCCACGCTCCCCCGGGGCAGAGAGGGAATGGCTGTGCTGGGAGCAAAGCGATGTTCTTGGCTCCGTGGCTACAGGGCAGCAGAACTTCCCGAGAAACCCAACTGCAGGTAGTCCGGGAACATCTGTGACAAAAATTGTACCTCACACAAAATAAAACAGACACCAGAGGAGCTGGCAACTACTTCACATTCCAGCCTCAGAGAGGTTCTGCAAGGCTTGATGAAAGGTGAAGATGGCCCCAAGCACAGAGCAGTTGTTTGCTCCTGTGCTGAGTGTTCTTCTGTTTGAGATATCCCACACTACCTGCTGAACTAAAATCTAAATGAGAAGCACTGAAACAAAGTAACACAAGGGCAGCACTGAACCCTGGAGAGCCAGGTGGGGTTAGGAGGATGGGACAAATGGGATACCTGGATATGCTGTACCTTGTGATGTGGCACAAAATACCCCACACAAAGGGACAGATGTAACAAAATATTCAGGAAAACAACACCACTCCTGGATATGTTGTAGCATGTGATGTGGGGCAAAATATCCCACATAAAGGGACAGATGTAACAAAATATTAACAAATTACTGTTTCACTGTTGGTTCATATGTAGCAGCTTCAGCTGTTGTGTGCTTCAGTCTAATCCTCTATGCTCAGAAGTCTGATAAGGTTTAAAGCCCCAGGCTGTCATTATAAGAATATCACGTACATCAGTGTGATGGATTATGAGTTAACATCTATATTCATTAACAACTATATGAATTGACATGATATGTTATTCTCTGCCTGTAACTGGGTAACTGGAGTTATCCCTGGAAGTTTCCATCCAACTTGCCTCCAAGTGTCTATAAAATCACTAAGCAGCTTCTGCAGAGCATCTGCATCTCTCTCCATCAAAATCCAGCATCAGACACTACAGTCAGCCTCTGAATTCAACCTGATTCAGGACAGACCAAAGAATACCCTGCCCAATGGAACTGAACCACAATGTCTAATCTTACCTTAATAGGAGTATTCCTTGGAAAGGAACAGCCATGGAGATCAAACATCAGCCCACCAAGGAGAAGACTTTGCCTCATTCACAGCAACTCAGAGAAGGCCAGGACTTTCTGGAGTGAAGTCTCTGACTGTGGACTCCAGCACCATGCTCTGACTTGCTGGCTCTGGGTTCAGAGGGGCTCCTCCTAGCTCCTAATCCCAGAGATAACCTGCAGCACCTGCTCTGTGCAGCTGACAGAGAAGCCTCTGCAGAAGCCATGGAAGCAGAGCAGGTGCCACCAGAAAGGCCCTCACCCAGCTGCAATGGCTCTGTGTGTGTGTGAAGGTATGTTCATGTTCACAGCTCTGTCCACACTTCCAGGGCTTCTGCACCCACCAGAACTGATTTTTGTCTTCCAAGCAGCAGTGCTTTCACTAAGAGCAGAACAAAAGAGACTGTAGGAAACATGAAGAGGAAGGAGATGTGCCCCCACAAGCATGGATAAAGGGAAGCTTGATTCAGCAGTGCTCCTTAGACTCTGCCTATTACACTGAGTTCCCCAGCAGAAGTCCAACCTCTCATTTGGGTCTTTGAAGACTGCACAGGCAACAAACATTGATGAAAACTCTTTGCCATCAATATTATCTGTACTTCTCATTTTATCTGCACTGATAGTAATACACACCAAGAAACTTTTCAACAAGAGCCTTGCAAACCCTTCCCCTCTGGATCTCCCTCTTTCCCCTCACAATATCCATTGCCATCTCAAGACACACACTGGAGTAACACAGCCCCTCCCAGAGTCCCTTGTGGGGCACTCTGGGAACCTGAAACACTCTGATATTCCCAGAACCTGAACCTTAAGACAAGTGGTTGTATTTAGGATTCCTAGTCCTGCCAGACTCAGATTCTTTTCTTGAATTTGTCTTACACAACTTTAACCAAATGGAAACAGAAACCATATTTTGTACAGAAGATGAAGATAGAGCAGGAACCTCAGAAACACCACACCAGGACAGAAAAGTTTAACCCTCACTAAGCAGCCCTGTGCTGCTAAGATCCCAAGGAAAGGCATCTCTGTAGGCATTCCCTAACATTGTGCTTCCCATAATATCAGAGAGGGACTGGTAATGCCTTTGGAAAGGCAGCTGCTGAAGCCTCACACAGACAAAATATTTGTAGGTAGCAGCTTGCTACATGACTTATTTAACTTATTCTTTTCTCCTTCAAGCCATGTTAAAGAGGCAAACTGACTTAAGGGGTGTGGAGTTATTACCACAGTTTAAGCAAAAGGAAAATTAGTTTAATTGCATATATTAGACTATGCTGGCACTCTCCACAAAGACATTATCCCCCTTTTTAAGGTGAGCCTGCTCAGACAATTCATAATTTTAGTCCATTTCATCCATGCACTCCTTCCTTCATGAACTAGAGCAGAAGACTTTGCAAAAGTAGAAGTGAAGAGGATTAATGCAGCCTGCAGGGAAGAGTTCTCTGCTCTGGCTGAGGATAACCTTGGACAAACCACCAATCCAGCAGTTCCAGACCAGGGCAACTTGGGCTGTGGCTCCCATCGCCTCTTCTCCACCGCTGCCCTGACATTTGAGCTGTAACCACGCAGTCCTTCCGGAAATATTTGCACGTTTCTGTTTGCCCTCCAGCCAACATCCTGCGAGCCCTGGAGACAGACCAGTGAGCGGGTGGTGCCACTGGAGGGCAGCACCACATTTCCAGATCCTTTTCCTGATCTCCCAGAGGAATGAGTTTCATCGGATTCCAGCAGCACGGATCCACAATTTACCACTTCGACTCAAGACTCTCATAAAAGCCTTCTTTGTTTTACAGCAAGCACGGTGATACCGTTCAATTCCCCACTTCGCTGTGCATTTTTCTTTGAGAAGTTTGGAGAATCCCTTAGAGCAGGGTTCAGAAGGAACTCAGCTGATCTTTTTAATGGGGCTCCATTGAGGAAACATCTCTTTATTTTGCCAGGGTGCTGTTTGTTTCCATGGTGCATTCCCAAACTCACAGGCTTATGGTATTTTCTGCTGCCTCTAAGTGTATATGCAACAATAGCAAATCATCCAAACTCACGTTTTTAAAGGTCAGCATTCTTTTAATGTGCACGTTTACTTAAAACCACAAATCTAAGTTAAGCAATTTTCACCCGAAAATAACTGGATGGCTCAAATTTCCTCATTTTTTTCTTCTTTTCCATTTTCCTGCTATCAACTCCCCTATCATTAGGATAAATCTTCACCAGTGTTAGATGTGAACATTTGCATTTAGATTTGCTCGTTTGCACGTTCTCCCTGCCTGCTGCCAGGGGGGAGCACTGTCCCACTCACCACATCCTCAGTGCCATTCCCAGACAAGGATCCAGGGGTGGCAGCTCCACAGTGCCCTCACACATGGCTTGAAGTGCAATTTCCATGGGGGATTAGCCACAGATGTGCATGGACAGAGCCCAAAACATCTACCAGATAAGCCCCACACAGAGGTTTTGCCACCCCACCTTTTCTGCTGAAATGACTAAACAGACAATGCACCACTTACCACAACTCTCACTCAGTTTATCTGATAAATTCCCCTAATTCTGCTCTCTTATTTCTCAGAAAACTCTGCCAGGCTGCAAGGATTACTAGGGCTCCAAGGCCAGCTGTTGGTTTTATGCCACCACAATCTTAGGAAGCATGGATTGAATTTCCAGCCCCACTCAGGGAGCTGGTCCCACTTCTGTTCCCATGCACACCCACCTCACACAACTGCATGGCACTTGGTGCAAGGCAAGAGGGAATTTTTTCTGGCACTGCCATATTAAATTTCTATGAGAACAACCCACTAATAAAAACATTATGTTGTACAAGTTCCTTTTCCTATTAGAAGCCCTACAAGTCAAGCCCCATAACTAAATACTTGTACTGGAAATCTTCCAACCATGACTGGAAAAACACGCTGACACCAAAGTTTATTTTATAAGACACCAGAGGAGTCACTTCCAGATTAGACCAGATTGAATTCTCCTCACATTTTGTGAAACTCTTCAGGAGATTTGTTGTGGCATTCCACAGTTCTCCAGGCAAAAAAAAAAAAGGGAAAAAAAAACCAAAACCAAGCATACTGTATACAGGCTGCAGATGCAAGAGTTGAACACTTCTTTTTAGACAATACCAACCTACAATAACAAAAAATTTTGTTATTCACAAGAGAATCATTGAGTATTGCAAAACTTGATAATTACTGATTCATGACAGATTTAGGAAAAACATCAGCTTAAGTAATCAGGTCAGGGCACTGCTGTTGACCACAGTGTTGGCAAAAGAAACAGTTTCTGTCTTCATATCTTTCATCAAAGTTTAACATTTTACAGTATTTAGCTTTTAGCACTTCATTGGTCCAGACCAGTAAACAACTGATAGCTTAAGAAGCAGAAGTTCAATTGTGAACAAACATCTCTAGTTAATATTATCTTACACCATTCACATACTTTTAAATTCAAGCTAGTAAAATCATTGAGGATCCCTGAGAGCTCTAATTTATTACTGCTGTTAATAAATTCACCAGATGATGAATCCCTTTTGCAGCCTGTCACCAAAGGTATGCTCTGTCACACACTTTCAACTGGGAATAAGGATTTCATTCAGATCTCCAGGTGGACAAAAAAACAACCCTACTTTTTTGTCAAGGAAATGTGTGTGAGCTTCATTTCCTCCTGGAAAATTAGGAGTTTTTCTCTAATAAAGATGGCTGCAAATAAATCCATTCCACTTCCATCCATGCCTCCATGATACTTTTGCCTGACACTGGAAGTCATTCTGGAAAGGCAGCAGTGCAGTGCAAGGAGGCCTCCTGACTCTAAGTGAAGTATTGGAACAGCTCTTCTTTCCTTTCCTAAGGTTCACACTAAAAACCCCAAATTTCTAACAGTGAGAAACTGTTCATCCACACCAAGTAAAGATGTGTTTTGCAGTGGAGAGGATCCTGTCCCTCCCCTTCAATACCAATGCTAAATCAAGTGTGTTCTAGCACTTGAAAGCCATTTTGAACACCACACCTTGCCACACTTCAGGCCTTCCTCACAGGGACATTTCCTGCACTGTAGAAGGGTTTAACCAAATAATGACAGGCCTGCTGGAGGGGAAAGTCCATTGAATGAGGAATCTGGAGTAATTCTATCCAAAAATGCCACTGACATTCTCTACATGGCAGTGTTTTGTATACATTCCATGTGACTGTTAACTTTGAATCATTATTAGCTCTAAAGGAATGCTGCACACCCCCTCAATCCTCCACCTTCAGAAAAACAAAACTATATTTCTCTTTGTGCTTTTAGCTAATGTCCTTTTGAATCCACCAAAGGAAAGCATGGGAAAAACATGGAAAGGCCCTTCTTAACAACTGCAGTATCACAATCCTGAGGGCAAAGCCAGCTCCTCTGGTTTTGGGCAATTCCTTTTAAAGCAGCAAGGAGGAATTTAGCAGCAACTACAGGACCTGTCCCCAAAAGCCACAGGCACAGCTACCCACAGAAATGGAACAGGCTCCCAACCCACTGCACTCAGACCACACAAGTTTTGATGCATCTCCAGTGCAAGGCAGAGAAAGAATCTGACCCTTAGTCCTACTGCAGCAAGTGCCAAAAAAGCTATTTTACAATCACACAATCTAACAATCTGCTTCAACAGACTCAAATCATCCATCTTCAGGATGACAAACTTCTGTGTGTCCACAGTTTCCTCAGAGATACCGGGCAGGAGCTCCAGCTACATGTAGAGATTTGTATATTAAAGGCCTTCCTGAAAGATTTACAGATTCCAGGTACTTACAAACTGAGACAGATAATTAATAACTCAGCCACAATTTGCTGACAAAATGTTGAACCAAGGGCTCTCCTTTGATTTAAGCTCAATCAATTCTGCTTTTTCTGCTCCAGTGTTTTCTTGCAGAAGTAGAATTTCTATGGTAAAAGCTCTATTAAGACTCTACATCTGAAAAATGAAGGATGAACGTGAGCAGAAATGACCAAGCCCTAAAACTCTGACACATTTTAAGTATTGCCTCTAGAAGTCAATTTTTTTTTCAACCACAGCTCACTGTTTAAAGTGCTGTCAAACATTACAGTGAGAAAGGCATTTTTTTCCCAAGAGTAAGGGAGCTGAAAATCAAAAACCTTTTCTGCATAAAATGGGATAGAAAGTAATAAATAGGAAATCTGGAAGTAAAAACAGTGAGTAGGTAAATCCACTCTTCACTCCCCTCCTCTGCACTGATGGAAGGGGTTTTTGCCACATGCCTCTTGCTCTTTTAGTTGGGATTTTATAAACCCATGAAAACAAATCAATAAATAAATGCATGGAAAGCCATTAATTTGCCAGGGCTTTGGGCTTCCAAAGAATGAGAACTCGAACCAATTAATTAAAAGAATCCCTGTGTTACATGTGACCTAAAATGAATCTGCAGTAAGTGATGTGTTAGTCTATGACACAAATAACATGCTGGGGTTGTTCTGCAGCCTCTCCACCTCAGTGACTTGGAGATGTGCTGTTCCCACTGCCTCACTCCCCAAACTGAATTGTTCTCTGATGTGGGTAAACTCCTACAGAGCTTATTTTGGGAGCATACAGGGTTATGGGCATTTCTGTGCCAGCTTTTTGTGGCATCATCTTCCAGCCTTTTCCAGAATTTTGATCCCTTTTCAAACACAGGTATCTGCAAAGAAGGGTGAGAGGATAACCCCATCAATCTCACAGAGAGGAAAATCCCCACTGGCATTTGGATTCTGCTTTCTGTGGGACAGCTTAAAGACAAGCACTAAGCCAAATATTCCAGGGAATTCAAATGCTCTGATATGCATCCTGTAGTATTAACATGCAGATATTGAGAAGAAAAGTTGTGTCTCTGGACAATAATTAATAGGTTAACTAAGCAGGTTGTTTGCCAAGTTCACCCTCACACAATATAAACAAGAAATATTCCTGCTGCTCCCCTGTTACTTTTTTTCTCAAAAGAGAAAGAAAAGAAAATTCAGAAAGTTCAGAAGATACTTATGGAACCAAATTAAGGTTTAATATATCTACTGATCCTGATGTTCCTGAATTGTAAAAAGCAAAGTGGTCCTTTAGCAAGAGCTCTGCCTCACAAATCTGTTCCTGCAAGGCTCTCTTTCACTACAGCATTTCTGAGAGGTCTCAGTTTGGCTGTGCTGAAAGATCACAGCCCTGTCACACTCAGGTTTAGGCCCACGAGGCTCTGCAGAAAGTTCTGCATTAAGGGTTTCTAACATGAATGTTTGCCTTGAAGGCCTTTAGCACTTTCTGACCATCAGAAATACTCTAAATCCTCTTAAGAAAGGTTAAATTATTTCAATTAATTCCCAAAATGTGTAGCTAAATACAATGCTGGGAAATTGCAAAAATTTGGCTTGAACAGCCTGCTGGAGCTGAGCAATCAGTCAAAAATCCATGCTGGTCACACAAAGGTGTTCCACTCATATCAACCCACACTTGCCCCTCTCAGAGTGACAGAGGAAGGGAAATGGATTTCCTGCATGGGGGAAGATAAGGAGAGGGCACAGAGATTTTACTCATCCACAGCCATGAATGCTGCAGTGGATGACTTCTGCCTGATTCTCCTTTCAGCTGAGGGGATGCTGAGGTGCACACAGCCTCACAGACATCCAGACTCCTGGACTTGGAATGGGATCTGTGCATCCAACACAATCACTGTCTGGAAATCCTGGACAGGTAAGTGAATGCACCCACCCCACTTCCCTGGGCAAGAGTCACAGTGACATCTTTTCCTCATCTTTTCCTCATTTCAGAGAGAGTGCACCAAGAAATAGATGAAATTATTTGCACAAAGCTTCAAGGAAGCCAAACCTAGAGCTGAAAGCTGTCTCCAGCATATTCTGGGTGATACTGGATTTGAATTCTGGCATTTCCATGTTGCCTCTTAGCCAGAGCAAGGAACTGCCCTGACACAGCTTAATCAGACAACAGTATACATTCAAGCTAGGATTTTGAATATCAGAAACGCTGTCTGCTCCTCAGCTGGGTTATATTTCTGGGAAAAAGTTCTCATTTTAACCAAATTGGTTGAAACCTAGTACAGATCAGACTTCAACTCCCATGTGCAGCAATGCTGGTTTTCCAGAAGAAAAAGGAGAAGAAATGACAACTGCAGTGTTACAAAAACCACACATTGACTGTGATGAATGCTTTCTGGGCTGCTGTTTCTCTTATCTGGCATGAGAAAGACAAAAAGAGAGAAAGAAAATCACTGCTAGAGAATGGAAAAGAGTTAAAAATGCACAGTATAAAAATGGAATAAGTCAGAAATACAAGCTAAAGAGAGGAGGAATATTTAAATTGCATATCATCACAGTGCAATTTAAGCTACAGCCCAGATTTGCCATATCTGAAATTCTTACCACATCAAAGGGTCTTTACCTATATGGTTAATCCATAAAAACAGAAATTCTGGGGTTGTGAGCAAACTTGTGTAAGATGGACCTCAAAGTTACAGCCTTGAAAACACCAAGAAAACAGCCATGAACCATATCACAGGAGAATCACCAGGAGAGGTTTGCAGGCCTGGGAAATCCTCATTCCCTGAGATGCAAGAGGTGATGGCCCCACATGGAAAGTGAAATGGGCTCATCCTTCCCACACACCACCACCCATCATTTCTTGTGCTGTTTTCAGCTGTATCTGCAAATCACTCATCATCCCAAAGCCCTCCAATTCCCAATTTATTAGGGCTGCACAACTGCACCAACAAAAAAGATGGAAAACCTCTGGGAAATGCCTTTCCCACTCCCTCACTCTCTCCCTCTTGTTTCTTTTACTGACAAAGGACTCCAGTGGGAATAGTCACCACCTTATCTGGCCATCCAGATTTCTGCTGGAGTCCACAGAAACACACAAAACACAGGATCACATCCCCAGAAAATGCAGCAGACAAGCAAATTGCATGCTTGACAAATTGTATGCAGACCACAGGCTTGATCTTTAGCAAAAATCAAAATAAAAAATGGCAACAACATTATACTTTAATATCCTCAGAGCACTGTTAGACATTTAAAAATGAAACACTGGTTTGCCCAAGTTAGCCAGAGGCCTCAGCATAACAAAACTCATGCAAGATCTCTCATACAGGAGAAAACTTGAAGAAAATAAAGGCTGGAATTTACTACTAGATTTTTCTAATCCAACTCTTGTATTTTTTCTCTGTCAGTTTTCTCTAATTCTGTGTTTGCATCATCTGCCACCTATGAACTCTACTGCAAAGCAATAAACAAAGAACAACAGTAAATATATGTTTAGGTTGAATGGGAGGATTAAGCAGAAGGAGAGAATTTGTTCTCTGTCCCTTGCTACTGACATTTTGGTCCTTATTAATTTTTTGTCATTTCAACACCTGTGATAAGAAACTGATATGGTGAATTTTTACCATATGGAAAGTGAGAGTAATTCCCTAACACAGACCTTCTTTCAAATCAAGTTTAGAGTTCAGTAACACTTCATGGCACATACAATATACTCAGGATACCTCCCTTGAAGATAAATAAACTTGTAAAATATTACCTCAAAGAAAAGTTTAACATTTGTCATGTTTAATCAGCAATAAAAAAATCAGACACCTAATTTTTCACAGTTTATCCTTCACCAACATTATGTCACTTCCAAGTTGAAACATGGAAAAAAATTTGACATTTGCAGGCAGCGTGGCAGAAAGGCAGCCTGCCATGTTATCAAAATAATTTATGTTCTAAAATTCCTGTGAGTCCAGCATGAAAATAGCATCTCCAGCACTCCAGCTCTGAGTTCAGACAATCCCAGTGTCACTGGATGTGACACACTCAGGGACAGAAACCTCTTAAATTGACACTGATGGTCCCCTGATCTGACAAACACGAGTTGCTGAAATTCTCCATGTGCTTCATTTTCTGTTCTAGGGAGGGATGTTTGAAACAGGAAAAGGGGGTCAGATCTGGGAGTAGAGGAGATTAAACTGCAATTTTGTTTTCCTCCTTTTTGGGCTAGCCTCTAGTATCAATCTCAGCCTGCTCTAAATTATGTCCAGCTGTCTGCTGCCCCCAGGGACAATTCTAGCAGCCAGAATGAGTTGGGAGTGCAGTGACATTTTAACCACACACAGCTTTCCTCCAGCCTACCTATCCTTGGGTTTTTGAGGACAATGGGGGGTGGCAACACATCCTGCCAGGAAGAAAAAATGTGAACATTGAAGTCGTAAACACATTTGAGCTGAAGAATTTATGAAAACTGTGGGGTTAAAAGAAAGCAGAAACTGAGATGTGACAGAGTTCACTAAAACAGTAGGGAATAGAGTGCACAACTTTCAGAAGGAGCCAAAAATAAGGAAAAATAGGAAAATTAGGAACCAGCCTGACAGGGCTTCTTCAATTGTTGTAGGGCTTGGCCTCAGCAGTGCCAAGCTGCTCGTGGGCAGCATGGAGGGAGGGAGGTGTGACCAAGGGACACCCTCAGACACCCCAGATGTGTAAACATCTGTCCTTCAGCTCGCTCACATCCCTCACACTCCCATCAGCCTTTCCAAGCGTTTCAGCTCTGCTCTCCCACACCAGGCACGTTTCAGTTGTCTCAGCAGGGAACAGCTGAACTACCAAATCATGGACTGAGTCTCCCACCTCCATTTGAAGGACTGACAGCCATGCTTGGCAGGACAGGGCACTTCAGCACATGTGTGACACTGGCTGAAGCCAAGGCAAGGGGGTCTCTGCTCAGCCAGTGCTCAGACCCCTCCAAAATGATGTTCCTGCTCTTCTCTGCTCTGCAGAACATCTTTCCAGAGGGAAAAAACCAACTGCAGCCCTGTAATACAGGCAGTGTTTTCCTATGTGGTAGCTTAAAAAAAGACTTTTTAAAATTTTTACTTAATCCAGAACCCAACAACTTGAATTTTGTTCTCTGTGCATGGCACAGATGACAATGCCACAATTCAAATAGTAATTCAATACCAAGTAGTGCTGCCAATTAGATAAAAGCAGTTATGATGCCATGTTGCAGTCATTAGATTATTAGAAATACCTGCATTTCTTTCTATAAGCAAGAAACAGGAAAGTTTGAAATATATAAGGGACCACATCACAAATCCAATTTACACCAACAGAAGTGAATGTGTCAGAGTCAATCTAACACTGTGAGGCTGTATTCCTAAACAATGGAATGCAGGCTTTAAAGGAATCATTTTGGAGCAGGAGAACACATTTCAAAGGACAGCCTGTGAAATATGAAGTGAATATGCATACAAAAGTACATGCAAAATGTCCTGTGATGCAGTCAACTTAGATTTTCTTCATTCTACCATGTTGTTGCTTCTGTTCTTTATTTACCAGTGAGGTGTGTGGATTGTAAACACATTTTCAGGAGTCCCACTTACCTGTAAGCACAGAAACTGCAATGAGGGAGGGAAAATCCTACCTTCTCTCACCTAAAAAATAAAAGATAGGCAACATATGGTTGCAGCTCCAAGTATTCTAAAACTACCAGCTTGGCTGATTCTAGAACAGATAAGAAGTGATTTGATTCAGAGACAAAATTAATGAGCACTGTATGGCTGTCCAAAAAAGAACTCATGCTTTATGTAGGATCAACTATAATTGAATGTTAAAAATTATGGGGTTGTACAGGAAAGCCATTCTCTAGGCCAGCAGTGTCAGAGGTCTGCAGCACAGTTAGACATTTTTCCAGATTTCCAGTTCTCCAGGCCCTTCATGGTCTACATTAAGGAGACAAAAACTTATTTTAAAACTAAAGACCTCCTGTTGAACTACAGGAAGAGAACAGAGGTGCTGTACTGTGCCACAGGCCCTGCAGAAGCCAAACTGGGGAATTAAATAAAGATCTAATGAACACGTTTCTGGACACCTTCTCCTCACCCAAACCCTCCAAAGCTTCTAAACCCCTGCAAGGCCTCCTCATCCTTCCTTCTGTCCATGAGCTTTCCCCTAGGTGGGGAAATAACAGCATTTCATAGCCTGGAATGATTTTTAGAAGTGATGATTGCTGAACTTGGGCCATGTCTGAGGAACAGGCACTGCCCTGTGGAGGGCTCCTCATGGCTTTTAACTACCAAATTTTTAACAGCCACAACACACCAATAGTCCTGATATTTTAAAATTCATGGGGAGGTTTAGAGTAGATATTACTGAAAAAAATTTCAAGGAAAGAGTTGCAAAGCACTGAAACAGGCTGCCCAAAGCAGTGCTGGAGTCACAACCCATGGAAACGTTCAAAAATGTGTGGATGTGGGACGTGAGGGCAAGAATACTGGAAATAAGTTCTGTTTGCAACTGAGTGAAGGGTAAGAGATCTAATGGCCTCTTTGCAAGTTTATTTTCTTTTAGATCTGCTTGCATTCAGTGTTTGCCTTGCATAAGGCATGTCATGGAAGGAGAGGAAATTACACAAGCTTGGACTGGGGAAAAACCCAGTTTTCCACTCCCATTTCCACATCTGGTTACGGTTGCAAATAAGACCATGGCAGTGATGGACCCGATAGCCTCAAAACTCTTTTTTTCCAACCTTAAGGATTCTACAGTTCCATGACTCACGACAGATACCAAAACGATGGCCGTGCTGCGCTTCCTCGAAGATCCCAACCCGGACACTGCTGGGGCACCGGAGCGGCGTGAGGGAGCGGGGCTGGGGCTGGGGTACCCGAGGGGCGTGAGGGAGCGGGGCTGGGGCTGGGGTACCCGAGGGGCGTGAGGGAGCGGCTCCCGGGGCCGCGGCCGCCCTCCCCTCACGGCTTCCCGCCGCCCGCGCCCGGGGCTGCCCTCACGGCCCCAACATGGCGCCGGGGCCGCACCTGCCCCGCGCGCTCCCGAGGCGCCGGCAGGGGGCGCGCGCAGCGCCGGCGGGACAGGCGCCCGTTCTATTTAGCCCGGGGCCGACACCGGGCACGCACCGACAGCGGTGAGGGAACAGCGGCCGCCGGGCACGGACGGATAGACAGCGGCTGACGGCAGCGGGAGAACGGGCACCGCCGGCGCCGCACGGCACCGGGGGAAAGGATAGCGAGCGGCGGCCGGCACCGCACGGACACCGCGGGAAACGGAACGAGAGGCCGCCGGCACCGCACCAGCACCGCACGGACACCGCGGGAAACGGAACGAGCGGCCGCCGGCACCGCACCGGCAGCAGGGCAAGGGGAGCGAGCGGCCGCCGGCAGCGCAGCGGGGGCGGTGCACGGCAGCAGAGACCGGCGTTCGCCCGGTCCCGCAGGTAGGAGCGGGCAGCGCGGCGGCTCCGTGCCCATCGCCCCCCGGGCACGGCTTTCCCCAGCGGGTCCCGCAGAGCCTGGCAGGTGGGGGGTGTCTCCCAAGCCTCGCTTTGACCGAAAAATCACTTTTCTGCCCCAAAGCGTGCGGCGGGCGGGCAGTGCCACTGCCCGCGCCTCGTCCGGCGCTGCTGCCCGTGAGCGCTGGGGTGTTTTAAACTCCATTGACTGGTTATTTCCGCCCCGCGCTCCCAGCTGGATAAAATCCCCGGGCTGGGAAGCGCGGCCAAGCCTCAGCCTCTCCTTGCGGGAGCGAGCGGGCAGCGCGGGCCGCCCGTCCCAGGTAGGGCTGGGTGGGCTCCCCCGGCAGGACCCGGTCCCAGGGGTGCCGCAGCCTCTCCCAGCAAAGCAGAGCGCTAAAAGCATTCCTGCTGGATTTGTTTTTCCTTTCTTTCAAGGTTCACGATGTTGACAGCTATGTTCTTGGCTGCGCTCGTTCTTACTACAGTACATTCGCAGGAAACTGAGGAAACCATAACGTACACGGTAAGGTTTAATAGACTCGGAGATAATTACTGCTTTGCTGGGATTCTTCGCTAAATGACCCTTAAGAAAAACCGAATTTCTTGCCAATGTATAGCATGTGCTACAGAGTTTGAATGTTAACCATAAAATAAGCTGTTCCTGCATTCTAACAGTGTTTAAAAGTTCAAGTTGACAAGATTGAGCAAAATACATTAGAACTGCTTGTTTGGAAAAGTTTATCTGCGTACTCAGTTTGAGGGATTGAACAAAATTAGGAGATTTTAATAATTTTTAATCCATTTCCATAAAGGCAGGGTCCCTAGGACTTTCATTTGAAATATATGGAGTTTGACAGATAATTAGGTCAAACATTCTTTTGTGTTTTCTTATGGATGTTTCAAGCTGTTTTTAACAAAATGTAAGTACTTCCAAATTTGGGGCTCTTAATGAAGTATCTGAATCCTGGAGTGATCGTGGGACTGTTTTTTTCTGAGCTGGATTTGAGCAGTGGCTTTGCAGGCTTGATAAAATTGTTCAAGAATACTGGAAATAGGTTCTGCTTGCAAGCAAGTGGCAGGCTAAGAGATTTAAAGGTCTTTTTGTCAGGCTTTTTCTTTTCAATCTGCTTGTGTTCAGTGCTTGGCTTGCATAATGCATGTCATGGAAGGAGTGGCAATTACCCCAGCTTGGGCTGGGGAAAAACCCACATTTTCACATCTGATTACAGCTGTAATCCCTGCAACTTGCTTCATATGGGTGGACCTCTGGATGTGTGCGCACACACATCAGCCCAATGCCACACAAGCAGAAAATTCTGCACACATGCAAAAAGTTAGAGAACCACAGCCAAAGTCCAGGATTGTGTCTTATACAAGTAATCCCACTGAAGTCAGTGGGATGGCTCAAGCAAGTAAATATTGCAGAGTTGGACCTTCTTGTAGAAGTCAGGGCTTAAAGAAGCCTCAAGTGAGCATCAGGAAGTCAGTAATAAAATACTTTAACACTGGGCTTTAGAAGCATTAGGGTTTTGAAGGCTGGGAGTAGTTTTATTTAGAGGCTTCTGTAATTTACTTTTGTTTTGAAGTCCCTGTATGTAAGTGGAAACTGAAGATGTAAGTACCTTTTGAAAATCTGGACTAAACAGGGGTCCCACCCTTCTCCTTCCCCACAGTTATTATATGAGGGGGGGTTTAATTATGCAGCATTTCACATAATTCTGATTATACCAATTGAACATTTCTAGTAAGATTTCCATGTGACTTGGGCACCTATGCTCCCTTTTCAAGGAGGTCTTAGCCCTTAGGTGCTTCACTGATGGTTAAAAGCTGATCATGTAAAATGAAACAAAAACCCCCAGCTTTGGGAGATTTTGCTCGTGGGATGCTACTGTTTCTCATGCACACATTGTATCCATGGAGGGCCAAATCCTTTGCTATTGTAAAAGCCTTTGGCTGCAGTAGTAGATGGACTTGGCTCCTAGCAGTTAAACAGACAGTACTTCTGTTGTGCATTAACAGGAATTGGGTGATTCAGTAAATGCATGAATTAGCTGTTTTCCTTTGGGTTTGCCTTTTCATAGCTACAGTAACTTTGGAGTTGTCAACTCAGCATGTAGTCAATCCTTGAGAGAGTGTCCACTTACCCCTTGGGGAGAAAAACCCTTCCAAGCTGCAACTCGCTGCCACATTTGACAAATCGCTGGTGTCACCTGCAAGAGAAGAAAATATTTTCAATCCTCCTGCTGAGTCAGAGTCTGTCAGTAACAAGTCCCTTAAAATAACTTGAGGATAGGGCCTGCAACAAGTGGGTCTTGGCATCAGAAAGTCAAGTTTGCCACTTGTAAGTCCCTCAGCAGCAGAGGAGTTGCAATAAGATTTAGCTTGCTTGACTGTGACTAATTACATTAGTCAACTCCATTCCTTTCTTGTATGGGGCCATTAAAGTAATACCCTGAGCAGCCCAAGATGCACCTACACAGCCCAGTCTGGTTGATTCAATGATATTTTAACATTTTAAATGCTCCTGCTGCAGTTGGTAGCACCATGATCCTTTGCTAATCAGTCTCTGTAACTGTGACCTGCGATTAAAGTGACTGGCCTCTGGATAATTTAATGTTTTTGGGCAGAGGAATAATGAAGATGCAGAGCAGACTATTTAAAATCTTTCCTGAACTTGCTGGTGTGCATTGATATGAATAGCTGCTGAGTGTAGCCTTGTTTGAATTCTGCAAAGTCTTGTATAAATAAGTAGTCCTGCTGTTATAAACTCCAACCGTTTATTGTGTGTGTCACAATATAAATTGTCCTTCCTAGACTGCAGTTCCTGGAGTCATATGATTAAAAAGCATGTGAATGAATTTCCAGCTGTCATGGATCCCTCCCCATTGCTAGAGTGCTAATGGGACAGAGGATGAAGTCCAGGGGCACAGAGTCCTCTTGGTCCCTCTGGCAAACAGCCTGAATATGAAAGAGGTTCACCTGTTGGAAGGCAGGGAATGAGATCCAAATTCAGAAAAACTTGTTACTTTTCATACAAAGGTTTTCATTCTGGTCAGCTTGGTCACACCAAGGATCATCCAAGGACTCAGCCAAGGAGAGATGGTATAGCACAGGAACAAGACAAGGAGAAAGCAATGGTTTTCTCACTTTGCTCCCCAGCCTGCTCACAACAAACAATATTTTGGGAACTTCCCAAGACAGAGGCACTCTCTGTGTGTCAACAGAGCATTCTGAGTAGGAAGGAACCACAGGTTTTACTGCTCCTGCACAGCAGTGATGTACCAGTTGCCATTTTTCTAGCCTACCCAGGTATTGCATTTCCCTTTGTGTCACACTTTGAGCTCACTGAATACACTCAACTGTTTTTCCAAAACAAAAAATCCCGACTAACCAAATTATTATTTTTTTTCTCCACAGCAATGCACAGATGGCTATGAATGGGATCCTGTTAGGCAACGGTGCAAAGGTACAGTAAATAATTTTCAAAGACAGACTTGTCACTGGTATTCTTTAAGTATTCTCACTGCACACTCCTGTTTGGACATGGAGGTGTGCGTGCATGTCGCGTTGTGTTCTTTGTGTTAATGGCTGTTGCAGAAGGTTCGACTGTTAAAAGCATGACTTGTGTTGTTGCTAACCACAGATATTGATGAATGTGAAATAGTCCCAGATGCATGTAAAGGTGGGATGAAATGTGTTAACCACTATGGAGGATACCTCTGTCTACCCAGAACAGCGCAAATTATTGTAAATGAGCGAGAAGAAGCAGCAGCAGAATCCACAAGTGGCCGGAACAGCGTCATTCGCCGGACCCCGGCCGACCCCCAGCGCGCCACTCCCAACCCAAGCCACCAAATCCAGTGTGCAGCTGGGTATGAGCAAAGTGACCACAACGTGTGCCAAGGTAAGCCAGGCCTGCCTCCCTCCTCCTGCTCCCGTGCAGCTGCACTGGGGGTGACCACAGAGCCAGGGGAGGACAGCCTGCAGCTGACTGCAAGGGGCAGGTGCTCCATGAACACCTTTAAAGGTAGAAAAATAAAATACAGAAATGTCACTGTTGTTGTTCAAGGCATCAGGATGTGCAGTCTGTTGCAGCCTTTATAGTCTGTTCCATCTGCTTTTGGGCTAAAAAACTGAATTAATTCTGTTGTCTCCACTCGTAAAAAAAGTCTTAAAATTACTCTAGTGAAGCATTTTGTGTTGTATTAAGTATGTCTAGGAAAGAAAGTGCTCTGAAATGAGTGGGCAATGCAGCAAGGCATAAGCAATTTGGAAAGATTTGCAGAACTCTGTATTTTTCAGTCAGTGAATGCTGAATGAACAAAAAATAACCACAGGATGAACTTTTGCTTAGAGCAGGCTGTAGTGCAGAAGAGTCCTGTATTTTTATTGTGGATAAGGAATATTCCTCCAGCAGTAGGAACCCAACTTCTGAGCAGCCTGTGCTCTTGTGATCTCTGTGAAGCAGCCCTAGGCAGACCCTGCCAGTTTGCTCCTAGTCCCAGCCTTGCCACTCTTTGAAGCTATGGCAATGAGGAGCTTTCATCTGAGTGTACATACACCACACATGGTGCCAAAAATTCTCAGGGCATTAGCAATGTTAATTGTATGCATTCAGGAACCAGCCTCACAAGCACTTCTGTAAACTAAGACTGTTTCATTTATTATTTTATATAAACAGTTTACTCTTCTACTTGCTGAAGTAACAAATGTTTTGGCCATTGTTTTGTTTTCTTTCATAGAAATATATTCTACCCCTTGCTCACAAACTTGCTTTTCAAGCACATTGGAGGGACACCCGTGCAAAGAGAGGGCAAAACTTGACCCCATGGTTCATCTTTTCCACTTTGTGGCCTGTGGCAGTATAATCACATAAAATAGTGCTTCAGGGACTGTAATCAGGGCAGGCTGTAATACACAGTGGTAGTTTCCTTCTCCCTGGTATTCATGTACACAGGACATTATTTATCACTAATAAGTAAATTCCCTGTCATTCTGGACCACAGTAATCATCATGGAGGCTGGAGGAGTTATTTTTGTAGGCAAAGCCTCAGAGTTGCATTTCTGGCTTATCTGCTCATGTCCAACATTTCTGTCACTCTGATTCAAGAATGTCAAGTACAGAACCTACCACAGGAGGTCAGATCTCCTTAACCCTGGGCGTTCACTGGGGGTCATCAGGGGAAAATCAAAATTTTCCTTAGATGGAAAATTGGCTTTTCCCTTAGTTTAACTTGGCAAAGCAGCAGCAAAGCCAGGAGCAGAATTGCTGGGTTTGGCCTGGTACTCCCTCCTTCAGGTGATGCTGCTGGCACTGCTCTTCACTGGTGAACTGTAATAAACTGTTCCAACTTCAGCACATAACATTTTGATTTTGATAAAAAATGCAAGTCATGCTAGAAAATGTCAAAACATGACTGTCCCTTTTCTATGCTGGCTTTAGATGTATAAATTTGGGATACAGTAGGGCAGTTTGACAGCATTTAGTACCCATACTTTGTGCTCCAAACAAAGGTTGAGGTTTAAGTGAGAGACTGACAACTGGTTAAGGTTTCTGTTTTGTTGAGGAGAAATTGGTGGTGATAGATTACTATTACTTTACTCCATGCTCTGACTTCCTGGAACTTGCAGCTAAATATTTCTATTCAGTTCCCAAATCTTTGGTTAATTTATAACAACTAAGTGTTGTTATAATACCAAAAGTTTTAACCAACAGGCACACAAACTATGGTGAAATCTTGGGCTTGACTGCATCAAGCTACTCATTTCCTCATGCCAACACTTCAATCTAAATGCAGAAAGCATGGAAATATTAGGGTTTAAAAGCTGAAATGTATTGGATTGAATGCATTCCAGCTGGAAAAAGGGTAGTGGACAGTGTGCTTGAAATGAAGGATGAAAGAGTTTTGGAGCACTTAAAGCATGCATTCAAGCTTCATGATCTTCATGCTTTTCACTGCTGAAAATATCTTATAAAAGATAATCTTGATCAGCAATGGTCCCGCTGCGGATTTATTTAATTATGGTTAAAAGACTTTGCTATGATAACTGCTTGAGGCTCCTAGGGAGTGTAACTTACAGATATAGTCACACTTAAGCTTGTTTTATTGTTTAGTAAATCAAATATGAAGTCCAGCTCCTTCTAATTGTTTGCAGATGTATGACATTTTCCTTCCAGTCCAGCAGCACTAAGTATTTTATAACCAATGTGAAAGTGTGGAGACCTCTGTTTCAAACAATAACATGCTCCAAGGAGCTGAATTACTGACATCATGCTGCAGTGTGAGGGGGCCTTCTGTTTTAACACAAGTGTCCACTCCCTTTTCAAGCATGGAACAGTGTGGGAATGACAGGCCAAACACACTCCTGGGCTTCCTGTGCTTGGAATAAATGCCATAAACGACCTGGTCCTGGAGGGCTTCACTCCAGTGATGTGCTGATGCACATCTTTATAACTACTAGTTCTAAACTAGTAGTATAACTACTAATGAGCAGAAACAAGTTCTAGTGTGACCACTGATGTTAGAAGTGGGGGTAGCAAAAATTTCCTGGGACATTTTTAAGATATTCCTTATGAGCATAATGCCAGGAACCCCCAAACTGAAGCAAAGATGAGGGAGGTTATTCTGGACAAAGGTCTCTGATGTGGAAAAAGTTGTGCTTCAACATAAAGACTTGAACTGTGCTTTAAATTCTGAGTTTCTGACCTTACCTAATCCCCTCCATCCCCATCCCAAGCAGTTCCCACTTCACTGCCACTCCTAAATTTGGTCCTTAAGGGGGATTCCCATATGTGGCACCTGGTCCCACTTTCAGGAAGCCACTTGGATGTTCAGCCCTGTCCCTCTGAGGGTATCACTGTAATGGGGAAGAACAAAAAACAGAGTAAGAAATAATTTGAAACAAATTACTGAGTTAACTCAGTTCCCTGACATTTTTTCCTCTGATAAAAACCATGAATAGCTGCACTCTGTGCCTACACTCAGGCCTGAGTTTTATTTTACTTTGTTGTTAGGCTCTCTGTGATTTCAGTCTGCTCCTATTGAATTCAAAAGAAAATCACCCAATTAATTCAATTTTGTCAAACCTAGTCTGCAAGAAAGTACTGGCTTCTCCTAGAATGTTAATGACACTTGAATGCAAAAAGGGACTAAAAAAGGTACCAAATAACCTGTAAGCTTGAGAAGGGAACTCATTTTCCTTAATTCCTGTCATGTTGGCAATACAAGCAATAAAGTAAACAAACATTTTTGCTCCTGAGCTAGATTAGCTTTTGCTGTTTCTCCAGCCTGTGTGTAACCCTTTGTGCTGCTGCAATGTCAAGTTCAGGAGAGAGACAGATTGCAATATGAGAGATCAGTGCTTGCTTCTGTGGGAGAATAACATTTTTCCAGAGTTCTGTCCAGACTTGGTGGACATTGGTTGCTTTTTATCTCCTCTGTGGAAGGAGGAAAAAAACGAATTTGTTTTCTGTTCTGTGGTTATTCTTCCCACTGTGAAAACACTTTAGGTATCCCTACACTGGTAGAGGTTAAGGGATTTTCTTGTTTTGTTTTTTGGTACTTTTCAAAGTAACTTGTCATACTCAAGCTATGCTTTTGACTCAAGAAGTTAATTGTGAATGTTAATTGTCAAATAAGGCTAAATTTTGTATCTGTAGAATCCTTTTTGTTGTTGTCCTGTTAAGGAGGGAGGGACAAGGGTGAGCAGTTCATGATGTTTGCCATAGAAAAATCAATTTATATTATATATATTTACACATGTCAGGGATGTGCAGCTGGCACACGAAGAACATTAAAGGTGTGGGAGTGCAGGTGCACTTGGCTGCCCTTGGCAGAGCCTGGCTGTGCCCTGGCAGGAGGCTCCTCCCTGGCATTTTGGCTGGGGCACTGCAGCTCCTAATGAGCTCCACTCACTGAGCTTTAATTCCCCTCCCTGAGAGCTCCTGGAACGTGCAGCCACATCCAGCCCAGCTGAAACTCAACCTGAAATGCACCCCAGGGGTGCCACTAATGTGCCACAAGCACTAATGAGCACTCAGCCCTCAGGGCCAGACTCCAGGGAGCCTCAGAAGTGCATGGAGTGGGATTTAGGAGCCTCTGCACAAAGCTGGGATCTGCTCCTATGGGCTCAAGCCATTTTCTAATGCAGACACAGCCTCAAATACAGCCATAAATGTTCCTTAGCCAGGGAAATGGTTTTGAGAGCTTTCTGTAAAATATTGTCCCCTTCCTGTAGGTAAGAAGTGCTTTTAAAAAAGCTTCAGGGCTCCTTGTGGCTGCCCCATCCCTGGAAGTGTCCAGGGCCAGGCTGGATGGGGCTTGGAGCAACCTGGGATAGTGGAAAGTGAAAGGGGTGGAACAAGATGATCCTCAAGGTCCCCTTCCAACCCAAACTGTTCTGTGATTCTGTGACACCACTGGGCCTGTTGAGTTTGAGGACAGGGTGAGGACAGAGCCTGTGGCAGGAGAAATGAGGCCTGGTTGGGTGGTTCAGGATGGCAGTAGCTCCAAGGGCTCCCTCAGGCCGTG
This sequence comes from Ammodramus savannarum pratensis, assembly GCA_020466415.1. Classification (NCBI taxonomy): domain Eukaryota; kingdom Metazoa; phylum Chordata; class Aves; order Passeriformes; family Passerellidae; genus Ammodramus; species Ammodramus savannarum. The sequence continues at coordinate 26,212,967 of JAHXMQ010012337.1, forward strand.
TGTTTGTACAGCACTCCAGTGAGTGGGGAGCACTTGTTGCCATCTGTAGCCACTCTGAGACTGGCCTGGTCACATGTGCCACTCCAATGCTCATTACTGGGACAAGCCATAGGAATTCTGCAGGTCTAAGAGGACCCACAGAAGGACACAAGCTGACACCTTCACAGCTCTTTGTTCATAGCTTCCAATTAATTCCTTGTACATTTGGATACATCATGCAGAGATCATCTTTCATCAGCCCATCCCCAACCAACTGTTCAAGCTGTTAATCTGTGAAGCTGCTGCACTCTGCTGCAAAGCAGCATCTCTTCAGCAGCCCTCAGGGTCCACAGGGGCGTTCACAAAAACCCATCTTGTTTTGAGGGCCTGGTTTTGGGCATTTTTGAAATCAGGCCACTCTGAATCATCTTCCCATCTGTGCTATTTGCACAGCTGTGGGTGTCAAGTCAAGACCTTGGAGAGATATTCTCTGTTCTGTCTGACCATTTTACTGTGAACATCCATCACAAGCATAAATACTAGCAGCTGCTTTACTTTCCTGAGTCAGTCAGTGCTTTCCCATTGTCCTGACCCCTGCAGGAATACACTCAGTGTGTTACAGTTACAGATTCCTCCCATTTGCTCATGGTGCTAAGTGTGCTAGAGGCAAGCAAGCTTCCCTAAATTGTATTTACCTTAGCTTCCTGAATTGGGATTATGCAGGCAAGCACTGGACTTCAAGTTTAAGTAAACTCATTAGCAGTTCTCATGGCTTCCTGCAGCAGGAGAATGGGATCACACAGTAGTCACCCTCAGCTGTCATCCTCTTGGGCTGCATTTGTTGATTTTAAAGCCTGGTGCCTTAGAAGCTCGAGGAGGCTGATGTTTTGACAGACAAAACATAGCAAATGGATTCAGGAGGCACATGGCCTGAAGAAAGTCCAAACTCCAGCCATCTGTCCTCCTTCAGAATTCCTCTCTCTAAGCCGGAGGTCTTTTTCACAATGCAATCAGGAATAACACCAGATAGCAAAGGGGAAGAATGTGCTCATGCCTGGTCCTGATTTGGCACCCAGAGTACTTGGCACCCCTTTAAACAGCTCAGAGCACTTTTTCCTCTCTTGAGGAATTCCCTGTACCTGTTGCAGACACTGAAATCTGTGCATCCCACAAGGCAGGAAAGCCACACCAGGAGTGAGGGCTGTCACCTGCTGCAGCAGAGGGCACAGAACAGCACTTGGGGCAGCACAGGCTGTGCTGCCTGTGCCAAAACCTGCTCTCAGAGGGACACATTCCACAGCATCACAGTGCCAAGGCACCCTGGCAGCTGCTTGTAGCACCTCTCTCAGGTAATTTTATGGTGACACTATTGCCACTGGGATTTCTCACTGTGCTTGCTCTGAGCAGTTGTTTCCTCTCAGCCTCCTGAGAAAGGCTCTGTGCTTCTGCTCTCCCCAGTTTTTTGCTCAAGATGATTGTCTCTCAACCACCACTTCTCCATTTTCAAACCCAATTCCCATTTCAGATTAATTAGTGTATAAAGGAAGAGCTCTTACCTGTGTTTTATTTTCACTCTTGTACTCTGGGTTACTGAGTCACATTTGCTAGAACTTTTCTGAAGGATCTCAGCATTGCAGACACATTTTTCAAAGGTCCAAGATTTTTCTTGAGCATCCCTAGTGATGGAACACAAATTTAGGAAGCTGGAAAACTAGTTCAAGAGCTGAAATTTGAAACTTATTTTCCTCATTTTATTCTCTTTCCAAGTGCTATCTCCCTTCCCATGCTGGCCAGGGCAGATGATAGCTGCTGTTTCTGTGTGCCAAAACAGCCCTGCAGGAAGAACAAAGCAAAGCTTCCTGCAAAGGCAGCAGAGGCCAGTTTGATGGCTCCCTGCACCACCCAGGGATGCCTGTGCTGCTCTCCCTGTCCTTTGCTAGGGAATCCCGTGTGCTGCCCTACAGCCAAGCCCAGCAGCCTCCAGCACTGCAGGAATTCATTCAGGGTGGTCAGGCTTGCTGCTTTGCCATTTTCCTACTGTCAGAACCAGTGGGAGTGATACAGGACTCCCCCCTAGCAAGATATTTTTGGTCTGGTAGAAACCACAAGGAGAGTGTAATTTTTGAGTTCACCTACCAGGTTGCATCTAAAACATTCCACACTTTTTGTGGTGTAGTCAACTCCACTTGTGCAGCACTTTGTCATGGCAACCCCTTTGTGCTGTGTCTGTGTTAACTGGGATTAATGGAAACTGAGCTTGAACACCTCCTTTCATTGCATTTAAAGAATATTTATTCTTTTCTTTCCCTCTGTGATGCTTTTTGAGCTGCTTTTTCTGGGCAATCATCATTTATGCATGGTCTAGAATAAGTCATGTGCAATGTAAGCCTCCTTTGAGCTGAAGGTTCTTATCAAAGGGAATTTTGCCACATACCTGTCAAAGGGTTTAGATGCTTCTGTCCACAAGGTTGGAAGATCTCAACTGGCCTTGTAAGATCTCTGTTCTCTGTAGGACAATGGAATAGGTAATCAGACATATAAAGTTCATTAGTAAAAAGTACAAAATTTCACAAAGAAATATGTTTCATCTTTAATTTGCTAAATTTTCTTTTCATAGCAGCCAGATAGCAACAGTTTTGGAGAGAAAGTTATTTGCCATAATTCAATAGACAGCAAAATGTAACCTGAAAAAAAACCCTTATACTAAATATACAGGAATGCTGTATGTATCTTCTTTCATCTATCTTTTAACTTTACTAAAAATACAAGAGGGACTTGCAAATTACAGAGCTCTGAACTATTTTAGCACACATGCAGTTATTATAAAACACCTTTAATGCTCGTTCCCATTTGTGTCTCATTTGTTAATATGAAACCATGTTAAAGGTTGGTCCTGTTGTAAGCAGAGTAGAGAAATGTCTAGTTTTTGTTAGGTATAATTATATGATCAAAGCTGAAAAAAGTGACTAAGAAAACATTTGTTGCACACACTTTTATAAGCTACAGTGCTAACAAAAAGTTCTTGACGCCCAGGAATGAATTAGACCTTTCCTGGCAAAATATATCCCAAGCTCTTAATTAAGCATTTTTAAAATTAGATTTTCAGTAGCCCCTTGTCTGTTGCTGTTACTGAAAGGCTTAAATAAATAACTCCAAAGGGAAATTCTTCAATGGAATGACAAAGGATTCAGTGTGTGAATCCTTTGTGTCTGGCTCCTGGGAAGAGATGTTTACTTTGGTAAACTCTCAATCTGGCTTTATTAACTCCTGATTTAAAAAAATCATGCCTTTGAGTGGACATTATTTAATTAAGCCTATTTTGATGAGCTCTGAGCAGGAGATATTGCTGAGCCTTCCTTTAAGAGCTGGATTTAACCAGAAGGAAACTCCTGGTCTGGTGCATGACCCAGTGTGAGATGATTTAAGCAAATCTGACCCTTCACTTGAGCATCTTATGGGATATAAACCCCCAGAATTCCAGAAAAGCAGTAATTTGGACAAGAAATTCCTGAATATTGCAGCTTTATAAATTTAGAAAGAAATCCTTATCAATATTGTAAGAGCTGATTGTTGTCAGAAGTACTTAGAATTGGGAAATACAAGGGCTTTTGACAGGTAACAATGTTCTGTGTGGCTTTAAAGAGGCTGCCAACAAGTTAACATTTAATAACAATCTTACACAGAGCAAAGGAATCAAACAAGGCAAAGTGAGCAAAATAAAGTGTGATTTTAGCTGATGTGACCTATCTTATAAAAACCAAAACCAGGAGAAACAGTCTCTCTCCTGTCTAAACTTATTCTAGGAAGAATTTTAAGTGTCTGGAATACAGAGTAGGTAGAACTAAATCCACTTTTAGAAGCAACAAATCCTTGATTGTAGTTTTTAAAGCACTTTCTTCATAAATGAATTTGCTCTCAAGGGACTTTCTTATCAAGAGCCAGTTATCCACAGAACTTGGAGATGATGAAACAAGGACTGGGTAAAATAAGGACTTGTGTGTCACGCCTTGGGTGAGTTAAATAGGAATACAGGAATATTTCACGGGGAGTGAGCACAGAATCACATCAGAAATAAGCAGGGCTTTGGAGCAACCCCTGCTCTGTCCCTGGGGGCTGTGGATGACACCTGACTTCATTCCTCCCAGAAGTTGTTGGAGACTAAATCAGGAAAGAGAGCAGAATCCAAAAGTCATTCCCACTTCCCAAGGGGAAAGAAAAATCATGTTCTTCCCTGACATCATCCTGCCTGTATGTGCTCTGCATCCAGACCTTCCTCACTCTTATCTGCCTTAACTTGAAGCATCAAGACAGATTTTCTTTCCCACTCTCTCCTTATGTGTTACTGGAGTAGAAAATACTTTGGGGATGGTTGCAATACCCAAAGATACTGCTGACATTTCCAGCACTTTTTCCCTGCAGCAGAAAGCACTGTACAAGCAGATAAAAATTATAGACTTAACATCACTGAGCACCTCTTGGCTTTCTGGTGTTTGCAGGAGCAGCAGAACTTTCCAGCTTGAATTAACCTGAGGTGGAAGAGAGTTAGAACCACACTCCTGAGAGCATTTGGGCAGGAAAAGTTGGGTGAAGGAGAAACACCCACCCATTTTCCCCATTGCAAACACTGACCATTATTTAAACAATCCAGAAACTGTGTTCATAAATTTTAATCTATTAATTAGCATGTGAAAAAGGACGATTTTGGGGAAGGGAAAACTTTTTTGTGTGTGTTCCAAGACAAAGTATTCCTCTGTTAGAAACTGTGGCTCTCTATGCCTATAAAAAGGGAAAATTCCCCATTTCTAGACAAGACATTTTTAAGAAAAAGTTGCTTCATTATGTATTTAAATCCAAACATTCTCTCCATTCTGGTTACACTCAGAGTTCAGTATCCACTGTGAGGAGAATCTCTTCCTTACTATGTATGCAGATTTACAAGGCTCTAGGCACCTTTGAAATAAATTGAAAGCACAGCCATGTAATAGAGCCAAACCCCAAAACCAGCCAAGGGGATCCACCCAGCAACACCCTCGAACACCCTCAGCTCTTCCCCTGAGCACAGCTTTAGAGTGCTGGTCTTGATCTTGTCTCTGCTTTCTCCACCCTCCTAAAAGCTTCCTGGGGGATTCCCCAGCTCCAGAGCCATGCAGGGGCTGTTTGGGATGCAGGAATAATTCACTTGCTTGGTTTCCTTCCCTCTCAAACAGCTCAGGAGCAGGGCAGCTGTTTGCAGAGCCTAGGACAGGGGGATACTGAAAAACAGGAGCAGCAGGAGAGAGCAGCAGCTTGGGCATGAAGAGGGGTTTTAACAGTAGATCAAAGTGTAGCAAAGCCATACAGGAAATAATCAAGAGAAGTTTGTAGCTGCTTTTTCCCACTTTGAAATTCACACTTTGAGTATTTGTGATGCTGGAAAGTGGCATGGTTGGAGAAGGAAATGCTTCCCAAAATCTCTGCCATGGGATAGAGTGAGGCCAACAGTTTAGGAACTTGATCAAACAAAGGTCTGGACATTTTATACAGTGAGAGCAGAAGTTTAAAAGCAGCAACTTTTGAAAAGGTTAACAAACCTAATTGGTGCTTAGGGCAGTCCTCAATTCTTCACAAATGTCAGGATGAGGTTGATTGTTGAGGAGCAGACTGGTGATATCTGTACTTTTCTGAGCTATCTCCCAGTGCCCACTTTGAGAAAGCACAGTCAGTGTGGTTTCCATCTCTGTGGATTTAGTGGCTGTTATCTGTGGGTTGAGCACAAAGCCAATTCCCCAAAGCTCTGGATAATCAGCCTGGTGCACATCAGATGTTCAGTCCCATAATGGAACCACTCCCTGCCCTACAGGCTGCAGAAGGTTGAGCCTTTTTTGGGAGAGCACAGACCAGTGTAGTTTTGTTCAAAATTGTTAAAAATTTCCATTGGGAAATTCAGACAAAAATTTCTGTAATTCTGACAAAGTGGTGTATAAATAATCTGATTGTTAGCTGTCAAATGCAATTTCTATATCAAAAAGAAATCAGGTATTGACATCAGAACATTGTCATCACAGGAATCAGGGTTTGTTATTGTGGGGGAGAGCAAGCAATACTGAAATTCAGTGGCACTGAGTACTGGCACAGCTTCCAGGGACTCTGCAAGGTCCCAGTCTCCTGAACAAGATGTGCATGGGGAAGGAACTGTCCCTCACTAAAACCAGCCTCATGGGGCATGTACTTCCTACCTTAAGGGCTGGACTTGATGACCCCTTTTAACTCAGAGGATTCTGTGATGTGTGACTCAGCCAGCACATCACACCCCACACTTGCTGTGTTCAGTGGTGCATTTGGGACAAAAGCAGCAGCAGGAGCAGTTTATATTATCCCTTGCATTTGATTCTTTGTTTTAGTATCTGTCACATCCAAGCCAGCCAAAAAGTGGCCTCAGCACATTCTGGCTGGTGAGGCTGAGGAGTCCCGGGGGCTCCATTCACATGCCTCATGTGTGACCAGGCAGGGGCTGGGGAGCCCCTACACAGCCTGGTCCTCAGGGTGGGGTCCCACCCCTGCCACGGCCCCCAGCAGGAAGTTGGAAGCAAAGCATTAAACACACCAAAGGGACTGCTTGGAATTTTCACATACCCTATGGCCATTGGGGGGTTCAGCCAGCAAGAAAAACCCCAAGTGTGTAAGAAGAGTAAAAACAGCAAAAAGGCAGCAGGAACCAAAAGTGGTTTTTCATCTGGCTGTAACATTGAGAGCAGGACAGCCGTGGGATGTGCCTGGATGGAGCCCATCCCCATGGAATGCACCATCACACACATGGCTGTTCCAGAGCTCCAGAGCTGCCTCTGTCACACACAGCCACTTCAGACAGCATTACTGTCCCGTTGGGATGCACTTGGGATGGGCTGCACACACAACAGCCCTTAAAAACTGGAATGATAATATGCAGGTTTTTCCATTCCTATCATTTGTCCTTAATTGAAAAATTAAATGCTTATGTCCCATTATTAACTATTCTTAACACTAATTTCACTGTTTAGCCCAGTGGTCACCAACTGGTTTCCTTACAGTTCTTCTCTTAATTCACAGCTGGGCTGAACTTGCTTGGTTTGAACTTACTTAGGTTGCATTAAAAAAAAGTTGTGTGACAGTCCCCACGTGATTTAATCAGAAACCTCACTGCACTCAATGCCTGCCTGAAGAACACTATAAAAAGTCAGAGGAAAGAAAGGTAGCAAAGTTCTCCATTCTGGTTAATAGCTTAGAGTATGTTTACAGCAGCCCAGTGCAGGTGAGAAGGAGCCTTGGGAGGTCTCCAGCCTGGCATCTTGCTCTGCTCTGAGATTAGACCTGGGAGATTTATCCAGTCAGGGCTTGAAAAACCCCATGGAAGTAGAGCACAGAATTTTTCTGGGCACCTGTTCCACACCTTGACTGCCCTAATGGTGAAAAAAGTTTTCTCTGTACCTAGAATTCCTCCTTACAACTCACCCTGGATTGACATACACAAAAGAGATGTGCTAAAAATGCAGACTTGGGGGGAAAACACTTTTTTTGTTTTCTTACAAATGTCTAAGTGAAAAAGTGTTCTCCATGAGGGGAGGTAAAAATTCTAGGCAGCCCTAAGTTTGAATGAAAACATTTTCCTGAGGAGCAGACTGGCTGAATGTCATTCCCAGCCTCCCATGACCCAACTCCCACTACAAGTGAATCTCTGCAGCTTTTTAATTTCCAGTTAAAAACAACCAAAAAAATAATAGTATCAATGTGTGTCCACAAACAAGGAAAGAAGGGAAGTTTCACTGATGCATGACTGTGCTTACTTGAACTCTGAATAACGGCAGATATTTTCATAGCTAGTGGCCACCAAGCTTCTCAAAGTACTGAGAGAATATCAAGACTGGTTTTAACAAACAAAACCACTGTTTGTACTTTGAAGTGTCACATTAAGACACCTTCAGTTGCATTCCAGCATTTAAAGCACACATTCAGATCCCAGTATTTTCCCTGACACCTTTTCACATGTCTCAGTTTACACAACTGCTCACTGCTGGCCTCAATCAGGGTGTTGCTAGGAACTTTTATTTTAAAACCCCTCACTAAACTTGCCAGAGCAAGCCTGCAATACCAGGCACACGCTGATCCTACTCATGGGTGGGTAGGAAATGCTTGAGAGGATGGGAGGGAATAGCCTTGATGGGAGGAATTGCCTGTTTACTCAGCTTGCAGCTCCATTGCTGGGACACTTCTCACATCCCTCTGCTGAATATCCCAGCTTGTCTCACATCTACCAATGCTGCCCCTTTTGGGTATCCTTTAATTCTTGTTTCTCTTCAATTCCTCAATCTCCCCTCCTCTTTTCTTTATTAAACTCTTGGCAATGAGGGCCAAAACCTGACTGAAAACAGCAGTTCACACTGTGGTCCTGGATAAATTATGGTACAATTAACAACGTCACTTTCAAAAAGCTAATGAAATAAAGCTGGTCCTTTAGAAAACCAGAGACTTTACAGCTGATGATTTATGGTGACTCAAACAGGACTGTGAATTTGCAGTGCCAGATGAGGCCATTCTGTCACTTCTACTCACTAAATACCTTGTGCCACTTCTCTAGGAAATGAGGCCTGGCTTGGTTACAAGAACCAGCTCCTCATTATCTTCTCTGTAAAATCTTATCCCTTCTGGAAGTTGAATTTCCAGCTTGTTGATGATCTGCAAACCAGATCAGTTTTGTCCCTCCTGAGGAGCAGATGGATGCAGGGGCTGCTTTGGGACAGAGTGACACGTAACTGTGCATCCCCAGAGATCTTTCCAGGAACCTCTCAGATTGCTTTTCTGGCTCAAGGGCCTTGCTTTCCACCACTGGATATTTTGGGCAAGTACATGTACATGTAATAAGTGTGGAGCCTTGTGGGGTAAATAAAAATTCCTGCACAAACAAGGGCAATAATAAATCAAGCCCAAGAATTTTAAGGCAATATAAAGAATTAACCTGTTTGCTGAACCTTCTCTAGATAAGAGGTCATTGTTCTTTGTTTTGAAAAGATTTTTTGTTTTTAATATGTATTTAGCCTTACTTATCTATTATACTTTGCTTCCTTTTTATTTTCCTTTCATTGAAAACAAGACCTAACTCCTTAAAAATTGTTTGGACTTGATCCTAAAACACACTGAACACTTCCCAGTCAAGAAAATAACAGGGTACAAGAACCTTCATGACTTGGATTTCATTTGTCAGAGGTGGTTGTGAACCTCTGAAATCCCTTCAGAAGACCCTATGGTTATTAGCTGAGACATTATTTCTTTGCTTTCATGCTGATTTTTTGCTTGTCCATGAAATCTCCAAAGCAAACTAACAGTCTGTTAGATCCTAAATAAATTTAGATACAGATCTTACTACAGAGGATGTTCAATTAACTGCTAGAAACTAATCTTGTCATTAGTCTTCCATTGGTGTTTTGCATATTTATTGGTAGCATCTGATTCATTAAACCCAGCCTCTAAATCAGGGCAGTTGGTTAAATGCTGTCTATGAAAGTTTTCAAGCTACTGAAGCCCACATGTTTTCAGTCTGCTAAAAAAACTCCCTCTCCTCTTCAGTAGAGCATTGTAAAATATCTTATATCTTTGAAAAGCTGTTAAAAAAATTAATCTTTATAACCCACAGCTTTCATTACCTGGTCCTTGCTGTCCCCTGAAATGTCCCCCTCTGTCCTCTCTGTTTGCTGCTTGAGCATCATCCTGGGGTTTGGTTCAGGGCTTGGAGCAGCACAACAAGGGAATCCTTCTCCACAGTCAGAACTTCTGAAAGCCAAGAGCAGAGAGAAATCCAGGCTGGACTTCCCAAATTTACACCATGAATTTGAGGTTTATTAGCTTGGGAGAAGGTTTAATGCTGCACACATTGGTTTGGGTTATTCCAGCTAACAACTATAATTGCATAAATAATAGGATTAATAAATTACTTTTAAAAATTACTTTTAAACTCTCCAACTTCAGAATTTTAAGCAATCCCCCCTTTATCTTATAAGTAAGAAATGGATGTGCTCATAGATCATTTATTCTGTCTTCCTTGTACTCAGCTACATCTCTCCTTCCTTCACCTTTTCATTCTATTCCTTACTCTTGGCATTAATTACTTGGATATAATTAACCTCCCCTAGATTCATATTTTGCCAGTTCACCTCTTGCCCCATCAGTTCCTGGAAGGCAGCACTTCCAGGAGCAAAGAGCCACCAATCCATTTTGTTGCCATCCAGCAGCTCAGTGAGGATGGCATGGAGCTGCCCTTACCTGCTGCACCACAAAGCTGGGTGGGCAATCAATGGAATTAAATCCATCTGGAAGGCATTTGAGGCAGGCAGGCATCTCTGAGAACCCCAAGTGTCATTGACTGCTTTTTCCAATAGCTTTGATCAAAGTCTAAATTGAGAAATCTCTTCTCCCATCCTGCAAGAATTTATGAGCAGAATTTCTTTTGCCCATCCACCACTGGCCTGTGTTCAGCAGCATCTGAGGCCCTCATGTTTCCCTGTGGATCCTGCCCAACCATGAACCTCTGCAGTGGATTTTAATCACACATTCATGGCTGTCTGCTATGGGCTCCAGCCAGCCAGGCAGTGCCAAATAATGTGCTGACAATGTCCTGGGCATCCCTCAGATGTGCCAGGATGCAGACAGGCATCCCTGGCACTTGGCTCATACATTCCATTTGCAAGAGCATAAAGATCTGGGATCTCATGCCTTTTAAAGAGAGGAACAGAACACACAGAGAACTGAGCGAAAACCTTTGGGGAAAGGAAAAAAAAAAGGAATAAAAAGGTCCTCAATGCTTTTTCAGGAAGGATGGCTAAAAAAAAGATGGAGAGGAACTTTTTGCAATTAATTTCTTTGCATTGAGAGAGTTGGTTTATATCAGATATCAGGAAAAAAGTCCTTGCTTGAGGTGAGCCCTGGCACAGATTGTCCAGAGAAGCTGTGGCTGCCCCATCCCTGGAAGTGTCCAAGGCCAGGCTGGACAGGGAGCAAGCTGGGACAGTGGAAGGTGTCCCTGCCCGTGACATGGGGCTGGAATTAGATGAGCTTTAAGACTCCTTCCAACCCCAGCCATTCTATGGTTCTAAAGCTTCCCACTCATCTTTCTTCCTGGGGCCAGAAGCAAGAGAAGCATCTCAAGCCACAAAGTATTCAAAAAACTTGTCCAGAGAATCTGTCAAGGCTTGTTCCTTCCCTTCCCCCTGGTAGCTGCAAAGCCAATTCCTTTTATTCCTGCTGTTCTCTGGAGGCAAAAGCTGGGTTTGGACAGGCACCAGTGCTAATGATTGTCCCACAGATCTTCTCCCTGTGTCCTGGATCTGTGCTGCTGCAGCTTTCCAAGCCCTGCCAGAGATCCAGGGCTCTCCTGAGGTGGAGCAATGGCCCAGACCAATGTTCCCTCCTTGGAGCCTGTCCTTGGCTCTGCTGCTCATGGAGCATCAACACGTTCTGGGGAGCACCCACACTTGGTCACAACCACAAACGGCTTCAAAAGCAACAATTTTCTCTCATTTGGTTCTAAAGTGCTCTTTCAGGAATTTCATCAACTTACAGGGACTAGCAGGGATTGTTGGAGGAGCTGCTTTTCCTCTCACAACCACCTTGCAAAAGCTGGTTTTCTCACCAGGCCGTGTCCTGACAAAGTGTGGTTGTCTCTCTGTGCTCCCTTACCTGTGTTCTGTACATTTTAAGATCATCTGGAGACTTGCACAGGGCTGTATCTATTTTAGAGTGTTTTTATTGGCAGCTGATGCATACTACCATGCACCCACGTGAACAAAATTACAGAGCCCAACAACTTTTGTACAGAATTCCTTTGGCCACGGTTTCTCTGTGGGTTTCATTTGGCAGAAGTGATATCAAGCACAAGTCTTTCCCTCAGCTTCTGATGTCAACTAAAATGCACCTTATAAATAGAAAACTCAGGCATTAGGAGCAGTGCCTTTGGGCAATCAGCCACCTTTGGGCTATGGGAAAAATTCAGTTAGATATGATTCATAAATATAATGAATAGGGTGCCATAAACTCGTCTCACTCTTCACAAACAAAGGCACATCCTCTGCCTTGAAAAATTACAAGGGCAGAACCCAAAGGAACAGGGAAAGAAAAACAGAAGAGTGGGAGATTTAAGGGGGAGAAGGAAAGTATAATTTTGAAGCCCACCAAACAAAGTGTGGAGCAAAACTCCACTGCATCCCCCCCATGTCCTGCTCCTGCTGAGCTCCGGGCTGGCTTTCCAGAGCTCACCGTGGAAGACTTTTCCAAAGGCACTCAGTTTGTTCTTCAGGCTCTGCTTCAGCTGAAGGCTCCGATTGATTACAGCTGGAGCTGGATCAAGCTGGGGCTGCCTGTGTTCTGCTGGCAGCCTCTGCTTTGTAAATACCTTTCATCTCATCCAGCAGTGATGATAATGTGCTGGGATGATGTGGCAGCAATTATTTATCTGCTGCCTTGGGTTTTCTCCTCCACGCTTGCCAAGAGCCCTGAAGTCAGGCCATACAGAGGGATGCTGACATCTTTACATTTCCATTAAGTCTTCCTGCTTCTTCTGAAGGAATTCTAACAGCTCTATTGTCATTTCAGCAGTCATTTCTTTCCTCACTCTCACACAGATAGATTTGGAAGCACTGAACCTATCCCACCAAATTTAGCAAGTTTAAGCTTGTCACAAATAACCTTTTTATCTGATAGCACTCCCCAAAGGAAAAGCCCTCCAAGCCTCCCTTCTCCCAGGTTTCTGAGCATCCTATCTATGTCCAAAGATGAAGCAGGAAATGCAGGCAGGGTAGGCCTTGGTTACCCTCTGCATGGATTTACACACTTGCTTAATACCATGTAAATACTGACAAATAAAGCATGGATCTTGTCAAACTTAACAACTTAGCAAATAAGGAGCATTAGAAACAGCAAATAGAGCTGAAGTATCTACTGCCAAGTCAGTGAGAGATCCCACGTCCTGCCTGGCAATCACTCTAAATACATCCTTTCTCCCACTTCATGTGACCTTTCCAGGTCAGCAATGTTGTGTGTTAGTTTAATATTTTAAAACTGGAACTTTACTGGTATTTGGCCTACTTTTTGCTATTTATTTTCTAAACAAATGATAGCCACTCCCTTCTCAAGCTACCCTTTTAAGCTTCGCCAGGAGTCTGTGAAGATCACAAGGTATTAAAATTAAAAAAAAAAAAAAAAAAAAAAGAAAAAGAAAAAAATCACATGCTCAGGCAAACAAAGCAGGTTGCTGCAGTTCTCCCTCCCTCCAGCCCTGCAGCTGGATGTTCAGAATGCTTCAGGAGTTCTCCACTCACTCTAGGAAACACTGCTGAAATCTCATTTGCAGTGAAAAGTGCCAGGATTATGGTAGAACAGCATCTATTCTGAGGCAAACCCATGCAACTTCCCAGCCAAACACCAGGGGAAAAAAAAATAAAAGAAAGAAAGGAGCAAAGCTGTCCCAATTGCTACTTCTACTTGATTGCTTAAAGGCAGCTGGGAAGGCAAATCCTCAGCCTGAAAGCAGAGCACATCCCAATTTTAAGGCAAAGGAAATTTGGAAGAAAAAACAGCTCTCTCTTCCCAAGGAAACTTCTGGTTTTTAGAATGTTCATTTTTATTTATTACTGACTCATTGAAAGAACAAAGTATTTTTGGTGTCTTTTTTTTTCTCCTTTTTTTGTTCCCAAACACAGAAAAAAAAAATGTGGCTGAACCTCAGAAAAATCTTAGAGTGGGGCCAAAAATAATAATAATTTTCAGTTTTCAGAATTTTTTTGTCAGGTTTTTGAAAGAACAACAAATACTTCCCAAGCACTGCTGTAACTTACTAACTGCAGTGGACTGCACACCCTCAGTTTATTTCAGTTACCCCTCTCATCCATCTCCCCTTTTTCTCAACCTCCCTTGGGCTCCTATCTTGCTTTTCCCATGTTCATTTTCTTTCTTTCATTAGTATCAATACTTTTTCTTTTTGAATTTTACCTTCAAAGGATTGATTTCTTTTCCCCTGGTGCCTCTGTCTCACTTTTGATCCTGCCTGGCTTTGCCTCTTGTATCTATTCTCTTGCAAACAAAGAATTTTTAAAACTTCAAACTCAATTTTAAGCCCTCTTCATGTGAAGAATTACAAGGAAAATTGAATTTTCCACTTAAGTTCTAAGGAGGAGGCAGTTAATAAGAATTCTTAGGGAAAAACAGACAAAAATTTATAAGATCTAGTTCCTGATGGTTTTGTTAGATCAGAACTGCCTAACACTGCTTGTTTTTGGCATAGTCAAATTTATATTGCCACAGAAACCTTAACTTCTGCACACCCTTTCACTTCACTTGAACTGTGCAACCTGAACATTGTGTTTTTCTATCCCAGCTCTTCCAGTCCCCTCCCATCCCCAGAGTATATTTTGGACCAAATCAACTGAAGTGTCTTTTTTTTAAGTACTATTTCCATAGTTTGCTTTCACTCTTCTATCATTCAGAAGCTGTAGGAGGCGTGAAAGCGAGAATTTCTTTTAACCATTTCTATTTCACAGCCCAGTGCCTGCCAATTACACTTGAAATAGGTTTTAGATACATTTCTTCAAAACAAGGCATCTGTGGGTACATCCAGCCACGTGCTAAAAGTATCACATAACCACATAGGAAAAATTCAGAACTAAATAATGCCTTCAAAGGCATTTCTGAAGCTGGAACAGCATCAGGAATCTGCTTATTTACGTGGGGAGCTGTGGAGATTGCAGCATGTTGGTACTGCCAACAGATAGGATGATTAGTGCTAAAAACAATATCATCATTTAGATAAGCCCTCTCCTTTGGAGAGCTGCTATTGAACTCAGCTTGAACTTAAATGTTCTCAGCTTGGAAACTGGAATTCCTAAAAAGGCTCATTCAGCCTGCAAAAGCTGAAAGGGAAGGAGATGGGATTGATAAAATGGGGCTCATATCAAATATTCTAAGTCACTTGTCCTACATCTGAAGTTCCTTCTAAAGGTCCCTTGTTTCTTGTGTCAGCAACACATCCACTACCAAAAACCCCCAAATCAGGTTCTGTACTTCTGCCTGGGACTAAACCACTGGAAGGCATGCCAGCATACAAGATAAGTAACATTTTTGCAGGAGCTGGTTTCTGAGCTGTCTCAGAATGAAAGTTGATTTTTGAAGTGTGCCCTGAACTCACTGTCTGGGTAGATATTTCTATTTTCCTTTGCAGGGATCCAGCAGCTGCCAGTGTAAGTGCTGTGAAAATGCTTGCAAAGTTTTAATGAGCTTCAACTTCCTAATTAAAAACCACAATGAGCTTTCAGGCCTTGATTTCCCCAATATTACAGGTTGTAGCAGTGATATTTTGTTCAGTCAAGCCTAGCTAAAGGAAAATGCTTACGAGGTTTCCAAGGAGAGAAATAAACAAAATGGAAATGAAGAGGGAACTTGGAACTTTCAAGTGTACGTAATTAAGAAAAAAATACATCCTTCAGATAATTCTGGAAAGTATTAGGAGATATTCATAATTCATAAGCAGTTGTTTGGTTTTCTTTCAAGCAAGGGGGCAGCTTCACATCAAACACTGACTAGCTTTTCCATTAACTTAAGTAAACAAACCAGTATGTTTCAAGTTAACTGAACATCCTTTTTTTATTTTTTACTTTTTTTAATAACTGTGTGAATTAGAAATAAGAACAAGACATTTACTTTCCAATAGGAAATTAGTTTGCATGCTATTTCTTCATGTTAAAAATACTTTGGAACACTCACAAAAACAACGTTAAGCTGAATTTATGGAAGTGTTCCATATCAGTTTTGAAGATGATATGCCAGATGTCGGGGAGAACTCTTTCATCTGCAATAATGGAATAGTTTCATCCACCCTTGTTGTTTTTGAGCACAGTCCAAGTGTATTGGTCATCATGGGTGGGTGATCCCCACTTGAGCAGGCATGAACCAAAAAGCACAAGTTGTTAGACCTCTAGCATAAAATCACAAGAAAGCAACAGCAGGAAATACTCTACTGAAAGTAAAAATAAGCTATTGCAAAATGGAAATCAAAAAGTTTACCATTATGACAGTTCATGTTTTGAAGCACTCAGAGGCTCACAGATACATTGCTCTGAATTAGTGGATTGTAATGACTCCATTTATGGCTCCAGCAAAAATAAAGCAAATAATACAAATTTTAAATTAATTTAGATCCATCAAAAGCATGGAATACTTTTGTTTTCAATGAGTGGGAAGACTGATGGTTAACAATGTCGTCTTCTAATGGGGGATTAAAGTGCTCTTCCCTTATGAGAAACTTTAAACACAAGGACAGATTATTGTCCATGTTCTTATTTTAACAATAACATTGGAGTAACATTGGATAGGAAATCCTTTTGGGAACAGTTTGTGGCCTCAGACTAACACCATATCAGCCACACCACTCTCACTTGCAGTGATCATTTTAATTCCTGTGTAACCAATATTTTATGTGTCACATTAATTCACTGTGGCTGTGATTAGATAATGAGATATCCATCTAATATCCATCTATTTCCAAAGGATCTTGGAACTGGGAGCCATTTCCTGTGTGCAATGCACCTCCCAGAGTGCTTGGTGTGTGCAAGAGAGGGCAGGAGCATCTCACACAGAGGGAAAGAGCAGGACGAAGGAAGAAAAGCATTTTTAAATGCATCAGTTCATAGCTTCATTCATTTTTTTCTCCCTTCTCAGCTGCCTGCCTCTCAGAACGTGTGGGAGATGTTCTAGTGCTGAAAGCCATGGTTCTCTCCTTTATTGAGCTGTTCTGGGTGATAAGTCAATTTGCTTTGGACATACCAGAGACAATAGATAATTGTGACAGAAAACTGCAGGGCAGGCTCACTTAGGGCAGCTTGTTAACTCTGGCCTGTTCATAGAAGGATGCTTTTCCTGTACCTTCCTATTCCTGGAATCTCTGGGCTTGAGTAACTTGCCCAAATCCACAGAGCTTGCTCCGGACACTTTTGCAGTGTGTCCAAATACAAAAATCACACAATGAGTTGTGGTGCAATCAATTCTGGTTTTGCACATTTACCACATCAATTTACCAGATCTACCACATCAAGCTTTGCTTCTCTTGTGTTCTGCCATGACCCCCAGGAGCAGGAGGAGATGAATCCACCAGGAATGCGCTTTGCTGCTCTCTCAAATGGGAGAGGGGAAATGTTTCAGCACACCAAATAGAGCTCAGTTTTTCAGGAAAATCTCATTAATTTAAACATTCTACCTCACCTATTTGCTTTAAATGTAGGTCTTGGCTCTCACATCTCTTTTTCCTGTGCAAACAAGTATTTGTGCAGGTTACCTTCGCTCAACTGTGAAAACTTGTTACCAGGGCAATCGGGCCAATATACCTCACATGAAAGGGCAATGGAAAATTTAAAAGGGAAAAACCAGCAAAAAAGGGGGAGGTTTTGGCCTGCTGTAGAGCTGTGCAGAATTAGAAAAGGTCCCTCATGACACCACTGGAAAGTGACAGCACTTGGAGTGAAGGTCTCTGCATTAGCAGGTTTTGCCACTCCAGGAATGGGAAATTTCTCAAGATATTTCATCTCCTGCTGCCTCCTGCCCTGATGTTATGTAACAGATCCTATGCTGGGCTCTACCACCACAGAGCACAACCTCCCAACACCAATGAGTTAAAAGCTGTCTGGGCACCCAGCCCAGATGAATAACATTGCAAATGTTGAAGGAAGTAGCAAGGGAAATAGAAAAGCCTTTGACAGAAATTGTTGATAGCTTGCTAAGGCTGGGGAGGGAACCAGGGAATTTGGAGGTTGCTAATGTTGTTCCTATGTGTAAGAAAGGATCAGGGAGGATCCAGGAAACTACATAGCAGTGAGCCTGGCTTCAGTTGCAAGAACAATATAAGGAATATAAATAAGGGACAGAATACTTAATTTGGTCAAATAAAATAAGCCCAAAGTCATGGATGAACTGTAGAGGTCTAATTTCTCCCAGTATGTTATCTTCAGGTGGTTCTTTCTGAAAGATGCCTGTATAAAACATCTTACAGACAGAATAGAAGTTAATGAAGTGGTCAGAAAGGGAAAGTTTTGACAGAAGCCTGAGGTTAAGTAAATTGTCAGTGATGCTGCAGCCCCATGCAGATCACTGTGTGGCTGATATCAGACTGCCTGGTGCCATTGCTGACGTGGGAGCTGATGTTTGCTCTTCAGATGAATCCATTGGAAAAATAGACCAAGTCACTTTCTGGCCTCACTCACACTGAGAACTCAAAGAATTTAGACCCATTAAGTAAAATATTTATGGTTTACATTCAAAACAAATTGAGAACAGGTTCACTGCACCCCATAACAAGTGCAACACTGACATTGGTGGGACCATCATGGATTTGGATTTCTATGAACCATTCAGGAGCTGCTACACTGATGCTCCTCAGTGGGGACAGAAATAAGAATTTCAATCCCATAAAAAATTTTAAGAGCCTTCTTTTTGTATGTGGTTGAATATTAAGGTTGCTATGGACCAGGACAGAGAAAAGCAACCTGGAAACATTTTGCTTGGACAGAGGAGGATGTACACAGAGAGCAAGAAGATGCTGTAATATATTGCAATATTTTGAGAGCCAGCAAGCAGCTGAACACTTCAGTCACAGGAGCAAAATACACTTGAGTTAGTTAAGAAAACATTTCTCCAGCTCTGAGCACAACGTACAGGTATGTGCTGGAAAGGAGGAGAAAAGCTTCAATAAGATAAAGGTGGATGTGGACAGCATTTCTTCTCCAAAAGTCCAAAGCCCTGGTGAAACGCATCTCCTGGTTTTATGTGCTGCTTCTAATGATACGAAGCAAATTGCAGAGATTAAGCTGTTGCATAAGTGAGTGAGCAGCATGAGTCAGGGGGTTTGGGAAAAGTGAGTCACAGTGGGAAGGGAACAGAGCCAGGGCTGGAGCTAAGAGAGACTAGCAAGAAAATTTTAAGGATCTAGATAAGAGCCTGAGAGAATGGAGTGCAGGAGAGAAGCAGAAAAACTACCTCTAAAAGAGGGAGCCACACATGAGGGTTAGGGAAAGCTATAGCTAAAAAGCAGGTCAGGCAAAATTTTTGTACACAACTGTGGTTAAAATCCAGAGCAGGCTGCCAAAGTCAGCAGTGCAGGGACAGAATTGTGCAAATCACTTCAAGAGGCAGTGTGGGCACATTTTTGGAAAATGAGGGAATCACTGGATATAGCCATTAGTGAGGCTTGTGGAATTAAAACTATGAAATGCAAATTGATTTATATTTTGAAGGAATACAGGAGGGAGCTCTGCTGCCCTCCATGGCTGTAGCACCCTGCAAACCTCAGAAACTTGTCTGTGCAACCCAGAGTATTCTCTTAGCTCACAGAGAGTTATGGATGGCACAGACTTCCAAAAGGAGCTTTCTAGAACAGCCCTGGGAATTGCTGCAAAGCCAGAATTTACATCAGGGTGAGTCACAGGGGTCTGAAGGCCCTATTTACCACAGCACAGCTGAGGGTTTACATTCACATTTCTGGAGAAGCAGTGGAGCTCACACATCACTTAATTGAGACATGGGGTCCTTCATTGTTGTGTTTCTGGCCCACTTCTCCTTAGACTGAATTTGACTTCAATTTAAGGATTTTATACAACAACTTGATAAAGGCTCACACCACCCAACCCATCCTGGGCACAGCAAGGTTTGCCCAAGCAAAAAGCTGCAGGAAAAACAGAGATTAAAGATTCTGTTATGATTCTTTATGGATCTGGATTCAGTGTTCAGAGAACCTGAATTCTGGGCTTTGCAAATCCTCAACTTTGGAGCTGTCACATTCCTTCAGTGCAGTATTCTGGGTGTAACACTTACAAGCAACAGACAGAAATTAAAATACTCAATCTGAACCCATTTTGCAAATAGTTTTTCTAACCAAAGTACAAATAAGTCCCTTAATAAGTTTGATTTTGGGTGGCCTAATGAAAGACTACATAATTCCTTCAGTTCAGTTATTACAGTGATCAAGACACTGAAGGTAACCCAGCTCCATTTTTAAGATTCATCTGCAAAAGGACTGTTAAAGACACCCAGACTATTTCAAAGGAATTTTTCCACCTACACAGGGTGTAACTGTCCAGAGGAAAACTGTCTGGGAATAAAAATCTGAGAATCTCATCAATCAGACTCAGAGATACAGTGAGTTTAAGAACTAACCTGTATTTCACAGGTTGCATGCATCAATAATCAAACATCATTCAGGTTTTTTAACTAACTAATACAAACTTACAGCCCTAGTTTGTGTATTGTGAACAGCACAACATTTAGAAATGTTACTGAGATTAGAAAACATTAAAAAAAGAGCAGATCACTTTCATTACTAGTTACTGGTGTAATTTATGTGGCTTACCTAGACAAACAAATGCTTGTACACCATCTAGAAATGAAATTTAAACAAAGTGATGAGGAATGATTTGGGAGTGTTTTCAGGTGTTTTCTTATCAGGATAATTATCAAGATATTTGCTTAAGGCAGAAGCCTCAGCTGTGGAATGAGCTGCTGAAACAGTTCTGGAGATGAACTTTATCATGATGACACTAAATTTGGAAAAGAGGATGTAGAGGAAAGATGCTCAAGAATGAGCTTGTAAAAGCCCCATATTTTCTTTCTTGATCTGTTTCTTATACTGCACTCATCACTGTGGTATCTTGAGTGCTTTCCAGTAGTGCATTAAGCAACATGACAAACATCTGTCACATGTTTGTTCTCTCACCCTCTCCCCAGAGGGACAAGTGTGTGCAGTGGAGAGCCTTGTTTTAATTTTTTTTAATTATTATAAATACACACGCACGTAACACATTATTAAATATTCATGCTAGAGGGGAAAGGTCAGATAATTTTGTCTTGCTCTCAGGATTAGAGCTGGTGAGGTCTGTGGTGTTCCTGTATCAGACCCTCACCCCCAGATTGCAGTGTCTTCTCAGAGACCAAATCATGGCCATGAGTGTCTGCACCAGGCAGAAACCAAAAGTTTGGATTCCCATAAATAAACTTCCTTATTTACTGTTCCTACTTAAGCCCAGGGATTCTGTCAAGAAACAACAAATGGAATGAGGTGGTAGAATTTAGGGAAGATCATGTTCTTCTCATATTTGATGCAGACTAAAAGCAGGATTTGATGGAACCTCAAAATCACTGTCAGGTCAGAGGGCACTGTGGGAGTCATGGTAAATTAGCAATTTCATGGATTGGAAAAGTCTGATTTCAACAATGGAATGAAGACCTGAGAGTGAATGATTTCCCTCTGGGGGGACATAATTGTGAAAACAATCTGGAAAATTGAGTTTGGTCAGACCCTGAAGAACTGCTGATACACAGCCTACCCACTCAAGAGCCACAAACACATTGTGGGAATCCCAAATTAATGCCCAGTCCCCCATGTGTGATGGTGCCATTTCCCATGGGCAGAGAAGTGGGTGTGCCTTGGTAAATAAATAACTTTGCCTCTACCCCCTCTGAGAGAAATGGAGCTGCTCTGCCACACGCCAAGGAAACTCCAGTATTGCTGTTGCTTCCCCCTCATGACTCCCACACCTCTATTTCTCCAGTAACTCTCTGGACAGTTGCAAACAGACTATTTCTGTGATGGACAGTGATCTGGGTCACACTGAGTGCCAAGAGCTGGAGCCTCCTCTCTGGCCTCGCTCACAGGCAGAGCTGCAGTATCACTGCTAAATCCACCAGAGCTCCTTCCCATACTCCACGAGGGCTGGGCTGCTCTGGGATTGCACCAACCCAATCCACATTTGGCTCTGCTTTCAGCACAGAAAACTTCACTCACTTCCTCACCCCTGTATCAGTCCCAGCAGTAGGACACATCTCTAACTCCTGCAATACTGGAGATGTCAGCACTGAAACCTTCCCAGGTGCTGCTGTTCACCTCCCACCCTGTTTCCCTCAAACACAACCTTTGGGCCACGAGCCTTGCTCTACCAGCACGGATTTCCCTGCTCAGGTGCGAGCAGACCCACTCCAAGCATGGCAACCTCACACCCCCTTTCCTAGGGAAGGCTGCCTCACTTCCCACACCTTTTACAAACCCACATTTTGGCCAGAACATCAAAACCCTCCAAGGGTTTCCACATGGGGAAGCAGCAAGCAGGCAATAATTGTTTTCTGTACAGCTTAACTTACCATCAGGAACAGCCAAAAACCATGAGTACAGAAGTAAATTTATGAATCATTTTAGCTTGAGTAGCTTATTATTCAATGCATTTTAACTAATCCATCTTAAAAGGCAACTCCATGTTTACTCATATATGAAGCTCCTAAAGATCAAATAAATCTGCTTTGTTCCAGCACAGTCTACAACAAAAAGGACTGGAATTGTACAAGTATTTTATTTCCAGCTTTTGTAGGAACCGGGAGCACAAAGCTCATGAGGTTCCTGCAAAGACTTGCCCTGAGCTGCCTGGTGTTGGGGTGGCAGGAGGCAGCCAGACCCAAAAGTCTTCTTCACACCTGGGAATGTGCTTTGGAGTGTCAGGACACAACAGTGAGCTCAGCAAATCCTGCATCAGCTCAGCAGCTTCAGGACTGACACTGGGCAGAAATGCAAAGAGCAGCTTAACTTCTCTGTAGAATAAAGGGAAGATGTATGGAAAATATTTGGGCATTTGAGGAGAGGGCAAACATTGAGAATTAATTCAAACTGTTGATGGTTTGTTTTTTATTGAATCTTGTGGTTGAAATTGTTTTCATTTGTTATGAGAAAGAATCCATCATTTCTTCCAAAGCACCACCCAGAATCTGCCACTGGTGATGTTCTAACATCCCCAGTGCCTATACAAATAGAGAGGTCAGCTGAGATTTGTAAACTAGAGATCATAAGTTTTAAGGAATTTGTTTATTCAGCCTAGAGTCTCCAAATTGTGTACGATGCCAAAATTCAAAAGTCATCTCACTGTACTGTGTCATGTTACAATAAAAAGCTCTCCAACATTTTGGATGTTCAGATGAGAAAGCAAATTGTAATTCGTTTGTCAGCACATGCAGTTTAATTATAATTAAGTACCTCCAGCAGTCATAATGAGCAGGCAAAATGAAAATGCTGTTTTTATACTTGTATAAACCTGCATTGAGTGCAAACTAAAAGCTGCCTGAATTACTCTGAAAAGCATCGGGCTAGAACTTGCAGTTTTAGCTGTACTGAGCAAATACAAACACACATCAACTGTTTCCAGAGACTTGAACAGATTGACTGAATTAGGAGAATTTTCATGGGCATGACAAGAGGCAGATCTCTTCCTGATGAGAAGGTCACCACATTCCCAGTTCCAAGTCCCTGTCCAAAGCATGGAGCACGGGAACCATGCAAGAGATCAGCAGAGTCCTTTTAGTACCAGCAAAACAACATATTTCTAACTCCTCTCCTCCTTGAGAAAGAGCTGAACTACATTTGCTGAAATTTTCTGGAGTAATTCAGCATGAAACATCCAACCAGCGTGGGAAAAAAACAAAGCAAAACAAAACAGGCAAATGATTCAAATATGATGAAGCTGCAAGAAGTTCACAGAAAATTCTAGACTGACAAGTGCAAAATATTAATGGTATTTGACAAACAAATGTTTAAAATAACCATATCTGAAAATATCTGCAAAGGCAGTGTATGAGAATTAAACATTACCAGATTCCTGATAGCTGCAAGTGTTGAGATGACGTCTTGGGAGTGTATCTGAATTTTTCTGCCTGCACTCATAGGTAGCTTGAAGATGCGTAAAGTATTTAGCCTGTGGAAATACTCTAAGTAAATGTAATGACTAACATTGCACTTGTTTTCTTTTTTATAAAGATATAGATGAATGTGCAACTGGAACCCACACTTGCAGAGCTGACCAAATGTGTGTCAATTTAAGAGGCTCCTTCAGCTGCCAGTGCCTTCCAGGCTACCAGAAACGAGGGGAGCAGTGTGTGGGTAAGTGCTGCTTTCCATTCAATGGTTTTCTTTCATTATCCACAGTTACAAACTTCACATTAGTCATAAAGCAGATGGGTATGTGTGGTGTGAAACAGCTGTCTGGCTTTGGAATGCAATGGAAGAGTCACTTTACCACAGTAATTAATCACTAAAACATGGGATGAGGAGCTATTTTAAGGATAATCAACACTTGGAGTTCACAAGCTGAGTTCTGCTAATAGCTCCCATTGTGTGATTGTTTGTATTGGGGCATTGCCAGTGTCCCAGAGACTGCCACGAGTCCCTGATGGCAGCAAAGCACCTTCCCCTGAGATCCAGCTCCAGTCCATGGGCACAGCACTCCCTCCCCCAGCCCTGCTCCAGGACTCAGCTTCCTGAGCACAAATACAGAGATGGAAGCTCTGAATGCAGGTACAGGAGAGCTGCAGCCTCTAAAACCACCAGGCTTTATTCTCCATGCCAAGATAAGCTGTTGGCACCCTTGGGAGCCATGCAAGCATGGCATGGAGTTAGATCCAAGAGCAGGGCAAGCGCCACATCTCTCCTGTCCCAGCCTCAGGTGGGGACATCATGCCAAAGTGTCACCCCCGTCCCTGCATTTGACACCTCTTCAATCACCATTTCAATGGATAAAATACTTCTAGAACCACTCCAGCCATAAGCCTTGGGTTTGTCAGATAATAAAGACAACTATGAAGGAAGAGAGTCACATCTACACATCAGGAGGTGATATTTGAGACAGTCTCTTCTGAGACACTGCACTGGTTTCATGCAGCTTAGAAGAAAAGCATTTGGGGTTGAGGTTTTTCCTTTCTCAGGGATCCTGCATTTCAAAGTGTATAAGAATTCTAAAATTCTTATTCTTAATTTTTTTTAAATTTTTTATTCTTAATTTCTTCTCTTCTTCCTAAGGCTACAGGTAAGAAACTGAGAAGATTTTAGTACACACCTAGAATAACTTCAATTTCTGGGCATGGCCCTTTCTTCAGGATTCCAATCCAAGGGCTGTAGAAATAATAACAATAAAAATTCTTATCTCTTTCCTAAGAGACATAGATCAGGCCTCAAACTGTCAGATTGGTGTAAACACAGGTATATCTGATTTCTCTCAGTTCTCTGTGCAGGAGTAGGATTACTAATTTGGAATGTAGGTAGATGCATAGTTTTGAAAGGTCATGCATTTGTTTTTTTTAATATCTGGGGTTTATTTGGATTTTTTATATAGCAGGTAAATTATATTACTGCCATGCAACAGCACTCCTGATCTCAAGATCCATAGTGCTAAATGACAAGAAACAGGACAGAGGTGAGAAGAAATGGGAGTGATAGACCCTTATACCTAAATGTGAACACATTTATGCATCTAAATCTATCCATGAAGAGGTCTGGAAAGGGAAATTTCCCTTCTCCTATTTAGGTCAAAACCAAGAATAACACCTGTGTTACATATTACACACTGACCTAAATTACAAGTACATCCCAACAGTTAGTAGTGTCAGCATTTCAGAATAAAGCCTGTCTTTAGGGATTTTTTAACAGCTTAGCCAGAAAATGTTCTTGGGGCCAGATCTTGATAGAGGTTCTCCATATGGGAGGAAATGTTTCTCAAATTTGAAAGAAATTTTTCCAGACTATTTTGGCTTGAAGGTAGAAGGAGAAAAAGAGACATTTATAACAATTGGTTGATTTTAATCTAAATTCGCTAACAATTTCTGACTTTTTTTAAATTTTTTTCTTTTTAATTTCCTTGTTCACATATTGCCAAATGAGTCTTTTCTGAAATGCATGACTGCAGGGAGAATGATTTGTTTTCCAGCATCACTTCAAACAGATTTGGCCCAATCGATCAGATGAATCTCAGCCCTTAGATCTGCCCAGAGCTGATGTGCCTAATCCCACAAGGAAAACTCCCACTGAACAAGAGCCAGATCCTGAAAGCATTTATGTGTATAAATGTACCAATGCATTGCTCATATGTATAATCCTATTTTTTTAAAGTTACTTATAAGAGCTTAGTCCTGAAAAGTCAAGCATGGAAATCTACTGTGCCTCCTTAATTTATTCCATTGCCACTTCCAAATTTCTCTCTGCAACAAGAGCTCCAGTGACAATTGCTACTGTATGGAGAGCCAGGAATTTTCCAGCAGAAGCCTTTTCATTCAGAATCATCCAAAACACTCCACTAAGTTCAGCCCTAAATTTGACAAAGAAAGGGTTAACTTTGTAAAGATTATTTTTTTACTTGATATTAAAACAAACACTTTCCTTATTATATTTAAAAAAAAAAAAGTCTTGGCCTCTTTTTAAACACATCTATGGTGGAAACAGCTGGAGGTAGGAAATGCAAGATCTGGCATGGATGTGGGAAGTGCCTTTCTTTGTTCCAGTGAATACTGCTCTGATTTGTGAGTGTTGATCCTTTGAAATGTCCCATTGTGTACAAGCCCAGAGCACAGCTTTGGGTTTCTTCACCGAGCTCCAGCTACCAGAGCTCAAGGCAGCCACCGCACACACACATGAAAATGGAATAATAAAACATGTTTTCCAGGCAAAACCAGAGCCACTGTCTCCTCCAGAAGCCTTTTAAAATGCAGAGGGGTGAGGGAACGGGGTGGTGCATGCAGGTGAAAGCCCTGCTCAGATGCACAGCAGGAATGCTGACTCTTGGAAAGGCAGACTGCTCCACCTCAAAAGCAGGGCTGACCTGCAAGGAGAGGCTGTGCAAGGCTCTCAGTACCTGGGATGCACAGCCAGGTGTGCTGCTGGTGGGAAGGGATCCAGGACAGGCAGCCAGGGGAATGGGAGCAATGGGAAACCCTTGGAGAGCAAGGCAGGATCTGGGGATCCCCGTGGAAGCACAACCACCTGTTTCCTTTTCAGGCCCATTAATTCCCTATCCTTGCCATTCCACAGCACTTGCACAGAAAATCTGGACTGTTCCTAATGGAGCTGAAAAGATTTAGTACGTGCCAGGAGTGCTGCATGCAAGTTTTTGGAAAATGAGCTCCAAGCCACATTGGCTGTGTTGGTCAGCACCGTGCCTGATCCTGAGGGATCAGAGAAAGCTGAACAAAACACTGAGTTTTACCTCCACAAAATAAACCAGACCAAGCACTACTGCAGGACTGAGTCAATAAAATAAAGTTGGAATGCACAGTGAAGACAAGGAGTATAAAAGCTTGTTACAAAACAGTCACTTACAGGAAAATTTCAAGTGTATCTTGTAATACTCAAGGAAGCAGTGCCCAGCTCACATAAGCTTTTAACCAAGTGCAATTAACTTTCCTCAGACACAAGAACAGCAGGGAGGTGTTGTGCTTCCATGTGAACTAACTGGTGTTTTTGGTGCCCCAGACATCGACGAGTGCACCCTGCCCCCGTACTGCCACCACCGCTGCGTGAACACGCCCGGCTCCTACTACTGCCAGTGCAACGCTGGCTTCCAGCTGGCATCCAACAACCACACCTGCGTGGGTAAGCGCTGCTGAGCACTCCCCAACAGCCCCAGACACACAGACACCAGCACACACCTGCCAGGCACACACTGAAAGGAAAGCAACACCAACCAGGAAAAGGCTGCACTGAGAGGCTCCTCTGCAAGTCAGCCGAGAGTTACAGGAGGGTTGGAGAAAAATTTAGAGTTTTCTTGAATGTCTGTTATTTTGTTGGCATAGCAGATTTCCAAGGAATATCTAAAGCCTTATATTCAGCATTTAATCCTAGATTGAATTATTCTTTCAGTTCTGCTTTATTATTTCCTGATATTATTCTCAGTTCACACGACACAGGCCAGAACTGTGAAATAAAGGGAATTAAAGGAATCCTACATCTCTGCAGTTAAGGGTAATTTTCAGAGTCATATTTGATGAAAAATCCTTTCCTTAGGATTTTTCCTCCTAAGAAGCCAAGAGGCCTCAGGAACAATGTAAACAATGATTATCTGCTGCTGTGGGATGCAACAGGTGCATCTGTGATTGCTCTCATGTGGTTGTTTGTAATTAATGGCCAATCACAGTCCAACTGTCTCAGACTGTTTCAGTCAGTCACAAGCCTTTGTTATCATTCCTTTTCTATTCTTTGCTAGCCTTCTGATAAAATCCTTCTATTCTTTTAGTATAGTTTTAATATAATATATATCACAAATAATAAATCAAGCCTCCTAAAATATAGAATCAACATTCTCATCTCTTCCCTTATCCTAAGACCCCTGCAAGCACCATCACAAGTGATTACCTTCAGCACATGGTAAAGAAAGCCTTTAGGTCACATTTGAATATCTAGAAAAAGTTAAAAATTGAAACAAGGGTTGCAAAGAGTGACCTTTCAGCTGTGATGTTGCCTTTAGAAATAAAGCACTAAGGGAAGCTGCACAGTAAAACTTTAAGACTGATGTCCAGTATGAAATCATAACATCTGTTCTAGAAGGATGAAAGTGATAATAAAAGGTAACTCTGTCTGCAGAAGCACAAAGAGAATGGCTAGAAAATCAAGAAGTTTTGATGGAGATTATCAGCTCTTTATAGATGCAATTTGTGTATATAAGATCTATATTACATACAGAGAAAATTCAGGCTGTTTCCCAGCTTCCACCATCCCTTTCAAAGCATTGCCAACCCTCACCAAGCACCCAACTCTGGCACACTGCACAGCTCCGCACTGAGACAGGAATTGCTTGGTTCTCACCAAATCACAGGATTTTAAAAACTGCCCATGGACACAACAGAACCAGGTGACAAAAGTCACTGCCTTGTCCCTTTCCATGGCTCAAATGGAAGGTGGATTCTTTCAGCACTTCACCAAACACCCCTTTCCTGGCTTTCCAGCCTCATTTCTACCAGGTAAAGGGGAGGAAAGCTTAAGGAGAAGATTTATGAATGGATGATTGCTACATCAAGACAAACTCCCATCTGCTCCAGCAGCACTTGACAGCTGTAGCTGTTACATTTGTGTCATGACTTCTGCTTTTATTGAAAATGGGTCAATATTTCTTGGGAAACGAACAGAACTGGGGCTTTGGCCACCAAATTTATTCCTCCTGGTAGTATTGGAGGAGGAATGATGTACATCCTTTGCACTGCTGCCAGAAATGAACTCAGAGGGGAAAAAAAAGACTTTGTGACGAGTTTTCCCTGTTACCATTCATTTTCAGGACTGGGAGGTTGATTATGCAGAGAATTCATATCCTCTTCATTGGTTGCAGTTTTCTGAGTGCCTCATCTTTGTCAGTTTTTAGGTGTATCTGTAAATTTACAGTGTTGCTGACATTTATAAGCCATGAACTCAAAGCTTTTTCTCCAAGCACAGCTCTCTGCTCATGGAGATATCTGATAAACACAAACATGAATTGAAAACATTCAGGATGGAAATAAAAGGGAAAACATTAAAATCCACAGACTGACAGGAGCAGCAGTTAATCAACAATCTGTGCCAAACAAGGGCTATAGATTCCAGAGGTGATTAGACTTATATAAACTTCCCATTAAAAATTGTTTCTCTTCTCATACCACTGTCCTCAAAATGTTCTTGGGATGGGCAACACCATGGAAAATGTAGCACAGAAAAATACCTTCCCCCAATATGGTCTAGGCCTTAGAGCTCTGCAGAACTCTACTGGCCTCAGAGGCTCATGTTATAATTGCAATGGAATTTAAAAGAACAAATTTTCAGAGTAATAAATAGCTCAAATAAATCTTAACCACTGCATGCTGAGCGGTCTTATCAGTATGTGTTCCTTATATCAATTATTTATAGAGACTTGGCATTTCATACCTGAAAAAAAGGCACTGGAATGTGCAGCTTAATAGCCACATTAAACATTTTTGGGAGAATTCATCACACATTAGAATAACTCTCATTCCTGGAAAAATACTGGTTTTTACATGGAATGTAAAGCACAGATCTAACGTTGCTCCTGTGTCTGCAGATCTACATTGGCTGAGCCAACTGAGCTTCTGCTGAGCAACAGGCCCAGCCTAAGGACTAATCCACCAAGCCTAATTACCACCTACACAAGAAAAATATCTCCTTTTTCCTTTCAGACATAAACGAATGTGATGCCAACAACCCATGTGCACAGCAGTGCTACAATATCCTGGGTTCTTTCATTTGCCAGTGTAATCCAGGCTTTGAGCTAAGCAGTGACAGAATCAACTGTGAAGGTGAGACTTTTCTTCGTCTTGGAAAAGCAAATTTTTTGTTGTTTTCTATTTGCACTGAAGCCTTTCTGTGAGCTAAGGGACAGAATAGAAATGGAGACAATCTGTGGGTAGAGTTTGTAGCCAAAACCCTAAGGATATTTATTGTTTCTGGTACAAAGGAGGCTAATTCACACTTGAGTAGCTGCAGCTGCTCTCAGGTACAGGTAGGAATGGGTCTCTCCATAGCAAGTGCAAAACAGGACAGAGATTGCTGCACTTCAGATCCCAAGTGGGAAGAAAGATCTGAGCCCTGATTGCACAAACTCCCTGGAATTGTGGGTGGTCTAATGCTGATGATCATTAAATGAATTGGAAAGGAATGCACAGCAAAAACAAGGGCAATTTTGTGTGTTGTTAGGCTCCTCTGAAAACAAAACCTCCAATTCCTGATTTAAGGGGGCCACAAGTGTGCTTTTGAGGTGCTTTGCAGCCTGTGTACACAAACAGCGTGCCTCCTGTACAATTACACAATCAACACTTTATTTCCTCTGCCAGAGGCTCCACAGGGGTGCCCTAATCTCCTCTTGGACACATGATGACCTCACCCTTAGAGCCCACAGCCTTTCTACCAGCCTTGCAGGCAGAGAGGTCCCTGCTTCAGCACTGCCCTCCCCAGTGAGCTGGGAGAGCTGCTACAGATGCTCCCTCTGCTTAGCCTGATCTTAGGTTAATAATAATAGGTTAACCAAGCTGCTTACCCTAATCCCATTTGAACAGAGCAGGGAACTGAACAGGAACAGCCTCCAAGGACAACCCTGAGCCCAGCCCAAGAGTTGGGCTCAGCTCAGAGGTAGGAGGAGGGAGGTCTGTGCTGTCCAAGCCAAGCCCTCCTCTTGATGGGTTTGAATTCATTTCCTGTTGATGGCATGCACTGTTCAGTTCTGTTTCACACCAGGCCTCCCTCACGAGGGACTGATGGATACACAAGGATAAAGAAGCAGAGGAATGGTATCCACTGATTATTATTAGAAGGCAAAAAAAAGAAAATACTTTTCCCTCTTTCCCATAGAGCTACTCCATGAGTGTAGGGCACAAGTACAAAGGCAACATTTTTGCCTTACTAACTAATCTCGCAGCTGTGGGTTTTTTCCTCAAAGTCATCACATTTTGGAATACTGCAAGTATACACAATTTCAAAAGTTATTTTCCCAAATCTGTCCTGAAGTCTAATTTAGCTTCTGCTTCCTCAAATCCAAACTTCTTCTTTTGGAGGATTACTAACAAAATCCCAGCAGAGCTCACCCTTCCATTCTCAAGGTATTAAGCAGCACATTTCAGGTTTTGGATAGCTCTTTTTAGATATTTTTTTCCCCATTTAGTTCTGCAACAAGGTAAATTTCAAAAGACAATAACACAAAGCTGTTTTGCTCTCTGCAGACACTGACGAATGCAGAACCTCAAGTTACTTATGTCAGTACCAGTGTGTCAACGAGCCAGGGAAGTTCTCCTGCGTGTGCCCTGAAGGGTACCAGGTAGTGGGAGGCAGGACATGCCAAGGTAAGTGCCCTCCCCTTGGCAGGCTCAGCCCTGCATTATTTACAGCACTTCAGGCTAAGGGTGACTGCTGGCTAAATGGCTGCATTGCATGACAGGATTACCGTGCTGATAGCAGAAGATATGTTGATAAAGCACTTGATGATTCATTAAATATCTTTTAATCTCATTTGAATCCTTCAGCTCAAACTCCAAGTCCTTTGGATTCCTAAGACAAAATATCAGTTTTTGCAGCCCTCAGGTAAAGCTTGTCTTGGATGTCAAGGTAGTGGCTCTAAAATTGAGATCAACATCCCTGAATAAATCCAGGTCATGAAACATGGATTTATATCATGTTTCTTTTCAGAGAGATTCCTAAATCCAGTCACAGTAAAAATTAAAGATATGTTTCTTCTGATAAAGGAGAAAAAAATGCAAGCCTTCAGCAGCTTAGATAATTTGTGTGTAGAAAAATAAATGTTCTGGCCAGGTGCCACCAAATGCTAGGATTTTCAAGTTTGTAGTTTTTTCTCAGTGATGCTAAAAGTCTCTGCATCTTTTTAGAATATATTGTACTGCAATATTCTAAGTGCAAGAACTATTGCTTCTGTAATGCAGAACCAGATTGAACAGAAAATATTTTTAGAAATAAAGAGGTGTGATAATTAGGGCCAGAGAACACGAGAAAATAACTCTTCTTTATCATTATTTTGTCTTACAAAATCCTGATTAACTTCTTTTCCTTCTGAAGAACAGCAGCTGGCACTGAGCATTGCAGAATGGTTGATTTAAGCATATAAAAACCTATTTGTGCCTTTCAAGAGATTACATTTGGATAAAGCCTTTCTGTGCCTGTATGAAATTTAGGAGACCATGTGGGTAGACAGTGGGGCTCTGGCACTGACAGGAAATAGAGCATTAATGCAGTGCAAGGCTCACAGTCTCCACGTCCCTTCAGGGGTCTTTTCTCAGGCAAAAGAAACTCTACTTTGCACGATAAATGAGTTTTCACTATTTCTTCTAAAGCTATTTTGGTGAAAATGTAGCTATTAATGAAGCACTTCAGACCATGAAACCCAAGTTATAATAACTGAGAATCCACAAAATGCAGGTAATCACAATTCTTCCTTGAGACCTTTTTCCT
This sequence comes from Ammodramus savannarum pratensis, assembly GCA_020466415.1. Taxonomy (NCBI): domain Eukaryota; kingdom Metazoa; phylum Chordata; class Aves; order Passeriformes; family Passerellidae; genus Ammodramus; species Ammodramus savannarum. The sequence continues at coordinate 26,245,713 of JAHXMQ010012337.1, forward strand.
CTGTCTCCAGGACACCTTTGGCTGTAAAATCATTCTTTGCTAATTATAAACTTGACAGCACTTCCACAGTTGCATTATATATGATCAATGTGCATCTCCAGTCAGCTAAAAACATTCAGTCTTGCTTAACAGCCAATAAGCAAGTTTATTCCACTTCTGCACAGAGAAAACCTTTATGGCCAGGTCCCAGAAAACAACACAAGGACATGGAAGTGATGGGTTTCAACAGACAAACAGGTTTTTTTGTAGTACCTTTGCAGCAACCCTGTTTCCATCTGCTTTGACACAGCATCTCCTTCCTCCTAGATATAAATGAGTGTGATACCACTAATGAATGCAGAGAGGATGAAATCTGCTGGAATTACCATGGAGGGTTCCGTTGTTACCCCAGAAATCCTTGTCAAGAGCCCTACATCCTTACCTCGGAGAAGTAAGGGAAAAATGAAATTTTGTGTTTTAGGCTCATGCTGAAGAAGAGCCATGATGGAATGAAGAGAACATTGTGTTTTAATGCCTCTTGTTGTGCTCTCCCCTGTCTGTGTGGCAGCCGCTGCGTGTGCCCTGTGTCCAATGCCATTTGCCGGGAGCTGCCCTACTCAGTGGTGTACAAGTACATGAGCATCCGCTCCGACAGGACCGTGCCCTCCGACATCTTCCAGATCCAGGCCACCAGCATCTACCCCAACACCATCAACACCTTCAGGATCAAGTCTGGCAATGAGAACGGAGAGTTCTACCTGAGGGTGAGTACTGGGGGCACTCAGACCCTGCCTCCACACCGCCCCGTCCTTGTGAGAACCCCAAAGGTCCCCATAAAGGTTCCACAACACCCCAAAGTTCAGCAGCTTTTTGGTGCTTCTTTACCAAGTGTGCTTGGTTCCCAGTTTTTAACAACCCTTTTACTCTCCTACCTGAAAACCCTAAACTGTGACTCCAACTCTCAGGAATATTTAGCAATCCTGGGACAGCCATGTCAGATTCACACAAAATAACTCCCTGCCTTCCCCTCTCTGTATCAACACCTCAGATAAATCTGAGGACACAGATAAATCTAGGACACAATTATAGAAAGATTCCTTGTATAATTACATTAATTACAATTCTTATTTTACAAAATAAGAAATCAATAGCAGCATTCTAGAAATCCGTGCCCCATCCCAAGGTAAGCTCAGGCCAACTTACAGTGCTGTTGAGACATAATTAAACCTTCATTTCCCATAGGAAAAACCAAGGAAGTTCAAAATACTTGGGATAGCAGTATTTCCTGTTAGTGGGATACATTCAAGTAGATAGACATGAATGGAAGCATCTAGAATATCTGCTTTCTAAGCAGATGTTTTTTGGGGTTTTGGGAAGAAATCTCATTTTCCTGAACCCCTATAATATTTACAAATTCCTGGGAAATCCTTCCTTCATACATGGCTTTACACTCTGTAAAACAGATTCAGCACAAAAGCCTTCTATCAGAAATATAGTAATTTGTAGGTTTTCATGTTTCATTATTTTCCTTCAAATCAGTAGATTATGGGCTTCCGATAGTACAACAAGTGTACCAAGCTATGGTATTGCCATTTACACCATGTTTACCCAAGGTGGGAACAGGGAACTACTCATCCATATATCCTTTGTTGTGACATAAAGCCAGGGGAAAACACTGGATTACAGGTCACACATCAAAATCCCCTAACTACCCCCAAAATACAAACAGCTACTTGCTTAAAATAAAAACAAGATCACTGCAGGTCCCACATGGGTTAGACCCCATTGTGGCCCTCAGACTGACCCTTGGAGTAACAATTCCTACCTACTGTTGCCACCCAACAAGAAATCACAGGCCTTAAATAAGGAAGCACATGTTTATCCTGCTGGGGGACTGTGGTAAACAAAAGCTTACTTGGAAGTTATTCCTACTGTTGTAGTAAAATGCTGAGCTGGCTCCTGGATGCAGCACATGGGTTGGATTCATCTGTGCACCCAACTCATGTGACATGGGGAGAAAATATTTGTAGTAGGCAAAGAGAGAGATGGAGCTGACCCATCTGGAAAAGGCAAAACTGTTGGACAAACCAGCAGCATAACCCCAGATCAGGAAAGCAGCTTTGAAGCAAAACAAGATGGGCATAACAGTAGGCACACGCCAGTAACAAAAATTCCCAGTGTTTACAAGGACAGCACAAGTTCTGGAGCGTGAGCCACAAGACGGAGTTTTGAGTTTCCCTCCACTGAACAAACTACCTCACTATTAAAGACATTAGAGCTCTTGTTTCACTTGTTCTCTCTCTATTTTAAAACCTGGTAGATGGGGTTAAAACAAAAACCATCTTGGGATAGATTACCGCTTCCCACATCCTCTGGGGTAGTCAGCATAACCAGGAACAGATTTTGCAGCACAGTTTATTCCTGTGGGGCTCAGTCAGGTGGAGCTTTCCCTGCAGCACAGCCAGGTGTGAAATTAGCCATGGCCCTTTGGAAGTGTTAAAACTGCCCTTGCCTGGTGCAGGCCTGTGCTGAGGCACTGCCGTGAGGGGGGAACGCGCGGAGCCGTGAGGGGGGAACGCGCGGAGCCGTGGCACAGCAGCAGGGATTTGCTGTGGGCTGAGCTGGGCTGTGCTGTTGTTGTAGCAAACCAGCACGGTGAGCGCCATGCTGGTGCTGGTGAAGTCGCTGTCGGGCCCCAGGGAGCACATTGTGGACCTGGAGATGCTGACAGTGAACAGCCTGAACTACCGCACGAGCTCGGTGCTGCGGCTAACCATCATCGTGGGCCCCTACGCCTTCTAGCGCCCGCAGCCACCCCACAAACAAAGAATAGTACCCAAAACAAAGCACTTACTATTGTTATTTATAGATTTTTGCTCTCTTTTTTAAAAGAATTTGTTTAGTAAGTTGATCTCTGTTATTCGCACGTTACACCTGTAATTCCGAATTAGTAGATGTGTTCCATAGTATAACATGGGCATTGTCACTTTCTGTATAAAGATTTAAATCTTTTTTTTTATTACCTTCCTTGGACTAGATACATATTATGCTTTTATATGAGAACTGTATATTCATACTATCCTGTAAAGCTTCACACACCCTTCCTAGCCAAATAGGTAATGCAATTTAAAAGTGATCTTCTGTTTTGTTTTTATTTTAAATTCTAATGCAGCTACACTGAATCTCAAAAAAGAAAAAATTATGTAGTATGAATGATACACAAAGTAACAGTTATCTGATAAGCTAAAATATATTTCTTATTTTTAACTACTTTGTAACAAAAGGTAACAGTAAATAAAAATCTATTTCTGTAGACATTTACGTGCTATCACAGTTGGTTTTTCTAATCTGGGTTGGAGGTAAAGTGACATTGTGAGAAATGCTTTGCATCAGGTTTTTGTATGCAGATTGTGTTAACCATACCATGGAATAACATTACGCTCTCTCCAAGAAAAATAGACCATAGGAAGAAAATGTCTCCAACAAAGAAAGAAACTCCAAATGGGAAATCACCAGGCAGGGCACAAATGTCCATGAGAACACTGTTAGTAGTTACTGCTCAGAGGGAGGCAGCATTTTCAGACTGAAGTTAACATACTATTTTCCAGAAATATTATGTTGTATACTAAGAATTGAGTGCATTTTCTTATTAAGTTATATCATTTTCAAGCACTCGGTCCTGTTCTTGCTCTTACAACTCAAATGTATCATGTACAGTGTTCATAAAATTTATTTCTAATTCAAGAACTAATAACATCTTTTGTAATATGTAAAATCTTATTTCTTGTTTAAAATGTAGTAGTTAATCCTTTGATGTACAAAATTTTTAATAAAGATCTCTTACCATATTGTATTTGGTCTCTTCTGAGGTAGTTGGTTACTACTGCTGTTATTGTCATGTACTGTGGGAGTTGGCAAAGCTATGTTGAGGTCTGAACAGTCAGAGGGATCCAGATCTCAGCCTGTACAGGATGAGTTCTTGGAAGACTCACAACACAGTTCCTTTGTAGAAGAATGAGCCTGCTGCCTACTGAGATTTAGTTTTACTGACAGCAAAAGTTCAGAACAAAACTTTGAGCAGGCCACAACCACTGTGGCTGAGGGCAACACATCCCCTGCCCAGGCAGACTGCAGAGCAGGACCCCATTATCCAATGATCTTTCCTGCAGGAAGTCATTTGTGGCTTTAAGCAAACATTTCATCTGCCAAAAGGCTCAGAGCACGTGGCTGCAGCACAGGCCAGGAAATGGTGCTGGTGCTGGGTCACGTTCTCTGCCTGGGGCCCAAAGCTGTGGGGTGAGACCCCCAGCACTCCACAGCAGGGAGGGAGGGGCTCCCCAGGACAAGTCCAGTTGCTCTGTAGTGGGATTTAACTGGGTTTGCCATGGTGAAAATTCTCTGCTACATTTGCTTGCAGGGAGCTCCTTCCTCCCCATTAATGGCTCCAAACCCACTTGGTCTGAAAGGCAGCTCCTCGTTCCACACAAGCTGCCTCCAGCCTCCTGCTCCTCCATGCAATTCCCATGGCAAATGGCACATGCTCACCTCTATACATCCTTTTATTAACTTTATCTCTCCATGTAGACTGTCCTCATGAGCTGTGCTGCCTCTCAGGCACCCCCTTCCACCCCCAACATCAGCACTGCTCTTTTACACCAACTTTTAACTTCCAAATTGTGCAATTCAGCATTGCCCACTCCAAGAAAATCAGTTTTGGTGCTTTTATGGGCAATTCTCTTGAGAGGTGCCCAGAGGAGGCTCAAGTGGCTTTGCCTCCTTAGGACCCCAGACTTGAAGGGCACCAGGCTGGTCCCTGGAGCAAATTAAGGAACCACAAATCATCCCTGAAGTCTCCAAGCTGCCAAGCTCTGCCCCAAGGATTTACTCTACCAGTTTTTATATCAGTTTGACCAACAGCCCTTTTAAGCCTTCCTTTTAAAACTCTGCTCATCTGACAGTAACTCAAAATTGATCATTATATATAAGAATATTTCTACACCTCTCAAAGGGCAGGAGCAGCAAAGGCAGTTGCACCTCACACGTGTCCAAGTCATGCTCAGCCTGCACAGTCCTGCACACCTCACTGTGCAGGATTCTTGGCTCAATCCCTCTATTTACACACCACTGCCCTGCTCCCTGTCTGTTTGCAATATCCAGGTGCCCAGCAGATCACTGAGAGCCCAAAGGGGCTGAGGCAGAGGCTGTCACAGCTCAGGAGTGCAGATGCAGCCATGTGTTACTGTTGTGCAGGCTGGTTGAGCCTGAAGGTGGTCACTGGGTGTGGGCAGCACTTCCATGAGCCAGGAGCTGGAATAACAGCAGCCCCTCCAAAGCAAAACAGGAGCAGAGCTGAGCTGAGCAGAAACTGGCAGGGGGTGGCTGGTTTTGTTTTGGGTAGGGGTGGGGTACATGACTGAGCCTGAAAGGAGCCCACAGTCAGAATGAGAAGACGGTTCAGAGCCTGAACCAGGAGAGCTTTTGCACACCAAAAAACCTGCATGTTTTTAAGGGAGAAACCTACAGGTCCTCCAGTTCTCCAGGCAAGCAAAGCTTCACCTGCTCCGTACAAATTGTACAGAAGTGCAGCAAACATGCAACAAGAGTTTGAAAAGCTACTTGGATTATAAGAGACACTAAAATCCCAAGAAATTATATGAAAGCAGAGTGTTTGCTCAGCCTCCTCTGGATCCCACTGCCATGACCATTACCAAGAGCCCTCTCCAGGAAGGATTCTCATATAAATCTGTCAATGTTGGAGAAGAATCTAAATCAGGATCATATGCAAAGTTCAGTATCTTCTCAGAAACAAAACAGGGAGAAAAGAGAGGAAAAAATGGGATGAGTAAACAGAACTCAAGGAAATCAAAATGCAAGTTCATTCACTTCCCCAGGACCACCTGAACACAGTGCAGTGGGATTATTTTACTTGGAAGGCTCACAAATGCAAGTTTGTTGTTGAACCCCGTTTCCATGGCTGCAAAGAGTTGCTTGTGTTTTGAATGATCATCCGTGTTTCTAACTTTATAAGTCTTCTAATAAAATATAGAACAGCTGCTGCCCCAGTCAGCTGTTGAGCATATGGAGCCCACCAGGGACAAAGCCCACTGTTAACACAGAATTATTTTTAACGCCCTCACATATCTAAACCTCCCCATCATCTCAGCAAAATGGCACAATTCCACACTTCCCAGCTGGGGGAACACCTGCATCATGCAAAGCTGAACTGGGCTGCATCTGCTACAAAACCCAACTTTATTTCATCTGGCCAGCAGAAAAAAGTGATCAGCCTCAGTGAATAGGGCAAAAAGTTAACTGTGCTCTATATCTGGGGAAAAGCAGATGTCTAGTTAAGATGTTTATACAGCAAACATTTCTGTATATATTAGGAGGAAAGAGAGCTGTTTAATAAAACAGGGTTGGGTTAGAGTTGCCAAAGCAAATTTGAAGGGCAGTACAACAGCTTTTGTAATTTTTGCATGGGAAAAGATATGAAATCCTGTTTTATATTGATTATGTGCATTGAACAAGTAATTTTAAATGACCTCAAAATTAACTCCTTAAAGTCTCACACTTACTGTGTGTATTTGCTCAGCAGAAAAAACTGCAAATATAATGCCATAGAAACACAAGGCAGCATTGAAGGCACCCCCTGATTTATCCTCTGCTATCTCAGCAATCTCCTTGATACTGGCTGAGGGACCAAGACACAGTATTACTTCCTGCAGTCCAAAATACTGGAACCAGGTGAGCTCCAGGTTTTGTTTGCAAACAGCTTCACTCTGTCAGTCACATGCTTTATCATGAGATAAATTATTTTGCTTTCTGCTCCGGAATCCCAATGGTCCCAGAAGCAGCATCAGCAGTCTGCATCCCTGCTCCCTCACAGAAATGCATCTGGGTAATTAGGATTTTTTAATGTTAATAATATTTTTGTAACTTCTACCTAACCACAAAGTACATTTATACTCAAACAGGATAAACATTCAAAAGGTGCAGCTCTCAGCTAAGCACTCCAGCAGCCCCTGCCCTGCAAACACACTCAGCTGCACTTCATTGCATTGCTGTAACAAAACATTCTTTTTTTTACTTCCCCCCCAACCCTTAAGACACCCACTAAAGCTTCTGCAGGTCTACAAAAACTCCCAAAGCAAAGACATGGCCCATCCCCATCCATACACCTGAACAAGCACACAGGCTTTCAAATGGAGCAGTCTGCCAGCTGGGTTGACAAAAGCAGCATATTTATGCTGTTAAACTCTGAGACCACAGCCATGGAAGTTACACAGGCACCTCAAGGTTTAAATCCTACCAGTGCCACTTCAGAAACATCTGAACCTGTGACCACGTCTCCTCTGGAGGGGTCACATTTTCTTCTTGCACTGGAGTTTTTCTGGAGTATCTCTGTGCAACATACAGGAATGTTTCCTATACAGAACATATACAACAAACACCCAAGTGGGAAGTCAAAAGAGCAAAATTCCTGCAGGCGGCATGGAAACTAGGAAAACAAACAAATTTTGGAGCAAGGGCTGCAGAGGGGAAGCCAACATACCAAAACAGCAGGGTAAAAGGCATTATTAAAATCAATAAGTCATTCTCTGAGAAGCTGAGGCTGTACATGAACACAGCAAATGGAAATGTTCCTGAGTTCTGCAAGGTCAGGGGTGAAAACAAACATGGCAGGCCAAAGGAGCAGCTTGCAAATGCCTGCACTGGCAAATCAAAACTCTCCCAATCACAGCAAAAGCAACATCCCAGGAGGCTGATGGGGCCACACATCGGGGAGACAAGCAAAAACAATAATGCCATGGCAAAAAAAATGAAGTGAAATGTTCTGTTGCATGCCTGGAGGAGGAATTTGGCACAACATCACTGTGCCAGAGCTGCTCTTACAGGCAACGTATCAAAGGACCTGCCCCAGAGTAAGAAGCGGATAAAAGAAGGGGAACAGAACATTTTGCTAATGATATCCAGTTGTTCAGGTAAAGATGAGCATCCTCTGGAAAACAGAGCCCTTACAGTACTCTGAGTATTGAGCAGGAAATGCCAAATAAAACCAAAGGGGATAAATGCAAAATGATGCACATGCAGGAAGTGAGCCCAGCTTTATTTGAACAGCAAAGGTCTCTGGACCGACCACCACCTCCCAGGAGAGCATCAGGGTTATGGCAGACCATGCAAAGAGGAAACCTCAATGCCACGAAGCTAATCCAGCATCAGGAGTAACTGGGGATCAGAGCAGGGAATGAAGTTGAACCTTTGCACACTTGTGCAAATTCACTGCAGCATAAACACAGCTTGGAGCTTGGGTCCTGTCCCCTTCTTACAGCAGGATGCTGGGAATGTTAAAGCCCAGAGCAGGCTGAGATTTAAGTGCACACATCCACAGCAAAGGCTCCCAAGAGCCATTAAATACGTGGCTGTCCTGGACAGGAGCCTTTCCCCTGACAGGGAAGCATTTCCAGTTTGCCATCGGCAGCTCTGGAGCTGCTGCACGCCCTTGCCAGGAGCTCTGCTGTCAGCACCAGTCCTTGTGATGCCAAATGCCCAAAACCTCGAAATGTCACCAAAAGAAGAGGGGAACAGCCTGCACAGAGCACTGGTGCTGCCTCCATTAGTGAGGACTTTGTGTAGCTGCTGCCAGCACCGCATTCGGTGCCCAAATATCACACCCAGCTCAGCAGTGGCCACAACTGCATCAAAGCCAACTCAGCCAGCAGTAAATGTTTGCAAAAAAATTCACCTTCAAGGGAGAAAAACTTCACTTCTGCCCAGCTTAAAGGCACTGCCTGGGGGAAGGCAGCAGGAACCAGAGCACTGCACACAATGGTGTTTCCAGGAAAGCTGTTTCTGCGCACTCTAATTAGGCATGAATTGATCCTTGGAGTGATTAAAACAGAGATTTGCATTTGCTGCTTTCTCTCCCCAAAATAAATCAGGTTTCAGACAATTTTGCAACCCAGGATCAGTCCAGAGGCTGCACCCCAATATTTAGTAGGGCTGTTTTGTTTCAGGAAAGCTCTACAAGTTGGCAGAGGTAGGTAGGCAGAGAAACATGAACCAACATGCCAAGAACTCTCTGCAAGGCCTGTGATTCTGTACTAAAAACCAAATCACAAGGATCAAAATAGTAACATGAAACTTTAATGTGGTCAGGAGATTTCTGCCTCTGCTCTGGTATGCCGAGGAGGAAGGATTTGAATTGTACAGTGAACATGTCCAATAAAGCACTGACATTCCATGGACAACCAACCATACCAGGCTGAAAGCCACTCAGTTCTAACACAAACATTTTGCAGGAATATTTCCTTACTTGCTTTAATTTTTTTTTTACCTGTATTCTCTGGGGTGACAGAACTTAGCAGGCCACAGTGTCATTCCTGTGAAGCTTCACTTTGTGTTTTTATCAAAGGCTGTTTGCATATGAGTGTAAAGAAAAGCTGGAGAGGCATCACACTCACATCACAGCAATCAAAGATGCAGATAAAGCTCTCCTGGAGGATTACTCCCATACCTGCTACAGGTGTAGGATACTGAAAGAAATGAAGAACCAACTCAGTACCAACATCCCACCCAAATCCACCTGCCTGCAGTTACCCAGGTAATGGAAACACATCTCTAAGCTGGCAGCTTGTTGGCACAAAAGAGAGCACTTAAGTCACTACTCATCTTGTCATAATTTGATGCTTGTACCTAGGCCAAAATCCCTAAACCAGGCTATTTGCAAATGTTAAGTCCAGTAGCTTGGTATGTTTCTCTTCCCCAGGCTGGGATAAGCATTAACCAGCTCAGGAAAAAAAATAACATACTCATAAAATTTCCAGATTCTGGTTTTTAGCCTTTATTACTGAATTTACAAGATTATTTTGAATTTGAGCACTGAGTGTTCAAGCATGTTTTGGAGAAGGGTGGAACACCCCCAGCCTGTCTTTACTCTGCCTCCTCAATGGGCTCTGGGCAGCACCACAACACATCCTCCACCACAGCATATTCTTATTTGAATTTAACCCTTCCACTGCTGTTACACTGTGCAGGGATATTTTTTAGCTCTGCACAGCAGAATATTTCTTCACCCTTGGGATCACCCAAATTTGCACACACTCACACTTAGGATCAAGGCTTTTGGCCTGCTTGCTGCTGACCACCATCACCCAAAATGAAAATACTGTGCTTCAGGGCAGGAAAATATTTTCTGGAAATTTAGGATGACCAGCCTGGCCTTGGAAAAATTAGACAGTGCTTTCAAGCAGTGGGAGGTATTTGGTGATAAGGGGGTGCTGCCTCACACCACAGGCCCCAAACCCCCTGTGATCAGCTATTTAACCTGGGGTATTTCAACAGCTGTCCTCGGCAGAAGCTTGCTGAGACTGCCTGAAGTCCCAAAAAGGATGTAAAATATTTGTAGTAATTCCCCAAACGAGCCCAAGAGGCTTCCTCAAAGCAGAGCCCTCAGCTCTGTTGACTTGCTTTTTTAAAAGGTAATATAAATTCCACTTACGCTGGTTTGTTTTGATGTTGAAAATTGGTCTCCATAGACATGGTTGAAATCATGCCCTGCAGCACCGAGGCTGGAGCCAACAACCACACAGCCCTTCGCCAGTGCAGAGCTCAGGAGGCTTCAGAGGTGTAAATGCCATCCCACCCAGCACAGCAGCACCAGGGGAGCACAGGGAAAGGGACAGGGTGCCCCATTCCACAGCTGTGGCCACCCAGGAAGTCTGTGGGGATCCCCCCACATCACCCTCAACTCATTGCTCACACATTTCCTTCACCAGGCACTGAAAAGCCTTAAAGAGCACATGGGAAACCTAAAATATTATTTTTTGTTAATTTTTCAAGGCTCTTTGCCCTGTAGGAGCTCCCTCAAAGGCTGACATGCAGCTAGGACCACATCAGTGTTTGCCAAGCAGAAACAGCAATAAAAAGAAATCAGGGTGAGCCAATCAGGGGGATATATGGAGAAATGACAAGTCGAGGTTTTTATATGGAAATTTCTATCGAGGGTAGCATTCCTGTCTAACACAAGCATTTTAATACTTCCGGATGCAAGCCCCAAGCCAAAATCCAGTGAGGTCTGATGTTACAATAGTGTTTAAGCTCAGGGATGCTGAATGTTTTGCAAGAGCTACAGGTTTTCCCAGTGCCAAAAACCATGCAGAAGAATGACAAAAAAGCTTTTAATTCTGCCCCAATGACCCCTCCACACAGTCCCAGCACAGAGCAGAAACAAGTCCTGAGGCACCAAACCGTCCAAGTGGATTCGAACAGAGGTGCTGATAAGCCTGCCCACCCCATCCCCAAAAAAGGGGATGGCCTATATTTGGGAAGGGCAGGGAATGGCCTGTAATATTTGGGAGACCATCATTTCCATGACACTGTTTTCCTCCCTTCTCTGAAGCAGCTCTAAGACTGCTTCAGGCACCACCCCAGTGTGGTTTCACAGCGCTCCCCAGCAGCACAAACCCCAGGCAGCGAGGAGGGATTCCCTGGAAAGCTGGCTCAGGCTGGGATGAGGCACAGGATGGCCTGGTTGAGGGGATATCACGCTGAGATCAAAGCAGGAGACGCTGCCCAGGTCAGCAGTGCAGCGAGCGTGAGCCCACGAGCGATAAAGTGTTCAGAACAGCCTGTCCCAGAGCTGCTGCTCTGCGCCTGCCAAGGCCCATTTCTGCTTGGTTTATGCACCATGCCAATTCCTCCCCTATAAGATTAAGCTGCCTCCAGGCAATTTTAACTTACACATCTGATATTTGGAGCATTTGCTATGCTCTGCAGCGCAGGAGCAGGCACAGCCCCTGTGCTGCCACTTCCCCTCTTCACCTCACATCACCTTTGCAGAGGCACTTGCTCCCATTTAAGGGCTCACACCTTTTCTGGGATTTTCAGACAACAAGGGAATGACATTTTTCTCAAGAGCAGGACAGAAGCATCAGTGCCATTGAGAACAACACTTCAGGGCCATCAACCTGACAGTAAAGAGTACAGGACCTGTTCACTTGGATATATCCATCATCCTGGAGAAGAATTTCCCCCTCTTAAGATTGTTCAGAGCTCATTAAATCCATTAATTAATCACAAATACCAAACCTAAAAACAAATAAATGCTGTTTGAAGCCTAAAAGCTTGGTTTCAAGACCATTCTGAGTGGTTCCAAGTTAAAAAGGCAGATACCCAATTAAAAATATTCAATAATCTTGAAAGTCTCCAAATTCCTTATTTGTTTATTTATCCAACTACACATGAATAATTTTAGTCTAGCACAGGCCTGTTTGGGTGCCAGATCATGTTTGCAAGTCTGCCCTGTGAAAGGCAAATGTACAGTTGAACTTGGATGCTATGCAAGTATCAGCCAGCTATTAGCAGTGATTGCTAAACAATTTTTCCAAAAATTAGATCAAACAAAGCTCAATGCCTGTGGTTGTTGCTGGTTACCTCTGTGAGGAAAACAGTTACTAATACACAATATAGTTGGGCTCAAATGATAAATGTAATTAAAAGGCTGTAAACAGTAATTCTACTTTATAGAGATTTTTTTCCATCATTAAATCCAATTTCTGTACACACTAACAAGATGGACAGACCTAAAGGGACACTTGTGTGCACAGGAACCACAATCACTTTGATTCAGCTCACAAAACATCAGAAAATTTTGCAGATGCACCTCCAAAACCATTGGTTAAAGCACTCAGATGAAACAGCTGTGTAACAGAGTTATAAAGAAGACCATGGAAAAGCAGAAGAGGAAAGAAACTTCCTGAGGGTTTGGCATTGTTACTATTAGTGACGGCTGAATTTTGCCTCATTTCCAATGCAGTCAGGTCTTCAAATAAAACTTGAACACCATCTGTTTGCCATGGTCCAGAGACAACAAGGGTTGGAGACCAGGAGTCATGATGATGGCAATAGTTACACACAGGTTTTGCCTACAGATCCAGCCTGGGACCTGTGAGAAAGGCTCTACCTGGAACAAGGGAAAAAGTTTCCTCTAAATGCAAACCCATTTCTAACTGAATCAGCATTGGATGTGTGGAAAGAATATATTTACAAGGGAAAAGATTTTACAAGAAAATTTTGCAAATGTAATCAATTCCTGTATGGAAAGAGTCTCTGGAACAGCAGGGCAGAAAGCACTGGCTTTACAGCCACTGGGCAAGAATGGTTTGCAAAACCTCTGCACCTCAATCTGTGCCATAATTATACAGCTCATTAGTTTAATCACTAACAACTCCAGACTCTTCATGCTGAAATCAAGAATGTTGCTTTTCTGATCTGGGAAGCTCTCAAAAAACAAATTTTTTAAAGCTGCTATTTTTTAGAAGGCTGACAAAACCAGGAACATTAAAACTCTATATATTCAGGAACTAAAGTAAATCAACTAAATAAACATCCAAAAAAAGCACCAAGAAAAGCCCTAGAGCAAACTTAATTGTGATAACTGAGTTTAATGATGGTAAATGGCAAAGCTCATCATAAAAAAATTACAGCTGAAACTTCCCCCCAGTATTACTCAGGGCAGGTTTCACTCCACTTAACTCAGACAACAGGAACAGGATTCACAATTCATTTAGTCAAGGAAAACCTGTGGGGAGCAGGAGGACTGAGCAAATCCATAATTAACTCCATTTGCAGGCATAGTTATGATATGAGTGTGCACTAATCCTTCATTTTTGCTCCTAAATTCGTAGCCAAGATTTGCACATTTCCCTGAATGAGAAGAAATCTGTGCAAGGCTTTGCCCTGACATTTGCTTGGTGTTGAGCCCACTCTGTCCCAGGCAAAAACAGCCCAAGTTGGCACACAGAGTGTCCCAGCCCTCCCTCTGCCAGCAGCACAGGCCAGGGGACACAGGCAGGCTCCTCAGGAACTCAGGGATGGCAGCACAGCCATGCCAAGCTCCAAGGGCCAGCCCAGGAAGTGCCAGGGGACACAGGCAGGCTCCTCAGGAATTCAGAGATGGCAGCACAGCCGTGCCAAGCTTCAAGGCTCAGCCCAGGAGGTACCATGGGCAGGTTATAGAAGGGAAACCCCTTCAGGAAGTGTTGGGGAAGATGAAACAGGAAAGCCTTATAAATAT
>JAHXMQ010012337.1:26259865-26386281 GCA_020466415.1 Ammodramus savannarum pratensis
GGTTTAAAATGTAACACAGTATGGTAATGTAATGATCCTTATAGGCTATAAGTAAATGCTATAGGGTTTGTATCTTGTACTAGATTGGTGGGTGAGAATTAGAATATTCAACACAGAAGAAGATTTATTGTATTGTAACAGGAACCTCTCTCTCTTGCTGCTCTTACTGTCTCCTCCTCTCTATCCCTCTCTCAGTCCTGCTCTGAGCTGTGCCTGGCAGCTCCCAGCAGGGCCCCACACCCAGGCCCTCTGCAATAAACCACAAGTTCCATGACCTGGATTCAGAGATCTCTCATCTCCGTCTCTCCTGCAAAGAAGCATCCATTCCCTCCCACCCAATTAAAGGCAGGTGCTGAACAGCCCCCAAATTGCACAAAAGCACCCTCAGTAGTGCTGCACTGCAATCCTCAAAAGCATTTTCCCTCTTGCATGTAACCAAGGCCTTGTGCTCAGGGCCAGCCCTGGCCAGGGATCCCAATGCAGAAGCCAACAAACCCCAAACCTTGCAGAGTCAGCCAAGAAATTGGGGTTTATTCCAGAAGCTCACAAACCTCAGAGGCTTTAAATTCTTCCCAGGGTTCAAAAATCAGCCCTGGCCTCAACATTTTGTGGCATGGCAAGTGAAGAGAGGATTTTCTTAGCGTTGCTTTTTTTTTGCACCATTTCCTTAGAGGCTGTGAGTTTGCTGGTGCCCATCAGCATCTTACACTGCACCCCTGTTATAGTAAAAGTTGCTGTGCAAGCCCAGCCATGTGCCACTGCTCTCAAAAGTATCAGGGTCAGGAAGAAAAGACAAGATTTACAGATGAGAGATTTTTTTCCTGCTCATGGCAGGCACAGAATTACATCTGCTTGAGGATTTCACAAGTAGAAACCACTCAACAATTGCTTGGAATTGGAAAATAGGTGCAATTCTAAAGGGAAAAAGTCACTGAGAAAAGATTCAGCAAAGAGCTCAGAGTTAATGATACCCTGGATATTGCTGCCCTGGTTTTGTGTTTCTACTTGCCTGTACACACAAACATTTTTAATATCCTGAAAATATCAATAACAATTAAAAATCATTTATTAAAAGGTGTTTTTGTCAGAACTCTGCTGGGACCTCTGAAGGCAGAAGGATAGAGTATCACCTGTCCTGGGAACAATATGCTGGGAGTTGTTGATAAAGATCATTCCAGTGACACAGCTAAAGATCAAGGAGTACCACTGAGAAATTCCTGCTTTCCTTCAGATGCTCTTCCCACCCACCACACAAACAGCTTATAAAGATCAGGTTGGGGATGCTCTGAAGACAACACCTGAAATAAGATCAAGGCCAAACACCCAGTAGGAAGTTATGAGACAATAAAATAAATCAAAGGTTGCAGCTGAATCACTGAACTGTTACCAGCTGTGGAGCAAATACCTGTTACTGGGAGCAGCTGCTGCTATCCTATAAAATTTTACATGTTCTGCACATTTCAGACCCCAAAACAGTGCTGGCTCTAGTTTTTAAAGGCAGATACCCCATTAATATAAACAATTACCACTCTTCTCCTGCTTTTACTAACACTGGCATTTTTCAAGCCAGTTGCAACTTGTGCAGATAACTGTGTGAATTAAATACCACACTGAATTCTTTACTAACTTTTCTTTCAACAAGGTAGTAACATGTAAGTATAGCTATAGTAAGTGCTGATGAGATTTATAACTGGGTCCTGACTATAAATCATCTTTTTATCATCCCCAGAAACTTTTTATTGCTGTTTTCATCCTTCATTTTATAGGTCATATCTCCTCTCATCAGGAGGACCAATATCAAGGTGTAGCTCTTACTTCATATCCCAAAAAATAATGCAGATTTTTTTTTTTTCCCAAGGAAAAAAAAAAATTAAAGCAAACATTTAGGGATTCCAAGGAATCCTTTTGAGGAAATAAGTATTTGCATTCATGGTAAAATTCCAAACCTCCACACAAAGAGCTTGACCCAGCCCTGGTGAAGCCAGTGACATTTATCACAGCAAGAGGATGGAGCCAAACAAACTGGAAATGGACCAAACTGCTTCATCACTGGGCATGGGTTGACAAACTGCTTCATCACTGGCTCTTAATTTAAGCTTAAACCTCCTTTACAAGGCAAGTGGGTGAGAACAGCAAAAAAAAAAACCCATATCAATCACCACATCCACACAGTTCCCAACTCCTATTTATAGCTTTGCTTTGAAACTGAGGACAAAAATGCAAAGCACCATGCCAAAGGGGAACAGCCATGATCCACAGCACTCTGAGCTGCAAGGCTGCTGCTTTATTTCAAGTGTGCTGTCCACCACACTCTGCACTGCTGCAAGTGCATCAACATCAACTTCTAACAAGATTGCAAAGGCTTTTCCCTGGAGCTTCTCAGAAAGCAAAGGAAAAAGGGATTCAGTGGCTAAGATGCTTTAACAATGGATAAGTTGTGGTCAAAAAACTCTGCTGTCTTTCTCCACTATCTGGACCTTTCTGCTTGGCACCTTCAGCAGCCTGGAGGTTTCCAGAGCTTTGTTCTTTGTTAGAGAGGCTCTATGAATCACTGTCTTGCTTTTGCTTCTCTTATTTGAAAATGCCTCTTAAATTTAACTCACTAAGTTTTTAATGGTTCAAGTAACCATTAAATAGCTGTTGCAAAATGTCACATCCACAGGTAAACAATCACAGCTTTCCAACTTGGGGTTTGAAGCGCTCCAAATTCACCTTTTTGGGCTGATTTTGTGCCATCACCCAACACACACCACAGACCAATCACGCTTTGCCCTTCAACCACTCAAGGAATTCAGGGTTGGGTCATTGCAGACCTTCTTGTATTGCTTGGTATGTACCATAATTCCCATCAGATGTATTTAATGTTACAGCTTTGGCTCTTCACAGCCAACAAAGATCTGCAGGGCCTCTCAGGGTGACACAGAGAGGAGCCCTGAGCAGTGCTGAGCCCTCAAATGGGATTTTTGGAGTGTTTTCTAGACTATGAGTCATTTTAACTTGGGCACCCAAAAACTGACTTGACAGAGTATGCACACGTATCAGGAAGCTTTGTGCATGATGCTCACTTATGTTTTTTACACTACAGGTCAGAGTCATTGTAGGGAGCAGTACACAAGTAGTGTTAGAAGTGGTGCTAATTCAATTTAGAAATCAGGAATCTGAACATCACCCCACACATGCAGAGTGCTCTTACATTCAGCTTTGCTCAAGGCACAGCACTGAATTATCAGAGTTCACAGAAATGCCTGAAAAGGCTTTAAAATCGCACCTCTAGGTGCTCCTCTTTAATCTATGAATTTAGGGTCTCTTCAGCTCCTCTCCACTCCCATTGCACGCAAAAAGGGAAGAGCAGTGTCCATAGCAAATTCTGTAAACTTTAATATTTCTGTAGATCTATCTATTCGCTTCAAATAAAAAATCCTTTCTGTGCCAATCACTCACCCATGCAAATTAAGAACGGACATGAAACCAAGCCGTTGTTTTCTCGTACTCCATAAATACTCAGGGAGCCTCGGAAGTTTCCAAGCGAGGCACGGAGGGGTTGCGCGGGCAGGAGCTGCCCCCTGCAGGCACCGCCAGGAACAGCCAGAGCGGAGCCCGGCCCGCGCCGTGCCCAGCTCACCAGTGCCACCGCATGGCAGAGGGGTATTTTCAATAAATACACACCAAATCACACATTTTTGGGGTTTGGCTCTGTCCAGAGAGCTTCCTGGTATTCTCAACTTCTGTACTGCAGAAAAGCCAGGGCATGGTGGAGACCCCCCAAGAAAAGGCAGGAATTAAAATGCGATGTTACACATTGCCTTGAACACTTGTTATTCAGTGAAATGGCTAAAAAATTGTAACTCTTACTGTGGTCGCTCATCCCTCTGATTTCCTGGTGCAGCTAGTGTTCCAGGTTCATCTACTCATTTCTTTCCTCTGTCCAAGGGCAGGAGCAGCCCCCAGCACACATCTGACCCCCAGCTCAACACCCACTGCTAAAGACTATTAACCACTTCAAATATAGCACATTCACTTCAAAGCCACACTGCAAATAAAGAAACACTTCCAGAATCTCACATACCACAACAATCAGGTCTATGTATTTAATGAGTAAATATATACAAACAGAACCTCCACGTGGTACCTGTCCCAGTGACCTGGAACATTTCTGGCTCCTGGGGAGGTGGTGAAAGAGAAAGCAGCTAAATAAAGAGGCATAAAATGCAAAGGTAACACCTTTAAAAGGACAGGGTTTGTTAGAGGGAAGCGGTTTCTTTTCATCAGATAGAAATACACATTAATACAATGAAGATAATTATTTCAGCACAATCCAGACTGAGCAAGGGAATTCAGGCAGTTTTAAGTGTCAAAGGACCCAAATTTACAGCTGCCAGAAAGCAGTACCTGCTCAAGGACATTGAAAACTCCTGGAAGGAAGAGCATCGAGGCTCTGTGTCTGAGTAACATGGAGGGGTCTCACTCAGAATATTCAACCACTGCCCACCACCCTGCAGAAGTGCCCCTGCCAGCTCTCAGAACAGCTTTGAGTCCAATCCCCAGCACAGCTACAAGGTCCCTGCAGCTGGACACAGAAGTTTCCACTCCAGCCCCTCAGTTTCAGGGGCTGCTCCCACATTTGTATCTGCTGAGCCTGTTTTGACCTGCCAGAAGCTCCAATCACCCAGGTCTGGGTTTGTCCTTCATGTGAACCACCTAAGAGCTGGCCTGTGGAGACACACTACATCCCATACACCAGCAGCAAGGCTTGGTTGAACCCAGCTTATTGATTTATAAGATCTTTTAACT
Organism: Ammodramus savannarum pratensis; assembly: GCA_020466415.1. NCBI lineage: Eukaryota > Metazoa > Chordata > Aves > Passeriformes > Passerellidae > Ammodramus > Ammodramus savannarum. The sequence continues at coordinate 26,264,657 of JAHXMQ010012337.1, forward strand.
CTCAAGTTAAAATAATAATTAAGATAAAAGAGAGGTCAAGAAAACATGGAAGAATTTACTCCACTAGTTAAAGCAAGGAGTTTATATTTTCTTTAGTGTTATTCTTCTGTTTTCTCCTACCACAAGGAGGGGAAAAAAAGCAACCACTTTCTTGAAGTCCTTCACTAAGTTTAGGCTGCACAGCAATAAAAATTAGGAATCCAATTATTTCAAAGTTTGCTGCTGAAAAGAAAAAAAATTATACCTTACACTGTGGGCATGACACACGGGCTTTACACACATACACTTTGACTACTGACACATGCAAATAAACTTTCTGGAAAATAAAAGCTTGCTCTGACAATTATTCAACGTTTTGCCTTTCTTGCTCCTCATAGAGTACAAAAATAAAATATAAAAAAAAACCAACACACCCAAGTCACTTTAGAAACCACAGCACTGGTTTAGGAAAAGGGATTTGTATTTTTAACCCTTTCTCATGTGTTCAAGCAATCCCATAAAACAAACAGCTGTAGAAGTCTCCAACTTACTTTGCAAGACAGCACAGCTTCAGCTACACCTTCTCCTTCTTCTTCCTTGACAGGAAGGAGCACAAGCTTCAGTTTACTCACCCAGACCTTCTGCTTGAATCCACCTTCCACTCCCAGGGCACACTGCAATTTCACCCCTGCTGAGGGAGCAGAGCAGCACAGAGCCCTCAGAAACACAGAGGAGAATGAAGGGGAGGAAGGGTGGTGCTGCCCTAAAATAGGATGAGACAAAGGTGCCCCAACAAGATCCAGGAGGCAAATAGATAATTTGTTAAATGCAATCAGCTCCCCCTTTTTATTTCACTCAAATCAAAGATTACACCCACCTGCCACAGCCATTGTGATTGCAAAGTTCATCCACATGAGTTTTCTGAAGAACACTGAGCCACCGGAGTTACACCAGCTAAGGAAACCCAGGGGCATCTGAAAGCCATCCCAAGAGATAGAGCAGGAAATTCAATTAAAGTAGAGCTAAACAGGACAGGAATGAGGAGAGAAAAGCAAGTGAAAATAAGGTGGTTTAAAGTCATGCAATTTCAATGGATTCTCCCAAAGCTTCTTTAGAAAGGTAGGATGAGAGATCTGCATCCTGCTAAAACAAATTTGTTAGTTTCAAAGTTACTTGCTCAGGTGCAGCATCCCAGGGCTCCCAGGACTATTTAATGATGCCATAATTGCTCTCCACAGTTTGCAATAAAGCCAGAAGGGGGTGGCTCACCTGGGCATGGTGGAATGGCTGGAATGCTACAGGGAATCTTTCCTGGAACAACTGCAGGTACGATTTCTTATCAGCAATGATGGAAAAGGGGGGAAATAAATCCCTGTCAGGCTGTTTGTTGAGTTTGGTTTTAATTTAAGTTCCATATTGAGCTGCGTTTATAGAGTTAGGTCTGTACAATGGGTTACTCTTTAAAATAAAATTATAATAAATCAAATAACAAGTATGTAGACCTTTATGCCAAAACTATGTAAGAGGCTCATTTTAATTTTGTTTGACAGGAAAAACTTGAGCCCAGGAAAAAACAGAGCTATAAGAAGCCACCCAGTGGAAGAATGCATTGAAAATGGTCACAGCCTCTTCCTAGGGCAGTTGGTTGGAAGTTTACCATTCCTTAAAATAGCCACACATCACTTTTTTACAAGTGTCTGTCTCTCACTTGAAGTGAGAGATTTACTGAGCTGCAGGATGGGGATGGAAAGAATCGGGTATCAAACAGACCAGAGAAAATTTAATGAAGAGGGAAATGAAGTGCAAATCTTTCTTAATAAATGAATCATAGTTCTCCTTTCTTTCATGGTGTTAAGCATCAATTTTGTTTGCTACCTAGTACCTTGAATGAAACCCAAGCTCTGCTATCCTTTTCCTACAACAGTGGTTCTATGGCCATAGTCTGTTAGCCCATGACAGCAATAAAATATTCATTTATCATCTTGGTGAGTGTGAGAATAGCAATTGCCATAATTACATAAAAAACATTCCAAACAATTGTCTGATTGTCATTCTCTTTGAATCTGAATTTAAGAGAATATTGGGAACATTTCTGCTTTGCCACTTAATACATTCTTGTACCAAACAAAACTGTACCAATAAATTGTAAATCTGGATAAAATTAACAGCCCTTTTGGCCAGGCCAAATCCCAAATTTCTGATCATTTTACTTCACTCTTTTGTGTCTCGCCAAAAAGATAAGAAACCTGTTGGCACAAAAAGAAAATTATTGCTTGGACTGTTCTCCCAATCTTGAATCTGTTTCCTATAAAAGCAGCTTGGACAGAACACCTGAATCGAATAAACAAGCGACATCAAAATAGCTTTAGAAATAAAGGAGTAGTAGGTTATTAAGTTTTTAAATTAATTACTTGCCAAATTTAAATTGTTGAGTGCAGATAGCAGATGAGTTCAAGGTGATGTGTGACAGATACACATGGGATTAAATGAATATAAACTATCCCAGTGTTGGTGTGATCAGATCTCCACAATCACATTATTGTTCACTCACCTCAGAGACACAATTAGCACTAATTACTAATCTATTTTGCATTACACTGAGGAATAATTAATAAATTAACAAAACCACTGTGTCCTCAGTGACATTCTGATGCACTCTGAGCTTGTAAGAGCGCATGAAATTTGTGATAAGCAATATCTGTGTTTTATTCTTCTTGCACATTGCAGATTATTTTGGTGATCTTGGCTTAAAAGTACGTTTTGGTTGGGTTTTGGTGATTTTTTTTGGGGGGGGGGCGCCACAGTTGTTTTGTTTTGGTTGTTCTGGGGGGTTTTTTTGGTGGGGTTCTTTTGAAGTTTTTTGTTTGTTTCTATTTTTAGGGTTTTTTGTTGTTTTTTTTGAGGGAGTTGTTTTGGTTTTGGGGGGTTAGGTTTTTTTTCGTTGTTGTTGTTGGTTGGGGTTTTTCGGTATTTTTTTCCTTGTTTTTGGGGGGTTGTTGTTGGAGGTTTGTTTGGTTTTGATTTTTTGGGTTTGTTTTTTTTTTTTTTTTGGGGAGGATTTTTTGGGGGTTTTTTGTGGGGTTTTTTTGTTTTGTTTTTTTGGTGTTTTTTTTTTGTTTGGTTTTTTTTGTTTGTTTGTTTGTTTTGTGTGTGTGTATATTACAGAACAAGGTCTGCGGCGTAAATTAACCCCAAAGGCAGGTATTTTTCCCCTCACGATTCCCAGCCGGCCACGTGGCCGCCCCTCAAGCAGGGTGGGGCCCCTCAGGCGGTGCCGCTACCAACCCTCCGGGCACCTCCCGGACTCCTAAGGGCGCAGCCCGGTGCCGGTGTCCTCTTCCTCGCTCCGTTCGAGCGGCTTTTCCTCAGATTCCAGCCCGAGGTGCCTCCAAGGCCGCCTCAGGCGCCACCTCGGAGCTTTTTCTGCCGCTTTTTCCCTCAGGATTCGGGAGTGGCGAAGCGGCCGACTGGCGCGCTCTGCGCTGCCTGACCCTCTTCAGCCGCTGTAGCGCCCGTACGGAACCGAAAGCGGCGCGGCGGCGCCTCAGCCAATCCGCTCCGCTCTCACTGCGCGGCGCCGCTGCCCCCAGCCAATCGCGCGGCCGCCCTTTCCTGCCGGGGGCGCTATGGCGGCCGCCACGAGCTGCGGTCGCGCCGCGCTGGGCGCGCTGGCCCGGGACGGCGGCGGGGCTGCAGCGCGGTGGCGGCGGCTCCTGCCCCCGGGCCGGCCCGCCCTGCCCTGGCTGTGTGCCCGGAGTGCTGCGGCCGGGCCCAAACCGGGGCCCGGGCGGGCCGTGACGGTGGAGGTGGGCGGCAGGTGAGGGGTGTGGGGGCGGCACGGCCGAGCGCTGGCCCAGCTGGAGAATAACGCAAACGTGAGAGAAAACTGGTGCAAAGTGCGGGATGTGTGCACGTTATCTGAGGTTATAACTGAGCTTATCGTCAGGCGGGACGTTCTTTGGTGTCGGATCTTGGTGTGCTGCCAAGAAGGGAGCCCGCAGCAGTGGGATCAGCCCTGTCATGGCTGAGTCAGGGGCTGAGGAGCCCTAAGGATGTAATAAATACAGATGTTAAAGGATGTCGATGTGTTCATCACCAATTTAGCAAAATATTCCAGGCCACCAAGTTGATCAGAGAGATGGAGACCTTTCTGGACAGGAAAGGCTGAGAGAATTGGGATTGTTCAGCCTGGGGAAGAAAAGCTTTGGGGTGATCTAATTGTGGCCTTCCAGGAGCTAAAGGGAGCTGCCTAGAAAGGTGCAGTGACAGGACAAGAGGGAATGGGTTAAAATTGAAAGACGGTAAGTTTAGATGGGATATTAGGGAAAAATCTTCCCTGTGAGCTCCTGGCCTGGAGAATCTCTGGCTGCCCCATCCCTGGATGTTTTTAAAGCCAGGTTGGATGGGGCTTGGAGCAACCTGGGGTAGTGGAGGGGTGGAACTCAGTGATCTTCAGGATCCTTTCCCACCCAAACCATCCTGTGACTACAGCTGAATTGTATTCATTATAACAATAAAAATCACATCCACAGGTCATAAGGGCCTTGCCCAGGTGTTCCCCTGAGCATGTGAACGTTTTACCTGGGATAACTTGTATAAAAATTACTGACTAGTCATAATAGAGGGGCTGTGCTTGGGGAGGGACCAGCTCTGGATTTCTGTGTATAAATAATGGCATGGAAAGTCAGGAAAGTGTGCTGGGCTTGTGCAGTAGCACCCAGCATACCCCTGGAATAAATAATCCATATTTTTATATATTGCTCTCGAGTGTGTCCTCATTGCCTTGTTGCTCTCTGTTCTGTGCCACAAAGGAGGGAATACTCTGCAGCTGTCCTGGGAAGTGTTCCAGCAGCTCCCCTCAGCCTTGAGGGTGTTTTCCACTCGCTAAACCCCAGCTGGAACAGCTGATGCTTCACCTTTCTAATCCTAGGGATAGTTACAAGGCTTTGCTTCAAGGTAAAGGAAGCAGGACACTTGAAATTTAAGTGGATTTGGTCACTTTTGCTCAAATAGTTTCAATTTTTATATCTAAGGAGGACTTTATATGTTCTGTGAAGCACAGCCATCATTCTGTGCAGTTGGGGTTACAGATGAATGCAGAAATTGCTGGGAAATGTGCATGAGTTCACTAGAAACTCCTGTAACTGGTTCTTTCTTTCCTTTAGAAAGATGGAGCTGTCTTCTGGAAAACTTGCCAAGTTTGCAGATGGATCTGCTGTTGTTCAGGTAAAAACAAAAAAGAGCCAAAATTTGTGCAGCTTCAAAATTGCTGAATCTTAAAAGTCATTGGTTGGGGATCAGAGCCTGTGGGATATAGAGCCTCAAGTGGCAACTTCATCCCTAACAAAGGGAAGGAAAAATTTTATAGGAAACAATTGAGTTTGAAAAGCAAAAACAGGGCGTGAACTGTGGATTTATGTGGTGGCTTTCTGCAGAGTATCATTCTTAACAATTACTGGTTTGTGAATAAGTTTAGGACATTGGGAATTATTTTCTTTGCAGGTAACTTCAGTTTTTACCTATTTTTCTTAATCCAGCTAGGTGACACAGCAGTGATGGTCACAGCAGTCAGCAAAACCAAACCCTCTCCATCTCAGTTTATGCCATTAGTGGTAAGTACTAATGATTAATTAAGTAAGTACTAAGTATTAATTAAGCACTAAGAATTAGTTTTGTGCTAATCAGTGATGAACTTAGCAGCCATAGTCCTTAAACAGTAGAGTTCAGGATGCTGGGGGGAGTGGGGAATGCAAACAGTAGATGGCAGAGCCTGGACTTCAGAATTGCAGTTGATGATAAAATAAAATTATAAAAAGGATCCCTGTTGGGTCCCTTGTGAGGGTTTCTGTGGCTCTGCAGTAAATAATCAGCTGGCATTAATCATGAATTATCTCTGGAAGGTTGACTACAGGCAGAAAGCTGCTGCAGCAGGAAGAATTCCTACAAATTATCTAAGAAGAGAGCTTGGTTCCACTGATAAGGAAATCCTTACAAGTAGAGTAATAGGTAGGCTGAAACCTTTTATTTACATTGTACTTTAAAAATGTTGTTATTTTCTTGTGAGTGTTTGAAAATACCATTTATAAATGCCATTTATAATGCTGTCAGAAAACAAACATGTAATTTATTTATCAGTATGATTGAAATTTTAAGGTTATGTATGTTATACTAAATACATTTCTGGGTTCTGTACTTTTTTCTCTTCTTTTTTTTTTTTTTTTTTTGTTTAAAAACCCCATTTTGTCAGTTTCTTGTGGGGTCATTGCAGGACAAGCTGAATATTAACTACTGAAACTCAAATTCTTATGAATTCTTATGAAAAGTTTGTTATTTCCTTTGCAGATCGCTCAATCAGACCTCTCTTCCCAGCAGGCTACTTTTATGATACACAGGTAGGTCATGCCACCTTCAAAATGGAAAACTTGGGTATGGCCAAGGAAAATGTCATTATTCAGGCCCTGATTTAAGAAAAAATCATTTTTGTTAACATCAAGGAGGGGTTTGCACTTCACAAACAAGTGTAATGTTGCTTTTTAGTCTCAACTCTTTGTCTTAAATTATTTATTATTACATCCTATTTTCCAAATTTTGTTGTTAAGGTTTAAGAAGAAAATTAAAATCTCCTCTGTACAACAGAGGAAAGATACTAATAGTAAATGTTTTATATATGATGTGATACAATATTATCCATTAATGGGGCTTTATTATCAGTTTTGTATTTTAAATACCTGAAAAATTTTCCCTGTGAAACATAGACTTGTGTAGATACCTGGGGTTTTTTAGTGTCCTTAGCTTTGTGTTGACAGCTAATAAAAATGTATAGGTTAAAATTATTCATTATCTTTTATCTTATGCCAGATCCTTTGTAATCTTTTAGCAGTAGATGGTGTCAATGATCCTGATATTCTGGCAATTAATGGAGGTAAGAAGGCTGTGAGAAATTGGTGCTTTGGTGGGATTTAATGAGATCAGGCTTTTTCCTAATCCAGATTTTTGTCTTCCTTTCAGCTTCTGCAGCACTTGCCTTGTCTGACATCCCCTGGAATGGTCCTATTGGTAAGTAAATATTCTTAAATTATGGGTGATTTTAATGGAATGGAAGATTTAGACCACAGGTGGCACTTTGTTTTTTTAAGTAGAAACTGAATTTAAACATTAAACTTTAAGCATTGGAAATAATTTTACCATGGATAGGATTATTGCACTTCAGGGGTTTGTTTTTCTGGACTAAATGCACTTTTGAGAGGAAATACAATATAGAAATAGTGTACTACAGAGACCAATAAATTAATTTTCTCTTAAGAGAACCATATTCATTGAAAAGCATTGTTTGGGAAATAACTGCTTCAGAATACTTTTCCTCAAGGAATTCAACAAGAGATTTATTTCCTTGTGAATATTTTCTGGGAAGAGAAAGATCTACCCAAGAACAAATATTGAACAATTTCAGCTGCCTTTTTTTTTTCCTAGAAAATATGTGCTGAAATAACAAAAAACTCCCAGTACACTCACAGCATTGTGTGAAATACTGGCATTATTTTCCCTACCCAGTAATAATACTCAAAATAAAAACAGAATTGGTAATTTTGTCTTCTAGATTTGTTCTTAATATCCAGTCAACGTGCTGATATTTTAAAATTATTCTGTAGCTGTAATTAGTGTTATTAGCTGTGTAACTCTCAAAGCACAGTGATGCCTTAAAGAAGGTAATTATTATAATAATAAATGACTTTGTGGAGTTTCTTTGCAGGTGCAGTGAGAGTGGGGCTGGTGGATGGAGAGACTGTTATCAATCCAACTAGGAAAGAGATGGCCTCTAGTACTCTAAATTTAGTTGTTGCTGGAGCTGCACAAAATCAAGTTGGTAAGTGAATTGTTGTCTGTTAAGGGCTTGGAAATCTTTGCAGATGTTTTCCTTATCTTTGAAATGTGGATTTTTATACAACAGTGATAGATAACTTTTTGTTAAGTAGATTCCCTCATATTTATGCAGTTTAATGTTAGCTTGATGTTGAACAATAAAACAGGAATTCACTGAATTTTTATCTTGCCATTGCCAGTTATGTTGGAAGCAACTGCTGAGAACATCTTGCAGCAAGATTTCTGCCATGCCATCAAGGTGGGGGTGAAGCAGACCCAGCATATCATCCAGGGCATCCAGCAGCTGGTGAAGGAGCGGGGGGTGGTCAAGAGAACTGTCCAGAAATTATTTATTGCTCCTGAAGAGATCGTGGAACTAGCAAAGAAGTAAGTTCAGAACAAATCATGCAGATGGAGCAATGTTTGTGGGTCTGGTGCTTTCACCAGATTGGTATTTCACTAAATAATTTTCAAATATTTAGTCCTCAAAAAAAAACCCTAGTTATAGAAGTGTTTTTAAGCTGTGTTTTCAAAAAATCTTCCTTTTCTCCCTAAAGACTTGCTTCTAACAAGATCTATGCAGTGTTCACAGATTCAAGCCATGATAAAGTAAGTCATCAATTGTGATATAATTATTTTTTAATTAATATCATAATGCACTAGCATTGAGTACTTTTAGCTCTTTAAGCTCTGTCCCTGGAGGTGTTTTAAGATAAGACTGGATGTGCCATGGTCTGGTTGACAATGTGGTGATCATAGGTTAGATTTGATGATTTCAGGGCCTTTTTCCAACCTCAGTGCTACTGTAATTTAAGCTTGTCTCCTTCCCTGCATCTATTTATAATAATAATAATAATAAATTTTTCTCCAAGTTCTTAACCTGCCCAGGATATTTGCTTGTATTATGTGGAGGTGGAAACTCCCTTTTCCCAAGGAGTCACATGGAATGGATGATGGGAAATGGGTGCAGCTTACTCCTGAAAGGTTTGGTTGGGCACAAGAGCAATGTTCTGCTTGGGAAAAATTCTCAGTTACTGGGATATCTCCCTAGGGAAGAGGTGGATTGCCCAGTGTGGGACATTTTTAGGATTCAGATGGGGAGGGTGCTGGGCCATCTTGTCTAGACTGCTCTTGCCAAGAAAGGTTGGACCACACAACCCTTGAGGTCCCTTCCAACCTCATTATTGATTTTTGAATTTGTGTGACAGTTCTGTTACTTATTCCTTAAATTTTTGCAGCTCTTTAAACCAAACAGCCCCAAACCTCTGTTCTGTCCTGTAGAGTTAACTGGTTGCAAATCCTCTGTTCTAGATTTCACGAGATGAGGCAATCAACAAAATAAGGCTTGAAACAGAGGAACAGCTGAAAGGTATCATTGTTTGTTAATAATTTAAGAATGCTTTAATGGAGGTAGCACTGCTTGGAGTTAGAGTATCTAACTCTTTGTTGGAAGCTATTTTAGTAAAAGTTCTATAAAATTAATTTCCCAACAATTTCTTTTCTATACCCAGAAAAATTTCCGGAGGCTGAGCCTTACGAAATCATGGAATCTTTCAATGTGGTTTCAAAGGACATTTTTAGAAATCTTGTGCTAAATGAATATAGAAGGTGGGTGTGTCAAACTCCTACTGGTAATATTTCTGTCAGCTTTTAATCCAAGACTATGGTTGAACTGATCTCTTCATGTCTCTTTGTCACTTCAGGTGTGATGGGAGGGATTTGACTTCCCTCAGAGACATTAAATGTGAAGTGAACATGTTCAAAATGCTTCATGGATCAGCCTTGTTTCAGAGAGGTCAAACACAGGTAGTGTCACTTAAACATCAGAAATGATCAATGAACTATCAAAAGCTCAGAGATTAAATGCCAGGTTTCCTTTTTCTCTTCAGATTTAAATAGCAAGAAGCAGAAGTGCTGTGTGGGTTGGGAAGTACATTGGTGTGTAGGGCACTGCTAAATTGGGCACCTCATAAGAAATCTTTTAAAAGCAGCTTCATACGCAACCTGAGCCAAATAGGGAAATTTTACCAAAAATTGCAATAATGAGAGGATTTTTTCCCCTTCTTTGCCAAAAGTGTCAGCTGTTGAGTGGATTGAATTAAGAGCATACTTGAGATTTCATCTTCTGTACTTTTGTAGCTCCCTTTGCTAGAGGACTGTCAGCCACTGATCTAACTTCTTATTGCACTGACTTAGGGTGGCAGTTCAGTGATTTACTCCTCAGTGTTGTCCCCTCTTATCCCACTAAAAATAACACCCACTGCAAGTCCATGTGGGCAACAGGCACAAACAACATTGTGCCTGCAGCTGGCCCTGTCTCTTACGTGTTTCTTAAGGAACAAACTGCTCTTGGCTCCTACTTAAGCAGCATTAAATGAGTATTTTTAAATGGGCTGCTTGTAAGAATGTGGTCTTTACAGACTAGGAGTAAGTTTGTGTGATAGAGAAAAAAGGTTCTACAAGTGGTAGCTGATGGCACCTCATGTGCTGCTGGACTTGTTCTTTTTGATTCTTCATAAACAGTAACATTTGTGAAGGCTGCAAGGGTTTAAGAGGGGTTTGGCTTTTATTTATTTTAGCTCATTTTCATTTTAGGTTTTGTGTACAGTTACATTTGACTCTCTAGAGTCCAGTGTAAAGTCAGATGTTATCTCCACAGCAGTGAGGTATGTATGTCTTGGTGCTTTGGTAGTAGTAACAAGAGGGTGAGCATTTAAGCATATTTGATAAAATCCCCTTCAACTTCCACATAGATACTTTTTTGGGACTGAAAAATGTGTAAAATTAGACTTTGAAGTGACCTGTTTTCCAGAGATCATGGCATGGGTTTGTGTTAGGGTGACATTAACTCCATAGCACACATTTGGAACTGGAGAGTGTTACAAGTGACATCCAGTCTGGTTTATGTATTTGAAATATTTCTGGAGAATTTAACTTGGGATGTAGCAAGCTGGTCCTTGTGCTTTGAACACTTCATTGCTGAAGTGAAATTGGTTCCCTTTAGAGCCAATTGCAGTGATGTCACCCCAGTGATTTCATCCCAGCGTGGGAGCTTTTACATTTTAATGTCTCAGCTTTACTGTAGTTAAACTTCGTTCCCTGGAAGAGTTTGTAATATTCTCTAATTTTGGTAGCTGTGGGTGATCAGCAAATGCATTGATTTGTTGGCTTTGGCTGAGTCCATTTGTAATTAGTTTGAATTACCTGTTGTGTGTAACGTGTTTGGTTGCTCCTGTTTTGACATGGTCTTGTTTTTAATTAATAGTGGAATTAAAGATAAAAACTTCATGCTGCATTATGAGGTGAGACTTCTCCTGTGTTACAACTTTCTGCATGATTGGCAGAAGGGCTTCATGTCTTGCTTTTAAAGGTGCAGTTGATCACTTCCAAGGTTATAAATTAGCTCTAGATTTGCTAAAATGTATTTATGCTAATTCATGCCTCAATTTATATGAGCAGAAGTGCTGGTTTCCTGAAAAGCAGCAGGTAATTTGTAAATTGCCAGTTTATACAGGCTTTTCATGCCATAACATTAGGTGAGCTCCTTCAGAACAGGTTCTTTCTGAAAGTAGGATTAACCTGTGCTATTATTTTTGGTAAACTCTATTAATATGTTCAGCTGACATGGCACAGCAATAGTAAATAAATGCTTTTACATCTTGGATCTCTCTCAGCCTTTGGAGCTTGCCCAAAGTATTTCCTACAGGCAACAGGCAGATCTTGTTCCATTATCTCTGACAGAAATAACATTTCTGCTAGGTGGTTTGACAAGTTCCTTTGGAGGAAGCTTCTTGTGTTCTCTCTTAGCTACCTTGCTACTGCTTTATTCTCTTTTGTCTTGTGGAAGTAAAACATTTATTAAACATTACCTAAACTGGTCCTGGTTTGCAAACCAAGTGACTGATAGAAGTCATGTGGTGGTTTGATTATTTTATTTGTAATGTATATTTACTTTGAGATGCACCAAAACTTCAAAGATGTCTTTGTCTAAGTGTATGTTTTAAAATGGAAAAGAAAAGTAGGTTAATTTTTAGTGTACATATTTTTTTCCTTCAGTTTCCACCTTATGCAACCAATGAGATTGGCAAAGTTACTGTGATGAACAGAAGGGAGCTTGGACATGGTGAGTCCAGACTAGAGAAATGCCATGCTGAAAGTTCCAATATTTTATCTGACTTTTATTCATGGATCACTGAGTGGTTATTTTGTTGGTTTTTTTAAACAGGTGCACTGGCAGAACGAGCTTTGAAACCAGTTATACCCCAGGATTTCCCATTCACAATCAGAGTTACTTCTGAAGTCTTAGAATCCAATGGTATTAGGATTTTCTTGTTTCTAACCTAGTGCTGGAGACTAAAATTGTTTGACAAACTTGATTTATAGGCATGCTAAATAATAGATTTCAGTTTCAATGTTCTTAAAACTATCACATAAAATATTTTAAAATAAAAAGCATCTTCATGAAGAATGGAGCTTTCAAAATGGTATTTGGGGGCATTTTTATGCTAGAGGATGAGGAAAATAACTGTACCTTGTATTGAGACCCATTTTTCAGTGTTTAATCCCTGTTTTTTTTTTTCCTGCATTCCAACTCCAGGCTCGTCCTCGATGGCTTCTGCATGTGGTGGAAGTTTAGCATTAATGGATGCAGGTACAAAATAAGGCACTTACAAGGATAAACCACATGTGATAATGTGCTGCAGGATCTGGACATGACCAAAGCTTCAAAAATGTGTTTTTGTGCCACTCCAGGAGTTCCAGTGTCAAATGCAGTGGCAGGTGTAGCCATAGGCCTTGTCACCAAGTGCAGTCAGGGCAAGGGGGACATTGAGGATTATCGCTTGCTGACCGATATCCTGGTGAGTGCTCTCACATCCTCCTCCTCCTAAAATTGCTGCTGCTCACTGCTGGAAAATACCTCTGTGGCTTCTTCTGGAACCTTCCACCCAGTCAATTCCAGAACATCACTCCTTGTCACAGACATGTTTTATGAAAAACCCTTTTGCTAGGATTTTTCTCCTGAGAAGCTGAGAGGCCTCAGAAATGAAATGTAAACATTGATTATCTGCTGCTGTGGATAAAAGGTGCATCTGTGATAGGTCTCATGTTGTTTTTAATTAATGGTCAATCACAGTCAGCTGGCTCAGACTCTCTGGTCAGTCACAAGATTTTATTATCATTCCAATTCTTTTCTATTCCTTTCAAGCCTTCTGATGAAATCCTTTCTTCTATTCTTTTAGTATAGTTTTAGTATACCATTTTCTTTTAGTATAATATATAATAAAATAATAAATCATCTTTCTGAAACATGGAGTCAAGATTCTCATCTCTTCCCTCATCCTGGGGCCCCTGTGAACACCACCAAAACTCCTGGGAAAAATTTGTTTCATCTTTTGTTTCATCTTGCAAATTCCTCCCTCATTTTCTAAAATTTGTATGAAAGGTCCAGTCGTGTTTCTTATTTTTTGTGGTTTTAGTTATTTAAGCACTCATCAGCTTTCTCCTTCCAATTAATTTTGTCTTTGCTCATGGGAGAAAAAAATGAATAATTTACTGAAGGACACTGCATATTGGGTGGAGAATGAGCACTTGGGAGAGGGGCTGGGGAGGAACATATGCAGCCACTGGCAGCAAAGATCAGCTGTGGATCAGAAACTTGGCCACAAAAGCTCTTGATTTGCAAGGAGAGAAAGGAGCAGTGTTAATCCTGAACAGCAAAATAAAGCTGAAGAAAACTTGGAAGTCTCAAAAGTAATTGCTTTTTTTGGTATAGTGGGATGAAATGACTCCAACTTGGTTTTGTCTGTGTGTGCTGGCAGGGAATTGAAGATTACTATGGAGATATGGATTTCAAGATGGCAGGCACCAACAAAGGGATAACTGCACTGCAGGTATTGTGAGCTGGAATTTTCCTCAAGTGAAACTCTGGGTATTAAAAGAGCTTTCCTGACATGTTGATGGCACTTAATTCTTCTCATGTCAGGTTGATCTGAAGCTGCCAGGAATACCAATAAAAATTGTGGTGGAAGCTATTCAGCAAGCTACAGGTAGGTCTGTTCTTGCTTTTACACCCATTTCATTTTATTAAATTATAAATAGAATTAAGTTGTAGGAAACTAAACAATTAACTATTCATTTTTTGTTCTCATTGTGGAAAAAAACAAGCTCCTGTCTTTATGAAATGGGTTTGGCTTAATCAGTGAGCTCCAAACCAACTTCAAAGTAACTTCAGCCATTGCATGATTGGGACTAACACACATTGCATGACTTTGTTTAAATTCAACAGGGTAATGTTATAAAAATAACAGCAAACTTCCTCTCATTTCACATAAATTCAGCTATATTTACAAGTGAAACTTGCTGCCATCTGTATTCTGACATGTGCAGCTAAAATATTCTTGAGGCACATGAGAAAGTGAAGCTATGTGGTTTAATAAGGATTTTATGAGTTGGAAAACTTTCAGCCTGACATTCTCCAGCTAGGCAGGAGCCAGGTTTTGACAAGGGATGTTTTTCTACTGTATAACAAAAACTTCATATATTTATTTTAATCATATACAAAATTATTGATTTTTTTTTGTTATTATTCCCTCTAGCTGCAAAGAGGGAGATTCTACAAATTATGAACCAAACACTGGCAAAACCCAGACCTAACAGAAAAGAAAGTGGACCAGTTGTAGGTAATGTTATTGTGTGAATTCATAGCTTTTTAACAATATACTTCTGCTTAAAATATGTCTTTTTTTAATGACTGATTGTTATATATTTATGCCCTTATCCTGTGGGCATAATTTGTGGAGGGGTTGTGGTTAGTTTTGGTTATTTTGGGGGGGATTTTTATTGCCACATGGGGCAGCACTCCTATTTCAGTGTACACCAGAAAACAATTTAAGTGCAGTTATGTGAAGCTCTGACAAAATCAGAATTGGTGTAGCTGAGAGTATCAGTATGGCTTAAGGTAATTTACAGGCATCAGAGTTTATTCTGTGTCTTCATTAATTTCAGTTCTTGCCTGTAATTACCTCCCTGTTCAGCAGATACCACAGGTAGCTGTAAGAGATTAAAAGCTCCAGGAATGTGCCCTTTTGTGTGATAGCTTTCAAGATGATTATATTTAGCACTTCAAAGGATTTCTAAATGTTCTTTCAGAAACCATCCACGTTCCATTATCAAAAAGATTAAGATTTGTTGGTCCTGGGGCTTACAATTTGAAAAAACTTCAAGCACAGACTGGTGAGACATTTTTGATTCCTGTGATGATTTATCCTTACGTGTTCCCTTTTTTTCAGACTTGTATGTTGAGCTATTTCAATGCTCAGTGCAAAATGAAAATTAAAAAATTCTGGGAGATGCTCTGCTTTGGACCTGAAACTTAATGCTGTAGTGAACTCGAATAATGCTTCTCAGGGGATTGGGGTGGAGAAAAGGAGAAAAAAAATCCTATTTCCCTTTCCTAGAAGGGCAAAGAGTTTTACCATTCTGGCTCCAAAACACTTTCATTTCCCTCAGTTATTAATGCAAGTATTATTAAAAATCTCTGGGAAATTGATTTATAACCCTCAATATTTATTCAGGATTTTTTTGCAGCCGTTAAAGGATTATAAAAATAAATTTATGTTCTTTTATAGCCCACATGTTTATCAAGGTATTTGCAAGGAGGTGGGTTGTTCAATGCCTAAATTGAGCAAGATTAAATAATGATAGAAGAAGTTAATAATCAAGAATTAAATAGTGTTAGAAGTCTGAGGTTTTGAGTGTGCAAAACCCTTCTGCTCTGAGCAGGTGTTTTCTGAGTGTAATTCTGTGCAGGGTGCCCTGACTGTGTCCCCAATCCCCTTTTCCAGGTGTGACAGTGAGCCAGCTGGATGAAGAGACCTACTCTGTGTTTGCCCCCACGCCAGGGGCGATGCATGAGGCCAGGGAGTTCATTGGGGAGATCTGCAAGGATGATGTGAGCTCAGCTTCTGCCCTCAACTCCAAAGTTTGCTCTTTGTGCCTTTGTGTCTTACTGCTTTTATTTTTTCCTTCTACAGCAAGAAGTTAATTTGGAATTTGGGGCAATTTATACAGCCACAATTACTGAAATAAGGTATAAAATGTGCTTTGGAGTTGAAATTAACTTATTTACATTGCTATATTATATTATGCTATATTATATATAGGGTATTTTATATTATATATTATATAAATTATATTTTATATATTATATATTAGGTATGTATACCTAATTAGGTATACATACCTAATTATGATGTAAAATAATAGTTTCTTTAAGAATGCCAAATTTTTGTTTGGGATATTGGCACTTGCATCATTTCTGATACTCTGGTGAAAATACTTTGTTTCTTGATAAAGCTGGGGTTTTTTGCTATTTCTGTCATTTTTAGAATGTCTCCAAATTGTAAAAGTTAAGGCCTTTTTCATCTTTGAATCTAAAAATGATGGTAATTATTTGCTTTCCACTTTTCATCACAGAATTTGTCTTGTAAAAATTAAATTTCAGGTGGTACCTACTACTGAAATACTGCCCTGAAATATGAAATTCTCATCCATTTTCAGTTAAAGAAAAATGAGTGGATATATTATGGTGGATAAAAGATTTTTAAAAAGGGATGAGTAAAATTTGGTTTATGAGAAGTTTACAAGTGCTTGCTTTGGGGACAATATGAGAGTGAAATGTGGACTTTTCTTGAAGCCCTTTGACATAACTGTGCTGTTCCTGCTGCAGGGATTCTGGAGTGATGGTAAAACTGTACCCAAACATGACCCCAGTATTACTTCATAACTCACAGCTGGATCAAAGAAAGGTAAGCCATCCTTAAACAGGTACAAAGTGGGCAATTAGATTTATTTTACCCAGTTGGCATGGCTGTAACACACTTACTGTTGTTCCACAGCCCATTTCCATATTAAAAGCTGATAATTAGCAGCGCTTTTAATTCTAATTCTTTCTGCTGCAAAGAATCAACTGTGTGACTGCTGCAGTTGTTTTTACACCAAGTGCTTTGGCTCTGCAATACCGTTTGCCATTAATATTCAGAAACCTGTTGTTCTTTGCTAGTGCTGAGCCACTGGGCTGAAGTGTAGCATGAAAAACCCCTGAATGAAGGGATTTTCAAAACAAACTCTAATAATTTTATTTCTATAAAACACTGTGTTCTAGATTAAACACCCTAGTGCCCTGGGATTAGAAGTTGGACAAGAAATTCAGGTAATTATTTTTTAACATTAAAATGCTAATAAAATGCTGCTTATATTTTAAAATTTGATTTTTTTTCCTAATTATTTAGTGTTTATGAAGAAAATATTTTTCCATATTGGATTCCCTTTTTGTGCTAGTTAAAGGCCTGATCATTCAAGTTATGTTGATTTTATGAAGTTATGTTGATCCTCTTGCTATCTAGGCACCAGAATATTTGATAACAATATAGGCTAAAGGATGCCTATTTATTGCTTTTCTGGCAACTGATAAAAATGTAATAAAAATTTAAACCCTACCCCCCATCTTTGAAGGAAAATGCTGTTTCCAGCTCTTGAAGTTGGTCAGTGTGAGATTGCTGTGTTCCCTTTCCAGGTGAAATACTTTGGCCGTGATCCCACGGATGGCAGGATGAGGCTTTCCCGGAAAATCCTGCAGTCCCCAGCCAGCAGCAGCCTGAAAACCCTGACAGATAAAAACAGCATTGTCCTGGGAGGGGCTGTTCCACACACATCCACCCCATCCCAGTGACAGGTAAGGCCAGCAGAGCAGCTCAGCTGACTCAGGGCTGCACTGACTGCTCTGCTGAAGGGTTCTGCCAGTCTGGGTTTGTAGCGAGTTGTAGCTGTAGGAAATTTGATAGTATAAAATTGGTTCAAGCAGTCTAAACAGCCCCCTGTGTCCAAAACAAACTTACCTGTTCATCTCCAACATCCTTTTTCTCTGCCTTTTAAAGAAAAACCCAAAGAGGGTATTGGAAGAGAACAAAAAATAAGCTGCTTTCTTCTTTAGAGAAGATTTCAATCAATTAATGAAATGGCCAAAGCTCTTCCTTAGGGAAGTAGTTTTCCAGCTGGTATTTGACTGTCAGAAGGCTCATGCCTCAACTTTGCCCAAAATTTGTCTGGGTTTTCTTGTTCTTAGAAAGCTGCTGGAACAGGAAAATGTCTGATGTTAAAATGAGGAGCAGTTACACTGCAAGATTGGCACATGCACAGGGCACCAGTGGGAACTCAAGGCAATCTGTGGCAGCCTTCTAGGAATGACTAACAGCACAAAAAGAAGGGAAATTCACTGAAGAAACCTTGGTTTTAAGGAACATGTTTGAATCTCATACCTTGATATAATGAGTTGGTTACAAAGTGTTTTCTCTCTTTCAGGAAAAAAGGTGTGATAGTGGTGAAAATACAAGTGACCTTTGCTAGAACCTTCTCAAGAATCTGCAGGTGGATGGGAGTGAATCAGATTCATAAAATAGACACTATTTATGCTTAAAGTGATGTAGAACTTCAAAGCCTTCAAATTGATTAAAAATTTGAAAATAAAACCAGGAACAAGCAATGCCCTCATCTTGTGTAGCAAGGCTGAGATGGGAATACAAAACCTGGAATTCTGTGGACTGAGAAGATATTTCAGTGCTAAAGGTTATTCTCTTTTGAGTTTTCCACTCAAAATAAAACTGTGAATATGAAAAGTAAGAGCTGAACAACTCTTTTGTGGAAGAAAGAATTATCCTGTGTGCTTGGCCAAAGTTTTAGTGGCTTTTCAGTGTACAAGAATATTGAGCAAGACATAGAAGAATCACCTTTAACATGATGGATGCTGGTTTAGATTAATACATCACTCTCAAAATGTTCAGACCTGCTAGAATATCTGAGCAGAACTTCACCCCTTATCACCTGGGTTTGTTAGCACTGACTTTTAAAATGCATAATTAAAACATCAAAATTAAAATACTTTCTTGGAATGAACAATTGATGTGATAAATCTTTCCTTAAAACACTCTCATTAGGAGTGTCTTAATCCTGCTATTAATTATGTTGCATCAGTGAGTTCACTGATCTCTTTTATACTTCAAAACATTTCCCAGGGGCTCATGAGAATGACTTGTTTTTCTACTGTGAGGTACAGACTTTGAAAATCAAACAGGGTCCCTCTGATGTTCAACAATTTGTATGCAGGACTAATAAGAAAATCAACTTCCCACCTGGTGGCAGGTGGGCTCTGAACCACCTGAAAGAAAAACCAAAGCACTGGGGAGAGGAGAAGTGGGAATGTACAGTTAAAAATACTCCTTTTTTTTATTCTAAGTTAAAGTATTAAAGAAGAACAAAATTACTGGTATGCTGCTCTATAGTTGTCTCTATCTTTCATCATGTAAGATTGAAAAATTGAAACAAGTTTGGATAGATGGAAGAAAAGATTGCCAAGGAAATCTTTCCTCCTTTTTGAGGGCTGTGTCTTATTATTTCTTAGTAAGAATTCAGATGTCACTTCTTAGTGTGACACTTGACTGATACATGATTGTTACATATGAATAGTGCTAATAAAATTCTGTAGGTCAGTGTTAAAGTCCCTGAGCAGAAGCTCATATGAATATTGCCATTTCTGGTAACTCTTTCCAGAAATGGACCTGCAAGGTTTACCTGCCTTTATTGTACACTGATTTGTGAGGCTGTGCTGTGGAGCTGCTCTCAGTAAAGCAGCTGCTGGCCTTGTGTGTTTGGTGGATGATGATAAAGGAGCAGAATGGCTTTCATGTTGCTGTGGCAGAACCTGTACAGTCAGCCTGGCTTGCTGCAGCTGGAAGCAGCTTCAGGCCCTGTGGGAGGGGGTGGGGAAGAGCTCTTTGGGAAGTGGCTGGGAGGAGCAGAAAGCAGCTCCCTCTTATCTGAGGAGAGCAGCTCCATGGAGCCAAGAGTTGAGCCAGTGCTGCTGCTCTGATCCTTCCTGGAGGGAAGGACATCCCAGGCTGGAGGAGCTCCGCTCAGGTGGGAGCAGCCATGATCAGAAACCAGGTGGGTGCAGAGTGCTCCAGAGAACAAGCTCAGTCCTTTCACAGCTGCTGGTTTGTTGTGTTTGAAATAGTGATTTATTTCTTCTTTCTTACTGCTCAGCATAATTAGCTTCTGTAATGACCTGTCTGAAATGGAGCCATTGAAAGGAATTGCCTTGGAGAGTGGAGGTGGGCAGGTGCAGCATGGCAGCCAGAAATGCCTTTATTGGACAGCTCTGAAGTTTTCATGCTGAGAGTCAGGAGCTGGGGTACCTTTAAATGCCAGCAATAAACATTACAAGTGCTATCATAAAAGTATAAGAGCTGGCCTAATTGTACTAATGGGATTACCTGCCAGAGGGAATGATACAGTCTCTTAATTCTACTCCAAGAAATTTTAAGTGATTTTGGAATGAATTGCCTGTCTTGCTTGGGAAAACAAAGGAGTTCTCTGCTGCTCATGTAGTGACACTTGTGAGTTGCTCTGTCTGCTGTCCACCCTAATGAAATCCTTTGCTTTGGTGAAGAACAGAATTCTCAACACTGATAACTTGCTGGTGGTAATGGGGAAGGATGAGCTGCTGGCAGGTGCAACACCACCACGGAAAACATTGCTTTGCTTTCTGTGTCCTAAAGAGCAGAGACTCTGCTGCTTTCCTGGTCTTAGCCTGGTTTAAATCCAGTATGTGACATTTGTTGGGACAAATGTGTGTGTTGTCCAGGCCAAGCCCCCAGAATGGACTTGCTGGTTGTGGGTACCAATGGCAGGGTCATGCTGGGCTTTCCAACCCTCTGGATGCTGTTTTGGGCAAAGAGAAGCCCCACACCTGAGTGGGTGCAATCCCACTGTGTTCTGGAGTGATATTTTTCCACAGAGGTCATTGAGTTCATGCCTGGAAAGATCATGGATTTATTTCACAGCTGAAGCATGAGAAATAGTTTTTCATGCCAATTCTAATTCACATACTCTTTTCTGTAGCTATTCACCATAAGAATTTGCTCCAAAATACTCTGCTGTGGTTTCTTGCTGTTTTATATATCCTGAGAAGTGCTGCATTTAATCATGAGTACAAGTCATCCTTTTATTTTTGTGCATTTGGTTTGAAGAGCCCAAAAGCACGCACAGAAGTCGTGCAGAGGGGAGAGAGAGTTCATGAGCAGCAGATGTCCTGAGGCAGAAATATGCTGTGGCCATTGGGGTTTGTGTTCCTTTTTGTGTGTTTGCTTTTTATTGAGCTTTCTCTAAGGTAGAAATATGCTCAGTAATACCTTGTGAGGAAAGGCCACTAAAACACAGCAGGGAAGGCTTGTTTGGAACCTGACTGTAAACTGGTTCATGTGACTCTCAGTCCAGGGTTTTGAAACCACTTAACATGGTCTTTTTATAGTTACTGACTCACTGTTATCCATAATGACGCACATGTCCCACGGTGAGTCCCTATACACCCAAATGTAAGTGTATAGGATAATTCTCAGAGGTGTATCTTGTGTTTTCTTGGTGACTGAATCTTAGAGGCCTGCTACAATGAATATCAGAGCAAAAGCTGAGACTTGAATGTTACTTAGATGTTAAAGCTTTCTAAACCTGCCCAGAGAATGTTTGGATAAGTTGTAGATAGTTACTTTGAGTGGCAGAGTTTGTTGGAAACACTTTCTTTCCCTTCCTCTGGAACCACATTTGAACCTGAGAGCTGAGAAATGCCAGTGGTGTGAAGAGGAGCCCTACCGGTGTGACTGCTTTCACCGTGAGGCAAGAGCCAGGAAAGTCTGGCTTTGTCTGGGAATGGGGCACACCCTGGCCTCAGGAGAACTTGTCCTCCCTCCTTCCTTCCCTTCAGAGCTTCAAAAATTGGGTTTGGAGACACAGTCGAGCTTCTCCTCATCCCCAGTTTCCCGCTGTTGCACACAGCTCTATTCCCTGAACACTTTTGAGTCCTTTTTCCCTATTCCTACACAAGCATAGAGATGTAGTTATTTTTTTGTTTGTAGTACAGAGGAAACGTGTATATGGTATTTAGCGTTGAAAACCCAAGATATACAGACTCCATGATGCTTGGCGAGTGGTCTGTCTTAAATTGGGTGCTGTGTGTGAGGACATTTCTCTCTTTTTTGAAGCTTCACCTTCAGTTTAGCTTTCGAGCCTTGTGTGGAGATGTACAAAGCAGGCACAGACGGTGTGTTGCAGTATGGCTGCTGCTGTAAGGAGATGCTGCTCACTAACCTTTCTGCCGTTTTGTGATGCAGGGGACACCTTTTCTTCTTAAAAATTGAAACTCTGTTTCAATTGTGTGTGGTGTTTCAATTTACCCTGGCCGGGGTGCGGAGCTCGCCCGTCGTTTTGTGTGGCGGCGGTGGGTGGCACTTGCTGCGGCGTGAGGGGGGGAGGCGTGCGTTTCCTCAGCAGCGGCACCAGCTTGTAGACAGACTTAGAAAAAGAAAATGAAAAGGAAAAAACAAAATTACGTTTTTTCGGGGGAACATGTGAGCCAACTCCCCCTTTAGACGCCTCGGGCATTGAAAGGCAGCGCTGCACCCACACCCCGCTGTGGGTGAGGGCAGCCGCCATTTTGTCGCCCCCTCCCCGTTCCCGCCTCGGAACCGCAAGGGAGCGCGCGCGGGCCCCACCCCGCGGCCCCGCCCCTGTGGCCGCCGTCCCGTCGGCGGCGCGGCGGCAGCGGGCGGCCGCCGTAGCCCCTGCGAGGGGAGCCCGTGCCCGGGCGGGGAGGAAGAGAAAGGCGGCCCGAGCCGGGTTACAAGATGGCGGCGGCGCTGTAGTAGCCGCTGAGGCGGAGCGGCGCCAGCGAGGCCCGGGCCGGGGCGCGGCGGCGCTGACTCGCCATGGGAAGCGGCGCGCTAAAGGCCCCGCGGTGCCCCTGAGCGGCCCGGCGGCCCCGCTTGCTCCCCGGCGCCCTCGCTCCATCGCCCCCGCGGAGGCGGAGCGGGCCCGGGGCTGCACCATGTCGGACACCCGCCGGCGGGTGAAGGTCTACACGCTCAACGAGGATCGGCAATGGGACGACAGGGGCACCGGGCACGTCTCCTCCAGCTACGTGGAGCGGCTGAAGGGAATGTCGCTGCTGGTGCGCGCCGAGTCGGACGGTGAGAGCGTGGCCGGGGCTGCCCAGGCCGCTTCCCCTCGCCCCACGCCCGGCTCCGGGCCCCGACCGCCGGGGCCGCCCCCCACCATCGCCGGGCTCGGCTGGCGGTGCCTTCCCTTGGGACACCCCAGAGGATTATTGTTGTTATTGTTTTTATTTCCACTCTCCGTGCCTTCCCTTATCTTGCGGATCGTGTGAAGTTTCCTTACCACACAAGCCGCAGCAGCGTTTGCTACCGTGGTCTTAAGACTTTCCCCCTCCCAGTTGGTAGAATTTTGGAATATGCTGAGCTGGAAGGGACCCATCGGGATCATTAAAGTCCATCTCCTGGCTCTGCACGGAGCTCCCAACAATCCCACCGTGTCCCTGAGAGCGTTATCCAGGCTCTCCTGCAGCTCTGGCCGCCTCGGGACCATTCCCAGGGAGCCTGGGCAGTGCCCGACCACCCTGTGGGGGAGAACCTTTCCCTGATACCCATCCTAAACCTCCCTGACCCAGCTCCACGCTGTTACCCCAGGCAGCTGCAGCTCCCCGGCCTGAGCAGAGCTGAAGCCGTGACATGTGAGGACGTTTTGTTCTCTTTCACAGCAATATCCTTTGCTTTTCAGGTGCTCTTTTCCTCCCTTCCTTACCGCTGTGAAAAAAAAGTTGTTTGTTTGTTGCTCTTTTTCTCCTCAGGAATTCCCTGCTTGTGTTCCAGTCGGGCGGCATCCCTTGTGTTTTATTGCACTTTAAAGTCACCTTAAAGGGCTTTTTTAGAGGGGGGAGGTACCTGCTGCCCACTTTGTCAGCCGGCAGGTGCTAATGTGCTAAATAAACCACCTCAGACTGGTATAAATTGCTCCGGAGCTGTTGCCAGGAGACATACACTGCTTGCATACACAAGATGAAGTCCCTGCCTTTATGGTAGCTGGGTGATTCACTTCTGAAGGGCAGCTGAAGGGACTCAAAGCAAGTGGCCCACGTGGCTTCTCTGGACAAAAACATTTTTATGCTGGGCAGCACATTACCTGCTGGAATTTCTATAGTTGGCCTAAAATCCCACCAAAAAAGCTGGTTCTAGCACCAGATTTCAGGAGAAAAGAGTGCTACAGTGGATTTTGGACTAAAGTAAAGGAGAAAAATGTATTTTAATAGAGAAATTCCTGTTAAGTTTTCTCTTACCTGGCTTATTTTAGGAAATTATATTTAAAGGAGGCGGTTCTTGTGGATTTTCTGTGAGATTTGGATTAAGCTGAGAGTCTGGCTGGCGCGTGGGCAGTGGTGTGAGATGTGTGGAGATGTTTGGTTTGTTGGATTCAGTAAAACTCTCTTCATACCTTTTTCAGGTTCACTACTGTTAGAATCGAAGATAAATCCAAATACTGCATATCAAAAACAGCAGGCAAGTATTATTTCTCTGGTTGCTGGTGCTGAGGAATTGTTTTGTGCTTGGAAAAATTGCATTTTTTCAGGAAAAAAAGGAAAAGCAGGAGGACATGCAATTATTGATGGTGGTTTTTATAGGTGAAAGAATTTATAGGTGTTTTTTAGAGGTGAAAAAATTGCTTAGAAGCTTGTGGGTGCTGAACACTTTGTATTCTAGAAATTAATATGTGGGTCTTCTAGAAAAATACATTTTGGACTTTAGGCTTTGAAGATAATATATGCAATTTGGAGAAATACTGAAATCATTACAGGAAGGATAGTTGGAAACATGTATGAGTAACTTTTGTCTCTCATGCTAGGCCATCTGAAATAATTGCAAAATTAGAGAGGCAAAACTTTGACCAGCCCTGCTGAAGTGTATTTATTTATTCATTGAGTTATTTTCCTGGAAAAAACATGAAGGAATTTGTCTTTGTGGTACTCCTTTCTTTGTTGTTGCTGTTTAGTTTTTATTTTTAGCCCTGAAGGCTCCTGTTGTCCTAGGTAAGGCCACAAGCCATGGTGAGAGTTGCCTTTCCTAGGGGTAATCCTCCTGCAAGACAAAGTAAAACAGTTGGGAGCTGTATTAATAGGTTATTTTTGTTTCATCCACTGAAAAAAATCAGCTTACTGAATTTCTTCTGTTTTTATTGTTTTCCCTTTTTCAGCATGCATTTTTGATGTCTCTGCCTGCATTGTTCTCATGGGTTTTCTGGAGTTTTTTCTCTCTGCTCCTTTGTTCTACAGCAGAGTCTCTGTTCCTTCAGTGGCTGATACTTGTTCTTTATGGTTCTGGTATCCAGGAGTGTTTCAGCTCTGTAGAGAACAGTAATTTTGTTCTTCCTAAGTCACAGAGGGACACATCTTCTGAGGATTGTTATAGTGACAAGTTACAGTGTGAGAATGTGAGAAGGAGACTTTGTTATCTTGTGGACATTGCTCACTTCGAGTTAGGAGTGAGGTGGAGTTTTGGGCCAGCCTTTCCAGGGACTGTTTGCTGTGGTTTCTGCTCTTCACTGGTTAGGGGGTGGTGGCTGGAGGCTTTCCTTGGGGGTCCATGCTGAGCAAGGAGCTCTGCAGAGGCCAAGAGTCTTGAACTGCTTCCTGTTTACTGCAGGAAACCTGTACATAGTGAAATACAAATGCAGATTTTGTTGCTGTAAAGTTTTAAAATGTTTCCTTTCACACCCTGTTTCCTGAAACTACAACTGATTAATTGTAGGCCTTTTTTACTTAAATGGTAGCAGTTTTAAGTGACTTAGGTAACTTTAGTTATCATTTTTCTTGTGGAAAAGGTAGATCATAGTTTAGAAACGCTCAAGCTGAGGTTTATTTTGGCTGGCTTTATTTCTAATACTAATGCTTTTGTGTTCATGTGGCATAAGGCTTTTTCTTCACTGTTTGCTCCTTAAGGTTTGTACAACCTCATGCAGCTTTTAGCTGACCCAGAGCATTGTCCTGGAGCTGGTGGCCTTGGATCTGGGGAGCTGGTGGCCTTGGATCTGGGGAGCTGGTGGTCTTGGATTTGGGGAGCTGGTGGTCTTGGATTTGGGGAGCTGATGGCCTTGAATCTGGGGAAAGCTGCAGGGTGGTGCAGCTGGATGGAAAAGAAGCATGCCCTGCCTACACATCTGTCATGTAGATGAATTGACTGGACTCAGAGGGTGCTTAACCCTTCATTGTGGTTGGCATAACAGCATCCAGTGAAAAAAGGAAACCAGCACTGATTTTTTGGTGCTGTGCATCAGTCTGTGTTATATCCAGTATTGCACTGTTAGTGCCAGGCCATGCTGGAGCTGTTGACTAACTCCAAACAGGACAGGCCTGTTACCTCCCTCTGCAGTCCTGTTTGTGGTTCCTGGGGAATTCATTCTGCCAGGTGTTGGGCACACTGTCATCACGACTTTCCCTTTCTCTAGGGAAATTGGGCTTGGATGGGTTGGACACAGGTGCCAAGCTGCTCAATATACAATGTAAATTATCTCTGGTTAGATGAATGCAAAGAACATGAGAGCCTGGAGAGCTTTAGTTCCCCCTGGATTTTGGGCACAGGCTTTGGGAGTTCCACAGCTCTTCTGGACACTCCACATCAGCCAGAGGGCAGGCTCAGATGTGTTCTGGAGGCTCTGGCAGGAGTACTTTTAAAGGTTCCACCACACCCATGGGATGTTCCAGCCTCTGCTTGAGGTTACTGTTCCCTGGCAGAGCTGGCAGGAGAGCGAGTCCATGGCTGAAGAAATGGAGCTGCTGCAGAAATCCTTACAGGGAGTGCTGCCTTCTGCTGTTACCTTTGCTTGGGTGTGCTCTGTTTGCAGCTCTGAGATGGAGCTGGTGTGCAGATCCTGTCTTTTGCCCAGAGTTTCCATCACTGTGTGACCACAGAACGCTTTGCTCGAGGCAGAGCAGGAGTTCCTGGTGGCCAGGATTGATCACATTTGCAGGGGTGCTGTTGAAGCCAGCCCCAGCAGTTGCCAGGAGGTTTCTTCACTCCTGTTTCATCCAGAGGCAGGTTGGATGTGTGACTGAGTCCGTTGGAACATGTCTGCCTGCTGGATTCGTTTCATCCCCACGTGTTCCCCAACTGCTGCTGCCATGGGGGTGCAGGAGGCAGGGTGGAGGAGCAGACACTGTGCACACCAGCACTGGAGAAGGGTTTCAACTCTCTCAGTTTCAGTTTTTGTTCAGAATTAATATTTTGTCTTTATGGTGCTTGAGTGAATTAAGGAACGTTGCTGTTGCTCATGGATGGAGCAGCATGGCCTCCAAGCAGGTGGGAGTGGTGGAGCCTGGCCTGGAAGGTGTCTGTCTGTCTGTCTGCTCTTTGTGGGTTGTCTGAGGTCATGCAGCAAGTGTGTGCCAGATGAGTATGTCTTATATTGGTTTTGGACAATTATTTTCTGTTGAAACCATCTTTCAGTCTTTCTGAAGTATTTTTGGAAAAGCTTATATAACTTCTGCTTTGTGTGGGCAGTACAGATTGTAACAAGTACCATTCAGGAACTGGAGAATTTTCACAAATTTTTGACTGCAGTCCCTGGGTGCCTGGAGTCATTTTAAGTTACTGCACTAATTCTCTTACTTGAATCATCCTGGGCTATGAATAGGGCTGCTGAGTGTGTGTGTCCTTCTTTGTTCAGTGGAGCACCTCTGAGGCTCAGCTTACCTGCAGTGAATTGATTTTGAGTGTCAGGGCATCAGCACTTGCACAGAATGTTTCAAGGTAAACATTTCAGATTTGGAATTCTGTAGCAGCCATCAAATTGTACTTAAGAATTATTTTTTAATTAATCTCTGAACAAGACCCAGATCAGGGAGCTGATGAAGCTTTTCAATGCATGCAGTTGACAATTATTATTTTTCCCTTGAAGCCCAGTTGAGTTGTTGACTCTGAAATGGCACAAGGTAAATACAGAGATCCAGAGGTCCTGAGCTGGGGATGAGGGGGGACAGCTGTGAGTTAAAACCATGTCGGCTCCAAAAACTTGGACCAGCTGTGAGTGGAGCCTGACAGGAGAGAGCTCCCTATTAATATTTCTCTGTAGGAGAAAAGTGTAAGTGTAATATAGGACACTGTAATATAAATAAACAACTCACAACAGTGCTGAAACCACAGTGCATTGAACTCTGTTCTTCCCACAACAGGGAAACTTTGTTTCTCTAAAGAAATGTGTAAAAATTGGTAAGAAAGGAAAAAATTGTCTTTGCAAATTCCATTGTCTTTAGTGTGCCCTGTGATTATTTTGGGAGAAGGAAATGGATCTATTGGTAGGCATTTGTCAATGGTGATTGAACAATTTTTAACTTTATTTTTAAAGGAACAAAAGGGCAAAGCCAAAACCCCCAAGATATACAACTCCTCATGGATATTGAGGAATTAGGATTGCTGTAGAAATGAAGAATTAATGCTGTATCTGTTCTGCTGATGTTCACTGATGTTCCAGTGGTAGCTGTGGCAGCTGGAATTGTGTTTGTTGGGACAGATGTGTGTATTCCAAATAGCTGCTGCTGGAGAGGGAACCTCCTGTCCCATGCTGTCCTTCCCAGATGTCAGACCCCTCACAGCTGGAAGTAGAGGAGTGTTCCCTGACCTGTGTAAGCCCAGATAACTGCATTTACAAACTTACTGCCCCTGAAGCTTCCTAAGGAATATCATCAGGTGTTTCTTTGGGTTTTCATGCTGAGCTTAAAGATACCACTCTTAATATTTTGTGTTCACTAAAAGTTATCTAAAGACCTAACCAGCCTTGATGAGTTGTGTGGTGAATATTGAATGTTGTAAATGTGGGAATTAAATTACCTTACTGACCATTAAGCAAGTGTTTAAGAAACATTTCAGTATTTAGGAATCTGTGGTAACAGTTCAGGGAGTCAAACTTGGAATGTTGAACAGTTTTCTGGAGCTCATCAAATATTCTGGATAGTTAACAGAGAGCTGCTCAGTTTGGATATTTTTATATGAAGATGAGTTTGCTCTATAGGAAGGGGAACTGTTCTCCTGCCTTTGTGTGGGACAGAGTTCATTCCCATGGCAGCAGCTGGTGCAGTGCTGTGGTTGGTTTAGGGTGACAATGACACTGACAGCACAGGGATGCTGTAGTTGGTGCTGAGCAGGCAAGGACTGGTGAGTTCCCATGCTCTGGCACTGAGGAGCTGCCCATGGAGCTGTGAGGGACCTGGCCAGGACAGCTGAGCTGGCCAGAGGGATGTCCCATACTGGGATAACTGGGATAAACTGGGGGGTGGCCAGGAGGGGCAATCACTGCTCAGGTGCTGCTGAACATCACTTTCCTGTCAGGGTTTATTCCTTTCTTCCCCTTCCATTTTTTGCTGTAACTATTATAATTGCTCATTATATTTTATTTTCTTTCATTTTTGAAACAGTTCTTACCTCCTTAGCTTCTTACCTTAAGAACAGAACTTTCACCTTGTCCTGATTCTCCTTCCCATCCCAGTGTTGGGAGGAAGTGAATGAGCAGCTCTGTGGGACTTCCTTGGCAGCTGGGTTAAACCACAAGCAGTCTGTATTGTCTGGAATAAATATTCAACTGAATATATGAAGTTGAAGTACAGGCTTGCATTCCTTGCAGGACAGCAGCAAGTGTCCTAATAAAGCCTCTGCCAAAATCATTTTAGCCTGTTCAGAAATTCCATCAAAACTTCCAGGTCTGCTGTGCAAGTGCACAAATGGAATTGATGGAGACAATAGTAACAGAGCAGAAAAACCTGGCTCAAAGGAAAATAACTGGCTTGTAACTTTAGTAAAAACCTGGGAGTTTTGTATTATTTGGGCTGTAAGGCTTTTAATTCAGAAAGGAATATTTGAACATTAGCTAGGCATTATATCTCACTTAGATATAAACACTTTCTGAGGGAAAAACTGAAATCTTGGAGGATTTGTTTCTATCTTACTAAATATGAAAATCCTTAACCTGTTATATTGTAGGTTTTCTTTATCTAGTGTGTGCATTCCCATTTCAAGACTGTTGACTCAAGAAATGTATCTTGCAGAAAAATGTCATCATAAGTGACTTGGATATGAAAACTAGTATCTTTAAATATGTTTTGTGTAAGGCAGTAGTCATAAAATAACTAGAAAGAAAGTTAATGTATGGCAGAATGGGTGATACAATATTTTAGTGTTTTATGCTTTTTTTTTGACAAGTGTAACTTTAAATTTATTTATTCTGTAGACATTGGCTTTAAAGGAGTAGAGGTTAATATGTACTGCAGACCTGTTTCAGAAACAATTAATTAACTTTCTTGGTTTTATCTCAAACAGGACACCCTGATTGTTTGGTCAGAAGCAGAGAACTATGATTTAGCACTGAGTTTTCAAGAAAAAGCTGGCTGTGATGAAATTTGGGAAAAAATCTGCCAGGTACAGTAAATTGAAACATGCTGTTTTTTCCAGGTGTTTTAGTGTCTTCTGTGACTTGATGTATTTGTGCATCCTTTTTAAACCTGCTTGTAAAGCAAGCAAATATTTGTTCTTTTCTGTGCAAGGTCTTAAATTGCCCCTGCTTAGAGTTGTTCTCATGATTGAATGTCAGGCCTTGGTAAAATGCCTGTAATGGTGAGACTCAGGTGGTCGCTGTTCTGGGGCAGTGGGTGTGATGTGTTCATTACAGGGACTGCCACAGTTCCAGGCTTTCATTGTCCTTCTCCCAGCTGCCCTCAGGTGGAGGAAGAAGCAGCTCTCACTTGTTGGAGTGCTGTGGAACTGCCAATGTGCTGTAAGAACCAGAGAGCTCAGATCCCACTGCAGCTGCCTTGGGACACACTGCACAGCTGGGATATGTTGTTATTTTGGTTCCTGACCTGCTCATTTTGGGATCAGACAGTAACTGTGTGCACTCTTCCCTCAGGTTCAGGGTAAGGATCCTTCAGTGGAAGTCACGCAGGACCTGATAGAGTCAGAAGAGGAACACATCGAGGAAATGCCTGAAACCAGTCCTCTGATTGACCTTCCTACTTGTGAACTCAACAAACTTGAAGAGATTGCTGACCTAGTTACCTCTGTTCTTTCCTCACCCATCCGTAGGGAAAAGCTGGCCCTGGCCTTGGAGAACGAGGGCTACATTAAAAAACTGCTGCAGCTTTTCCAAGTCTGTGAGAATTTAGAGAACACTGAAGGTTTGCATCATTTGTATGAAATTATTCGAGGGATTTTGTTCCTCAACAAAGCAACTCTGTTTGAGGTGATGTTCTCTGACGAGTGCATCATGGATGTGGTCGGATGCCTGGAGTATGATCCTTCTTTGGCTCAGCCAAAAAGGCACAGGGAGTTCTTGACCAAAACAGCAAAATTTAAGGAGGTTATTCCTATTACAGACTCTGAACTCAGGCAAAAAATCCACCAGACTTACAGGGTACAGTATATTCAGGACATCATCTTGCCAACACCATCTGTTTTTGAAGAGAATTTTCTTTCTACCCTCACTTCCTTTATTTTCTTCAACAAAGTTGAGATTGTCAGTATGTTGCAGGTAAGTGGTTCTTCATGTGGTTTGGATGGATTGTTTGTAGATACCTGTAGCTGTAGTTTCAAAATGGATTGCAGTTAATCACACACATCATGTGCACAATGTTTTGAATGCTTGCCCTGCTCTCTGATAGCTTTGATTTTGTATTTTGAAGAGGTGCATTTCAGGTGAGTATACAAATGTATTTTAATGGGTTGTAAAGCTGAAGATTTTTCTCCTTGATTCCCAAGCAATATACAATTTTTGGTCAAGTTTGTGTAGGTATTTAGAGAACAGGCAACTTGTTGTATTCTGTATTAGGGACATTGTGTTGCTTTTGTGACAAATTCTGGATCTGTAATTCAAAAGAACATGTTCAGAACCATTCTTGTCACACTGCTATTACATCATGGTGCTAATTTCAAATGTGCCTGTTGTCTTAAAGATTAAGTCACTAGTTGCTGGGGTTTTTTCAAACTAATATCCAGAAGTAATAATTAGTAAACAACCAAGCTTTACTTTATGGAAAACTGTCCTGCACACTTTGTAGGCAGAAGAGGCTCCAAGGTGGTTGGGACCCTGGAAGGAGCCTCAGTGAAGAGCTGGGTGAATTCATTGCATTTTGGGGTTTTCACTTGGTGCTGTGTTGTGCAAACTCATGGGTACCCAAGTGGCTTTATTCTGTTTATCTGTGTCCAAAAAGATCCATTTATGTAGGATACATCACATACTCACCCATACTCTTGTGGAGAGCCTCTGTGGAACACCAAGAGTTGAGGAAAAGAGGAAGGGAGTAAAAATGGTGGAAAGAAAGGGGCACTGGAGACATGACATATCCATATGGAATATACTGATAAGTTCAGATATAGGTGAAATGTGGTAAAGAGTTTAATAGAGGACTGGAAAATAAAACTGAGGAATTGCAGAGAATTGCATGAGTATGCTATTTGGCTTCTTTCTACTATCTTTGTGGCTTAATAGCAGAAAGAAACAAAAAATTAAATCCCTCTTGCCAAATCATTAACTTGGTGTTAAATAAAGATTTTCCTTTAAATTCTTTTGCATATATTTTCAAAAACTAAAAATAAATTCAGTATTATGCATGTGGGAAAGGAACCTCCATCCTTCCTTCCTTCCATCCATCCATCCATCCATCCATCCATCCATCCATCCATCCCATGCTTCAGGACACAGCAGCCCTAGACAGGCAGGAGATGTTTCTGTGCTCAGCTGTTCTGCAGTAGGGATTTCCTACTCTATCTGCTGTTGATTGTAGTGTGCTTTGGGTTTTTTTTTGTACCAGGCTTAATTAAGCTGTTTAAGCCAGCAAAGCTTAAAATAAACTACTAAATCTGTGTATGTTGCACTCCCTGTGATGTTGATTCCAGGTATCATTTGTTTGTAAAGCACTTCTATCCTCACATCTGAAAATTGTCAGGAAAAGGTTTTTTTGCCAGTTTTTACTTGGCATTGCTGTAACTGTAAAAATTCTGTATTGTTACTGTAATAAAGCAGACAGATTTTAGTGACAGCACACAGCAAAATAGAGAGGTAAGCACACTCTGTGTTATGCAATGTAAAGTTCATGTGTATTTATTGGAATGCTGCTGTTCTGTTCATTTTTGTTCAATGCACAAGTTTATTGGGTTGAATTGGTGCAGTGATGCAAAATTTTGTAAAGCTGTAGCATGTTACTGTTTGCTGTCAGATTTATGTTGTAACAGAAACATTTGAATTTGAGAGAACTCCAACACTGTTTTCAATGTGAAAGAGTGCATAATAATCCAAGGGCAGAAAGTGCCTGAACCCTTGAGAGATGCTGATGTTCACCCTGGGTTTTGGGTACCTCTTGATCTTATGGGGTAACTGAAATGCTTTGCAAGAAGTGAGGTGTTC
This sequence comes from Ammodramus savannarum pratensis, assembly GCA_020466415.1. Taxonomy (NCBI): domain Eukaryota; kingdom Metazoa; phylum Chordata; class Aves; order Passeriformes; family Passerellidae; genus Ammodramus; species Ammodramus savannarum. Next base: position 26,297,834 of record JAHXMQ010012337.1, read on the forward strand.
CTGTATATACTGAAATATCTCTTGGTAACAGAGGATGTGAATGTGAAAAGCCAGTAATAGTCCATAAAGTTTCCCAGCTTGGCAAAGCAGAGCACGTGCAACTGGGAGAGGTTTTATTGTCAGTAAGGTTATGGGGACATGGCTGCAAAGCTGTCCCTTGGCTGTCCCTTTGTAGTTGCAGTTTTAGGGACCATCCTTGAGCTCAGCTTCACCTGGCTCTGCTCTCCTGGAGAGAGGGAGTGCTGAAACAGTGCCCTGGGAGAGATCCACTGGATGTGTGCTCTGGCATTTGTCTCTTTGGCATGAATTGGATGGAGAGCTGGACTTGCTGAAGGGTTGGCTCCTGTGGGGGTGGAAGTTGTTTCCCAGAGGCTCTGTGTGAGGTGTGTTCCTTTTGTGTGTTGCACAGGAAGACGAGAAGTTTTTATCAGAAGTTTTTGCACAGTTGACAGACGAAGCTACAGACGATGACAAACGGTGTGAACTGGTGAGTGCCAGCCCCTGTGCTGCCTCCAGGGCTCTGGGCCAGAGGGAAACTCCTGCTGAGGGATTTCTGTACACAAACTCTGCCCCAAAATGTGACTGTTTGATGCTTTCAGAGAGCTTTCTGACCCAAATGCTCCAATTCCCTTTCCCTGTGTGACAGGTGAACTTCTTCAAGGAATTCTGCGCCTTTTCTCAGACGTTACAACCTCAGAACAGAGATGCGTTTTTCAAAACTTTGGCAAAGTTGGGAATTCTTCCAGCTCTTGAAATTGTAATGGTGAGTGAAACTTCAAGCTGATTTTAACCAAGTAGAAGAGCTACAGCCATTGAGGCAGTGGGAGTTGATTGGAGCATTCCCAGTGCAGAGGCTGCCCCAGCTCTGAGGTGCCTGACCTGGCTGCTCTGGGTGTTCTCACTCTGTGGTCAGCACAGTCCTTGGGACAAGGGGTGTAAAAACTGGCAGAGGCTTTTTGTGCAGCTGGATTGTTGTTGTGGTTGTTGCTGGCCCAGGGCCCAAGAAGTATTTTTAGATAATCTTGAACTGTTGGCTGGTTCCTCCCAAAAGATCCTGTAATCCTGTCGTTAGCAGATTAATCTGTCCTAATCAGCAGTGGGAAAACAGAATTTCTTTCACTCCTGTGGTTGGAGCAGCTGTTGCTGCCTAAACATTGCAATTCATTTTGCTGGTTTATTGTTGTTTTTCTGTAACCCTATTACTGTGCTTCTCATAGAAACTCTGGTAATGAGATGTTCCCAAAACTTAAAACTACCTATTACTTTCAGTTTTACTTGATAATAAATACCAGCTTAATTTGTTCTTGCTAATCAATTTCTCTCTCTATTAGGGAATGGATGATCTGCAAGTTAGATCTGCTGCTACAGATATATTTTCTTATCTAGTAGAATTTAGCCCATCCATGGTCCGAGAATTTGTGATGCAAGAGGCCCAGCAGAGTGATGATGTAAGTCCCAATGGTTTGCAGTTTGTTGAGTCTTTGGGCAAGGAGGAAACAAATAAAACAGCAAAACAAACCTCTAGAAGTACAGGAAAAAGTAGGTTTAATATACAAACATCTCTGAGCATGTTGGTGTTATATGAGTTTTGGAAATCTGACTAACAAGGGTTGTAGGTGTGGAGGGTTGCGCCTGCCAGAATTTCTGTATCCAAATGCAACTCTCAATTCTTCAGTTTCATTTAAAATTGCTTTAAAAAATTACAGAGACTATAGAAATGACTTTCCACTCTTGAAGCTGTGTCTAACTGTTGGGTGGTGTGTTTGGGGTTTTTCTACAGGACATCCTCCTCATCAATGTGGTCATTGAGCAGATGATCTGTGACACAGACCCGGAGCTGGGGGGAGCTGTGCAGTTAATGGGGCTGCTGAGAACTCTGATTGACCCAGAGAACATGCTGGCCACAGCCAATGTAAGGAGGTGTGGGATACAGACGCTGCACTCAGCAGAGCTGAAAACCTGGCATTCTCTGTTTGCCCTGATACTGAATTCAAACAAGCCAGAAATAAGCTTTATGCTTCCATTTTGGGCCATTGTGCAGGTGTTTATCAACAAAAGTTTTGTCAAGCTTTTTGAGTTGATGTTTTTTCAGATATTTGCATAGTGGGGATTTTTTGGTGATGGTGAGCTTGGTTAGTTGCCCCAAAATGCAAAAACTGATCTTCCTTGAGCACAGTCCTGCAGTCCAACAGGCAGACCTGAAGGAGCCAGTAGCATTCTGTATGGGCTGTTTCCTGTGTTACTGTTCTTTCTTATTTAAATGTAGAAATCGCAGTGTTTAATAAGGTTATTTTTGTTTTAGAAAACAGAAAAGAGTGAATTTCTCAATTTCTTCTACAACCATTGTATGCACGTTCTCACTGCTCCACTTCTGGCCAATACATCAGAGGATAAATGTGAAAAAGGTACTGAATATTTCCATTTTCTTTTTCTTCCTTTCAGGCCTGTAGTGTTTGGCAGTGACTGACAGTGCTGGTCCTTGCTGCATTTCCTTGATGTTAATCATTGTTAATTGCATTTAAAAAATACTTCCTGTAAAGCAGAGAGTGTCTGTAATTAAAATGCAGTATCTGTAAATTAAAATGCACTCATTTTAATGTAGTATTTGAAAAAATTTAGGGTTGGTGCTTTTATTCTGTATCATATCCTTAAGGTTTAAGTTATACATTTTTCACCTAGATGGATTTAAAACTGAGATAAATTAAATACAGAAATCTCACCTGGCTGCATTCTTGCTGTGTGTTTGTCCCTGTAGCTCACAAATGTTTGATCTGATGAAAAATCTGATTACTTGGTAGAATTGATTGTTTATCTCCATCTTTTAAATCTTGACAGTGCTTTGAAAACCTTTTTTTGATTTTTGTTTTTGTTTTCTCTTTATCAGATGCAGTAGTTGGATCCACTAAGAGTAATACAATTTGTCCTGGTGAGTCTGAATTAACTTTGAGTTTTGAAACTTGCCTTGTGTGCTGTGTATGGTATTTTATTAAAAAAAATAAGTTAGGCATGCCCATATTTTATTTCTTCTAATACTTTTTACTGGAGAAAAAAGGAAGTTTGATTCATTTGAGATGACTGGAAGCTGAAGGAACATTTTCATCTGTTTTTAAGTTATGAGTTGGGTTTTTTTCCTAGTCAACCTTGCTACTGAAAGTTGACATTGTTCCTTTTTCTTGCAGATAATTACCAAACAGCACAACTACTTGCCTTAATTTTGGAGCTGCTTACTTTCTGTGTGGAACACCACACATATCACATCAAAAATTACATTATGAACAAAGATTTGCTAAGAAGAGTCCTGGTATTGATGAATTCAAAACACACATTTCTGGCCTTGTGTGAGTATGGAGCTGTTGTGAATTCCTTCCTCCAGGCAAGGTGGGGCTGTGAGGAAGGTGTTCAGTGTACACTTGGGGTTTGTGTTAGTGGGTGTGGGTGAGATTGCAATGCTCTGGCTTTGGGGGCCTGTGGTGGTGCTCACAGGGGTCCCAGGATGAGGGACTCCATGTTTCAGAAGGCTGATTTATTATTTTATGATATATATTATATTAAAAGTAAATTATATATTAAAACTATACTAAAAGAAAGGATTTCATCAGAAGGCTTGCAAGGAATAGAAAAGAATTGGAAAGATCATAGAATCTTATGACTGACCAGAGTCTGAGACAGCTGGACTGTGATTGGCCATTAATTAAAAACAACCACATCAGGCCAATCACAGATGCACCTGTTGCATTCCACAGCAGCAGATAATCAATGTTTACATTTTGTTCCTGAGGCCTCTCAGCTTCTCAGGAGAAAAAATCCTAGCAAAAGGATTTTTCGTAAAATGTGTCCATGACTGGGGCCCATCTTCCTCTGGGTAACATGAAGGGTTTCAGTTCTTTCCACAAGCCCTGGCATGTGTTTTTTATTTAACTCCTTGAATTTTCTTGCCCCAGGTGCTCTTCGCTTTATGAGGAGGATAATTGGGCTGAAGGATGAATTCTACAACCGTTACATCACCAAGGGAAACCTCTTTGAGCCCGTGATCAACGCCCTGCTGGACAACGGCACCCGCTACAACCTGCTCAACTCGGCTGTCATCGAGCTCTTTGAGTTCATCCGGGTGGTGAGTGAGCTGCAGCCCCCACAGGGCAGCCTGGGGAAACAGGGACTTCAGCAGCTCCTGGGCCACTGCTGCCAGTGCCTTCATGGGTGGGAGGGAATCTTTATGGTCTGTGAAACTGAAGGGTTTTTAGTTGTAGGATATGGCAGCTGCTGTCTTTTCCAGCAAGAACATTAGGAATTGTAGGGTGTGCCTGATAGGGTAAGAGACTGACTAAAAGGTTCCTGGTCCCACATGAGCTGCTGTAGGTGCTGAGGGCTGGGGAGAGCTGGAGCCTGTGGGGAGGACAGGGCACAGCTCTCCTACATAAAATATATTTGTTTAACAGAAGTGTCACAATTACAGTTGGGACACTGCTGGCTCCATTGTCTGTTTCTATGGGGAACCTTATAATTATTTCTCAATCTCATCTATTTATTAAGGATAAATCTGATTTCATGCTTCACATTTGTATAATGTTGTACAATAATGCTTTGGCTCTGGGCAAGAAATCAGTTATTTTCCAAAGTAAACTCAAAAGCTTTCTGAACTGCTTGTGCCCATTTGAGGCTGAAACCCTGTTTTGCTCTTCTGCAGGAAGATATTAAGTCCCTTATTGCACATATAGTTGAAAACTTCTATAATGCACTTGAATCTATTGAGTATGTTCAGACCTTCAAGGGACTGAAGACAAAGTACGAGCAGGAAAAGGACCGACAAAGCCAGAAGCTGAACAGGTAGGACCCAGTTTGTGTCCTGGGCCTGGCAGGGGCTGCTGCTGTGCTCTGCTCCTTGCTTTTCTCTTTCCCAGAGGGCAGCAGGAGGCTGGGACTGGGGTTGGGGTTCATACTTGGTGAAAACTTCTTGGATTAGAGGAAAGCCCCATCTGCCTTTTCTTGTGGCCAAGTGTAGCAGAGCTGATGTTTGCCAGCGGAATGAATGTTATTCAGAAAACTCTATAGAGTATTGGAATAATTAACACTAGAGAGTTTCTAGAGAAGAGAGAGTACTCTCTAAGAGAAGAGCAAGATGTTGCTCTGTCACTCTAATTTGGGATTCAATCAGGCTCATCATCAGCTGCGGTGTTGGTGAGTCTTGGGGTGAGGGCAGAACCAGAGCTGGAGCTGCATTGCCCTCTCAAATGCACTGAGTTCCTTCTAAAGCTCTGGAGGCATTTCTGAAGCAGCAGCCAAGCTGGGATCCTGTGTGTGTCTCTTACAGTGTCCCATCCATATTGCGTAGCAATAGATTCCGCAGGGATGCCAGAGCCTTGGAGGAGGATGAAGAAATGTGGTTCAATGAAGATGAAGAGGAAGAAGGCGAAGCTGTTGTACCTCCAGTTGAGAAGTCAAAACAGGAGGATGATTTTCCAGATAGCTATGAGAAATTTATGGAAACTAAAAAAGGTATTTACTCTGTTTGAGCTTGTTGGCACTGGAAGTGCTCCATGGCTGTATCACCCAAACCCACCCGTGGTTGTGCTCTGTACCTCGAGCAGCAGCACAGGGTGTTCCTTGTAATTGAGTCTTGACATCCCAATGTGTCTTCACAAGCCAGTTTAGGATTAAATAAGGAGTTTAAATGGTATCCAAAAGCAGGGCTCTGAATGTGCCTGTGTGCTCCAGGTGAGCCACGTCCCCGTGCCCTCAGCATCCAGGCCCTGCTCAGTTTGCTGCTGGTGGGCTCAGGATGGGCTTGGTTGGGGAACTGAGAATTGCAGCAGAATTGGAACCCAAATCCCTGCTGGCTGTCTCCTGCGATTGCACTGTGATGTGGATTGTACTCCTTGGTGTGCAGCTGATACCTAAGTGTGACAATGTTTGTCCCTCAGCTAAGGAGAGTGAAGACAAAGAGAATCTTCCAAAAAGGACTTCAGCTGGGGGATTCAAATTCACTTTTTCCCACTCAGCCAGCGCAGCCAACGGTGCGAACGGTGCAAACAGCAAATCCGTGGCAGCTCAGACATCACCAGCCAGCTCCAACGGCTCCTCCTCCAAGAGCACAGCCCTGAGCCCGGCAGTGCCAGCCCCCAAGGTGGGAGAACTCTGTGGGGAACAGCAGCACCTCCCTGGGGGGATAAATTCACCCAGAGCCCTGCAGTGAATCCCTCACTGCTCCAGGGAGGCTCAGTGGGGCTGGACTCTGTTGGTGCAGCCTCATCCCACATCCTCTGCATCATTTCACTGTTTCTGCTTTTTGTTGCTGCTCATTTGCTGCTCTGTGGATCTGATGTACACAGAAATTGGGGTTTGTGGGAGCTCTGTTAGTGCCTCTGTTAGTGGCTGGGGAATTGCCCAGTGGTTTTGAGGAGCCAAATGCAGTGAGTGAGCCCTGACTGAGCTGGGCATTATTGGAATCCTCAGCCATGGAGCTCCTGAGCACTGCAGGACAGTGCAGCAGGGAGTGATTGCCCACCCTAAGGCTGAGCACACAGGGATGTCAGCCTGCACACACACTGGAGTTTGTGTCTGTCCCACTGGGCTGGAAGTGGTTTTTAAACAATTCCCAATCCAGGCCCAGAGCAGTGAGGAAGCTCCAGTACATTTTGCAGCTTGAGGTTCAAACCCATTTTCCAGACAAATGAGACTTGGAATGCCAAAGGCTGGAGTGTCCTGGATGGGTTGGTTGGAGGTTTTGTTCAAAATTTGCACCTTTCTAGGTACTTCTTCAATATAAAAACTTCCTTTTTCCTTTTTCTAATTGGCAGGGAAGTCTAGTTGGGCTAGTGGATTATCCTGATGATGAAGATGATGATGAAGAGGAGGAGACATCTCCAAGGAAAAGACCTCGTCTGGGTTCATAAAAGAAACCAAAACTTTGGAATAAGAACTTTTATTATGGGGTTTCAAATGCTGCAACTGTTTTAAGAGCTAAAAAGAATCTGAATCAGAAAGCTTTCTCCCATGAGTATATAAGATAATACAAGGAGTAGCAAAAGAAACTCGGTGTATCAGCTAGAAAGGGTTAGTTCTGTAAACACAAATCTTCTAAGGAACTTAATGTCTTTCTAGAAAGTAAGGAGTCTGCCATTCAGGCTGTCAAAAAAACCGAAAAATTAAAAAAAAGTGGGTTAGTATTCTCAGAACCTGGATGATGGCTTCTCAGCAAGGAAAGTCTCAGGTGTTGGGAGGGAAAGGGGGAGGGAAAGGTATGGCAACACTTTTTTTAAAAATATTGCAGGGTTTCCCCATTGTTTAACAGAACTAGGAAAAAAATTCAAGCTTAAATTTTGAACCCAGTAATCTTAATTTTGTAATGGTGCTGTTAGTTGTGTTCTTTTAGCAATGCCTCTTTTAAAAAAATTTTAAGGGAAAACTAACTCTGTTTGCATAAGAACAATCCATATTTTGGGACCACTTATTACCAACTAAACGGCATTTCTCATGACTGGAGGGAGGGACGCTGCAGTTATAGTGCATGTTGAGTTGTTTCAAACAGTTCAAATAAGTTTTAATTTGTATTTTCCAAGAGGAGAGAATGGAAGCTGGACTCAAAACGGAAGGTTTTGCTTGTTTTGTCAGTGAGACGTCCAGAAATATCTATGGCAAGGAGCAGAGGCTTCCCAAGGCTCTGCAGGAGCTGCTTGTGTCACATCCCTCAGCTCCTGGCCTCAGCTTGGGCAGAGCCTGAATTCCAACGTGCTCCACGTGTCCCAGGGGCTGCTCCTCTTGGAGCAGCTCTTCCCCTGTTTGGGAGCTGCATGCTTGAGGTGGGAATAACAAACACTCCCAGGTTTCTCACAGTGATGGACTGAGCAGCATTTAACACCAAAGCAGTTTGGACCAAGACAGGATTATTGCCAGGAGAACACCTTGAGGGCTTGGAGATGGAATCCACAAGCAGCACCTGAACCTGGGGTGGTACAAAAGCTGCTTTTTGAAAACACAAAAGCACATTCCACATAGGTGAGTGAACTGTGACAGGAATAGGGGAGTTCATGGCAAAGTGACAGAGGCAAACAGTCCAGGTTTTATTTTCAAGAGCAGCACATGAACTGTAAATATTTTAATGTTAGTTTGCCCATATGTGATCTGAGATCATGACTGAGTGAGAGGAGATTTCCCAGCGACTGTGTCAGAGATGTTCAAGATGGAACCAGCTGCAATCCACCACATAGATCATTCTTGTAATACGTGTTATGGGTCCATTTCTCCTGGAATAGTTTAAACTGAAGCAGTTTCTCTGTTTTGGAGATTTTTGTAGTTAGTTTTAATTTTAGCTCTTGTTTGGAAAAGATGGGCTGTCTGTGTAGATATGAAGTATAGTTTTTTCCATAAAACAGAAGTTTATTTTGTATTAAAGATACCACTGTACTTGTTTTACACCATTTGTATACATGTGGTGATATTAATGCTGAACTGTAAAATTCAGGAATTAAAATGCGACCCTGTAATTCCATAATTAATGCTTTTGTTTGGTTTGTTACACATGGTAAGTGAACTCACTTTGAAATGTGGCTGTTGTAGGATATTGTTTAAGGTTTCAGCAGTAGCTCCATACCACTGGATGGAATCCCAGAGGGAATGGGTGAGCTCTTCCCAAGGTGTGAGCAAGACTCAGGTGCTCTGATGGGCCTGGGGACAGTGGAGTTGTCCCCAGAGAGCTCCAGGACTCTTGAGGAACAGCCAAGGAAGTGTTTGCTGGTAAAGAGAAGCTGCAGCACCACCCTGGTGTGCTCACTCTGAGCTGCTTTGCTTCCCAGTGGGTTCTGTCTCCAGCAGTAAAGAAGCTTCCCACGCCATGAGAGCAGCATGCACCTGGGATATGCCTTCACTCACCTGAGGAGCACCAGAGGCATCACCTGGAGCATGGACCCCTGTTCCTGACTCTGTTCAGAGGCTCCCAAGCCGAGCTCTCCCCAGGACTCCCCAGGAGTGTCGGTCCCTGCTCTGCTCACGGCACCAGCACTGCTGCAGCCAGCAGGAGCTTTAACAGCACTCACACAAACAGGAGCTGCCTTCACAGCAGAACCAAGAATGGCATGAATTTTTACAGTTCCTAGGAAAGGACTGGCTGAAGTGGCAGCAGCTATCCTGTAAAACACCAGCCTGCACTCCCAGGAGAAGGTGAGACCCAGCTCTGCCTCTTCCCTGGGGCTGTCACCCCTGGGTGCTGCTTCTGTCTGCCCTCATGGGCACCACGTTTGTTCTCCTCTCTGGGCCCTTCCACTGCCCCTTCTGGGGAAAGAACAGAACATCTGCCAACGTGTACCAGTTCTAAATGGTATTTTAATAAAAACTCCATGAAACTGGAAGGGGTGGGTTTGTCTCTTTGCTGGGAGTAGCTGTCATGGCCAAGGGTGACCTCTCAGTGAGGCCATGCCAATGGCAAAGGACTGGCTTCTCCTGGCTTCTTTTTGAGCCTGTGAAAGCCAAACCAATAAAGGACTTAAAAAGAATTCTGCTGCTCTGGCAGTGAATTGATGGGAACAGTCCCAGCTTTGCACTAAAGCAACTCCTTTTATTTAAAGTTGCATTTATTGCAAACTGGGACCTGGGAGACTGCCCCAAAGCCTGTAAAGCTCTGTAACCTGGAGTTAATTTGTGAATGTGCTGACCCCCAAGGTACATTGGCTTTCTCACAAATGAGGTGGACGAAGGTGCACTTCCTTGTGAAACCAGACTTTATTTCACTGCACAGCTGAGAAAGAGCCATTTGTTTATAATGGGCTAATGAAAGGAACCTCCTTCTGCACTGCTGACATGACAAAGTTCCAATGTTGAGCTCGGAGCTGTTGCCACAGGAGTTCCTTCCCCATCTCTCCTGTGGTGGCTCAGGGCTGGAGCAGGGCTGTACTCTGCAGTGCTGGCACAGCCTTGGACAGTCAGGGAGTTTCCAGCACTCTGGAAAATGAGTGTTCATGGTGTGGTTCAGTGGCTTTTGCAATAGGGTACTGAGCTGCTTGTCTGAGAGTTCTATAAATCCCAGGGCAAGATTGGAAATCCCTTCACTTACTGATAATTTACTCTAAAACCTCCCTGTGTTCTTGGGGTCAGCAATGAGCTCTTAAAACTACCGCTTATTAATGACTTCTTCTTTTAGCTTCTCTGCAAGCATCTTCCTCTTCTGGAGCAGCCTCTGCTTCTCTTCTGATATTTCCTAAAAACAGAGTGAAAACAGCACTGCAATGAGAACCAGCAGCCCCACCATGGAGCAGAGGGGGGCATGGGGCTCCTCCACCACCCTGCCCTCTCCCACTGCCCTGATCTGGGTTTTGGGAGCCCCAAGTTCAGCTCCTGCTCAGCAATTGTCCTGAAGGCTCCCCAGGCACCTTCTGAGCATAATAAAATGCACAGCAACTCTGAAAAATATTTGAGGCAACAGAAAGACTTTGGACTTAAGTTCATGCCCTAGACCACTTGCTCTGTAAAGAAAAGTAGTGATTTTGGATCAGAAACAGAGTAGTTACTACATTGTTTTGTAAGTAAGAGGGGTTTAAGGTCTCCTAGTATTCTCCTCTGTTTTCAGAGAGCTTTCAAGCATTTGCCAAAGAGAAAGAAAATCCCTGAGATTTGAGGAGCCCAAACAGTAGGTCAGGGGCTAGGAGCAAACTGGCATTTTATCCATCCATGAACTGAAGTTGATCAGGAGGGTTTGATGATGCTGAAGCCAACCAATGCCAAATCCATCACTGAAACTTCTGCAAAACCAGTAAGTTGGAAATATTTCCCCCTTATTCTGTTTAACCCATTGCCACTCTTCAGCAGCAGCACAGACACCTGCAGTGAAAGCCTGTGGGTTTATGTGGAAGAGCTTCACCTCTTTGGGAGGGGATTCCTCCTCTTTCTGAGCACTGTTGGGTGCTGGTGCATTATTTTTTGAGTCTTTCTTGGTAGCCAGCAGCAGGTCTCGTTTTTTCTTTAGGTAATCCTCACGTTGCTTCAGCTGCTGCTTTTCAGTTTCTGATAAATCCTGGGGGAAAAAATTTAAAATGTTGAAATTAATTATTTTGTATCAGTGTCCTGTGCAAGTAAAGCACATTTATATCCTATTTGCTTCCACAATTACCAGGTGACTACAAATCCAAGTTGAGGCTTCAAATCAGAGCTGTCTCCTAAGAAATTACCAAAGGACTGAATGCTGAATTCTACTCTGAAACCAGAAATCATGAGCTGAATTTGTGCTAATTAAACTGTGAATAACATGAAAGAGTGTTTACATATTTGTTAAAAAAAAAAAAAAAAAAAAAAAAAAAAAAAAAAACAACAAAAAACAAATCTATTTGATTACAATAACAGAAATTTTGTATTTAAATATAATACTATTTTAAATATATATTCTACATGTAATCCTCTCTTTTTGCATTCTAGTTCTGTGTTTGGCTTTTTTTAAAATTTGTTTTTAACTTACAGGTCCTTTCACCCCAGCTTTTTGCACTGTGTTCTCTGAACCTTTCCCAGCAGAACTTTTCTTAGTGTCTTCTTTCCCCTTGGTACAAGAGGGCTGGGGTAAGTTTTCAGCTCCTTTTTGTACTGGGCAAACTGGTTTGGAGTCTTCTTTTGTAGATTTATGAGATCCCTCTAAGTAATTTTACACAGAAAACATTTAGAAAGAATAGATATACATAAGATAAAAATAATCAATCAGAGCAGAACATCATGGAATAGTAAAACATCCCATGTTGGAAGGCATTCCTGCAGGGCAAATACACTTTACTCACAGCCTTATCCAGCCAAGTTCTTAAAATCTTGATCCAAGTGGATTCTTGAATCACCTAAAACCAGCATCACATTGCCCATCAGCACTGCACTCCCCCCAAAGTTACCTAATGGGCATTTTGGACTTTCTTCAGAGTCCTCAGCTCCCTCAGTGGATTCCTGAACTGTTACAGCTTCTCTTGAATCTCCTGGAAATTGGTGGGTAACATCTGGAGCTTTGTGTTTAGCACGTGCCTGGAATTAGAAAACAAAGCCAAGAGTTCCATTTCCTGGCACTGCACCCCAGGTACTGACCTGGCCACACAAAGGAATCTCCCACAAGAACTTCCAATTAAAACTGAATTGTTTACAGACAATCCAGCCCTTCCCTCAGAATTTCTGCCTAGAAATTGTCTGTGCTCTTGATCAACCATGGCATTCATTAAAATATGAAATTTTGTGCTGAAACATTCTTTTAACAAAAACCATATCACTGAACACTGTCACCTTCTCTGGCCTGGTGAACTTGACTGGGGCTCTGCAATCTGGCTTGTTTATCAAGAATATTGCTGTTCTTGGTGGTCTATAGAGATTTGGATAACACCTGCCTGTTTTTCCAGTCAAGGGGGGGTTTATTGCCATGATTCCACAGTTTGGACACTCCCCATTTCCACTCAGTTTCCTTTCTCTGTGGTTTAGTCTGATGGACATCCAGGGATGGGCTCTGGAGAGGGTTTCTGGGTGCTGCTGATCAGTCTCTCTTGTGAACATTTAATGAATAACTGCACTGTCTGTCAAGGGATCCTGAAGGGAATTCCTGTGGGATTAGGAGTGCTGCCATCTGCAAGCAGCTTACACTTTGAAGGCTCTTTGATCCTGACAACATCAGCAATTCAGCTGCTCCCTGGATCTGCAAGGATTTCAGGGTTCAGGTGCTGAGCAGGGATTGTAATGCCTGTGGGATATTGCATTGATGGAAGGGATCTGGGACAGCCAGGACAGAATATCAGGGCATTCCTTATCACCCCCATAACTCACACACAAAGGTAAGGCACTCACCTCCTCAGTCCTCTTTCTCTCTTGCTCTATTTCATATTCTTCCTTAGATTGTCTGTAACAATAAACATGAGGAAATACTCAAAACTCACTTAGTGGTAGTGATTTTCAGGGAAATTTAACACTGCTTCAATATTTGAGGACTATCATACAATTACAAGGTAATGTGAATTTGTCAGTATCCAAAATATTTCCATGACTTAAGTCTTAATAGAAACAAATAATTGGGATAAACAAACAAGAGCCCACTGTCCTCAACTACCTTTGTGCTAAAATAATTGGGAAAGAATTTCCAGGATTCATCTATCTCTTTATTTTGTTAATTTAAAGACAGGAAGGGAAGTATTCCCAGAATCCAGAGGGAAAACAGCATTATCTAATATAACCTGGATGGTTGTATCAGATAATGGTTATATATGGTATTTATATTATATATATATATATGTTTATATATATATTGGTGTATATATATATAGTGGTTATATATATTATGTTAGATAATGGTTATGTATGGTATTTATATTATATATATATATGGTTATATATATTGGTGTATATATATATAATGGTTATATATATTATGTTAGATAATGGTTATGTATATTTTATATTAATCTGCTATTATTTGTTTCTGTGACCTGGGAGTGGAGGAGAATCTGCAGAATTTGTACCACACCTCTCAGATCACAGCCACAGTTCTCCCTCACCATTTCAATATTCCTGAGCACACCCACTGCCCAGCACCACCCATTTTCCCTCAGGCTGGATGTTGATAAGAATATTTCTGTTATCTGTAAGATGAAGGCAGTTTATGGAAAAGGCTGGAAGAGTTAGGTCCTACAGAGCTGTATTTTAAAATAACAAAGTGGGACTGATTGATTTCTTACCTTAGAACCTCCCTGAGTATTTTCATTTCTTCCTGTTCAATTTCACTGAATACATCAGAACCCTCTGTCAAACACTCAGGCACTACACCTGGAAGAAAACAAGATTTATGCATTATTCTGAGGAAAATGATTTTGTGCTCCAGCTGGCAGAAAAGAAAATTAAAAAAAAAAACCCAAACAAAAGAAAATCACATTCACAAAACCAAAGCCATGTGAACTGTTTCCACAAAGATCCCAGAGGAAAACATCCTAAATCCTGTTAGGAAAAAGGCAAAGATTTCTGGCAATGAAAGTTTTGGCATCAAAGGTTAAATCAAGCTCTGCACTAACATTTGTGGCATTTCCTGTTGCAACTCAGCCACCTGAACCACTCCCAACTGTAGCTGTTATGTGAAAGGTGAAATTTAAAAATGATTCTCTGAAGAACATTCATACAGTAAGAGGTAAGTAAAATGAAAGACATGGAAGGAAGGAGTGGGATTAAAATCCTTTCAGAAGCATCAACAGAGCAGCAAAGTTGGATGTGGATTATTTTCTCTCCTTTCTCATGCACATATGAGGATGATGAAGGCCTTAACTTGTGCCTCCTGAATGGATTTTTCAGTGTGAATTGCACAGCAGACACTGCACCATCCTTGCCATGCAGGGAGCAGAATTCCAGCTGTTGATATTGCTCCTTTTGAGGAACTGTCTGACTGCCTTAACTCAGAAATGCCACCAAAATTCTGCAGCAGAAAACTCAGTCAAGTTTCACAGAGAAATTCAGACAGACCTGAAAAATCTGTCACACTTCCAGCACAGCCAGCTGTCACTGAGAGTGCAAGCAAGGACTGAGGAATGAAATCCCTGTCCCAGTACCATCAGCTGGGTGTTCCCCTGTAATTGGAGCAGAACCAGCATTCCACACTCATTTTTGAATGGCTTAAAGTCATCAAAAGAACACCAAAATCCTTCAGAGACCCCCCACATTCAGCACTGCTCACCATTTCTTTCTTTGATGATTCGAATTGCTTGCAGTTGCATTTCAATATTTTTCTGTACCATCATTTTTTTAAATAGCCTAAAATCTTCTGCTGCCAACACTGTTTGCAGAATGGCCTGTGGGAGGAAAGATATGCACAAAATTAAACCCCTACAAAAATCCCAACCCAGCTCAGTCTGTTTGAAATTAGCTTGATTTTTCAATTCTGGGGAGCATGTTTTTAATAATTATATTTCATTCTCCTATCTGTCTGTTTTTCCAGATATCCAAGAAGAGCTCATGGCCAGAAAAATAACTTGGTGGGTTATGTCTTTAGATCAACATGCCTGCAGTTACATTCTGACAATATTAGAATATTATGACAAAATTGTCTTTCCCAGTGTCAGTTTACAGCTGCAGTTCAATTGAAAATTACAATTTCACCATGAAAACTTTTCCAGGTTTCACCTCCTGCCAGCTGTGTTAGGGGAAACAATAATGAAATCCATCCATTCCTTAATGAAGGCAAATACCTGGGAGGTGTGGGTCTTTGCAAGAGGAGAAGAAAAAGCTTCTTGAAATTTCTCCTCATTAATTCCAACTTCTTTAAGGTAGTCCTCTAGTAACCTCTCCACCTGGAAGACAGGATAATCCTTACCTTCTATGATTCTCCCTGAGAATCAGAGGAATTTTTGTCATTATTGTCTATTCTTTCTGCTGATGTGGGTTATAAACTCCAAGGAAAATCACTACACTAGCAGAACTGACTTTTCTGATTTAAAGCTTTATTTACTTTCATAAATGTTCAAAATGAGCATTTTTATTACTAAATTTGATGACTCTAACATATTTTCTCTAGTTTCCAGGACTCTCACCCATGTACCTTTTCCTCAGACTCCTGGCCAGTACTCCTCATGGTTTTTTGATGAAAGTAAAAGGTTTTTGCCAGGCTGTGCCTAAAGCCTTTAGGGTCAGAGCAGAAATGAATGCTGGTTTGTATTTATTCAATCAGTATGAATAATAATATTTAATATCATGTATTTCCCAGCCTCATTACAGAAAGTGTTAGAAATCTGCATGTACTATTTTATAGGTATTTAAGCTCCAAAAATCTCCTGCAGTTTTTTCTGATAATTGAAATATAATTCAAAATATTTCATTAGTGAACAAAATCCGAGTTGTGAGTGTTCTCAGACATCCTGCTGGTTGTCATTTTCACTTGACAGAAAATAACGTTATCAAGCTTATAAATACAATCTTGAAGGTAGTGGATATATTAATTTTAATGATGAATATGTAAAGCAGCCTAAGAGCTGTGACTGTGTCACAGTTTCTTTTCCATGTACCTGATCTTTAGGCATATAAATGCATATGACAAATACAACTCACAGGATTTCTAAATAACACATGGAAAAATACTGAATAACAACAATAACCCAATTAGAAGTTCATCTAAATACTCATTTAACACTTTAAATTTTTTTGCTTAGAAATTTACCACAGATAGTGAATAATGCTCACCAGAGCTTGGTACTGCTGATAAATTTCTGTGTAAGACAACTTGCTTTCTTCTTCATCATCAAAAACTGAGGAGGGGGAAGAAGAAACATTTTGCAGTCAGTGTACAAAGCACCACAAATTAACTTACACCCTAAACAGCAAGATTAACCTTTACAGGGTAATACATTTAATCAATTAAAATATAGGCCATGATTTATAAAAATCCTGTGGTTTTCCACACACTCAGGCTAAGTGTGTGCTTTTGATAATTGAAAGTAATTAAGCTGCATTATTTAATATTGGGAAAATGTATCTTCATAAATGACTTGTAAGCAAGTTGAGGATTCAGCAGATCCATTCACTAAAAAGTCAGTTTTAATATAGGAAATGCCCCATGATTCTGGGTAAGGTTGTTGTTCATCACATCAAGCAGGAAATTTCTCACTCTCTAGGTATTTACATGGAAGATTTATTTATTAATCTTTACAGCATTTTTAAATGTCATTCATGTAGTGAGAAGCCAAGGTGATGCAGGAAAATGAGTCCAGATAAACCCAAAGAGGAAATGTGGTGCAGTTAAGTTGTATTTTAATTCTATCTATCCTGATGTAGAAAAATGGACATTCCTATACTACAGGGCATGTTAATCATATTCATGTAAATTCATATTAAAATCCCTGACTGGAGCTACTCAAGCTCATGATCTCTGTGCTGCAGAATATGTGGAAGAAGCAGAAAATAAGAACTGAAAACTAAGGTTTGGGGGAGGGGTTAATTTCCATTTTGTTCATGCCAACAACTAAGAGAGGTAATGTAAAACCTGGCAATTAAAGCAGAGGCTTAGAAATAAATCTGCCTCAATCCCCTCCAAGATTAGCCACTTGGACAAGCCACTTGCCAGGGACATCCTTTGAAGTCATGTGAAGAATGGGAATTGTGCTTAAATTGCTGTGATTTATTCTTCATGTACGTGTGACATCCCTGGTGGTGCTGATGCCTGTGGAACCTTCACACAAATTCAGTGACTTTCTGAAGGCATCCAACATCTGTGCCAGCTGTGACAGCCCTGAGGCCACATCAGCCCAGACCTGGGGACAGTGTGAGCTGAGGTGGCACCTCCTAAAGCAGCATCACTTTCTGACACACAAGTGCAATGACAGAAATCTAATCACACATTTCATTTTTCCCCCAAAAGCAGAGGAAAATCTGCTTTTTAATCATACTTTGGAAAACCAACATTGCTTCTGGGTTTTGTACAGGGTAAAATTTTTAATGAAGAAATTAAAGGCTTACAAATATCTAGGATTAAATTCAAATGGTAGGGGAGGTATTATAGATATCAGTTTTATGCAACCCCCATGTGAAAAATGCATATTTTATGATTGGCTTTTAATATTTTTAATATTAAAATGAATGTTATATTTGTTGTGTTAGAAAGTAATGCTGTATTAATTCTCTTAAGTAGTGTGTTAAATATAGTTTTAGGTTATAACAAAATGTTAAAATAGAAACAATGCTGTGTAGGATACTTTTTCTAAAGAAAGGACTCACATTGAGATAGCAGCCACAGGACACCTCAATCTTTCAGAGAAAGAGAATTTATTGCTCCATTATCAGAAGAAATGAACTTCTTCCTGCCTCTAAGGCGCTGTCAGGATTCAGAGGAAGAAGCTGACACTGCCCAGACAGAATCCTGTGTTTGAATGGAATTTATGCATCATGGATGAGGTGTATGAATATGCAACAAGTCATTGTTCTTAAGGGTTAATCCTCTGTTAACGTGAGTCCTATTTAGGGCTTGTGCTGTCCAGTAAAAGGTACCCGGACATCCGTAACTCTTTGTCTCTATTGTCTCATGTTGTCCTAACCCAAATTGCCCAAATTATTATTACTCTAATTGTATTGCTATTTTTATAACCATTTTATTACTATTAAACTTTTAAAATGTTAAAAACAAGTGCCTGGCACTTTTCACAATCGCATTCCCAAACTCAGGGGAGTGAAGACACTTGACAGCCTCTGTTGTCTCCTCCTGGCTGGGGATCACTCCCAGCTCTTGCAGCCCACAAATTTCCCCTTTTTCCAGCTGTGCCCTTTTCCCTTCCTGCCCTGGGGATCCCAGGCAGGGGTGGCACAGGGATGTCACCCTCGGTGACAGTTCCCTGGCAGTGCCAAGGGGATGTTCCTCCTGCAGAGCAGAGTGGGAGGCTGGCACACCCCGTGCTCTGTCCCCAGGCTGGGGACACCAGGGGATGAGGTTCAGTGCCAAGTAAAGCAAGCTGCAGTCAGCATCTCCTCTCAGCTAAGTGGCTTTAAGGAGGACTTGGAACAGAGACCTTGGATTTCCTTGAGTCAGGGCTTCTGAATCACGTTGTCATTATTCCTTAGGGTTTGGCACAGTCTCTGGGGGCCCAACAGGAATAAAGATCTGAAGAATCACAGTATGGGGTTCATGTGTATGTCCCTACAGCGTGAAGACCAACCAGAGGACACAGATGTCCTGGAGACACTCATTATCTTCTTGTTAAAACTGAAAATCTTGGCTAGGACCCCTCAAATGGGATGATACACACCCCTCTATTTAATTTCAGTTTGTAAAAGGAAATTAATCAAGCTGTAAAAAATGAATCAAGTTCCCAGAAAGAGGGAGAGAGAAAGCAAACACTTCCTAACAGATAGAAAACCATTACAATAAGTTTACAAGTTGAAGTGCAAGGACTTGGCCAAAGTAACTACAGTTCTAAAATGAATTCCTCACACACTAATTACCAAAATCCAAATTGTATTTTTGAGGAATCACAAATTATTGTCAGTTAATCAGAGTGTTGCTAATTTGTTTGTCCTGCCCAAAGATCAAATGGGACTCTGTCCTGACCAAGTGTGTCAGCACCAGGCCAGCAGTGGGATGGGCACAGCAGGCAGTGACCAGCACGAGCCTGCCTCACGCTAGGTGGAAATTTACAGCGGTTCCACAAATCTTCTTACTGTCAGTAAATTCCCCTCAACCTCCTAAGGAGAAGGGATCATTGCTCCTGAGAGGGATAAATCAATTCCCTTGATAGCTAAACCCAGACCCTCTGCAAGGTAACCAGAGCATTTGCCCACCCCAAGTTTAGGCAGATTTCCCAGGACAAAGCTTCCAGCCTGGGTTTCTCTAAGCCTTCCTAGCTGTGAA
This sequence comes from Ammodramus savannarum pratensis, assembly GCA_020466415.1. NCBI lineage: Eukaryota > Metazoa > Chordata > Aves > Passeriformes > Passerellidae > Ammodramus > Ammodramus savannarum. Next base: position 26,317,137 of record JAHXMQ010012337.1, read on the forward strand.
TGCTCCAGGAGCTTTCCCTTCCTCTTTTCCCAGTTTTAAGACTGAATCGTGCTCATGCAAAGTTTGGAGGGGGTAGAAACGATTCAGAAAGAAAGTGAGAAGCAATTTTTTTCCAAGAATCACAAACAAAAGCTGCCTTTGTTTTTCCAAAGGCCTTAGGCACTGCTTTCAGACTTACCCAAATTCTCATTAGTTTGCTACTGTACGGATCCGGGTGGTTTTTGGCAGCAGAAGTTGCTCTGTAAGCAGGAGTAACTTGGCCAAATCTCTGCATCAGAAACTATTTCTTCCTTCTCCCTCTGCAGATACAAACCTGCACAGGCCTCCCCTGGCCCAGGGCAATCCTGGCCCCTCCTCACTGCCTCTACTTCCACTTCACCCAGGCTGCTTCCCAAATTACACCTGGATGATCTCAAGAAGACAAAGGAAGAAATGGAAGTTCGAACTGGAGTTGTTTGCGAGCTAAACTCACACACAGGATCACCTACAGAACATCGCCGGTAACCACTGACAGTGCTGTCATTTTTGCGAGGCACTAAAACTCAGAGGTTTCCACCTCTGAACTGACAGCATTCACATAATTGCAGGAATTTCACTTTGGGCCTTCTTCTCCTCTGTCGCACTGACCGGATGGCGCTTTCGGCTGTCCGGACCGGTTTCCTAAGGAAAACTCCCGGCTCTGGGAGAGCTTTGGAGGCCGTGCCGGGGTCCGGGGCGCTGCAGGGTGCAGCGCTCGCTCGGTGTCAGCCGACAGCTCACGCCATAATCCCAGGACGAGCTCCTGGATGCGAACGGCACCTCCCGACCCACGGCTCGCTCAGGGAACACGGCGGGTCTGGGCAGCCTCGGCGGGAGCGCGGCCGGCGGGGCCGAGTGCGCGCCCCCGCTCAGAGAGCCCCGGGGCTGCGGGGACACCGCGCCGGGACAGGCCCCGCCACGGCCTCGGGACACCCGCCCCGCCCGCCCGGCGCCCCGCTCACCCTCGCAGTTGTGCTCCATGAACTCCAGGATGGGGATGGACCAGGCGGGCCCCCGCAGGAAGCCGGCGATGGTGTCCACCACCCACTCCACGTCGTCCTCCTCCCCGGCCGCCATGGCCAGCGGCGCGGCCGCTATGGCAACCGGCGTCACGGGGCGGGACCGCGGGCGGGAGCCGCCCGCCCTCAAGGCATTCCCGGGAATGCGGCGCGGCGGGAAGCGGGGCTGAGGGGAGCGGCCGCAGGATTCTCGGCTGTCTGACAAGCGGGTCCTGCACAGCAATTGGAATAGAAGAAATGAGCGCCTGCGGTGATTGTTGGTCGCTGGTGTTGAGGGAAAAGGAGCACGGGAATAGGGGGTTCAGCCAGGCTTCCCTGTGCTCGGGGATAGCCGGGATGTGAGGGACACGGCCCTGAGCCCTCCGGAGAGCCCCCGCTGTTCTAGCAGTGCCTCCCTCACCCGCATTTTCACAGCGCAATCCAGGTTGGGCTTATGTCACAGACATGTTTTATGAAAAATCCTTTCCTTAGGATTTTTTCTCCTGAGAGGCTGAGAGGCCTCAGGAACAAAATGTAAACATTGATTATCTGCTGCTGTGGAATGCAACAGGTGCATCTGGGATTGGTCTCATGTGGTTGTTTCTAATTAATGGCCAATCACAGCCCAGCTGTCCAGACTGTCTCGGTCAGTCACAAGCCTTTGTTATCATTCCTTCTTATTCTATTCTTAGCTAGCCTTCTGATGAAATCCTTTCTTCTATTCTTTTAGTATAGTTTTAATATAATATATATAATAAAACAATAAATCAAGCCGTCTGAAACATGGAGTCAACATTGTCATCTCTTCCCTCATCCTAAGACCCCGCGAACACCGTCACAGGCGTATATATTTGAATTTTATCAAAAAATTATGCCAGATGATGGAAAATTCCTGTTAGCCCCTATTTTACCATGTGCAGAATGCAGTGACATTGTGGAGCAAATTTTAACATGCTCCTGTTCGCTGTTGGAGGTGGTGCTCTAATTCTAATGTTAATAGTTCATCAGGCCTTCATAAGAACACGGATAATTTGTAACTTAGTAATGCTGCAAAAACCTAAAAGTGCTGGAAATCATTTACAAGGCAATGGGTAGGAAAGCTTACATTAACACTTAATTATTTGGGTATTGCTTAGGGCTGGTGGTTGTGGTATATTCCTTTTCTCCACTAAAATTGAGGTAATTTCTCTCACTGTTCTCATCTCTTACACTGCTGACAAACTGAAAAGTTTTTCCCAATGTTTAAATGTATGTTCTTCCTAATACTGGATGATTGCTTGCCTTACTGGTTCTTGTCACTGGTAAGTAAAAACAAAACAAAACCAAAAAATAACCTCTTGATCCTTTTGGAAATATTTTAATGACCACAAACTGTGGCAGTTCCAGTTCATTACATCAGGGTCGGGCTTGGTCTTGCTCAAGAACCCTTGAAGCCATTAATGAGATTTTATCTGCACAAAGTTTCAGTGCTGGTGAAGGATAATTTGTTTTCTCACTATATTTTCTCAAAGGTAACCAATTCTATGCCCTCAGAACTGTAGAGAAGTACCTGATCATCATTTAAGTAAGAATCTGCACTGGAAAAACTTCATATTTTCCTTTTGCAGGCCACTTTTCTTTACCATCAGTGCTTCCATTTCTACAGCCAGTTTTGTGGTCTGAGAGTATCAGCAGTATGATATACTCACTTCCTATTTGTTGCACAAAAATTTAAAGCATTTCATCACAGTTACAAGAAAAATGGCTGCAGTAATGAGTATGAGGAAATTCTGTCCTCTGGAATCAAATCCATTTTGTCACCTCACAGGAAACTGCCTGATGTGATCATGTTCTGTCCATAGATGTCAGGGGAAACCCTGGAGTTGGTGGTTTTGTATTATTGTTAATAATACAAAAGATGGAGCAGGAAATGCTCCCTTGCCTGAGTCACAAAAAGCATTTATTGCTGGATTTTCTGTCTTCTCTGAGCAAGTTGCTGCTTCAGAGATTTTGATACATATTTACACTTATATTTATATTTATATTTATATTTATACACTCACACACTGACAGGCAAATTTTGTCAAGACTTTCCAGTCTCTATGTTCCACTGAATTCTTTATGTCAACTCTCTTCACATCCAGTGGGTTCCACTCAAAGCACAATAATAAAAAATTTTGAAATTCCAGAATCTTGAGAATATCTGATTTCTTTTTGCTGAATGCTGCTTTTGATTTGCTGAATTTATAAATTTCTTTATCTGTTTATAAATAGAGAGGCAGATGAGCTTCTTAGCTATTGGCAGAGGTGGTTTTTACATCTCTTTTAATTTCTTCAATGTGGATAATGTAACTTTTGAGCAATTTAAAGGATACTTGCAAAAGTGTAATTATCAGATTAACAGTTAAACAGTATTATTTTTAATTACAGTATTATTTTTAATTACTCTTTTGTTTAGGCTTTAATTCTCCCATCTACCTAGTTTGTAATAGTCTTACTACTGCAACAGCTATAAATATTTTTACCTTAGTAAACTTAATACAACTTTTCCAGTTTGGTTTTATAAATTTTAGTTTGGGGGGGATTTTTTTTTATAAATCTGACCTCAGAATACTGAGCTCAAGCTTTTGAAAACCTGTGGTGCAAAGGCCTTTTCTTTCAGTCCAGCAGACAGAATTAAATGGGACTTCTGTATGAAAGGCTGAAAATTAAAACACTAATCACTTTGGGCTTATTTGCAACAATTTATTGTGGAGATTTTTTGGTTAAATATGTTATACTTCAGGGACTTCACTGCACTTTAGTCAAAGCTAAACTAGGAGAGAAATTGGTTCTGAGCAATGCAGACACATTGAAGAATGCCTGAAGTCAAGTAAGGAATTGTGAGTTATCTTCATTTTCCTGCCCTCTGGGGTATTGAGCTCCTGCAGGAACTTCTAAAGATCTTCCTATTTAGGTCATTTGCTTTCATTTTCCAAAGGTACTCTTTTCTCTTGTGACTAGAAGGTTTTATACAAATGTAAGGCTGTTCCACAGAATCCATTCTGCCTGAGAGGCCACTCCTAATATAATTATCTCATAACAAGCACATGCTTTTCCTATAATAATGCTTCTTAGCTAAATTATCTAATCTTAAAAGCATCTCAAGTGCCCGACATCTAACGCTTTCTCTTTGGAGCTTGTGAGAAAAAGAGATACTAGAACTAAAAGAATATGATTTCTTCTCTTTTTTAGATTTTTTTTTCATTTATATATTTGCCACAAACCATGCACATTTTACCCACACATTTACCTGATTACATATATTTTCCTGAAGCAAATTTTCTTGTTTATTTATCAACAATAGGATTCATTCCCATATACATTTTTCATAGGGATTTTTCCAACACACATTGACTTGGTGTTTTAGTAATTGCTGCAGTGCTTTTCCCATTATTTTTTTTCTGTGGTGTCTGCACCTCTTGAATTCCAAAAAGCCTTGTAACAGTTTAGATTTTTCTGTCCAGTTTCAGCTGATTGTTATTGATGGAACATGAACTGCAGCAAGGTGAAGCCTGTGCTTTGATTTGAAGCCTGTGAGCTTTGTTATTGTAATCTCTTCTGGCATGGAGTTCTGCAGCCATGAGCAGGTTAGAAAAGGAAAAAGGAAAAGCCCTGTGACCTTTCTTTGGAGGTGGAGTTTCACTGAAGCAGGAAAGGTGGCATCTGTGGAGGATGAATTGGTATCAATAAGGGTATGAGATGGTTAGAAATAATAAAATAATAAATTGCCAGATGCATGGGCATTTTATTCATTGCAGAATAAGAGTGGCAGAAAGGTCAGGGAACATGGTTGCCACAAATCCATGATAATAGTAGGTAAAATATATATATATATCCTTCAGTTGTACATTGATTTTGGGGAAAGATCTTTATTTCTGAGCTTAGGAGACTTTCTACACAAGTCCAGCTTCTAATACCTTCAGCCAAGAGCCATGACAGCTCTGCAGAAAGACTTCTACACACAAACTCGTTTCACTTTCTCTTCAGTTTGTAGCACTGTGAGAATTATGCATTTTTAATTTCTTTGTAGAGCTTCCCTTAAAAAGGACTCCTCAATATCAGGATTACTGAAGTGTTCCCAGGGGCTGTGTGGGGAGTGGGACTAGAAGAGGTCTGAAGTCTGCCCAGCCTTGGGGTTTCCTTCACTGCACAGTGCAAGAGAGAATTTATTTGAGGCATGAGTTTGGTTTGAGTCATTTAGTGTTACCTCAGGGCTTGGCTTCCAAGGAGGCATTTACAGACAAAGTGCTGGTTCTGGGGGCCCTGGGGAAGAACTGGAGTTTGCTTTTCTGAGTTTTATTACCCACATGTTTCAGTTGCCCCCAAGAACTTTAGCTAATTGCATTGTATTGTTGATTATAAAAGCCAAAGAAAAACCCCAAGGAAAACAATGCACTGGAGTGCCTGACAGAAACTGTGCTCTTTACTGCTGAAACAGAAAATCAATTGGGTGTACAAGACAGAAATACTTCCACAGAGGTACAGATGGAAGTGCTTTGTACAGAACCTCATCAGTCCTGTTCCATGGATTTCAGATGTAAATGACTTGTAGCAAGTGGGATATTGGAAGAATTACACAAATGAGGTAGCAGAGTACATCTGCTGGAGAGCAGCACTGTGTCCCGTGTTCCAGGGGTCTTCTCTGGCTTCAGGTGCAAAGGGACTCCACACTTTCAGCTCACACTCTCACTGTGCCAGCTCACTGATGTGACGGAGCCCCGTGTCCAGGGTGACACAGGAGTGCCAGGGTCACTTCTTCTGAGGTCTGAGAAGAGCCCAGGAATTCCAGACCCCTCACTCACCCCATTAACTCTCCTCACTGCTGCAACTGGCCTTCCAGCAGCCTCCAGGTTTGGGGAGCACTGATCACTGTGGGGTTTTGCCACCACAGCCAGCAGAGGGGAGAATAGAGATGCTGCTGTGGTGCTGCTTCTTCCCTCTTGCTGTGCTATTTCCTTTTCATTTTCTAAGCTGCTGCCCTAGGTTACAATATTAAGATAAATTCTATTCCCATCCTCAGGAGCTGCTGAAAGCAGGAGGGGAATTGTTTCTTCCTTATCTCCTGTTGATGGGCCCATCAGTGCCTTTCTGCATGGCTCAGAGATGACTCCCTGCAGGAGCCATTTCTGTTTAATGGACATAAATGTCACCACATGGCTCACAGAATGATAACAGCCCATTGGGAGATGCTCCACCAGGGGGGAGGAGCTCAGCATCCCCACCTGGATATAATCTGGGATTTGGGGCACAACAGGCAGTCTTTCCATTGGATTCCCAGAGGAATGGCTGTCTTTTCCACTGCATCCTTCTTACAGGATCCCTGCTCCAACAGAACCACATCTGCCACTCCAGGAGGACTGCAGCCACCAATCCACCTGGACTGCGACCAACACCCTCACCAACAGGGTGTCAGGCTGTATTCTGATTTTGTCAGTGGTTTTTCTTGTGTATTATTACATGTATTTTGGTTTTCTTTTCCTACTAAATTGTATTTCTGACTTGGAGCCTCTCACTGGTTTTGCCTTCAAAGCAGAACAGGTGCCATCTACTCAGGCTCATAGCAGAGGCTCTGTCAGAGCTGGGGGGTGTTGGACATGCCAGGAGCTGCTGAGCTGTGTCTCTCTATGTGTCTGGATACAGCTGCCACACCAGTAGGTGTGGCCTCAGGAAGGCATAAAATCCAGAGCTGTGAGACAAAGAGTGGGGCTTTGCACAGTGAAAAGCTTTTCACAGCTTCATGAACAGGTTAAATAATAGCAGCACAAGGAGGGCTGCCCCTGTTCTTACTTGGGGCACACACTGTAGGATTCCAGTGTATGAACGGTTTTCATTAAGCTCTGTAACTTTTAATAGTTGATTTTTATGAAAGCACCATGAGTTATTTATTAAGTAGTTTGTATTTGTGGACTATGGGAACTTTACTTGAGTTATAATGTTATAATTTTTTAAAAAACCAATTTGGCAACTATGCTTTTATAAAATTTTCATTATCAAATGGTGCTGTGAGTAACTGTGGGTTATTTTGTGACTGAATCATGGATTACCTCATAGTGGAGCTCAGAGCTGGGGGTTATGCTGTCATTTCAGAGGACTCATTTCACCCTGCATGCCTTGCTCAGGCTTTTTAACCTTGAAAAACTTGCCAAGTATATCAAGTGTATGAAACTTGTCATTAGTCTTTACAAAGGTCTGAACAAGCAGGCTAGTTAGATTTTGTAGGAAACAAAGGCCAGGAATGAGGTGAAATGAGCAGTACAAAAAATTGTGATTTCAAATTAGTTTGACAATGGAAGGTGGACAGCAGGAAGTTACCACTGCACAAAGCTTTTTGCCCTGGCTTTTTCTGTCCAGTCCTAATTCTACTTTCTGTAGAGGAGTTAAAGCCTCTCGTGCTGAAGGGCTCACAAGTCAGCCATGAACTTTTTTTTCAATAGCCTGCAGGGAGAAAGGCTGACTGGACAGCCTTGGAGATAAACCACTGTCCCCAAAATGAAGGAGCTTTGGGGATCTTGGCAGACCAGGATTATCGCTCCTTGTTTGTGGGTGGTTAGGGCTCTTGGAGTTTTATTGTCTTGGGGTGGGGTTTTTGGGGCTGGGGTGGTGATGATGGTGTTTCCTTAGCCAGTAGCTGGTACTGGTTCCTCAGAGTCTGTTCAGCAGGGTTTGCCCTGCTGTTTCTCTGGGAGGTTTTATGGAGCTCTGCTGGTTTGCATATGCCTGTGGTGGGCTGGCAAGCGGGGCTCTGAGGCTCGCGGGGTGAAGCTAATCCGTGCTTCTGCACTCTTGGCAGAAATCCTGGCAGGACTTTAGGCCGTGAGGGAAGTTGGATGGAGGACAAGGGTTGGGGGGAGGTTGGAAATTGCATTTAAGACTCTGCTGGGAGCCTTAATACTGGTAATGTGTTCACTGAGATAAAGTAGGAAAAGTGCTGGTTGGGAAAGCTGACAAGAGCCCAGCCAGATCCATTTTGGAGCTGGGGATCAGAAGGCTCCTTCCTGACACTTTGCTTGGCTGGACAGGCTTAGTTTACTATTTTAGAGCAAACAACAAAGCAGCTCTGCATTGTGGTGCCAGAGTAGTAATAGAGCACTTCCTGTACTTGAAATTCAATTTTACATTCCCTGCAGAAATACACATGGTTTGCACTGAACTAAATAGACTTTAGCATGTTTGGTATTAATATTACTGGCTCCTTGCTGTTTGTATGCATTTTTGTGCCAGAATGCTTTTATATGAGAAAAATATGTCCTGCAAGCTTTTGTAGGGATGCAACACCATACTTTGTACTTGGAAAATGCCTCCAGAAGATGTTATGTGGTGTTGTGCATTAATCTGTAATAGGATGGAGTGATTTGACTGACCTTCACAAAGTGTTTAGCTGAGCGAACGCTTTCTGTGGCAGGGTTTTCATTTGTAAATCCAGGATGCCAGAGGGAATAAGGGGTGGGAAAAAGAACTTCCAGAGTAGCAAACTCTGAAGCAGAACCAACATGAAGGAATGAGACAAGGAAGTTGTTGAGCAAAAGGTACAAGCGAATTAAGTGGGTTTTTCTGCCAGGCCTTCACTGCTCACCATGGAATACATAAGGGAGGAGCTCTGACACTAAGGGCAGGGAGTTTGGAAAGAGAAGGTGACAGTTCCTGACTGTGATGTGATGTGGTGCTTGGGTTGGTTAGAGCAGCTGACTGGAGATACACAGGGCAAGGGTTATTTATTTTCAGGTGCACAGTGAGGGAAGTGTCAAGCTGATGGTGTACAACCACAAGATAATCACCAACACCTCAACTGCAGGTGTGCATCTTTGGGTGTGCACAGGAGTTGAGAGCTGGCACATAAAAGGGCTGAGAGATTTGTTATCAGGGCCCACTGCAGCGCTTGCTGCTCCTCAGGGCTCAGCCATCCCTTGCACAAAGCTCCTTGAGTCTAATGCCACTCCTGGGAGCACAAAGGACATCAAGGCTCCAAGGGACACAGCAGATCCCAGAGCAAGGGCTGCTGAGGAGGCAGGCTGGGTGGGAAAGCACCAGGAGGGGTGCAAAGCACAGCTCTGAGGCACAGATATCACAGGCAGTGCCAGCTCACTGCCCCTCAAACCCCAGTTTGTACAGAGCAGCTGTGTGATACTGTGCCAGTCTCTGCCTGCGTCCTACGGCCTCACATCGCTTCCATCAGCACTAACTGAGCTCAGTACAATTAATTTGTTCCATTCCCCTATGTGGGCACACCCTGGAACAGAAGCAACTCTTTGATTTTCAAATCAGCAGTTCTCTTATGAGATTTTATACACAACACTTCCAGAATTTCTCATATGCTGTTCCTCTTATACTCTTTCCATGTCAGGGAAGTTTTGTTTTAACATGCTTTTGCCTTTTCTGCCCATAATGTGGCATATCATAATAAATATTGTTTATTTCTGAAACCTTTCTTACCTGCCATTATTTCTGAGGATTTCTTCCCATTTTCATCCTTTGAATCAAAGCCTTTTTATGTTGGTCTTTACTGCAAACCAGCAGTGTTATTTTTGGTAAGATTTGGTAGACTTTTTTATTGCTTTGAGGAGGTGGGCATTTCAGTTATGTAGTTTTAGGATTAGCCAAAATTACAGAGAGGTTTGGAAGGAACAAGGCCCCTTTGGATCCACATCAACCTAATAAAAAAATCTATAGAAATACCATTTCCAACTTTCTGGGCCTCATTTGTAGGAAAAAGGACTAAGTTTAATTTTTAATTTTAGTCACCCTCAAGCTGTCTGCTCCTATGCATACATTTATATACAAAAATCCTCACGGGGGCACTCTTGGTTTAAGCACAATGTAGAGGAGGTGCAGTTTCATCTTGATTTTCCTTTGTAGTAGACTGACAAAAAAAAGCTTAAGGAGCTCCTAGGATGACTTTCAAGTCACAGTTAAAAATAAGCTAAAATAAATGTTACATAAGGCAAAGGAGCTTCAATTCTGTAATTCTGGTACAAAGCAAATCTAGTTATATAATCTCTACTGCCAGAATTTTGACTTGCACTTAAAATGGGGTCATAGTGAAATGAAAGGTCATTATTTAGAAATTTGGGATTTAGTTGACTTACCTGTCTCATTGCTTTTCTTATTTCTCTTGCAACCATTAATTTTTTTTGTATGTAAAAGGAGGGGGGAAATAAACTGTCCCTGTATGTGATGTTGTGGCTTTCCTGCTGTTATGATGTATAAGTGACAGGGAAATCCAAGATACCTATGGGAAGAATTTATTTGGTCATTTGGAGGAAGCCTCCTGCTTGAATCCATTTCTCAAGCCCACAATAATTGAACTGAAACGATTTCTGAATTTTTATACTGTTAAGCTTCTTCATCAGCTAGTGTTCTCTTTGTTATAAATAAGCAAATTTGCTAATAAGCAAAATTATTAGTTGTTCAAAGAGCAGACATAGTATTGATCATAACAATGCCATCACCAAACAGCCGAAGGAAAATTAGGGGTAAGGGAAGAAAATGACATTAAACACTTATTTTTGCTCTTTTTTGTCTTGCTGCAAGAACATTTAGTAGGTGAAACTGGACTGTGTCATGGGCTCTTGAGTGAGGAATTCCTTGGAAGAAACAAGCCTTGTATTCTTCACAAGAAGGATTAGCAGTCCCTAAATGCCTGACTAATTTCTTAAACACAGTCCATGTCGCTGGTACAAAGGGAACTGCAGAGCTCCCAATACTTCACTGCTCCCTGCTTCCACTTAACTGCATCAGGACAGAAGCAGGAAGAGAAAGAACTAGACAGGGCAGAAGATCTGGGCTCGAGCAGTTATGAAGTCAAGTCAGTCTGAATCATTTGCAATGTGTATTTCCACTCGGTGCAAAAGGATCAGCTCTGAAATGTTCTAAAAAAGCCCCACAAGCTGGAAGGATGTCAGTCATCTTTGTAAGGAAGTGTGGAGGAGCTGGGGGAGGCGTGCAGGGAGCAGAGAGGGATGGTTTGAGTCAGAGGTGACTCGTGGGCTGTCCCACTGTTGGTGCACAAACCCTGGGCAGCAGCTCCGTGCTCCCCAGGCAGCCAGGCTGGGAGCTCAGCAGAGGCAGGAGAGCTCTCTGTGCCTCGGGATAATGATTGTGATTACTGCCAACACCCCTTGTGGGTGACTGTCAGCCTCAGCTACAGCACAAAATTTACTGTCCTCGTCCGGTAATTAATTTTGTTTGTAAAATACTCCTCTGAGGGAGGGGGAATAAATGCTACCGTTAAGGACTTAAATGGGCTTTCAGATGAAATGCCATAACCAGCTGCAGGTCAGCAACAAACCATTCTTTGTTAAGGTGTTTTCCTTTTGCAGAGATACAGCCTGAATGAGCTGAATAATCTCATCCTTTTAAGGCAGACTGTTAAGGTGGACTAATTCTATGATGAAAAATATTCTATAGATCATTATAGCCGGAAGAAATACATTTCAAACTATTCATTATTTTATAGAGCATTTTCTGTGTGAAAAGGGCTACAATCTTCTGCTTTGTATAGTAAATATATCTATTTTATTTTAATACTTTATATATTACTGACCTGGAACTAATATTTAAAAGTAATAACCTTAAGAAGAATTAAACCTTCTCTGACCCACACAAGAATTATCAAGCACTGAAATCAAGACTGATATATATATATATATAAAAATCAGAATTCTAATCTTACCCAGGTTATTTTTTAAAAATCAAACAAATCATGGACTCTTTTAGATTGAAAAAGATCTGAGTCCAGCCATTCCCCCAGCCCTCCAAGGCCACCACTAAACCACATCCTCAATGCCACATCTGCATGGCTTAAACCCCTCCAGGGATGGGGACTCCACCACTCCCCCAGGCACCCTCTTTCAGTAGTAATTTTAGGTAACTGCTTAATAATTTTATCATTAAAAATAAGGAGTGTGTTAAATTGCTTCATAATAGATTTTAGAAGACCCAGACAACTGATATCTCAGTATAAGCCTGAAGTTAGAAGGAAATTTAGTATTTTGCTGAACCATCCTTTGACCTTTCAGCCACTGCACACTGTAAACTTAATTCAGAAGTTGTTCTACAGAATGGAATATAAAAATCAGAAAGAACTTCAATATTGTATTACCACCCTAGGGAAAAATAGAGCATTTTGTAGATCCATAAAGCTGGCAAGAAGAATCCACAGAGGGAGATATTTAGGCACTGGAGAGGGATAGGCAGGAAATAGCTGTTGATGACAGTGGTTTGCAAAAGCCTAAAGAAAATGACCAAATGTGTCACTGTGGGTTTTTGCAGAAGAAAAATTACCTGTTGTAGAAAAATGCTGCAATAAGGAATTTTAAAGGGTGGTAGATTTGGATTTTTAAATGGCATATGAGATGAACATTGGTAAGAATTCCAATTTTGTGTTCATCTCCAATCAAATTCACAATTCAGCTGGTGTCACAGTGAATTGAACTCTCTAGATTAATGCAAACAAAGGGCTCATGCAGTTAACAGTGGTGTCTGAGAGAGGTGTGAGCTTGTCAAATGATTTTCCTAAAGGCTAAATAGAGATATCTTAAAAGCTTTTAATTGTGTTTTGTGGAGAGAAAAGCTGTTTTCAGATGTAAATAATTGGACAAATGACCAAGTGTAAAATCAGACATGAAAATGAGCAGGATAATCCTGAGGGAAGGAGCTCAGAAGGGCAGAGGCTTGGACAGAAATGACTCTACTACAGCTGCATTCTTTGTGCTGTGCATTTTTTCATAACTAAGTCCACTTACACAAATGGAAATGTCAAGGACAGAAGTGTTCTCCACCCTGTTCATTATTTCCTGACCTTGGGAAGAGCCACCTGCAGCTGGTGAGGAATGCCTCTCTAATGAGACAGGCTAACATCAAAGGTGGTGCAGGGCTCTGGAACTGAACAACCTCTCCTGAGCTCAGAAATCTGGGTCTGGTGGCAGCACTGCCCAAGCTCCTGGGCTCAAGTGACATCCAGACTGCAAAATGTGGGTGAAACCAGGGAGGCACCAGTCCATGGAAAAGGACAGGGAGCTGATTACCTGGGATGTGGTGTTGTGTGAAGGAAAGTAAGCTTAATGCTATAATAAAGCAAAACTGAGGCAAATGGAGTATTAAGAGGTACAAAAGACATAAAAAGCCTCTTCTGTTTTGTGAAGCTGAATGGGGAGAGTGCTCCATGCAAAAGGAAAACACCAGAGAAGAAAACCAGCTCAACGTTTCTGTACATCAGGGATCTGTGATGGCCTAGTGCTGCAGGTACAATTCCAGTGCCTTGCCTTCCCAAGGCACAGCTCTGCAGATCCACGGGCAGCTGTGGCTGTAACAATCAGCAGCCTGGGCTGCACTTTGCTCCTCAGCAGAGGAAATGCAGAGTGTGCTCTGTAATTACTCTCTCTGACCCAGTTGATGAGAAAGGCTGCTCGCCCTGGCAGGATCCCTCTGACAGAAGGCATGGCAGCAAGAGCTCTTGCTCAGTCTCACCCCACTGGCCACGGCAGAAGTGAGCACCAGAGCTGTTGTCCTGCTCACTGCTGCCCTTGCTGGAATGCTCAACGCTTGCTCTTAGGGAGAGAACAATCTATTTCCTTTACATGCAGCAAATAACAAGGGGGAATTCAGGAATTCACAGTGTTATTAGACAGTCTTGTAGGTCACAGATGACAGCTGGAAACCGATAAATGTTTTATTGGCTAAACAGGAAAAAGAGCGGAATTGTAATATTAAGTTCAAATTTTCTTTGAAAGGGAGTATTTCCCTGACACCCTTTTAAGAGTTTAAACCTCTGGAAAATATTAGGAATGGCTATTAAATTTAAAAATCAAGGTAAGTACTTGGTTTATTTCTGATCACATCAGTTGGCCTGCCACACTAACATTCTTCCTCCTGTCCTACTGATTGAAGAGTGACAAGAAGCTGTAGGCTCCTCCCTCCTCAGGTGAATCCCAGTACTAAATGGGACACTTTCACCAAATGTTTCACCTTTTAAGTACTGTCCATGTCGTCCTTGAAGGAAAGTGTGACTGTGTTAGGTAGGTATGGCTGGAAATGGCCAATAGCTGTTCTTGCAATTGTGCCTGACAGGAAATTCTGATGCATTTCACACTGGTACCCATACAGGATATTCTTTGTCTGCTGTCTCTGTGCTAATTTCTTGCTATTTGCAACAATGTCTGGGATCTGTAAAAAATCTTAAATGGACAACACCAACTTTCCCCAAGCTCCTACTGTTTTCTTCTTAATTTTTCACTCAAAATACCCTCATTTTGAGGTTACTTACCATTTTCTCAGGAAGTTCCCTGAAAGTTGATGGGGAATTTTGGTCACATCAGAGCAGACACTGTAGCAGGGAAGAAAGCTTCAAGAATTGTTGTGGAATTTTCAGTTCTTTATTAATATTCTAGAGGGATTTCCCCTTCTTTCCACTCCTGTGGAACAAAAAGTAACTTTACTCTGCTGTATTTGTGGCACCTTTAGGAATTCATAGCCATATTTGAAAAGGCTCAGCCCCTCAGTGCCCTTTCTCTTTATTGTCCCATGTTGATAGGGAATAGGGTTTGATAGGGAAATGGGATTCTCTGGGAGCAAACAGGACAGGGAAGGTGGCTGTCCTTGTCATTGACTTGCAGTTTTCACCAGACACTGTCCTATCAATCCAGCCCATAATCAGAGCATTTCAGAGACCCTGCCGTGGATCCCAAGCATCCACACTTTTCCCTGTTTTTCCCTGTTCTGAGGTCCCACCAGGCAAATGCTGTTAACCCAGCAGTGCTGGCTGGGAGGCAGAGCCAGCAGCGTCACCTCTTCCCTCTGCTCTGTGTGAGAGGAAGAGCAAACCACTGCATCTTGCATCAGCCAGAAAGGGAAGTTTGGTTGTCATCTGCTCCCCAAAGTGTCCCCTCCCTTGGCTCACTGCAGGCTGGGCTGACCAGAAATGATTTGACAAACCCTGGCAAGGTAAGTGGGGCTGGACATGGTCACCCTTTCCTGCTGTCTGCAGCTTCACAGCATCAGGCTTTTTCTGGATGTTCTTTTTCATCTTTTATTTTGCAATAGCAGGTACAGGAAATGATGCCATGAGCAAAAAAAAAAAAAAAAAGCTCACTGTGAAGATGAAGTAACTCTGTAATTTGCAGATCTGGGATCTAGGCACAGTTCATTTATCATTTCCATGTCTTTTGTGTAGAGTCTTTGTGGCACATGGAAGATGCAAAAGAAGGGAGATGGGGGTGCTTTACCTGTACAAGAACAAACATGGCTCTTCTAACAACAAGGTCATCTCTAAATCTGTTTGTTCAGAAGCAGTGGGTGACACCCTGTATTAAATACTGACAGTGCTGTTCCAGAAAATGAGATGTGAAAGAACAAGATTGTCCTCTATGCATTTTTTCAAATTATAAAAAGGATATTTTTTTAGTTCTAAAATATTCCTGAATGTACATTCTTAGGATAGTTAGAATTCAGTTTTATAATAATGTTTATTCTCTGTTTCTGGGTCAGCTAACTTCAGTTCTCAACTTCAACTTCTGGGATTGACCACTGTAAGTGCAGTCATCAAAATTTCTTTTAGGAGCCTTCCCAGGTAAGAAGTGCCAAAACAATGCAGCCAAATATATCACAAGCTACAGGTTACAGTAATGAAGTCCTGTAGAGCTGGGACTTCTTAGTATTTCCTAGAACAATACTCCTGGGACTCCTGACAGCTATGCTGAAAATGAAAGCCTTCCGTATTCAGCTCAAGATCAGAGAAATAACTCGAAAGCCAAACATTTAAATTCATTTTAAGGGTTGTCTGTCGAACAAGGGCTGAGCAATCAAAGGCTGACAGCTTCCTGTCCTAGGGCAAGTTGTCTCACCTCGCTGGGGTGGCTGCAGTCCAGGTTCTCCTGGCTCTGACTCCAGTGCAAACATCTGCCCTGGCAGCGGCTCCTCCTGGCTGTGTCTGTGTGTACCTGAATGGAGGCAAATGTTTTCACACTGCTGGGACAAAGTGGCAGCTACTTGGGAGAAACTTTAAAAACTTCACAGGTTTTTAGGGCTCTTAGTCTTGGGAGGAAAAAAAAAAAAGAAAACAACCCAAACCAAAACCGAAAACAAAACTCCTCTGACTGTGTCTGGATACCTTCTCTGAAATGTTATCTTGTACTAATCTCCAGTTCAAATAGGGAACTGTAAATCATTGAGGTAAAACAGCTGACAGTACATTTCATAGCTAAAATGTAGCACTCTTTCTGCAGGAGCAGTGATCAACAGCACTGCTGAGCACACAGGCCAACTGCATGATGTGGATGGAAGCAAAAACATCTATAACCATCTAATTCAATTTTTAGTGCTAGGGAATCTCAGTATGAAATGGTTTCTGTGAGCCAGCTGCTGTTACTACTCCATGGGCTATCAGCTTCTACTGGCTGGGCTCTAATTCCTAGAAATTGCTTGATGCCAAAGTCATTACTGCCTCATTAGAGCCCAGAAGAAACAAGGGGATGAGGCAGGGAAGTTCCATGGCACTGTGGGCACAGTCCCATGTTTACAGGCTGCTGCCAGCCCGGGCAGTGCAGCGGTTGGCTGGGCAGCCTTGTACAAAAATGCTTTTGTGGCTGCCTTGAAGGGCTGGGAATTTATTGGCAGTTATTTCACCCATGGATCACCAGGTTCTTGTTCAGAACCAAGACTGCAGAGTTTTCCTCTGCCCTTCCTTATTTTTTTTTTGTTTCACAGAAGGGCTGAGTTCACTTGAGAGATCTGTGAGCATCAAAGTCATTTAACTATGCAACATTGTCTAAATTAAAAAAAAAAAAAAAATCCTTAGAATGCAAAAGACAGACTAATATTACAAGGTCCATAATTAATTTTTCTAATCTGCTACTTAGGCATTCTGGGAAACAAGTCACGATTGGAATTGGGTTTTTTTGCCATCTTGGGCATTAGGAAAAATGTATATGTGGTATTTGGGTTAAGGAAAACCTTATCTGTTTAGCTGTTACTTGATTTTTTTTCAAAAGCACTTAATTTCAGTCACTTCTATTGCAATGTTTTGTGGGATTCAGTTTTTTGTGGTTTTTTTGGTTTTTTTTGTTTTTTTTTTTTAATTAGATGTGCAAAACTAAAGGTATTTGAAAAAATGCTGCTGCAATTTAATTTATACCACACAGAAGAGAAGCTGGATTTAGTTTGAGATTTTGTAAAATGCTTTGCCAATGAACTACATAATGTATTAAGCAGATATATCCATGCATATTAATGCAGGTCTGAATACTGAAAGCACAAGAAGCAGGAGAAGGCTCGGGGAAGGGACAATGATCAGGCCAGCACACTGCTTGTCATCCTCTGATTCCCCACAAAACCTTTCCAGAAAGTTGGATTTTACCTTGACATGGCTGTATCTGAATTCCACTTTCTGAGGAGAAAACCTGTCCTGCTTCTGGATTCCACTTCCTGAGGGAAAACCTGCTCTGCTTCTGGATTCCATTTCCTGAGGGAAAACCTGCCCTGCTTCTGGATTCCACTTCCTGAGGGTAAGAGTTTTTCTCCTCACAGGCACCTTTATTCTCAAAGGGAAATGGAAGAACATCTCAGTCCTGCACTGACTTTTTCCCTCATGGACCCTTTTTTCCCCAGAGGAGAATGAAAGAGCATCTTTTCCTCCCATACTTTTCCCTCATGGATACCTTTACTCCCTAAATGGGCAATGGAAAGTCATTTCTCTCCCACACCGAGCTTTCCCCTCACGGCTTTATTTCCCGAGAGGGGAATGGAAGAGCATCTCCTTCCCACCTTTCTCCCCTCACGGGCATCTTTATTCCTCATGAGGGGAATGCAAGAGGATCTTTCTCCCTCTCGTGCTGAGTTTTCCCCTTACGGGCACCTTTATTCCCCCAGGGGGAACGGAAGAGCCTCTCCCTTCGTGCTTTCCCCCCCATACCTTAGTTCTCCTAAAGGAGATGGAGAATATCCCTCCCGTGCCAAGCTTTTTCCCCCCACGGGCACCTTTATTCCCTAAGGGGGAATGGAACAGCATTTCCCTCCCTCACGCGCTTCGCCCTCACGGGTACCTTTATTCCCCAAAGGGGAAAGGAAGAGCACCTCCTTCCCACCCTTCTCCCCTCATGGGCACCTTCGTTCCCCAAGAGGTGACTGGAAGAGTTTGTCCCTCCCGTGCTTTTTCCTTTCCTCATGGGCATCTTTATTGCCCCGAAGGGTAATGGGAGAGCATCTCCCTCCCTCCCTCCCTTTTCCATTTACGGGCCCGTTTATTCTCCTAAAGGAAATGGAGAATTTCCCTCCTGCGCTGAGTTTTCCCCTCACGGGCACCTTTATTCCCTAGGGGAGGAATGGAAGAGCATCTGTCTCCCTCACAGGTACCCTCCCCAAAGGGACGAGCATCTCATTACCGCCCTTTTCTCCTCAGGGGCACCTTCATTGCACAGGAGGTGACTGGAAGAGCCTATCTCTCTCTCTCTCACGTGCTTACGGGCACTTTTATTCTTCTAGGTTGAGATTTCCCCTCGCAGGCATCTTTATTCCTCAAAGGAGAATGGAAGAGCATCTTTCCCTCCTAACTTTCTGCCTCACGGGCACCTTTACTCTCCTAAGGGAAATGGAGAGTATCACTCCCGCGCTGAGTTTTCCCCTCACGGGCATTTTTATTCCACCAGAGGGGAATGGAAGAGCATCTCCCTCACGGGCACCTCTATTCCCCCAAAAGGGGGAATGAAAGAGCATTAACATCCCTCAGGGGCACCTTTATTCCGGGAGCGGGGAAGGGACGACGCTCTCTCTCCCCCTCGCCGCACCGAGGGCTCAGCGCGGTGCCCGCAGCCGCATCGCGCGCGCGCGCGCCGGGCGCGAGTCCTGCAGCGGTTTGGCCGCGGCCCCGCCCCTTTCTAATCGCGCCGCCATCCCCGAGCGGCGGCGGAGGGATACCCGGCTCAGGGCGGAGGGATCCGCTCGTCGGGGCCGGCGGCGGGGCAGGGAGGGCGGGAGGCAGGCAGGGAGGGAAGGAGGACGAGGCGAGCGATGCGGCGCGGCCGCGCTTGCTGAGGCGAGGTGGCCCCGCAGTTCGGGAGGACGGGGGGTGGGGAACGGAGCGGAGCTGGAGCCGCGGCAGCGGCGGCGGAGCGGCTGGAGAACAGCTGGGGAGGGGTCGGGGGGCGCTCCGGGAGCGGCGAGGGGAGAGCGGAGCCTGAGGGGAGCGGCCAGCGCGGGGGAAGGGCGAGGCTGCGGGGCCGGGCGGCGTGTGCCGGTCCTGCCGCTCTCTGGCGCCGTAGTTGAGTGGAAAAGGGAAGGGGTGGAAAAGGGAACTGATTTAAAATAGCCCCCGATCCCTCCGGGGGCCGGTTCCCCGTCGGTGCCATTGCGGGGGGGCAGCGGGGCTCTGGTGCAGCCGCAGCCCGGGGGGCTCGGCTGCGAGAGGGGCGGGGGGCGCTGCCCTCGCTGCTCCCCGAGCCCGGGCTCGGGGCTCTTTTTGTGGGGAAGGGGCAGGATGAGCTCGCGGAGTTTCGCTGGAATTTCTCCTTCCTTTCTGAGGCGCTGCCGCTGCTGAAGCAGATTTTTCCTTCCTCTCTTTTTTTTTTTTTTTTTTTTTTTTTTTTTTTTTTTTTTTTTTTTTTTTTTTTTTTTTTGTCTGATGCAGAATCCCAGTAGCTAGGCAGCCTGCCTCTTTTCTTTCCTTCCTTCCTTCCACCTCTTCGCTATGTAGGAAGGGAGAGGCATCAATGGAAAGGCTGAGATACGCGTAGATGGACTTTCGGATGCATTTTTTGTTGAAAGAGGAAGATAAATCCCGCTTGCCAGTGCACTGACTTTTGTTGGTGTTGCATCGCTTGGTAAAAATGGGGTTCACTCACTCCAGCTGAATCCTTGGAGCATTCCAGAGAGTTGCTGCAGTGAAGGACTTACCTCGATTTTTTTGCATCAGAGGAGCTGCATTGATGTTAACCATTTTTTTGTAAAATGGAGAACGAGATCTTCACACCCCTTCTGGAGCAGTTCATGTCGAGCCCTCTTGTCACCTGGGTAAGCGTTCATTTTCCCCTCACACGCTCCTGCTTTGGTTTCCTCATTGTTTGAGAAGAGCCTTGCAGCAGGGGAGCGAGCTGGACTCGGTGTCACGGTGCTGCTGGTGCTGCTTCTGTTCCAGGTGAAGACGTTCGGACCGCTGGCTGGAGGGAATGGGACCAACCTGGAGGAATATGTGGCGCTGGTGGATGGAGTGTATCTGAACGAAGTCATGCTGCAAATGTGAGTGTGGGCAAGCGCTGCCTTGGGGTCATTTTTTGCTGGTTTGTTTCTCTTGCATTTTTTTGCCCCCTTATGAAAAATCCTTTCTCCCCTCTCCCCTTATTGACCTTGGTAAATTACTTTCATTTGTGCGTGACCCGGTCATGTGGTGAGTTAAGAGGAGACTTGGGATCGTGGCAGATCCCGGCTCCACACAGCTGAATGTCCGAGCAATGTATTTGCAGGACGTATAGTGTGATCCAGGCTGAATCATCATTGTAGAACTTACTGGAAAATGGGATGACTCTAAATAGTTTCCCAGATTTCCACTGAGAGGCATAAAAAAGGTTCATCCTGCTGTAAGTCTTGCTCATAAAGAAAAATTTGGAATAAATTTGCTTGGCTAATAAGATTCTAATCCATATCTTGGTGCACGTGATGTGCAACTTAAGGATGGCATGGAACTCACAGAGGGCTGTTCACGAGCAAAAGGACTGCCCTTAAACTCCTTCCTCTTCATTTTCCACACTTCCTAATTGGACTAGATAGCAGCTGAGCAGTAAAGCTGGTGCTTTAATTGAGTGTAGAGGGTTTTCTGGCTATAGCCTACATGGAGTTATAAACTGTTTATTGAAAACTCTGCTTGTCAGAAAAAATCCTGTACAGTGGCTCTCTGTTAATCATAATCTTGACTGGAATGTTGCCCACTACTGTCATGCTGGAGAGTAACACTTGTCAGGTGTCTAGTGATATAATCCTATAAGTGTTACTAGTGCAAAATTTTCTACGTACCTTTTTTTATTTTTTTGATATTTCGAGTCTCTGCAGAGAAATCCATCCATTTTCTGTGTAGGTATGAAAAGCTGTGGGTTATGGCTGGGTACATCCATCAGTGTGTGAGCAGTTTGTGCTGGCAGCTGTTCCTCAGGAGCCCTGCTCAGGGATGGGCATCCTCCTGCTCTGTTCACAGCTTTTATTCCTCTTTAGTGCTTTAAAAGTTATTACCCTTGGTGTTCAGCCTGTGTAACCAGTCTGTGTCAAAAGAGCAGCACTTCACCACATTTAAGTGTGAATTCACAGCCTTTTGAAACCAGAATTTCCTTTGTCACCCATTTCTGTATTATACTACCAACTATTCACTTCTAGTATTCACTCTAATGGTGAAAAACATGGAAAACTTGATGGAATGGAACTCTCTGGAAAAAAAAAATTCTGAGTGGAATCTGGCATGCTTTAATGAGAATTTTAAGTGCTGCATTGCACTGAAGAATAAATAGTATTTTTATTTTATGACTTTTTTCTTTTTTTCTTGGATTGCATAGAGTAAGTAGATTGTCAGCTGTGGCCATGCATTTGAGTTGTAGGACTTGTATGGGATAGAAAAGTTTGACAGCTGGAAGGCAAATTTAGCACTGGAACAATGTGATTTTGAGGAATATAGTCTTAAACTTTTTCCAGCCAATTTTTTAATGTTGAGTATAAATTGAAGCATGTATGTAAAATGGAAAACTGGAGAAGGAACATTCCCATGCCTGAGGCACTGTGTGTTGGATTTGGCTGTGACTTTGTGCATCCTTGACCCCGTGCCATGATTACTGTACTCAGGGAGCATTGGGTGTGGATGTGTAAAAAATACACATTGGAGATGTAAATTTAAAAAAGAATAGGTTGGTGTTCAGAGCAGTGAAAACAGTGAAATGTGGAAAAGCATTGGTGTACAAATAAAATTAATTTTAGAAGTCTGTCACTACACTGGAAGGTCTTGTGGGAGCTGAGATGTAGCACGGCTGGTTACTGCTTGGAATTGCCTCTTAGAACTCTGCTCATATTTTGGGAAAGTTCAGTTTGTTTTGGGTTTTGTGCCAGGATTGAAATAGGGGAAAAATTGTTTCATGTCTTGCAGTGTGGTCCTGTCTGTGGTGAAGTCACTGTGGAAACCTGTGTCAACTTTTAGCCCTGTACATTTTGAATATCCACCTATTAAACAAATGTCTTCATTTGCAAAAACACTTCCAAGATGCAGCTCTAAGTAATCATCAATACAGATTATTAACAGTTTTAATTTCTCTTTTAGTTTCCTTTTATTCTTTACTAACATATATTGAGGAAATGTGGCAGAGAAATGTGTGTCATGTGACTTCAAAGGAAGGGTGTTTTTTGTCAATGTTGGGCTTGGGGAAGTTTTTTTTTGGTTGTTTGGTTTGTTTTTGTTAAAGCTCAGTGACTTCACTTGAGAACTAGAGGTTTGTGGTTAGGAGCTATGGCAGTGGGGGCTGTTGGAGGTGCTGTGGTCCTGCTGTAAATATACTTTAATTCTTACCTTTTTTCTTGCCAAATGTTGAAAAAACAAATTCTTTGACCAAAGAAGTGAGTGTTAATATTGGATTAGGCATGGTTTGTAAACAGTTACACAGTCCAAAAAAAAAAGTGGCTTTGTTAGTTAGAGAAGGTTTTTTTTTCAGTTAGAAAAGAGTTAATCCAGCCCTCCATCATCTGCAATGGAGGGTCCAGCATTTGGTTCTCCTTTTCTGGATCAACTTTATTTTCAACAATTGTAATGATTCAGACAGGGAAGGGAGGTGTCAGCATTGGGATGGTTGCAGGATGCTGCTGGTGCTGAGATTTGTCAGCACTGAGTTTATTAATAAATACCTCATCCATGAGAATTCACTGCATTCCTGGTATGATTTTTACCTTTAGGTGTTGTGGGATGTGAAAAATAACCCAGATTCTGTTCAGTGAACACTTACATCTGAAGGGCTCTTCCTTGCTGGAGATGCTACAGGCCAATTGAGATTGTTTTTTCATATTTTATTTTAATTAAGGAGATTCCCAGTGTTTATAATATTAGCTCCTAACTTGGGAGAATGTCTCTAATTTCCTGTTTAAATTTAGGTCCCGTGCTTCAGGAGTATCTGGTTACTTACCTTCTGCTGGGATCACTCAGTATCTGATTCTTGGGCATAGAAACCCATCTGTCTTCCTAAATCTGAGCCTTTATCTCTGTGCTCTTTGATGCAGAAAAGGGGTCATGCATCTTGGAAATAAATCAGAGCACCAGAGATGGCTGCACTGGTGTTGTGCCATGGCAGGGAGGTGGAGGAGCACGCCAGGAATGCTTCATACCTTCACTGCACCTCTGTGGCACAGTGCTTCTAATTTATATTTATATTTATATTTATATTTATATTTATATTTATATTTATATTTATATTTATATTTATAGTGTTCCCAGGCTGGAGTGCAGTCAGTTGTGTGTGGTGCTGAAACAGGGAACCAGGAGCACTCAGTGGATTAGTCACCTGTTGCACACCCAATTACAATTGCAGTAAAATAATACTCAGTTGTCCTGGAGATATTTTTCCAGATCCTGATTAACATCACCTCAGGTTTTTTAATAGCCTTAGCACTGTGCTGTTTATAAACTCCTCTGATCCAAAAAAACACACAGTATTTTTACGGAAACACTCATTTTCTGCTTGATATTTATTTCCATTTTTCATAGGTCTTGTTCTCTGAAACTTGTTAACTGAATTCCAACAGGATTGGGTAAGAAAGGATGAAAGTCTTTCAGTATGAGCTGTGCTTCCCAAACTGACAAGAGTCTTGCTGGGTCCTTTGAATAAAAAGAGACAGCTGCAAGTACTTACAGGATTGGGACTTTCAGTACATTTACCACCACCATTAATATTTGGTCAAGCAACAAAGACTTGAAACAGTATTTTAGCTTTAATTGTTTTACATTACTGGGCTTTGTATTTGTGGAAATAAATCTGGTTTAAAGCAAGTATTGGACCCAGACTGTGTGCAGGGCTGGTAATGTACAGAACCAAACTCTGGAACTGAATTAATTTAATCCAGTGTCTGGAAAACCTGGCTGCTTTCATCCATCCCAGTGTGCCTTTTATAACTTTGGTCTTCATTACATAAATTAAGTGATACTTTCCATATCAGTCTTTGCATCCAGACATGCTGCAAACTACTTCAAAGATGCAGTCTTTGATTCTTCTCCTGGGTTTTTCCCCTTCTACCATTCTCCCAGTGTTTTTTGGTGGCTGAATCCACTTGCAGGCCTTTCACAGCATCAGATTTTCCAGGTGGACTGGCTGCCTGCTGGTGTGTGCCTAGAATGTGGACAGCTTCCTTGGCTGCTGCTCTCAGCCCTCACTTGTGAGCTTTTTTCCAAGCACTTGAGCTTGCCAGCCCATGCTCCTGGCTTGCCTGTATCTGCCCTGAACACTGGACTCTGTCTGCAGAGCTGAGCCAGCTGCCAGGCTCTGGGAGAGAGTGCAGCCCCTCCATCCATTAACTCCTTCTGGGAAGGGCAGCCTCAGCCAGGCCCTGCCTGTGTGGGGAGATGGAAAAGAGTTTGGAGGAAAAGGAAAAGGACTTTGGCAGCACAAGTAGGAATGTGTATTTCAGTAAAAGGTCAGATGTTATTAACAGATAATATTATTATCCACACCTTTATCACTTCATGGTATGTATTCACACTTCCCAGATGTGCTCTGTCAGGTTTTTTACAGGTGCCAGGTGTCACTTGGATTTGTGAAAGTTGTTGCTCCCAAGAGTAGTTCTGCAGCAGCAGGGCTGAGATTTTTCCTTAGGAAAGCTGAATTTGTAGCAGTCCCTTTTTTATAAAGAAGCAGATTCTTTAATATGTGTCCAGCACAATGTGCACCAGGACTGTTGGAATTAAACCCTTTTGATTAGAGAAGAGGAAATGTAGTTCTTAGTGTAATGATGAATGATTTTAGATGGGACCATGAGCTGCAGTGAGCTCTGAACTGGGCAGGTGGGGTGGGCACAGGCTGATCCCTGCACCTGTGGGTGTTTGGGTTTTTGATGGATAGAGGGGGAGATGCATGGGATAAACATGGAATGCTTGAAGTGCTTGATCTTGGCCTGTCTCTGTTTTATTAATTTTTGTTATGCTTTTGTACCCTTTTCCACAGCTGATGTCTGCTTTCTTCATCCTGGCTACCCTGATTTATTTCTGAGCAGGAAGCTGCTCTGTAGTTTGCTCTTGTTCTGTGCAAAATTTTGGAGATTAGGAATTAAATCATCTAACCTTCCTTTACACATCCACATCCACTTCTGTCCTCTCTCCTTCATGTGCCATCTTGGTTATCTTTCTTGACTCTGTCTCCTTATTTCTTTTGGTAGCCTGCTACTGATCCCATCCTTACTCTAGGCTAGTACCAGGGAATAAAAGCTAAATTTAAAACTATTTTTTAATACATACAGAGAATTCTGTTAAGCCTGTCAACCCATTCCATAAATAGCCCTCTTAGATGTAATATCAAAATAACTTGTCTCAGCATTGAAAGCATTCTGGCAAGGAGAGAACATACATTCACTGTGGCTTTGCAGTTCCTTTTTCAGAGAATTTTGCATTTCACATTCTACATGCTGTTTCAGAGCACTCCATGAGAGTAAGAGCAGCAGTAAAATCCAGTTTTAAGTTAGTACAGACACATGGCTGGTCAGCTTGTACCCTTCAGTGGCAGGGCTGTGCTGCTTTGGGTTTCATGGGGATGCTGGTTTGGGTTTCAGGGGGATGCTGGTTTCATGCTCTGGGGATCTCTCCGCCACAAACCTTTGCAAAGTATTGCTGTGCTCTGATTTCCTTTTGAAAACTAACCTAGCTAACTGAATTTGGGTGCTGAATCAGGCTCATCTTCTCTTACACCAAATTTGAGATTTACTTCTAGATGTTCCTAATCTGTTTCTTCTGTTAGAAGGGACTTTTGAGCTTTGTGTTTGTTCATATTTTTGTTCCTCCTCTTTTTTCTCTAAGCTAAATAGCAATTTGTTGCCCTCCTTGTCTTTTGTAATGCACCACTTTTCCCTAGGTAGTAATTATTTAGGGATCAAGACATTTTCCAAGATGCTGCTTTGTTAGAGCAGTGACCTCAGTGGCCAGAGATTATTTGGGAATAACTGTGGGAGAGTGTCTGTGTTTGTTTGCTTTGTTTCAGAGCCCAGCCTTTATCCTGAGGATGCTCCAGAGGCAGTTGTTGTTGAGCCCTGTTTGCAAAATGCCTCCCTTTTGTTTAATGGGATGAATTGAAGCAAAGCTACTGCTTGGCCCAAGCAAAAATTGCCTGCTGTTGTATTTTGGGATGGGAAATTGTAAGGGCTGAACCCTTAAATGGTGTCTGTTGTATTCCTGGCCATTGAGTGAACCTTTGTGTTGCACATTTAGAGACACTCCAATACTTGCTTTCTTTCCTGCAGTGACAGAAGACAGTCCACTTAGGTTTATTACAGAATTTTATCTTGGTTTAAGCTTTAGGGAAATATTTGCTCTAGTTTTTCTCTGTGTGGTATCTTTGTTTTTCTTAAATAAGCCCCTGAGCAAAAAGTGTCTGCTGGAATTTCCTGGTAGCTTGGGAATACACTTGCTGTACATTTGGGCAAAACCAGAATAGAGAGACTGGGAGATGCATGAGAGAATGCAGGCAAATGTCACCTTGTCACTGTCTTAAAATGGGTGTAGAGAATGATGAAAATGTGTATTTTATTGTTAATCAAAATATGTATTGTACTATTAATCATTTACTTATAGAGAGTGTATTTCCCTTCATAAGAAAGGAAATTATCTATAGTCATGTTTCAACCAAGGGTATTTAATGGAAACCTGTGGTGCTATTTTCACAACTGAAGACCTTCCTAGTCACTGAAATTGGAATATTTGTGTAGCTTTTGTGCCATCACACATCAGCATCTCCTGTAGTTGTTAGTGCTGAGTACTGGGATGTTTACCTGTGGTCAGACTATTTGTGACTCTGAAGTGAGAACTAATTTTTTTTGAGAATTTGTAGCTTCAGCCAACTTTAAAATCAAGAGTGAAATGAGTGAATGTTTTTCCAAGTCTTTCAAAGGAGAAAGAATTTCTGGTAGTGCTGTGATTATCAAATAAAGTTAAGTACATACTGCTGTGGTGCTGTTAGCTGGGATCCAAGAAAAAAAGAATTGTCCTTGCAAATTCCTCTTAAATTTTTTTTTTCAGCTTAAATTAGACTGCATAAATGTGTATTGCTTTTAAATACTACATAGGAGTTTTCCCTTATGTTGATATTTTAAATGTGGCAGTGCCTGTGTGAGAAGCTGATGCTGGGGATGGGATGTTTGGGTGTTTGCAGAGCTCCCTTCATCAGTTGCTTTGAGGTGTTAATCACAAAGCCAAGTACTTCTCATCTGCTCTGCTTTTTGGTACTGAACTGAACAGGTCTTGAAAATTTGGACTCGTTTCAGAAGTAAAAAATGTTGGCTCTGAGAGGGAAAATAACAGGCAGTGCTTGAAGTAGAAGTCAAAACTTCAGACTTCAATATCCTCAGTATTTTGCTTCTGTGGCATGTCCATGTTGTTGCTTTCCTGACCTTTGGCCTGTACGCTCTTGTCCTTAGGCACCATTTGGGTTTAGTTTAATTTGGAAAATTGTGTGGTGCAAGTACTACAGAAGTTTAATTCTCCCTTTTCAAATGATACTTCCTGCTAAACCTTCTGTAGTTAAAAAAACTCTTCAAAACCAACCAAGCAAACCAACAAGATGTTCCTTGAAAGATACTCAGATTTGTGGGATAGAGTGTGTTTGTCAGACTTTCTGGTTCTCCTATGTTTTTCCTCACTAAAAAAATTTTGTTTGTTAAAGTTTCTTCTGAGAATTCTCAAATTTTTAATACTTAGGTGTGTTTATTTTGTGTGTTGTGTTCTGTGGTGCTCTGAATCCTGTAGATTTCCCTTCCTGTCAGTGCCACTTGTTAATCTGGCGGCAGCCAGGTTACCTTTTGCCAGCTGTGCCATTCATTGATTTGTTGTGAGGAGCTCACCCAGGTTACTTGGTGTGGTCAGCAGTGACTCACTAGGTTCAACTTTTGGCAGAAAGTTTTTTGTTTTTTTTTCACATACTACCTTTTAGCGTGATAGGAAAAAAATAGCCAAGGTGAAACAATAGTGATGAAGTTATTTCATATTATTTGATGAAATATCTCATAAAATGAACAGTTCAGAGCATGGATGGCCTTAAAGACAGTGGAAAGTTGGAACTGAGAGTCTGTCACAGACATCTTTTATGAAAAATCCTTTCCTTAAGATTTTTCCTCCTGAGAAGCCTCAAGAAACAAAATGTAAACAATGGTTATCTGCTGCTGTGAAATGTAACAGGTGCATCTGTGATTGGTCTCATGTGGTTGTTTTTAATTAATGGCCAATCACAGTCAGCTGGCTCGGACTCTTTGAGCCACAAGCCTTTGTTATCATTCTTTCTTTTTCTATTCTTAGCCAGCCTTCTGATGAAATAATTTCTTCTATTCTTTTAGTATAGTTTTAATATAATATATATCATAAAATAATAAATCAAGCCTTCTAAAACATGGAGTCAGATCCTCATCTCTTCCCTCACCCTCCTGTGAACACTCACAAGGGTCCAAGGTTTTGGTTGTTGCCAGGAGAGTTTGCTTAGTCCCAGATGTGTTTAATCAAACATGTGAACTGTTTCACCTCCTTTCTTGTTTCCTCACACATTTTACTCACCTGCATACATCATCTTCACTGCAGTAAGGGAAAAGAGAAAAAACATAAACCTGGGCTGTTCTGGACTTTGTGAAGAAATTGAAGCTCAGTCAGACCTGTTGAATGCCCTGTGGTTGAGCCTGGCTATTGGCACATTCCCGTGTCCCTGCCAGTGTGGGCCTGTCAGGGGATGTCCCTTCACGCTGATGGGGACCAGGCAGTGGCTGTGATGTGCAGCAGGTCCCCATCCCTGGGGCAAGGACACAGCTGCAGCTTTTCCTGCACCCTGCAGCCTTGAGGAGCCGTGCAGCTTGAGCAGTTGAGCTGCTGAGATGCTGAGGCTGGCAGAGGCAGCTGTGTGCATGTGCTCACTGTGCACAGATCTGTTCTTGGCAGTGCTCCCTGTGATCCCACCAGCCACTCTGTTTGGCCACTTGGTCGTGGTTTGGTTGTTCTGTATTTTTCAGTGGGCACAGGGCTTCAGCCTCCTACCAGTTGATGATGTTGGACACAATCCTAGGAAGTGAGGTTTTGTGCAAGGGCCAAAGGCTTGTGATGTGAGGCCTGCTTCCTAAAGCTCCCAGGATCACCAGGCAGAAAACCTTGGATACAGCTGTTGGACTGCTGGTGCTCACAGGCAGCCCTTGCTGAGTGCAGAGTCAGCACAGTGCCCTTAAATGAGGTATTAATATTGATTTTGTGGCACAGTTATCTCAGTGCTTGGGGTATCTTCAGATGTTTGAGCAGCTGACCATTTCAACACTGCTTTCATTGGTTGCTGCTCAAGCAGTATCATCTCAAGGATAGAAATACAGTGTTTTACAACTAAAAGGTAGATTGCAAAATGTTAAGCAATTTGAAGATTATCCATTATTCTCTAGTGAAAGCCCCATGGTTATTTTCACTTTTTTATTGTTTTGTCAGTAAGAGGACACTGCTGTACTAAGTCTCTTTGTAAAACACATGTTGAGCATGCTTATTATTTTTGTGCCAGTAGTAAATAATGAAGGTGCTGCTTTATTAGTTGAAGTCTATCCCAAAATTCTGTTATCAGTAATTACTGAAATATTGCACAAATACTTCAGCATTCCAGTTAAAAGGTCTTTGCAGAAAATAAACCTTATTAGACATGCAGCATTTATTTGTACAAGTGAAGGTGCTGCTTTTTTAGTTGAGGTCTATCACAAAGTTCTGTTATCAGTAATTACTGAAATATTTGACAGACACCAAGAGTGAACCTCAGCATTCCAGTTCAAAGGACTTTGCAGAAAATAAACTTTATCAGGCATGCAGCATTTATTTGTACAAGTGAATGCTGTGCTGCTGTAAGCTGAACCACAGGGTAGCATTTCACTGAACTCACCAAACACATTCAAACAATGGTATATTTCAAATTAGGGAGTGTTATGATACCAGACTTAATCATTAAGTACCATCAAGGAACAGATGGCAGGGGAGGACACAACTGGTTTGCAGTCTGCATAGATTTAAGCATGAGGCCATTAAGCTATCATATTCCCATTTCTGATAGATTTTGGTCAATGAAAAATTAAAGACACATAATCCCTGATTATATGAAGTCTCAATCTGTGATTCATGACACTGGTAGTATTTCAAAAATCACTGAAGTTCCCTGTGTAAAGAGTTTTAAACTAATGCATTATTGGGATAGATGCTCCTGTCTGCTTTTATTGCTATTGAAATTAATGTATCTTGTCAGAAGTAGGTTGCTCTTAAATGTAAAATTGCTTCAGGGGATCTTTTACTGCTCTGCTTCCTATCGACTTCTAGACAGATTTGCCCTATTTTGCTGGGCTGTTTGCCACTGAAGCAGCTCAGTGTCCCCACCTCATAAAAGGAGCACTTCAGAGCAGGGATGGCCTTAAAAATGTCTCTAGTAGCCACCAGAATCTGAGGAGTTTAAAAACACAGTTTTAATACACTGCTTTTTAAAGTTAAACTGGCAATGTAGATCTTTTTATCTTCAAAATTATTTCATTTGCATCCTGTATTTCCATCAGTTTATTTCAGTGTCATTGGACCTATTTGCTATTATATACTATACTATTACTATTATATACTATACTATTATACACTATACTATATAACTATTATACACTATACTATATACTATTATATTATATATACTATAATATTGTATACTACTATACTATATACTAATATACTATTATATTATATATACTATTATATATACTATTATATAGTATACTATATTATAGTATATAATATATACTATAATATAGTATATACTATATACTATTATATATTATTCTTATATACTATTATGTACTATTCTAGTAAACAGAATTGTTTTGCATTAATAAAAATAGAATTGTAAATATTATGCTGGTCATAGAAATTCAACAGTTCAACTTATGGGTATAAGTAAAGTACTTCATTAAAATCTTGAATAAATTAGTTTTTCAGAACTGTACATGAGTTTGGAGTTGCTCTTAGAAGGTTCTGGCAGTTCATGTTTAGAATTTTACCTTTCTGCATGAAAAGTAGTTGCACATCAGACTTCATGCTTAGTAAAAAGTATTAGTGTGCCATGACTTGGACCTGCCTGAAAAAATTTCTACAAACCACATAAAATGGAAATGTGCTGCCAGCATCCTGCTATATTATTCCCTCTTCAAGAGGGACAAATCAAGATGTCAATACTTGAGATGATGAGCTATATTGACTAAATAAATAATATTTAAAATTCTATTTAGTGGATTAAGGAGGCTGCTGAGCATTCAGGTTGGAGTCTTTGAGAAAATGAGACCTGGTTATCAGTATTGGAAGTGAAGGTGGGTTTAGTTGTTTGGGGTTTTTTTAAATAAGGAATTTCCTGTTCCAGGACCTATTCATGGTCCTTTCATAACCCTGGTGTGAGGAGGGACCTGTCAGGTCTGTGCTTGGCTGTTCCATACACAAACCTGACAGTTCTAACACAGTATGAAAGGTAGAAATAAATCAGGGACTGAAGATTAGGGAGCTCTGCTGAACACCAGCACAGAGGCTGCTTGGGGGGAATCCTCAGTTTCCAACATTTACTTTTCAGCACAGGGTCATTTTAGTGGGTAGCCTATAAACAGTCTGTGCTTATAACCATTTAATGGCATAATGTGGTTAGAAAAGTCTCAATTACTGCAGCACAGAGGTGAATCAAGTCCTGTTTGCACTGGAAGGTGCTGAGAGCAGCATTGCACTCTGGCAAGCAAGGGAAACAATTTTTTGTCCAGTTCCCTCATCCTAATCATGTACTAATTGAGAGTGTCAAAGACAAGACCTCCCATGGTTGAAGAATAATGAGCCAAGAGGACATTCATTACCAAAAACCAGAAAAAGGAATCTGCTACCAACAGTGAGTTATTACAAATTTAAAATGATTGGAAGAGAGGAGTATTGATACCTCACTACTTTGCTTTTATTGAACCTTAAAACTTCTTGTTCCCACTACCTGCTTTTAGCTTCTGCTGAAAAATGTTAAGGGAACTTGGGAGTTTGGGGTTTCTGTTGGACCCTTTGCCATAATATTTTGGAAAAGTTTAAAATTACTAAAAGAACTTTTTTTCTGTGCACCAGGTTGTCCCAAGGCTGACATTCTGATTTTAACTCCTGGCCATTTGCAGTAGCAGCATCTTGAAACTGGACAGTGGAATTTTCCCAGTGGTGAAAATGCAGCTCCAGAGCACGTCTGCAGCCCAAGTTTTCCCAGCAAAAATTCACAATCTCCGTAAACTGCTTCCTGCAATTTAAGCCAACAACAAAAAGCCAAACCAAAACAAAAACCCCTCCAAATTCTGTTTTAAGCTACAGGAATGAATCATTTTGGCACTAAGCTTGTCACGGAGGGAGGTGAGGTTGTTACAGCAGCCCTTCCCTGCTGCCTGGGCTGATCCTGTGGTGTCATGAAGATCCAGTACTATGCAAATATTGAAGGTTTTGTTCATCCAGGATCAATCTCAATATCCTAATGCAGCTTTGGAAATGAGAAAATGGAAATCCTGAGCTTTGATGACGTTTGTGTTTTGAGTTCTTGTGGTTGCACACTAATTTTGGTGCTGATGCTAAAATAAGAGCTGGCACAACATGCAGGAAACCCCTGTGCCCTGGTTAGAGTGCTCTAAAGGGACAGGCATCTGAAATGTGTGCCTGCAGAAATGCTGCTGAAGATGATGAAAAAGCCAGAGATAATCCCATGGTCATTAAGATTAAAGATGAAGATTAAGGGCCCAAATCGGCCTTTTGGAGATAGGCATGCAGAAATTGGAGACTTCAGCTGATCTCTGTAGGTCAGCAGGATTTATTGTGGATTTTCTCTGCTGATTTTAACAAATTTGAATGAATTCAGTGTGGAAAGGAGTCCAGTTCTGTGCTTCTGCAAAGCATCATTATTTTTAGCCCATTTGGTTGCTGTTACAGCTACAGGTTGGCTGATCTAATAAACCCAAGGTCACAGCTTAGTCACATGGCTTGACTAATAGGTTCTAAAATTTATTTTAATTATTTAAAATATTTTTAGGAACATGTTGATGAGCATTTAGGAATGAGGCAATTACCCATGTCCTAATTTTCCTAGATTTATAATAATAAATACAGAAAAAAGATACTTTGTCTACTGCTTTTCTTTTTGGAATGTCTGTGTGTTGGAGGTGCATTTTTTATATGACCTGACTTCCTTTCCCAGCAGTGCTTTTTCTATTATTTCTATTTGTGTTTATAAGCCAGGAAATGCTGATAGCAATAAACTGAAGAAAAGACATAAATATATATATATATTTTTTAAATCTAATATTCTAAATTTAAGCTAGCTGTAAAAGGCAAATAAAGCTTGTGATATATATAAATGAAAAATATGTAATTTTTATACAGAGAGTATGTGAAACTACCAATCAAAGGGATAAATTGCATCAGAGTAAGTCATGATACCACAATATTCAGGTCATTTTTGTTTTATAGCAAATAACTCCTCTTTCTGCATTTGATTCTGACTCTAATCCTCTGTCTCTGAGTGAGATATTGAATTCCATTACTTTTGCACATTACCAGGATCATTCTCCATTGCCATAGCATTTTTTGAAGGTTGTTCTTTGGGATTTTTTGCTTCTAAAGTTTGCCAGTGGCTGTTCTGGAGAGTGTATCCTGTATTCCATTGTTTAAATCATTAATGACAATGTTGAATAAAACCAGAGCCAGCAGACACATATCCCTGCTGGGAGCCCTGGTTTGACAGGGAGAAATTGGGAGTTTGTTTTTGAGTGCAGCATCCCAGCCAGCTCTGAGTTATCTGATCATAATAATATCATTAAACAATACAATAATACCATTAAATATCAAAAGTTGTGTTGTGCACCTGTATCAGGAATCTGTAAAAGTGAGAAACTTCACATTGGCCATCCCTTAGGAATTCTTTAAACATTTCAGGGGGTGTTATGGGGTGTGCTTTGATTCTGCATGGTTTTCCATGGGAAATCCAGTGAATGGCTGTCCTGTTGTCCTCTGTGTGTTACAAGGTATTGAAAAGGTGGCTCATCTGCCTTTCCTCAGATTCTTTTGCTTTGTGAAGGAAAAAGTGATTGATTTCCTCCCTGAAGCCAAGACAAACCAGAGAAAAATCTGGTAGTATATGATAGCACATGACAAAAACTCCAATTAATAATCCCTTTGTTGTCACATTCCAGCAATCTGTAAATACATTTAAAACAGTTTAGTGTGTGTTAGCACAACATGTTTCATATTCATCATCATTCTAAAAGTTAAAATTACATTTTTTTCCTAATAAATACCATCATAGAGCCACCAAAACTTTCCTGTCAGAGCCATTCCCTGGGAGTTGTGGTGGCTGCTCCCAGTTTCAGGCAGCAAACAGGAATGTGAGGCTGCCTCTGTCAGAGACATTTCAAGCTCTTCCCATCTTCCACAACTCCTCATTGATTTGTGGAGGGAAAAACAAGGCTGGTTATCAGGACAAGGAATGGCTGTGCTGGCGCTTTAACTCTACCGTTTGTTTTATAGACAAAGCTTTAAAGATTAATGGTCAGTGTGTTTAATGTATTCTTTTTTCTTTTTGCAGCAATCCAAAGTCTGCTAATCAGAGGATAAACAAAAAAGTAAACAATGATGCATCATTAAGGATTCAAAATTTGTCTATTTTGGTGAAACAAATAAAAACTTACTATCAGGTCAGTAACTGTTTGTTGTGCTATGTTTTACATGGAATTATTTCTAAATTTTCTTCTGTAGTTATGGCTGTAAGGGTAACAGGAGTAAGATGAGTAAGAGATGATTGTTTAGATATCTGGTCAAATTTCTTATCACTGTATATGGTCTATATAAATCTCTTATCAGGTATAAAGGTGGTGTAGACACAGTTTTGTATGGATGATGGTCTGTTTGCAGAATAGATACTCTGTGTCTGCAGTTACTCCTGTGGTTGGTATTTTCCGAGTTGAAGTAAGTTTTGTACCAGTGAGAGATTATTACATGTGCATTTAGTCTTGTAAATGGAATTTTTGTTAGAAAAAAGTGATGAAATTTACTGGGCTTGGAATTAATTGGGGAATTTGTAGTAAATGCAGTGAGGATCCAAGAGATGTAGAAGAGCCACTGAAGTTTGATGCAGTGGTAGGAGCTGCTCCTGTGCCTGCTGTGTGCTAAGCTGGACAGAGTGCTGTACACATGGACACACCACAGCTGGGCACTGCTGCTGTCACCAGTGTCCCTTCAGTGTGGCTTTAGTGCCCTTCCCACTGCCCTGCTCCTTCCTGCCAGGAAAACCCAGACCTGGCACAAATCCTGTGCTCTGCCTCTCCCTGCAGTCCTGGCCTGGAGTCTGCTGCTCCTCCTGTGTCCACACAGTGTGCGCTTCCCAAAATTCTGAGTGCAGTGAGGATCCCCAGCTGTCACTGCTTCCCTGAGTGCAGTGAGGATCCCCAGCTGTTACTGCTTCCCAAAATTCTGAGTGCAGTGAGGATCCCCAGCTGTCACTGCTTCCCAAAATTCTGAGTGCAGTGAGGATCCCCAGCTGTCACTGCTTCCCAAAATTCTGAGTGCAGTGAGGATTCCCAGCTGTCACTGCCCTGACCAGCCATGGAACACCTTCCCAGCACTTCCCACCCTTTTCTCCTGCACATGGATTTTTGTGCTGCCTGCTAAGGTCCATATACTTTTCCTTTTCCTAAAAGAAGTAATTTTCCACCAGGCATTATTGTTCCACAGCTGGTGCAGCAGGAGGCACAAACACTGTCAGGATTGATCTTTTTGGGAGCACAAAGCATTCCCCTTCCTGCACTGGCCTCATGGTATCACCAGTCCAGGTGCTTCAGGACCAGGCAGAATTGCTGGCATTTGGGTACCTTTGGATGGTTCAGGATTGCAGATGTTGCTCCAAACCTTTGTGATGGAAACAAGTTTATTAGAGCTTTTTTTAAAATAAAAAAAAATATTCTTTTTTTAAGAAATGGTAAAAACAGTCACCATGCCTTTAGTGGTCCAAGTTATATTGAACTGCCCTTTTTTAGAGTGTTTTATCCACTTTTCTCCCCAGTCTTTCAGGGTTTTGGTCACCATGCCAACATGTGCTGGTATTTCTAGCAGGAGTGAAGGCTGGAGAGCTCCTTGGAATCTAAAATTGCTTTTTGCATGTGTAGATACTCAGTCCCTTCAGTGGCTGCAGGGAGGTTGGTGCTCTGTGGTAGTTAAAGTGTTAAAGGATGGGCTGTTTCACAGAGGGGTCACTTGAGTTCCTGTCACCTGTGAAATTCCCCAAGGCAGGAAAGCTGGGGCTTGATGGATGCTCTGGAATCAAAGTGAGAGGCTTCCCTTAGGCTGGGGGGAGGCAGGAGCCTCACAGCCCAGTGCTCCTGAGAGCTGAGAGCACAGGAACCTGCCTGGGGCTGTTCTGGGGGTGTTCTGGGAGCCCAGGGAGGGGACAGGACACCATCAGACACTGATGAATGTGGGAATTTGGGATTTTTAGCACTGTGTTAACCTAACTCTTTAACACTTCTCATTGTGAGCTTGTCCACACTGGTTTGTTCCATGTGGTTTTGTAAGATCTGTGGGAAACCTTCCCTCAGTTTAGTGAAAAATCACATTGGTGCTGTGGATGTACTTGTCAAAAACCTGCACTGGTAGGATGTAACATTCAGAATTAAGGTGTTATGTTAGATTAGTCAGTTGTTTTTTTTTTTTTTGTTCCTGTATCATCTTTGTTATTCTCTGGAATTACAGTTCTGGTCCTGAAGCAGTAATTGGAGTGTGTACATTT
Source organism: Ammodramus savannarum pratensis (assembly GCA_020466415.1). Taxonomy (NCBI): domain Eukaryota; kingdom Metazoa; phylum Chordata; class Aves; order Passeriformes; family Passerellidae; genus Ammodramus; species Ammodramus savannarum. The sequence goes on from JAHXMQ010012337.1 coordinate 26,354,173, forward strand.
CTTGGCAGTGTAAGAGCACGGAACTGTTCTCAGCAGTTAGTTCAAGATAAATTATTCTAAATTTTTGATGGGCTCCAGAGGTTTAATCCAGTGAGTGTCCATGACTCTCAGTAGATTTGATTGAGGAGGTGAAAATCTTCAGTAAAATAAAAGCTGGTGAGCTGTGCAAGTTTGTGCAAGCAAAGGCAGTGCTGAGGTTAACACCAAGAGACAGAAAAGGTGTCAGACATCTCTGGGGCAAGGCAGAGGTGTTGTAAGGAAACAGGTGATTCCGTCTGTTCAGGGCACAGTTTGTGGTTACTGCTGCTCATGCTCTGCTTTGTGATAGCATCATGGAGTTATTTGAGATACTCCCAAAAACCACCCCCAAAAAACAACAGAAGCAAACAACAAAAAGCCACTCTAAAAAGATGTGATTTTCTTTCATAGTAGCTGTTGACGCTCATTAAGTTAATTGTATTTTATCTGTTTTATATGGATTTAAAACATCCTGGGGTGCACTTCATGTCTTATTTTTGTTTGAAAATTGTCTTTATCAGAGTCTGAGAGATACAGGTGTCACAGTTGGTTAAATTTCATGATATTGAAGGAGGTCAAAACTGTTTTATCCCTCCTTATCATTTGTCTTAGGCATGTCCAGAGGGAATGTATATTTTGCAGTCTACTATTAATCAATTCAGGTACAATATTGATGTTGTATATGAACAGGTGGGAACTTTCAAGTATAGCTGTAACTAATAATTTCTACTGGTGTTTTTTAAGAAATACTCGGGATTTTTTTCAATTTGACCTAAGGCAAGTGGACATGTGTTAGGTTGTTGCTTATCATGTGACACCTGATGTGTGCCCTGGGCTCTTCTGGAATGTGTTGCTTTTGAGTAGGAATATTTTATATATAATAATGGATCTGTCACTGTGGGAAAACAAAAAGCCAGACGATAGGATGGCATCTGCTGGGAATAAATATCTGGGAACAGGAGAAAGACTACTCTGCTTCAGGAGAATTAGGCTCTGTCTAGACTGGGGATTTGACCCGATTACAGGAGCTCCATTGATGGAATCCATGGCACAGATAGGCAGAGCTGCTGCCTGGTGTGTGCCACTTCCAGCTAGAATTCCATGGGATTGTGCACACAGGGTTTGTACCTTTATATTCACAGCTGGCCCAGTGTCACTGCAGCAAAACCCCTGGGATTTTCACATCCACCTTTTGGTGAGACCAAAGAAACTGTGAAATAAAGGAAATAGATTTGTTTGCAGTAGAAATGCACCTTAGAGCCAATAAAACAAATATGTATCTATAGGTTAGTCAGGAAAACGTGAACATAATAAATTTAAAGGGTTTTGCTGCATCCTGAGGCTCGGGATCTCGTTGGCTTAAGATCCCTAAGCCAGCTCATTGCCACGAGAGGATTTTGCTGTGTGACATGATTGTGCAAACCAGTAAAACAAAGCTTCTGTGGAAGTAACTCATATTTGTTAGTTGTTTTTTAATTAGAAAGGAAATAAGTATTTTATGAATTGTATGCATGAAGTCCTGAAAAATATTAAAACTGTTTCATTAATACTGATTTCTCTTTAATGGCTGTTGGCATTTGATGTTTGCTTTCATTCAGTACATATGATGTAAATAATGTTTTAATTAACTTTTATAGGAGACTTTGCAGCAGTTGATCATGATGTCTTTGCCAAATGTGCTAATAATTGGCAAAAATCCTTTTTCTGGTAAGTTTATTTTTGACTAAGATAAAAATGTATACTGATGTGATCATTTCTATTCTTTCACTGGAAATAAAATTCCTGAAGGGTTGAGCCTTTCAACAGAAGATTGTTTATCAAATAAGTGGTTTAAGAATGATGAGTAATGATTTAATAATTATTTTCTTTGTCCACACAAAGGGTCCACACTCTAAAAAATGTGTTCTGTCACAGCCTCAGCCCTGGTTTTCACTAGGATTTACACTGAGCCCAATGCATTGCCCAGCAACCAGTGATGGCACAAAGTTAAAGTTCCATGTACTCCCAGCTACTGCACCTCCAACTTTCTTTACCTGTCACTGCTGAGGGAATTGGCAGTCCAGTGCATCTCACTTGATCCAGCTCCTGATCCTTGTTTCTCCTTCCCCCAAACTCTCCTGCTTCTCTTGCATCCATACCTGAAAAATATTGCAATTACCTTCTTGTTTTCTCCCCTGAACTGACACTGTCTTCTCCATGCTCCCACCTTCTCTGCTTCCAGCTCTGAGAGTTGCAATTTTCAGACCAAGAGAATTAGCCAGTGTGGATCCAGCTGCCTGTGCACAGCCTCTTGGGGATCTCTGCACCTTGCTCTCAATCCCAGCAGCACGGAGCAGACACACCTGGCCTGCAGGGAGCCACTGTGGACTGGGCACAGTTTATTTCCCCAGGTGTCATGTGCCCCAGGTGTTGTCCTGCTGACATTCTGCCACCTCAGCAGAGAGGTCAGGAACTGCTCTACCAGGCTGTGTGGCTGCCCCTGGCTGCTTTGGTTTCTTTGGGATGTCTTCTCTGCTGCTGTGTCTGTGGGCCAGGGGGTTCCTCATGAGCCAGAAGAACCATCTGTGTTTCCTCACTTACCAATTCCAGGGCTCATAACATTGATATTTTCCATTTCCCATCTGCACATATCCCATCTCTGTAGGTATCTTGCTTTAATTCTTTTGGGTTTTACTTTCTGCTTCTGAGCATTGCTGCTTTTGCTTCTGAGGTCACAGCTTTTTCAGTTTTTATATGTGCAGCTGCTGTCATATGCACCAAGAAGTGTGAATGTGCTCTCCTCCTTTCCAAAAGAACAGAATGCATCATGGTTTTTTAATTTTGATTCCAGACTCTCTTAAGGTTTTCAAAAGACTCCATGGATTTGCCTAGAAAGCAGATTTACTGGAAAAACAGATGAAAAAAACCTCCAGCCTGTAGTATTGTTTTGTAGTGACATTTTTTATTCTGTTCAAGATACTGAGAGAAAATGTTTTAACAATATTGTGCAGTATAAGATGACATTTCACAGAAAATGTACTATCAAACCCCACAGAGATAATAATGCATTCAGTTGTATACATCCAATTTTATGGTTTGGTCATTTTTAAAGAGTTGTCTTTGTGTTTTGGGATCTGTGGTTTGGCAGCTCTGCTGGTGTGTGCTTTGCTCTTCTGTGGGGAATTTGTTGGATTTGTGAGAAAATTTGGACTTTTCTGTCATGTAGCACTCACATTTTTAAAAAATGGTTATGCTTGGATAACATTCTTGAAGGTGTTTCAGCTCCCTGCTGGAGTTCAACCACAGAGTTTGGTCTGAACTAGAATATTGACCTGTTCTTCTGGGTTCTGTCCAGAACCTTTCCCCTTTGAAGGTTAGGGCTGCTCTTGCTGCGTCACTTGGAAGAGGATCTCATCCCTACATGGATTTTTAAAGGTTTTTTTGGGCAGATGCAGGGAAATGAACCCTCAGGGATCTTTGGAGACACTTGCTATGTAAATCTGGTTGCATCAAGGCAAGCCTCAGAGTAAAAGTCAATTCCCTGATAAAGACTTGGGTTTGGTCCACTAAAACTAAGGCTGGAGGTGTGATTTTTCACAGGGATGTTTCCCAGTTTTTGCCCTTTGCACTTGGGGAATGATTAGGAGAGAAATCCCAGAAGATGCCAAATTGCAGAGGCAGTTGGCTCATGGAGGAAAATGCAGGGAGAAGGCTGGAGGTGAGGTTGGGTAAAACAGGTCAGCAGGGATTTTATCAGGAAATATTTCCTGAACTGATTGGCATTGAAAGCCCTAACTTCTCCCTTTGAAGGTTAGGGCTGCTCTTGCTGTGTCACTTGGAAGAGGATCTGATCCCTACAGGGATTTTTAAGCTTTTCTGGGGCAGGTGCAGGGAAATGAACCCTCAGGGATCTTTGGAGACACTTGCTGTGTAAATCTGGTTGCATTGAGGCCAGCCTCAGTAAAAGTCAATTCCCTGATAAGGACTTGGATTTGGTCCACTAAAACTGAGCCTGGAGGTGTGATTTTTCACAGGGATGTTTCCCAGGTTTTCCCCTTTGCACTTGGGGAATGATTAGGAGAGAAATCCCAGAAGATGCCAAATTGCAGAGGCAGTTGGCTCATGGAGGAAAATGCAGGGAGAAGGCTGGAGGTGAGGTTGGGTAAAACAGGTCAGCAGGAAAATAAAAATAAAAAAATCAGGAAATATTTCCTGAGCTGATTGGCAGGAAGGAGGAGAAAACTGGAGGAGAGCTACAGCCTGTGAGTGTAAATGTGAAATTAAATTACAGAGGGATAATGATGGGGCACAGGGGAAGGGGAAAGATGAAAGTTCATGTTCCTGGGGAAGCAGGGCAGGGAGGATGGAAAGTCTGGAATAGGGTGAGCACAGGAAAGATCAAACAGTGACACAGGGTAAGGACAAAGTTCAGCAGCAGGTTGAAGGGGGTAAAACAGAATCAGCTATTTCAGTGTTTCTGATGGAGGAAAAGGAAGAAAAACAGAAGATGAGGAAAGCTGAGATGGTTCAGTATTTTGCTCTATTCCTTCAGGGAATGTGGGAGAGAGACAAGGAATCAATATTCAGGCAGGTGTTTGAAAGGCAGTCAGGAGATGAAGAGTGAAGAGGAGCTTAGGGATTGCTTAAAAATTAAGAAAATGTGATTAATTTATTGGGGTAAGTGAATGCAGGCTTTGAGCTGTTGGATTCTCCTGTTGCAGTGTTCCTGTTAACCTTTATTGATAAGACAGAAAGCCAGGTGGCATTCCCCTTCTTCAGCTGAAACAGCTTCTGGTGAAACACATTCCTTGATGGTTTTTCTATTTCTCCATAAAAGACTTCACAGCTTGAGCCTTTGGGATACAAAAAGTCTGAATAAATGACTGAAAGTCTCCCATTTGAATCTATGTTTTTTGTAATGTATTTATCTACCTGAGAAACCTCTTGAAAAATTGCAATATTCCCTGGTCATTGGGATTATACACATAATGTAGCTCCCTCCACAAGCAGCAGCTTGAGTCAATGCCTAAACTGTTTTGTCATCCTTGAAGCATTTGCTTCATGGCATTTATGTTCTAGATATAGAATATATTTCTGTATTTAGTAGCAAGATGAGGACATTGTCAACATAGAAAGTAAGAAACATTTTTATTAATCTGTAAACAGAGTTCTTTTAAGTTAAGCTTCTTTAGAAGATTAAGATGCTTAAGGCCAGATTTGGAAATACATTTTGATTTTTTGGATGTGCAGATGAATATCTAATACAGCTTTGTAAGGAATTGAAATGAACTTGTCACCTCAACTCTTCCAGTTTGGGAGTGACAGATAATTTAAGCACTTTTGTAACTATCTTGAGAGACCTGAGATTACCATTGAAAACTTGATTGTAGGTCTCCAAAGCACTTCTAAAAAAGTCACTCTGAAGTTTTGCTTTTTGAAGGGCTGATTTTTTTTCCATTTGAAATTATTGTGGCTGTTAAGGTGTTTGGTTACTCTGGAAGTTAAATGGCAAAAAGGACTGAGCTGAAAGCTCCTCTGGTTCTTCTCTAAACTAGGTTAACAAAAACGATATGGAAATAACAAGAAAACCTCCTGTTTTTTGAGGGATAGGGGAATAAGCTCTAATTACAATTTTCAGTTACCATTTTTTCTTGCTTTCTTCTCAGAGCCAGGTACTGAAGAAGTAAAAAAGCTCCTCCTGCTCTTGCTTGGTTGTGCAGTTCAGGTGAGTTTGTGTTTGTCTCTATGAAACCTTAGAATTACTGATCTCTAATACTTGTGGTGGGATAAAACTTTTCTTCCTTTGGTGGTACAACTGCATTCCTTGAAAAATTAGAATATTCTGATTTTTAATTAAATGGCTACAACCCTACAGCTGTTATTGCACAAATACCTCCAATACCACCATAATGGGTTATTAATTTCAGTAGTGTTAATTACCTGATACTGTAAAGAAAGGATGGAAATGGTAAAGTCCTGAAAATTAACTCATGCACTGTTTCATGTATTTAATAAATCACAGCATTTCATTAAGTAGCAATTTTAAGAAACCTCTTTCTTTTACCATTTCAATTTGATTTTCCTTGTATCATTTAATTAGTATTGAAAGTTATAGTTACTGTAACATGGCATGAACCACAGATTTACTGGTCACCAGAATTATTGGACAATTATTTAGTCATGTGGCCATTGCAATGTCAGCTTTAGAAGTTTTAGCTCTTAAGAAATGCAAAAGAGGAATGAAAATACTTGCAATTGTACATATAAATGTGTATAAAATAGATGTCTCTATTTTTAGTGTCAGAAAAAAGAAGAATTTATTGAGAGAATCCAAAGTCTGGATTTTGATACCAGAGCAGCTGTTGCAGCCCATATTCAAGAGGTATTTTGGGGGGTTTTTGCTTTTAATTTTGGGGATTTTTTTGAGATGGAATATTGTACTGCAGGAGGGGGAGTTGCACGTGTTCAATGGCAAGTAAATCACATATGTGATTTGCATATTGAGTGGTTGTAGTAAGCAAAAAACGCTTTATTTTTTCACTTGATTCACAAAAAGATTTAATGATTGAGCATTTTTGGGTTTTATTTTTAGAGCAGTACCAGAAAGCAAATTTGTTGCTTCAAGGATTGCTTAGTTACATACAGCAAATTTTGTTTAGTGAAATCTTTATATGCAAATTTCTTTATAAAATATAATTCCAATCAAATCTATGTGGTGAGTAATTTATAATGTTATTGTCACCAGAAGGACAAGGTGCTGCTTCCAGGTAGACAAAAAACTCTTCCTTTCCATACAATTAAATATATTTTAAATGGTTTTTCATATCCTATCCGGAAAATTTAACCTGTAGAGTTGCAGCTTTATTTTTTTTATTCTTCCTTTCTACTCCTAAAATTCCCAGAGGATGTTCTTTCTCTTTCCTTTCACCCCATGTAGGTAACTCATAATCAGGAAAATGTGTTTGACCTGCAGTGGATGGATGTCATTGTGCTGACACAAGAGTATGTTGAGCCTCTCCTGAAAAATATGGCATTACATTTAAAAAGGCTTATAGATGAAAGAGATGAGCACTCAGAGGTATGGATGTGCGTTGGTGCTTAAGAGAAATACAAGAAATCTTTTTTTTGGGATAATGCAGCTCAGGATTTTTATAACTAACACTTTAATTTTCTGCTGACATGTTGAAGCAAGGATTCCTGACTGCCAGAACGTTGTTTCAGGGAGTTCTTCTGTGCATATTTGTTAAATAATGTAGGAAAGATAAAGCAGGAATAAAGTAGGAATGATAAGAGGTGATCTTTTCCACATAGCCAGAGTGGGAAACAACTTCAGCATTCATCAGTAGCTGAAAACAGAGAATCCAAAGCTGTATCAGCTGCATTTACCAGGAATCAATAACCCATCAATCTGCAAGGCAGTCACTGAAAGCTGTTCTATTCCCATGTCCTGTTGTCCAGGTTTGAGGGGGATAAAGCAGAATCCATACCAGCAGAGGAGGTTTTGCAGGTTTATCTTGAGGCACAGTTGTTGTACCATGTTAGTATCAAGGAACAGAACTGTATTTACTACAGAGTTAGAATTGTGAATCATCTTGGTGGTCCCAGATTGCCCCTCAGTAGAGTGGATGTGTCAATGTTGCAATTATTCCAGATATTCCTTTGACAATTCTTCCAGATCACAGCCTTGATAGGAATACAACAGAGGGGAGAGGATGGGGGTGATGCCTTTGTTCAAAGCAAAGGAGAAATACTTTAAACTGTGAGAGATGTTAATATTTGGCTAACACCTTTATTTATAGGGGGAAATAGGAATATTTCTGTAGATCTGGTGCTTTATTTGGTGGTCAAGGATGAAGAACACGACTTTGTTTAGAGATAGGTGTTTATTTTTAAGAGGTGGTGGTTTTCAAGGAATTCACACCCTGTCTGTTCTGAGCACTGGTCATTTTGTGGGCTTTAAAGTCTGAAGTGAATAACAAAATTTTAAATAGCAGAAAAATAAAATTTAAACCAGCAGAAGGTGCTGCTCAAAAGCTGTGGCTCCTTGCTTTAGGTGTAGAGCTGCAGGCAGAACTTCTGATTCCTCAGTGGCCAAAACCTTCCCATTGTTGTGGTGCCATTGCAGTGTTTGCTATGAATGGCACCCAGAGGTGGCTCTGTGAGGGCCCCTCTGGACTTGTCCCTGTTCTGTCCCTCAGACCATCATCGAGCTGTCGGAGGAGCGGGACTGCCTGCGCTTCCTGCCGCACGCCTCGGCCGCGCAGTCGCCGTGCGGCTCCCCCGGCATGAAGCGCACCGAGAGCCGGCAGCACCTGAGCGTGGAGCTCGCCGACGCCAAGGCCAAGATCAGGAGGCTCAGGCAGGAGCTGTGAGTACAATTCACACTCATCCTTTCCACACATCCAGTCCTCTTCAGACCAATTCACGGAATCACAGAATGATGAGGTTGGAAGAGACCTATAAGATCATCGAGTCCAACCTATGCCCTGACACCTCAACTAGACCATAGCACCAAGTGCCATGTCCAGTCTTTTTTTAAACACATCCAGAGATGGTGATTCTACCACCTCCCTGGGGAGAGCATTCCAGTACTTTTTTATTCTTTCAGTGAAAAATTTTTTGCTAATATCCAACCCATACCTTCCCTGCCATAGCTTGAGACTGTGTCCTCTTACTGTGTCAGAGACCGACCCTCAGCAGTCTACAACCTCCCTTCAGGAAGCTGTAGAGAGCAATAAGGTCACCTCTGAGCCTCCTCTTCTCCAGGCTAAACAGCCCCAGCTCCTTCAAACATTCCTCATAGGGTTTGTGTTCCAAGCCCTTCACCAGCCTTGTTGCCCTCCTTCTCATCCTGCAACCCACAGGGAATTTCCCCAGGATCTGGAACAAGGTGTTCCTGGCTTCAGCAGTCACAAGACACAGCTGTTTCTGTTTATTGGTGTAGCTTGACAGTGTAGACCTTCAAAAGCTTCTGAAGGTCTACATGGGACACACTCAAGCATCTCAACATCCTTCCCAAACTGAAGGGTCAGAACTGGACACAGCACTCAAGATGTGACCTCACCAGCACCCAGTACAGGGGCAAAATGACCTCCCTGCTCCTGCTGGCCACACGATTCTAATGCAGGCCAGGAGCCATTGGCCTTCCTGGCCACCAAGGCACATTGCTGGCTCATATTCACATTGCTGGCTCGTATTCAACCACCCAGGTCCCTTTCTGCCCGAACACTGTCCAGCCACACTGTCCCCAGCCTGTAATTCTCTGTCCTTTCAAATTGCTTTTTTAGTTACTGCTCCCCAGGAGGGGTATTTTTATAATACAAGAAGATTTGTGGACCCATGGGACAAATACAGCGTTTCATCTGTTTGTCTCTGTTTGTATTCATAATGATGTTTTGACCTAAATTTTATTCTCTGATGTCCCTGAAATCATGGATTAAAGGTGGAAGTCTCACAAATGTCAGCGTTTTGTTCTCAGACCAGGTGATCATTAAAAGGAGATGATGCAGGAGGCATTCCTTCTCAGCAGCATGGTTTGGTGACCTGTTTCCAACAATAAATACCTGTGGTTAATTCATGGTTCAAAATGATTGCAGATGGGACAAAAAATTTCCATTGGAATGCCTTCCTATCTCCCACCTCTTTGTTCCTGTGTAAAAGATTTTTTGTCTCCACAACACTTCCTTACTCCTGATTGTGTAGGTTTCTGTGGGCTCTTTGTCTTCATAGTCAAGGAACAGATCTGAGCAGAGTGAGGAGTTATTTAAAGAGGAGATCAATAACAGACCTGTGGAGAATCTGCTTCTCCCTGTAGCAATGTGTCACTTGTTTTAGCAGAGTGAAGTGTGTGTGTTCTGAATTAAAATGCTCCATCTGAAGAGATTCAATATGTGTAGAAACAGCATAAATAAAGATTTATTTTTTTTTTGAAATTCAGCAATGGGGAGAGGAGACAGGTGAACTAAATCAGAAGCTGAAGGTAGCATAAGTCAGAATTCAGAGTTTGTTGATCAGATGATTTCTAGCTGGCTGGATTAAGGATCTTGTTGATTTACTCTGAGGATCCCCTTCCCCCACTACAGCATGGTCCTCATGAGGAACAGAGGACAAAAGCTGGGGCTCTTTTTCCCTGATGTCTGTATTATTGTGTGTCTCCTGCAATAAGCCCGCCCAGGATATTCTATAAACAGCTGCACCAAGAAAATTAGTGAAAAAATTGCTGTTATTAGTTTGATTGACAGCTAATAGATAGCCTAAACAGTGAACACTGGTATGTTCTGTATAATTTAGTCCAATCCTCTCCAGTCTGTAGCTGAAGCGTGCAATTAGGGCAGCACTGATGGCTCAGAACAGTCCACATTTTGCACTCTTATTTGAATTCAGTTGGTAAATAATTTCCCTTTACATGTAGCAGTATCTTAAAATACCAGACTTGGATGAATTAACTTCTGTCTGCAGCATTTAGTGTTAAATGCTGCATCTATTTGATAAATTTTAAATTACATTAATTCCAGACTTGGAAATACTCAGCATAAAATTTATTTATAATCTGGTTTTGGCAGTGAACCTTCATACCTGGTTTAATATGCAGGGTAGCTGATGTAATTTCCTATAAAAGGTCTGTAAAGATTATTTTTCAGTTGGATGCAAACCAGGGAATACAGAAACTCCAGAGAAGGAATTTGCACACCTCATTTTCTGAGTGTTGAGTTCTGTGTGTTCCCATGTAGAACAATAACAGCAATATGATGCTGATGGGAAAGTCACAGAAATCAGGAATAAATTTGTGTTTGTGCCTGGTTTCTGAGCACTCTGGAGGGGGAAAGCTGTGACAGAGATGTTGCACTGAGCTGTGCAGAGCTGAGCCTCCCCTGCTTGTAGGCTCAGTGACCTTTTCCAAACAATCCTTTTCCAAAAAGATCATTCATGGTGAAACTGGCTCATGTTTAAAAACAACTGCTCTAGTTTTGTTTAAAACATACCTATTTTTTGTTGGTATGATTGCTTTGACATAGCATTATACATTTCAGTCCATTAAATTTTCTTATTTCCCCCTTTCCTACTTTAGTTTCTTACTTGTATTCCAGAATGTGGAATAATACAGTAGCACATTTGAATATGCAATACATCTTTTAAGAATACTTAATATTGGCAGGTTTTTCTACAGTAAATGTTTGTTCTGAGGTGCAGTTGAATGTTGACCATCAGGTGTTCTTTGTCTGTGAGAGAATGAAATAATTCCTTGCACTTACTCATGGTTTAACAAACTCATTTTTTAAGGATTGGGAAATGAGTTGGAGGTTAAGAATGAGTCATGTAAGAATTGTAGAATTCTATGTCAAATTGTTTTTATCACAGGTTTCTGAGCAGACTAAAGCAGACACCTTATGTTGTTTCCATAAAGTTAAAATTCATTGTGTGTTTCATGAAATTATTGAGTTTATTAAGCAGTATCTTCTTCAATTGAGTCAAGGCACCTAAAACCCTTAATTGTGCTCTGCAAGAAAAGGAGAAATTGCAGAGCTATAAAAGTGCTTCTAAAATTGGCTTTACTTGATTGTGACATGGAGTCAATGTCTGGTTGTCCTGAAGAGAATTTGGACCTTTTGAATGTGTAATTTGAAATTATTCTGAGTTGAGTTTTGGATGTGGATCTCCTGGTACCCATTCATGTGTAATGTCTGTGATTTTTTACACAAAATTCCTTATTGCAAAAATTCCTTATTACACCCTGTTTTCTGCCCTGCATGAGTAGGAAACAACAATTTAAACCTATGAAAAGTCTTAACATTTAAAATATTAGATAAAATAACATTAAAATATTATTTTAATTTAATAATATTAACTAAATCTTAATGGCAACCCTATATTTTACACTCTGCTGTCCCTGAAATTGTGGGTTAAAGGTGGAAGCCTCACAAATCTCAGCATTTTGTTCTCAAACCTGGTGATCATTAGCAGGTTTTGTGGCCATGTTTAACTGGTTTGTGTTTTCTCCTTCAAGTGAGGAAAAGACTGAGCAGCTGCTTGACTGTAAACAAGAGCTGGAGCAGATGGAAGCTGAACTGAAGAGACTTCAGCAAGAGGTGTGGGTTTAATAATTTTATTATTTTAAGAAAAGTTGCCACCACCAGAACAATTGACCACTCTTTTTTGGTATTAAGTATGTTTTATTTTTTTGTTTTGCATTCTGAACCCAACCTTGTGTAACTATTCCTTTATTTGGTATATTATGATGGAAAAAAATGCCCTGACTTAGGTTAGTATTTCTTCTCTAAATTTTTTGTTTCTTTGTTCAAGCAATTTGCCACCAGTGCATCCTGTGAAAGGATCTTCTTAAAGTGAAAATGCTCCAATTCTGTCTGATTTTTCTCTATACTTTTTGTGGTGATAGTGAGGAGAAAAACCTTAAATACATCATAAATATACAATTTTTAAAAATGCCCTTAGGTTAGTGTTTCTTCTCTAATTTGTTTTGTTTCTTCATTCAAGCAATTTGCTGCCAGTGCATCCTCTGAAAGGATCTTCTTAAAATGAAAGCACTCCAATTCTGTCTGATTTTTCTTTATACTTTGTGTGGTGATATTTAAGGTTTTTCCCCTCATTGCATCATGAATGTACAATTAAAAAGAATGCCCTAACTTAGGTTAGTATTTCTTCTGTAATTGTTTTATTTCTTCATTCAAGCAATTTGCCACCAGTGCATCCTCTGAAAAGATCTTCTTAAAATTAAACTGGTCCAATTTTGTCTGGTTTTTCTTTATACTTAGTGTGGTGATATTGAGGGGAAAAACCTTAAATACTTCATAAATATACAATTTTTAAAAATGCCCTTAGGTTAGTGTTTCTTCTCTAATTTGTTTTGTTTCTTCATTCAAGCAATTTGCTGCCAGTGCATCCTCTGAAAGGATCTTCTTAAAATGAAAGCACTCCAATTCTGTCTGATTTTTCTTTATATTTTGTGTGATGATAATGAGCGGAAAACCTTAAATACATCATAAATATACAATATATGGTGTGGTCTTGTGGTGTTGTGAGTGTCCCAAGGATGAGGTGAGAGATGAGAATTTTACTCCAAGTTCTCAGAAGGCTGATTCATTATGGTAGTGTATTATATTATATGAAATTATATTATATGATAGGAAATTATACTGTTATATGAAATTGTGTTATATGAAATTATATTATATTGTATGAAATTATATACTAAAACTACACTAAAGAAAGAGAAAGGATACATCAGAAGGCTGGACAAGAATGATAATAAAATCCTGTGACAGACCACAGTCTGACACAGCTGGACTGGGATTGGTCATTGAGTAAAAACAGTTCACATGCTGGGATAAACAATTCTCCAGATCACATTGCAAAGGAGCAAAACAGGGAGAAGATGAAGCTTTTCAGGAGGAAAAATCCTGGCAAAGGGATTTTTCAGAAAATAAAATGGTGATGCTATATATATATATATATGTGTGTGTATATACATATGTATATTTATATTTATAGTGAGTGCTTCGAAAAGCCCAGTGCAGGTTCCTTGGCAATACAATCACCTACAATCCTGTACAGTAGATTGGATTTTTCATTGAATTCTCAGAGTTCCCAATACCCCTGTGCATTGCTGTCTCTCCCTGTGTCCCAGAACATGAACCTGCTGTCGGACGCGCGCTCTGCCCGCGTGTACCGGGACGAGCTGGACGCGCTGCGGGAGAAGGCCATCCGCGTGGACAAGCTGGAGAGTGAGGTCAGCCGCTACAAGGAGAGGCTCCATGACATTGAGTTCTACAAGGCCAGGGTGGAGGTGAGTAAATCCAGGGGAAAATCACCCACAGCCACTGTGGGAGTGCCTGAGGGGATGGACAGGATGGATGGAGATGAGAGATCTCTGAAGCCAGGTCGTGGGGTTTATTGCAAAGGGCCTGGGGGCAGCCACAGCTCGGAGCAGGCCTGAGAGAAGAGAGGGGTAGAGAGGATGAGAGGGTAAGGGAGTAAAAAAGGTAAGAGCATAAAAAGGTAAGAGAGCGAGGTTCCTGTTACAATACAATAAATCGTCTTCTGTGTTGAATATTCTAATTCTCACCCACCAATCTAGTACAAGATACAAACCCTATAGCATTTACTTACAGCCTATAAGGATCATTACATCACCATACTGTGTTACATTTTAAACCCTACAAACTCCTGTTTGGACCCCTTCTGCCAAGCTGTAGGGTCTGCTCTGACCCTTGGGCCTGTCTGCAAGCAGAGGGAATTGTTTCATCAAAAGATTACCTTCAGTCTGGCCACACCATTGTTTTCCAGTTGTTCAGTAACTGAGGTATCTCAAAGCTTGCTTTCAATTCTATCTCGCTTATAGTTTCTATATTCTTAAAATTTTTTGCCAGACAATCATATTTATGAGGCTTTTCTGTTTCATCTTCCCCAACAAGCCACCATTCTTTAATGTGGTCTCTGCTGGGTTTTGAGTATCCCTGGTGGGCTGGGATGGGTCTGGCTAGCGCAGTTGTGTTCAGCACAGCCTGTGAGATCCCAGGCATTCCCATGTTGGAATTCAGGACATCCCTCTGGCTGTCCTGGATTGCCAGGACCCCTGCCAGGGGGCACAGAGACCCTGGCACAGAGCCCAAGATGCTTGTGGTTTTGATTATGACCCATAGAGCAAATTACCAACCTTATATGAAGATGTGCAAGCCATGAAAGTACAAGTAGAATAATAATCAGTTTGTCACAAGGTAGAATAATAGATTTTTGGGGTTTTTAGAATGGGGGTTCAGGAGGCAAGATGGAGGGATCTGGGTGTGTCCAGCCTGTCTCCTTCTTCTTCTTCTTGGCCTCCATCTTCTGGTGTCATGCTGGCATGTTTAGAGTAGAAGCTCACTGTCTAACACAGGTGATGGGTATTGGGAAGTTATGGTAAATAATGTACACGTAGTTTTTAGTATAAAAAGATAACACTGCCCCAGGGGCAGGCAGAGTGCCTCTGACCTGCTGAACAGACCTTGGCAGGCCAGAGAAAGAATTTTATAGATAAGAAACAAAAAATAACCTTTAGGTCGAGAACTGGAGAATTCTGACTCCTCCTTCAACTGCTGGGCTGAGAAAAGAGACTTTCTGATGTATCTTGGGGTCACTCTGAGCAGCTAAAGCCCCCAGACCCCCAGCTGCAGGCCACCTTAGTAAGCTTAGGTGGTATCAGCTCTAGTGGTTATCAGATTATCATTTTGTGATTGCAGCTCTTTGCTTGCTGGGTATCTTAGGCAGTCCCAGGAGAAGGTTCTGTGAAGTTCCACAGGAGTGTCTTTATTGAATCTTCTGTGAAGGTTCTCAGGAACAGCTCTTCTGCCAAACTGAGACAACAGTAGGGGTTTTTACAGGGTACAGAGATTTTAGGAATTGTCCAGTAGTAAGGGTTTAACCAAAGGAAGGTGACCTATATTCATACAGAGAGAAGCCCTTTCCAAAGGGGGAAAAAGGGGTTTCTAAGGTCCAGTCATCATGACTGAGCATTTCCTGTCTTGGGCTGCTGAACATGGGGGCATTGCAGCTCCTGGGCCTGCTACAGTTCTTCTCTTGGCTGGGCCTTTTCCCAAGTGTATTTGGAGATTGAAGCATTGGGATATGAGAAAGGGTTGCAGCATCTTGCTCTGTGGGATGGCAGTCAGGCTTTTGTGACAAATTCCTTTTTTTGGGGGGAATTGTTTCCATGTCTAATGGCATGGAAGTCAGCAGTGTTCACCAGAGCTCTAAGCTAGCAAGGCAAGTGGAAGCTTCTATGAAGGATGGATTGAGAAACCCACAGAAGAACTAATTCCAAAAATGCTACAAATATAATAATTCATTTCTCCTCTATAGGTCTCCTAAGGGAAAGCAATTTTCTAAGTCAAGTGTTGAGGAAAGGAAGGCTGTTCACATAAATGAGTACAGGACAATGGCACAAAATACACTAAAAAAAGATGTTCCAACACCAGGCAACGGGAACTTGGAGTTCTGGCATTAATTAGTAATTTAGGAGGCAAATCAACATGCAGGAATTTTATCAGGCCATCATTCTGTCTGTAAATGACAAATTTGATGGGCAAGTGCCATATGGTATAAAAATCAGTAAAGGAAAACAGATCAGTGTACAGGGTTTGACAACAGTGGAAGTTTCATTTTCATAGAATGTTTAAGCTAATAAACCCCCTAAAATCGTTTGTGTTTTCATAGCTGGTAAACTATTGGATATTTTAAGGATTCTTCAATACAGATAAATATTAATTAGTTGGGTTTGCTTCATAATAATTAGGAGTTAATTTAATATTTGTGAAGGGAGGAGTATGATGGGATATTTATGTGATCCTTTTTCAGATTTTGCAGCTGACTGTGTTCTGAAGTTTGAAAAGGTTTGTCTTTATATCATGAGGAAAATTGCCAATTACGTATTTTGTACATTACTTTCATCAGATGCTATTAAAAAAATCTATGTACCAAAATTAAAGCTGCTCAGGCCCTTTGAGTGTGGCTGGTTGTATTTTAGGATTGTGGGTGCATTTTCAGCATCATGGCCTGACTTTGGGCCCAGTGGCCTATAAACCTAATTTTGGGCTGTGCATGCAGTACATCTTTCCAGATCACAGCCCAAATCACAGAGATCCTGATGGTTTGATTATAATTAATCAATATCTTATTTGTTCTTAATGGCTTAGGGAGTATTTCATTTATGTCAAATTCTATTTTCACAGAAATTCATAAATTGCATTTATGTGGAATTACTGTAATTGTGCTTTTTATAAAGAGTCTGTTTCAGCTCCCAGTTTTAGTTTGGGTTTCTGGAACTGGTTGTGATGTGTATCAAAGTTTGCACAAGCAGTTTGCAGTGCTTCTGGTTTGGGATTTATCTGTTGTTGTTCCATTTTTGCAGGAGTTAAAGGAAGACAATCAAGTGTTGCTAGAAACCAAGACAATGTTGGAAGATCAGTTGGAGGGGACCCGAGCTCGATCAGATAAACTGCATGAGTTAGAAAAGGAGAATTTACAGCTGAAAGCAAAATTGCATGACATGGAGATGGTGAGTGGCAGGGGAGGGAGGGCAAAGGCAACTCATACACACTGAATTTAGTTTCCTTTTTTAATAAAAATACTTCAAAATAGCAGGGAAGAGAAGGAATGTGATGATAAATGCAGAGATTCAAGAGCAATAGGTTTGACTTTTTTAATGTGACTCAATTGTCACTTAAATATTGTGTTTATCCCATGCACTTTGCTTCCTAATATTCAGAGAGAAGTAAACTTTAGAAGAAACTTAGGTTATGAGGAGAAGAGGTTCTTTGTAATCTTCTTTTTACAAAAAGTTCTTCAAATCCCTTTCTAAGTTCTCCCAACTTTTCCCAATTCCCCCCATCTCACTGTCTAGGCAGACCAGAAAAAGCACTTTGCCCTTCCCTGTGACAGCATAATAAAGATAATATAATATAGATATCAATAGAATATAGATAATAAAATACTTTGCACCTATTGAGACTTTTCTTTTAACCTGTGAAATCATTTTCAAGGAGCGTGATATGGACAGAAAGAAGATTGAGGAGCTCATGGAGGAAAACATGACCCTAGAAATGGCTCAGAAACAAAGTATGGATGAGTCTTTGCACCTGGGCTGGGAGCTGGAGCAGATAAACAGGACTACTGAGCTTTCTGAAGGTAAACATAAGTGATTGAAATTGAAATCTCAGAGGCTGGGTAGCATTGGGAAATTAAATGTATTTCTGAAGTGTTGTCCTCTGGAGAAATGCTGATTCCCATGTGTCCATTGAGATACAGGCTGTCCATGAGAAGTCTTGCCCAGTTAAATAGTTGTGTAAACCCCATAAATACCTTGAAATTCCATTATTTGCCATTCACACTTGTGTACTCTGCAGCACAGGTCATGAGTCTTCTGGCTTTGCTGTTCTCCAAGTTAAGGAGAAGAGATGTGGTAAAAGTTCTGATATTTCTGTATAACATGCTTGGATACAAACTGGATTCTGTGCAAAGCACTTGTGGAATTTGGAGCCACATCCTGAGTTGTGTGAAACAAATCTGTGCTGTCATTAGGAGAGTAGAACATATTTTGATTTCTAATATTCTAATACTAATCAGCTCTGGTCACCAAGAGGGCATTGGAAGGACCTTCAAAGGCTGTTAAATCCTCTAAGTTTAAAAATGCAAAATCCAAAGAATTTTGGCTAATAAGTCAGCTTTTATTTGAATAATGGTGTTTTTCTCCTGCAGTGCCACAGAAATCACTGGGCCATGAGGTGAATGAGCTGACATCCAGCAGGTTACTGAAGCTGGAAATGGAAAACCAAAGTTTGCTGAAGACTGTGGAAGAGCTGCAAAGTGCAGTGGGCTCTGTGGAAGGCAGCAGCTCAAGGATTCTGAAAATGGAAAAAGAAAACCAAAGACTTAGCAAGAAGGTAAAGGTTGGGATGTGCTTGGATGGTGTGAGGGCTGCCTCATGTTCTCTGCTATTTTCTTCCTAAAGGGTAATTTTATTTTTGCTGTTATTTTGGGTAAGGCATTACAAGGGTCTGAGTGGAGTTAGTGTTTGTAAGTTTATGGTAAAAAATAAAACCACCTCCAAGAGGTGTTTCTCTTTTTTATATGTGAGAGTGTGACCAGTTGATACAGAAAGGCCTTAGACCAGTGAGGGGAAAAAATAATAATATATTGGGGATATGGTGAGTAATGGAAGTGGTTTAGAATAGTGCAGAGCATTAATTTTGGTAATTATGAAGCAGAAGAAAGTGTGTGTGCAGAGGTGGAGAGTGAGTGATGAGCCTGAGCTGAAAACTTGGTCCTGTGTCCTCATTTCAGCTGAGGGAGGGAGAAGCTGGGTCAGGGAATTGATAAACAGCTCAGGAGGGGAGTTTGTCAGGTTTAACTGTGCTCAGCTCCAACACTTTGCTCCTCAAATTATGTGTATCAAATAGAATCATTTAGTCAGTGGTATTTATAGAGGATAAAAATTAGGAAAAAAAAAAATAACCTGGGGCTAATTACAGTGGAGTGAAAATGTCTAAAATTCCTGAAATAGCTTTGACATCAGCAGCTACTTCAGGTGAAAGACTATTCTTAGAGTGGCTAAGAGATAATTAAAAAAAGAAAATTAAAGAAATCCCTACTGCATTCCATGCTTCCATGAGTTTCTGATTCCTAAGAAGCTGCTGGTTTTTGGAGCAGCCTCTGTGCTGTGCCCAAAAGAAAAGGGAGGTACAAAAGAAAGGAATAGAAACACACAAATATCATTCAGGTCAACTTGTTAGCACTCAAATGTGGCAGAGAAATCATGCTTGGGTATTTTAAATTTTAAATAGCTTTGCTCTCTGCAAGTTGGAAACACTTGACAAAACAAACTCATATATTTAATTCCCAAGGAATCATCTTAATTATCTCTTGAAACAGTTAAGTAAGATCAAACAACATTCAACCTTCCTAAGTTAAAAGGGTCTTGGAGGAGCAGTATAAATCTCACTGAAATGGAATTTTAAGAGAAAAAAAAGATGCTGGAGGAAATATCCAGAGCCTGAGAAAATCTGACCCTTTTTTTTTTTACACTAAAGTACTTTATAGATACAGTGTTCTGAGCCAGGGAGAAAATTCTGGCAGGAGTAAATGTATTCCCAGAAGAAATTAATGTTTCAATTAAAAATTAGAAAATTCTGTTTAATTGTTTCCCTTAAGCTTCTTTATTCATTTCTATAAGGGTGCCTTCAACCCAGCTAAGACTGTCATTCTTAAGTACATTTTCAAACTTTTGTTTCTCTTCCCAGCTTGAAGAGCTGGAGAATGAAATTAGCCAAGAGAAACAAAGTCTTCAGAACAGTCAGAATCAGAGTAAAGATTTGCTGAAGGAAAAAGCCCAGCTTGAAAAGACACTTGAAGCACTTCGAGAGAACTCCGAGCGACAAGTGAGTAGCACAACCCAGAGTTTTACTGCTGCTTTGTGCTCTGCTGCTCTCCTTTTGGAGGCTTTTACAGACATAAAGGGATTGGAAATGCAGTGGATTTGCCAAAAGGAGGTTCCTGCAGGAAAAGAGCTTTGCTGGGAGCTGCAGGCAGTGAGAGACATGACTCATTTCTGGCTGTGGCTTTCCTGGGGGGTTCAGAGCTTTGTAACGCTCCCACAGCATCATGGAGCTGCTTGGAGGGTGTAGCTCAGCCTGGAGAGAAAACTGGGAATTTGGAGAGAGGCCAGACACCTCCCAGAGGAGGAGAGCAGGTCCCAGGAGCTGGCAGTGCTTGGAGTAATGTTGGAGCATTGATGGGAATTCCAGCAGCCTCAAATCCTGCTCCATCATTCTGCCCTGCCCTGGGATGGGTTCCTGCTATGAGCACCTGCATTGATTTGTGGCTGCCAAAAACTGACATCTGAATCTTTGTAAAAGATTTACCTGATGGACACTGGCACCTCCTGAGTGGAAAAAGAGTTCTGGAATTCCCAGATTTAAGAATTGAGTCCTTCAGAATTAGAACTGTGTGATGGTGTTTGCAGGGGTCTGAGGATGAGGGAAGAGATGAGGATCTGACTCCATGTTTCAGAAGGCTTGATTTATTATTTTATGATATATTTTATATTAAAACTATAGTAAAGGAATAGAAGAAAGGATTTCATCAGAAGGCCAGCAAGGAATAGAAAAGGAATGATAACAAAGGCTTGTGACTGACCAGACAGTCCGAGCCAGCTGACTGTGATTGGCCATTAATTAGAAACAACCACATGAGACCAATCACAGATGCACCTGTTGCATTCCACAGCAGCAGATAATCAATTTTTACATTTTGTTCCTGAGGCCTCTCAGTTCTCAGGAGGAAACATCCTAAAGAAAGGATTTTTCAAAAAATACCAAAACTACAGAACCGCTGTTAGCTTTTATAAATTCTATTTATACCTCCTGATGACATGGCCATTTAGTTTAGTTTAAAGTACAATATTTTGAAATGCAGACTATTATATTTCCAAAAATGCTGAACATTTTTAAAGGCCATTAATCAGTAAATGGAATTCCAGAAGGAAGAAAAAAGGGAGGTGGGGAAAAAAAGCTTGGCATGGAAAGTTTACTTTCATTTAAAGATACATATCTTGTTTTGGGATGGATATTTTAGTGGGACTATTTCTGCTTTAAAATAATACACTTATGGGCAACAGCATCTTCCATATCTCTCCCAAAATCCGGTGCTGACACTTACTGGAGTTGACTGTAGGAGTCATTTGGATGAGATAAAATTAATTTGATCTCATCCAAAGTCCTGGAGGCATTTATCAGGATTTTTTGTAGAATTGGGCTTGTAGAAGCAGAAATTCATGGCCATTATTCGGTGCCATGGCAGGTGCTCCAGGGCTGTGTTTTAGGCACCTGTTAAGGAGTTTGTGGTGAATATTCCAGAGCAGTTTGTCATTGCTGGGAGCAGAGCTGTGGATCTGTAATTAATAGTTCCATTCACATTTCACTGTGGAAGAACAGCCTGTAATTTTCTCAGTCTGTTTTTCATTGCAAGCAGCATTTTTGCTTTTCTCCCAAACAATTTATTGTTGAAACATCCCTTACACTGGGTTATTAGTGTACATTTAAATATTGATCCAAACAGTTTTGCTGGATTTTGCTGTCTGGTGTTACATGCCCAAATAATTCCAAAAGATTTGGAGCAACCTAAAAAGTCAAAAAATACTGAAAATTAAGGTGTAGGTTCCTTTTGCCTTTATCCTTGAGGTAGATCTGGGAAAGTGTTTGCTAGGAAAATAATTCCAGTATGATTTACTTTCTCTGGAGCTGGTTTGGAACAGAATATCCAAAAGTTGTTTTTAACTCAGAAATCAGGGTAACTTTGGTGTGTTGCTTCTCAAATTGTTGTTGAATGTGATCAGGATTCCCTCATCTCCCACCCATCACCTCTCCTTTTTCCAAATGAAATAAAGAGAATTTTGTGGCTCCCACACCTCCCTCCATCTCAGGTTTGGTTTAGAACTTGCTGCAGTCCTGTTATTCGTGGACATACAGCTCTGCAAATCACAGATTGTTAGAAAAACAACCTCAACATGGGTAAACACAAATGAAAGTTAAATTTACCAGGGAGTAGGTAAAGCTTTCTTTTGATTTGTGCTTTTTTAGTTTTACGTTTATCTATTAATATTCAAGAGGAAGAGACTTGAAGATTTACTTTGTTGTCAAACTTGAAATAATGTTTGTGATTCTTCACATAAACATTAGCAGAGTAAGAGATTTTCTTTAACTTAAATAAAAGGTGAATATGATATGATGAGTATCTTTTAGTTTATATATGAAAGCAATTCCTTGTTGGCACATTGTTTATCACTTTGCCATTTTTCTACCCAAATTAGATTAAACTCTTAGAACAAGAAAATGAACACTTGAATCAAACTGTGGCTTCTCTAAGGCAGCGCTCACAAATCAGTGCTGAGGCAAGAATGAAAGAAATTGAGAAGGAAAATAAAATCCTCCATGAGTCTATCAAAGAGACCAGCAGTAAGTTAAATAAAATGGAATTTGAAAAAAAACAAGTCAGGAAAGAACTGGAACACTACAAAGAGAAAGGGGAGAGGGCAGAAGAATTAGAGAACGAGCTGCATCGTCTGGAGAAGGAAAATGAGTTATTACAGAAGAAAATCACCAACCTAAAAATCACTTGTGAGAAGATTGAGGCCTTAGAACAAGAGAACTCTGACCTGGAGACAGAGAACAGAAAGCTGAAAAAAACCTTGGATAGCCTGAAAAACCTCACTTTTCAATTGGAATCCTTAGAAAAGGAGAATTCCCAACTGGATGAAGAAAATTTAGAGTTACGGAGGACAATCGAATCCTTGAAGTGTACAAGCATGAAAGTGGCACAGTTACAGTTAGAAAATAAGGAGCTGGAGAGTGAAAAGGAGCAGCTCAAAAAAAGCCTTGAACTGATGAAAGCCTCTTTTAAAAAGACTGAACGCCTGGAAGTCAGTTACCAAGGCCTGGACACAGAAAACCAAAGGCTACAGAAAGCCCTGGAAAACAGCAATAAGAAAATTCAGCAATTAGAGAGCGAATTACAAGATTTAGAGACTGAAAATCAAGCCCTGCAAAAGAACTTGGAAGAGTTAAAAATCTCCAGTAAGCGCCTGGAGCAGTTGGAAAAGGAGAATAAGTTGTTAGAGCAAGAGACTTCTCAACTGGAAAAGGATAAGAAACAGCTGGAAAAGGAAAATAAAAGGCTTAGACAGCAAGCAGAAATTAAAGATAGTACCTTGGAAGAAAATAATGTCAAAATCAGTAATCTGGAAAGGGAAAATAAATCTCTATTTAAAGAAATAGTTGTGTATAAAGAGTCCTGTCTGCGCCTGAAAGAGCTGGAAAAGGAAAACAAGGAGCTGGTGAAAAGAGCTACCATTGATAAGAAAACCCTGGTCACTTTGAGAGAGGTAAATACAGAGGAGTTTCCATTCCCATCATAATCTGTGTATAATGTACAGAAATTGTATCTGGGTGTCTGATTTTGGGGTTTTATTCTGCATTAATCTGTGTACTGTTAACACCTTTATGCATTAGATAATTGAAGTTTCTATAATCAGTCATGGAAAGGAAGAATATCATATTGCTGGGATGTTTCCCCTTCACTGACATGTTCCAGACCAAATTTAAAGGGAAATTCTAAAGGAAATCTTAAAGAGAAAGGAAGAGAGCAGAGGGAACTCATATTCTATTTGCAGTGTAATGTCTGACACAGCTGAAAGCTGGCAGCTGCAAGGAGACTTAAAGCTGAATTATTCCAGTCATGCAGGGATAAAACACCCTTGTCTCAGCACTCCTAGAACTCAACATTACATTATTTTATTTTGCTGAACTTTTTATTATTTATTTTATTTTTATTTTGCTATAAATACTGACTGTAGTTTTTTCTGTGCAAGGACTTGGTGAATGAGAAATTGAAGACTCAACAGATGAACAATGATCTGGAAAAACTGGCCCACGAGCTTGAGAAAATTGGCTTGAACAAAGAGCGTCTCCTGCACGATGAGCAGAGCAGTGATGACAGGTGAGAATGACAAAAAGGACAAATGAGGATCTTTTTTATTCTCAAAGTGATTTTGCAGACTGGTTCTGTGCATACTCTTAACATTTTTAAGGCACACTCATAGGCCCAAAAAGGAACTTGATATTTTTGGAAATTAATTAGTTGATGTGCTGCTTTCACATTCAGCTGACTGTGACAGTGAGTTGCCACTTTTTGTTGCTAAGAGACTCATTGAAGTATGTCAGGAGATACAGTTAATTATAATTAAAATGTTTCATGCTCTAGTCAGCAGCAGCAACAGCAGCAGTAAAATATAATTAGCTCAAAGTAATTATTTTTTCCTTTTTTGTCTGCCTGTCTGACACAAATGGTTTTTTGTAACATAGTGATTACCTTAAACTGTCTCACTCTTTCCTTGCAACCATTTCCTTCTAATTCTTCCATCCTGAAGGAAAAGCTTCATTCCCACTCGCCCTGGCTGGGAAGTACCCAGTGCTTGAGTGTCTGCAGACCGTGGTGTGGCTCCATCACTCCTCCACACCTGCACTGCAAAGCAGCTGCTGCTCTAACATCTGTCTCCTCTGCTGCATTTTCCTCCTCTGCCTCATCCTGCAGGGATTTAGGGAAATTGGTGACAGTGTGGGCTCCCAGCCAAGCTTTGCTGTGCAGTTTTACCAGTGCAGTTCTGCTCTTATGATTTGTTATTGCAGCTGATTGTCCTGAGCATGGAGATTGATCTGGGGCCTTCTGTGTGCAGAGGAACCCAAATAACACCTGGGGTGTGAATGCAGCTGGGGTTTGAATGCAGCTTCCCTTTGCCAGTGCTCTGTCCCAGAGTCCTGTGTGTTACCCCCTCTTGGTTTCTGCTGGTGGCTTTCACCTGCCTTCCTCAGCTCCCAGATGATTCAGAAGTTCTCAGAGCTTGAACTGGTTGGATTTGTTCTGATTTAAGCATTTCTGGTCACATACAGCCCTTGATAAGCATTTGGTGTGTCCTTAGGTAAATATACCCAATAAAAAACACCAGATCTTGATCCAAGGTGAAGCTTAAACTTAGCTGAAGCCCAAATGGAGGAACATTTAATCAAGTTCTAGGTTAGAGGTGGTTGGGCTCTGCTGCTGGCTTGAGCTTCCTCCCAAGCTCCATGTGGAGCTGGAGGATCATGAAAAGACAATGTTTGTTTTCAAAGTGAGAGCTAGGATTGGTTTGAAATTTTGCTGTGCCCATAAATATCCTGATTTTCCATAGTTCTCAACTTCTTCATTCATCCCAAAGTTCCCTGGATTGCTTTCCTTACATAACAATTCATAGGTGAGCCATTGCCAGCTCTTCCATCAGGGCTGTGAGGAGCTGGGTTCATTGTGTATAAAATCACTTCTCAGTGGAGTTTTTCATCTGCCTCTGTCATTCTGGTAATGGAAATTAAAAATGTTCCATTTTCCTCCTCCTGATGGGAAAGAGCTGCTTGTGGTTTTTAAGGAATGATCTTTGGTAGCACCTCAGAGTCTTTCTGTTGAGGTCTAAACTGGCCAGGTTTTAGGAGTTAACTTGGAAGTGTTTCCCATTTTCTCTTGCCTTGCTGTCCTTGGACAAACAGATTTATGGATTTTGATCTGAATCCAAAATAACCCAGCTTGCAGTTATATTCAGAAATGTGTACCATCTTTCATTGTTCAAAGTGCAAGTGGTTATTGGATGTCTGCAATTATTATTTTTCCTCCTTTGTTTTCTATAGAACGGTGTCGTTTTTCAGTAGCAGGAATTACTTGTAGCCAAATCTGTGCTCCAGCCCAAGAAGATGAAATTCTGTATATTCTACTAGTCACAGGCTGCCTACTATTCCATAAATCCTTGGGAATGCATTGTCAGATCTGGAATTCTCAGATTCCCCTGCTGCTGCATGATGCTACTGGACAGCTTTCTGCTTATTAATTCTCTTCCCATTGGTCTTCTGCTCCAGTTCCTGACTGGATCTGATGCCATTGTCCATTCAGGAGTCTGCTGCACTTTATTCCCTTCACAAAACTGATGGATCCTTCAGCAGCCAGGATTAGAAAGGGGGAAATATCAGTGTTGGGTTTATTTTATCCAGCTGTGGGGAGGAGTGGGGTGTTCTCCAGATTCTGAGCCACACACAGGGACTGAACTGCTTAGGAGTGATTAATGAGTGGGGGATGTGGTATTAATGAGTTTGGGTTTTATTTCCCATAAAGAATGTGCAGTTCTAAATCAATCCAGTTTAATCTGGCCACTTCTCTCTCAAACTGATATTCTGAGGGGTTTTAGGTGCCCTACAGTATCATGAATGTGGTTAAAAATGGAAGCTTTGCACATCAAGGGTGGCAGCAGTCTTAAAATACCAGCAGCTGTGCTGAGTGAGCAATTTGCACATTGATGCACCAAATGAGTGTGCACCTGCACAGGGCTGTGCTCCATCTCCTTCCCTGGCCTCCCCTTTGGAGCTGCAGGAAATGGGAACTGATGAAAATCTTGCTCTCCAAATACTTCACATCCTAATTGAGTTCAGGTCCCTGCTGGATGGGCTGGAGCCAGAAGGAATCCAGGCAGCACTCACTAATGGTGCACAGAAACCCAGCACCCCCCTGGTGTGCCTCAGTGGGGCTTTTTCTGGGTCTAACACCTTTTAAAAGAAAGGAGGAGTCAAAAATGGTTTTGACAACCATCTTCTGGTTATTTTTGACATACAACTTGCTGTGGATACTGAGGTGCCTTCATATATTTCATCACAGCACAGGGATTTTTGAATTTTGATTTAGCCATGAGTCTTTTCTAGAAGATTTCAGAATGTAAATACCTGGAATAATTATTTAAAATACAGACTCTTTTTTTGTTGTTGGCCAGTAGGTACAAGCTTTTGGAGTCTAAATTAGAATCCACACTCAAGAAGTCTCTGGAAATAAAAGAAGAAAAAATTGCAGCTTTGGAGGCTCGTTTGGAGGAATCAACAAATCTGAACCAGCAGCTGCGTCATGAACTGAAAACAGTAAGGAAAAAAGGGCATTTTTCTGGAATATTAAATGAGCTGGTGTGATTTCCACACTTTTTGGGTAAGACAGCAAAAAATGGGCATCGTTCAGGTCATAGAAAGCAGGACAAAGGTGTGAATGCTTTTAGGACTGTGACTGCTTTTAAGACTGTGTTGAAATCACATGAGAAGTTGTTGAGCTTATTCACTGGTCATGAAAACGTCAGCTGGATAAATAACCTGGAGTTGATTTGATTTAGGATGTCATTTCCAGTTACATTTTCTGGTCTGCCTTGAGCAGCCTGAGTAGATTGGTTAAAAAAGGAAATTCTATCAATTCAACCAATTCTTGGTTGTAGAATTTTAGTATAAAAGTTGGGGGGTACAGTTAAAAACACTGAAATAAAATCTGAAATAGAGGTCTGCTGTTTGTTGGGGTTAAACTGTCCATATCCATAAATAATTTGTACATCATCTCCCCAAACATGTGCAAAAACCAAATTTACAAATGCAGTAAAAGCACTTCCTGTTCTTTGAAAAGGGTCATGGTCAAGTAATAAAGTAATAAATTTGGAAGTACAAAATGGAAAATTCTAAACCTAACCTAAGTTGTCCTAAATAATTCCAGGTGAAGAAGAACTATGAAGCTCTCAAGCAAAGACAAGAAGAGGAAAGGATGGTTCAGAATTCTCCTCCGAGAAGTGGAGAAGGAAATCAGTCTGTCAATAAGTGGGAGAAAGAAAATCAGGAGACTACTAGAGAATTACTGAAAGTTAAAGATAGATTAATCGAGGTGGAGAGGAATGTAAGATGTGTTTTAAATATGGTTCTGGTGGTAATAATTTGTGGTGAACTGCTGCAGTAATGCAAATGAGGGTGCTGTGAAAACAGTTTAATTTATCTCCTTGTTTCCATCCCGAGCACAATGTGAATTAAATGCAGTGTGTGTAGCAGCTGGATTCAGCTCTGTGGGATGCCATAAAGCACTTGACAGGCATTTTCAAAGGAAATGTGAAAACCTGGGTTTGCCTTTTGGCTCTTCCTCCAATCCCTGTTATGTAATCCCTATTTACACAGTCCTGGAGACTCCTCTCCTGTTCCTCCATAGGTGCAACATCTGTTCCCTGTTTTTCCAGTGAAAAATCCCCCAAAAGTGCATTTGTTCTGCAGTTTTATCCCACCCTGTAAATCTCTGCATGCTCCTGCTGCTTTCCATGTTCTGGAGAACTCTTCTGTTTTACTTGGGGTTCCTGGAGCAGCTGGGAGCTGAGCTTGTGTGTGGTTTGCACCCCCAGAACGCGACGCTGCAGGCAGAGAAGCAGGCGCTGAAAACGCAGCTCAAGCAGCTGGAGACACAGAACAACAACCTGCAGGCCCAGATCCTGGCCCTGCAGAGACAGACTGTGTCCCTGCAGGAGCAGAACACAACTCTGCAAACTCAGAATGCCAAGCTGCAGGTAATGCTGCCTTAGCTTGCTTTCAAAAATAAAGTTAATTTTTTTTTCCCAAAGGAAAACTTAAAATATGTTGTTATGATTAGCTTTAAAATCACATTTGGCTTCCTGCAGAGACATGGGAAAGAAGGTGATGTGAGAATAATCTGTGCTCTGCAATAAAATAAGTTTGTTTCCTGATGAATAACTGCATTTTTAGAAATAGGTTTTAATTCTTTGTCCAATGTAAAATCTTGACTTTATACTTAATGTAGATTCTCTTATCCAGTCTTGCAAGATTTCTTGAGTTTTTTATTGTATTTATACATCTAAATTAGATTAGGGAAGTAGTGTGTCCTACCATATTCTGATAAATTTTATCTATTTTTATAAGTATCAGAAAAAACAAAAGTAAGCCACACCTAAGAGGAAAATACAGAAGACTTTCAAAAAACAAAACAAAACAAAGAAAAAACAAAGGAAAGCTACATAAATATGTGAAGACCTGAATTTAGATAATTGAGAAGCAGTAAAAAAGGTAACATGGGACCATGGAAATTATAAAAATGGCTGTCCCCAGAGTCTTGCAGCTCTTCTGGCCAAAATTCAGATGCTGCCCTAATAGTTTAATAGGATTATTAAATATGTATATTTTTCTTTAAATATTAAACATTCTTGTTAATCAGTTTAATGCTTTTGGTGTTCTAAGAATCAAAACTCCGCCAAGAGGGGATAAAAACCCCACAATGCAGCAGAAATAGTAAGGAGTGTCAGAAAGGATGGAGGGCTGATGAAAATCAAGGTGTCAAGGACTGTTTAAATGGAACAAATGATGCATTTGGTGGATGCCTGGTGTCTCCTCCTGGCTCTTTCTGGGAAGCAGAATGATTTTGTCCCATGGATGCACTTTCTGCTGCCACACTGAAATGTCATTAGTGCCCAGCACTCCAGTCAAACAGGACATGGGTGCTCATCCTGTGCCACCTCTGGCTGTTAAAAACCAATGGATGTGGCATGGAAGTGTCCCATTTACCCAGCTGAGAGGGGATTGCTGGGATTCAGAGCTCTCTGAGTGCTTTGTAATTCCCTTCATCAACAAACCCCAGGAATATCTATGTGGTTCCTTTTTGCCTCATGCCCAGCAGCACAGGCCTCTCCTCTCTGGCAAAACAATTATCTATGAACTGCAAATCCAAGTGGAAGTTGAAATATGTTCAGGAAAATCAAAGTGATGAACTGTTGGCTAAATGTGAAGTGCAGACTGAGCTGCTCTACCTGGACTGTGCCAGAATTGTTCCTCAGCAGCTAATTCCTCTCTTCCTGCTGATACCCATAAGGAGCAGCCAAGGGAAGGATGTCTGAAGGGGTAACTGGGAATTCTGACCTAACCAAAGTCAGGCTTCAGCCTGGGAAGTTTCCCAGCACACCCATGCTATCAGACATGACTTCATTTCCAGTGAAAGATTCAGCTTTCTCATGTGTAACAAAGAACCCTGCAGTTGCAGCAGGAAGGGATTTGTTCCCTGGTAACAGCAGGAACTGGAGTGAGAGATGGAATTTTTTTCCTTAATAGATACCCCGAAGGTATTAGAAGGCTCAGTAGTTTGTGGTTTTCATCTCTTGCACAGGAAAGAGAAGGAAGCTGGTACAGGTCAGGTGACAAGCACCAGTTTAAGGTATCCAAGGATTTCTCCAGAGGCACAAAAGTGAAGTTGTTGGTTGATTGGGGCTTTTTAAAACTGTTTAATCTTGAAAGCTTTAGTTTACTAATACACATGAATGCTGTTCTGGGACTGTTGTTAGAGAGCTGGTGCTGTTCCACAAAAGAGAACAGAACAGAACATGGGGAGTTCCTTGCAGGAACTGCTGTTGTTTATCTCCCTCTCTGTTAAATGGATGTTCCTGATGGAACTCTCATTGTGAAGTAATGTGTGGATGCCATGAAGATTTCATGGTGACACTTCAGAAATTTTTAAAAAATAAATCTCCATGCTTGAGTGAAAGTCCCTTTTATTTCAGTCATGTCACAGATTTGGCTTTTATCAGGATCGCTGGTGATCTGTTTCTCCAAGGTATCTCAGTGCTAGGGGAAAACAGCCCTGTCAGCAAGATAACATTTTAACAGATGTTGAAAGGTAAATAATAATTTGATCCATCCCAGTCAATTCAATCACATGCTTCAATGCTTTCTGCTAAGAAATACTCCTGGAACATTTTGAATTGGAGCTGTCTCCTGGGATGTAAGAAAAGGTTGTCTGTGGCATTCACATTCTCTGAAAAAATTCCCTCTCCCAGGATTTTCCTCCTGGGAAGCTGAGAAGCCTCAGAGAAAAGGAAAACAATTCTTGTCTCATTTGCTTCTCCTGTGCTGTGCTCACATGTGGAATGTGTTTGGGGATTGTTTACCCACAGGGGATTGTTCCATTGCATTCTGCTGTGAGTTGTTTTGGCTCTTTGGCCAAACAGGGCCAAGCTGTGTCAGGACTCTGGAAAGAGTCAGGAGTTTTCATTATTAGCTTTTTAGCATTCACTAAGTAACTTTTCTGTATTCTTTAGTATGTGTAGTATAATATAATATAATATAATATAATATAATATAATATAATATAATATAATATAATATAATATATACATATTTATATTTATATTTTATTCATATAATATATATTTATATTATATTATGTTTACATTATATATAATATATAATATAATATTATATTATATTACATATACTCTATACTATACTCTACACTATACTCTACTATATTCTATACTATACTCTATAATATAATCATATTAATATAACATGTTAATATTGTGTTATTATAATAGGATAATAACATCTAATAATATAATATTAGTATATGTTAATATTATTGACATTGTAATATTATTATACTATGATAATATACTATAATAATATTATATAATATTAATATTATATGTTAATATTGTTGATATTTTAATATTATAATATTATAATATTATGTTATCATAATATATAATATAATATAATATAATATAATATAATATAATATAATATAATATAATATAATATAATATAATATAATATAATATATTAGCCTTCTGAGAACATGCAGTCAGATGCATCATTCCTGTCTTCATCAGGGCATTCCCTACAAATACAACAGTTGCCAATGGAACAACCAGAGGGTCGAGAAGGGTTAAACCCAAGAAATCTCTGGGAGGTGGGAGATGAAATAACTGAGAGTGCTGCTGTTTGTGGCTGCAGGTGGAGAACTCCACGCTGAACTCGCAGAGCACATCGCTGATGAACCAGAATGCGCAGCTGCTGATCCAGCAGTCGGCCCTGGAGAACGAGAACGAGGCGGTGCTGAAGGAGCGCGAGGACCTGAAGGGGCTCTACGAGGCCCTGCTCAAGGACCACGAGCGCCTGGAGCAGCTGCACGAGCGCCAGGCCGCCGAGTACGAGTCCCTGATCGCCAAGCACGGCAGCCTCAAGGCTGCCCACAAGAACCTGGAGGTGGAGCACAAGGACTTGGAGGATAGGTAGGCACTCAGGAAAACCATGCAGTAGGAATGGCTCTCTGTGGGGATACCAGTTGTTGGTTTCTCTGAGTCTGCATTGAAGGCACTTGAAATGGTAGTTTATGTTCAGACTCAAGTGTTTATTGTTTCTTATCAGTAAAACA
>JAHXMQ010012337.1:26386381-26431871 GCA_020466415.1 Ammodramus savannarum pratensis
AACCTCAATTTCTCACCAAGTGACACACCTACACTACTCTGTGTAATCTATTTCCACAACATACTAAAAATCCCAAAACCTAAATTTCTCACTAAGAGACACACCTACAATCTATTTCACACTTTTGTAGATTCTATTCTATCTTGAACTCTGGGAAACTTTCTCCATGAGTGAGGGTCAAAGTCAGTGCTCCCCTGGGAGTCAGGGCACCCCAGAGCAGACAGAGAAATATTCCCTGTGCCCTGGGCTTCCATAGCTTTCTAATAAAATGATAGAATGATAAAATGGCCTCTGTTAAAGTCATAATCTAGTGATTGAGTGATGCTGATTTTATTCAAAGTCCCTTTTTTTTGGGTCATTCCACAAAAGGAATTGTCTTTGCAGGTGCAGCCAGTTGTGTTGTCTTTGCAGGTACAATCAGTTGTGTTCTCTTTGCAGGTACAACCAGTTGTATTCTCTTTGCAGGTACAATCAGTTGCTGAAACAGAAAGTGCAGCTGGAAGAGCTGGAGAAGATTCTCAAGACAGAGCAGGACAAAATGCTGCAGCAAAGTGAGAAGCATGAAACTGTGGCAGCAGAATATAAAAAGCTTCGGGATGAAAATGAAAGGTAAAGAGAATTCTGGCACCTGAGCACACAGCCTAAACAAGTGGTGTGGTGTGTTCTTCACATTTCTTTGACACCTGATGCTGCTATTCCAAATATTCATGATCCTGCAACAATAATCATCATATCCTGAAGGGACATGTGGGACAAAGGGGCATGGCAGGGCCCAGGAGGGACAAAGGGAGCCCAGGAAATATGTAACCATCCATGATTGCCAAAGTTTGGGCCATTCCTGTTTTGTGTTGGCAGGAAATCCTGGCTGTTTTGTGAGACTCTTTTATTCTGAGAAGCGGCATCTTAAATCCAGCTGTGACATAGAGATGCTGCTTTGTATTTAAATATACAGAGAGCAGTACTTGGCTCAAAGGCAGAACTAGGAAAATTAGGCTGGGATAACTTACAGTATGTGACAGCAAAGAATTTGTGTGTATATTTTATGGAGTAGTTGGAAATGTCACGTTTCAGAGGGAGTGTGGGTAACAAATTTCCAGCACTCTTTGATGGTGTCTTTGCATCCCAGGCTCACTCACACATACACTCAGCTCCTGAGGGAGAATGAAGTGCTACAGACTGACCACAAGAATCTGAAAACATTATTGAACAATTCCAAACTGGAGCAAACACGGTTGGAAGCTGAGTTTTCCAAACTCAAAGAACAGTACCAGCAACTGGATATTACATCAACAAAGCTAAATAACCAGTGTGAGGTATGTGGGAATTCTGCTGCTTGTAATGGCTGGAATCACTGGAATATTTTTGTAACTGTATTTATGGGTTCATAAAATCATATGAACTGCTGGAGTATCAGTCATTTATAGATAATGAAGTGGATCCAAAGACTAATTAATTTGCCTGCTGTACAGGCAATACACAATCTCAGGCTCATATTAGGGAAACTGGTTTAAATTATTTAAAGCATCAAAGAGGCTTTTATCAGTTGCTTTTTGATTTCATTTTGAGTTTGATTTAAGAACCCCTGTGTAGACCTAAATTCACTTGATAATCTCATTATCTCTGTGTAAAATACACTCACATATAAATGCATGGGCAATTTCCTCTGTTTTAACAGCTGCTCAGCCAACTGAAAGGAAACCTGGAGGAGGAAAACAGACACCTGCTGGATCAAATCCAGACCTTAATGCTGCAGAACAGAACATTACTGGAGCAGAACATGGAAAGCAAGGATCTCTTCCATGTAGAGCAAAGGCAGTACATGTAGGTTGTGAAAACAAGGAGGTCACTGGGATTAGGGCAGTGACACCAATACCTGCATTTTGCTAAAAAAGTTTCTGTTAAATATAGAATTTAACACGTGTGCTGCTTCTCAAATGTTTCTTTTTAAAATAGGAATTTCAATGATAAATGTAAAACAGGTAACTCAAAATATCAACATTATATTAGTAGTTCTAAAGGATCAGTGCAACTGTGGTCATTACTGATGATGGAAATAAGGAATAAAACTGATATTTATTCCTCATTCTGCTACTGGCAAAGTTTAGATTTGTAATCACTATTTATAGATTGATAATATTCATACATGAGTCTATATACATTGTAGATTAATTTGTAGATTTGTAGTCTAAACTTATTTAGTGCACTCAAGAGAAGAGAAATGTGCTTATCTAAATGATAGAGCACTTTATTTAAAAAGGAGGAATGTGTAAAAAGGCAAATGGAATTTTATTCCATTTTATATGATGAAGTTAAGCCTAAGGCTGATTGTTTGCTGTATCTCTTGCTTTTTCAATAATAACCAGGGGTTGTGTGAGAATTCCTCACAAAAGGTGACAATTATCACATAACAGATTCCCTGAGGAATGTGCTGGCCACACATCCTGTGTACGTTTTTGAAGCATAAATTATCTTTAATTTCTGTTTGCAGTGACAAACTAAACGAATTGAGGCGGCAGAAGGAGAAACTGGAGGAGAAGATAATGGATCAGTATAAATTTTATGAGCCATCTCCACCAAGAAGGTACTGCTGAACAAACATGGTGTAAAATAAACCAGCTCTAAAGCAGGCCAGGCCTGTTCTGTTCCCACTGAAAATCGAGATTCCATTACATTCATGGGAGCAGAATCACGTCTGCCTTGCATAGAAGTTAGTTGGCTCTGCAGGCCTAAGCAGTGTGGTGTAAATGCAGTGAATGTGCTGTGCTTTTGATGACAGAAGGGGCAACTGGATCACGCTGAAGATGAGGAAGCTGATCAAGTCCAAGAAGGACGGGAACCGCGAGCGCCTCAAGTCGGTGACGCTGACGCCCACGCGCTCCGAGTCCAGTGAGGGATTCCTGCAGCTGCCCCACCAGGACAGCCAGGACAGCTCCTCCGTGGGCTCCAACTCCCTGGAGGATGGGCAGACCCTGGGCACCAAAAAGAGTAGCAGTGAGTACTGCAGACCGCTTCGGTCCCTGAATAAACCTTGGCTAAATGTTGGAAGCGACTGCGTGTTGTGGAGGGTTTGTAAAGATCGTTTCTAAGTGTGTAGGAATGAAGCCTGAATTCATTTATTAAGGGCAGAACTTTTGCAAACTCCCTGAAGTGTTTGAGCAGAGCTAGTTTTGAGCATTTCTGTATCTCAAAATGCAAGTGTTAAAATACACTCACAGTGCCTGGGTAAGATGAAGCAGGCACTGGTACTGAGTCAGGTGAGCAGGATTTGGGATAGAATGTCAGGTGTCACCACAAGGACCCTTTTTGTTCTCCCTCTTGTCCCAGCATGACTCTTCCCCCTGTCTTGGAAGTGTTTTCCAAGCTGTGGCTGTGCTAACATCCTTGAGTTGCTAAAAACACCTTCTGTCTGAAGGTGTTCCCCCAGCAAAAACCAACTGTGAAATTTGGGGCTTTCTCACAAAACCAATGATGAAATTTGGATATACAACAGGAAGTGTTAATGTAGAAACACAGCCTGTTAAAAATACAGGAATTGTCACTGATCCTGAAATTGGAGTGAAGTGGTTGAGAGGGAGAATGAGGAGTGTGATTAGATGGAATATTCCAGATGTGCTGACCTTGAAAGATTTGATAGCCATCCCATTAGGGTGCCTCCATTAGGATATGTAAGACCAGATTCTGTTTATTATTATTTATTATCTATGTCTTTTGTTCTTCACTTTTGGCATGAATCATAAACTGCCCAGTTTCTCACAACTTGAGAGGTAGTTACAGCCAAGTTATCAGGATGTAATGGTTCTGCTTAATAGCTATGCACCAAAAGCATTTTGGCTGTGCATGTAAAAGCATCAGAATCCATGTGCATTAACAGTCACTTCCAGTGTTTGCACTACTACTTTTAAATTTAATGTATTGGGTTTCAAAAGACAGCAGGTCTGGGGTTTGTGCCAGCTGTGAATTATTACAGTCATTATGATGTGGGTTTTTTTCCTTCTGTGCTTCTTGCAGAAGCTTAGTCGAAGTTAAAAACATCCTAAAAAATGCTATTTCAGGAAAAGTTAAAATCAGATCTGTATTTTTTAATAACTGAAGAAAATAATTCAAGGGTACATTTTAGCACATTTGTTACTAACTGACCCCTTTGGGGAGCTCAGCCTTTTTCAGTGTAAGCATCAAACCAGGTGCTTTTAAACTTTTTAAAAAGCAACTGTTGTTTTTACATCCCCACCGTGAGTGGTGTGGAACTGGGGCGTGACTGGAGCTGTCCTGGCTGTGTGTGAGTGGGAGCTGGGAGTGTGCACGCTGTGGTTCAGCCCATCTGCATCTGTGTCAGCAATGTCATCTTCTGGAAGGGCTGTGCTGTGACAGTTTTCTTTGCATGATCCTTGGGACCTTGTAGTGTGCAGTTACCCTGCTGGGGAGCCACGGCTGCACTTGCGGTGGCTGAGCCTCAAAAGAGGTTTGAAGCTGTTCAGACCTCATTAATTTTCTACTCCATGGACCTTGCTCATGTTCCCCTTAATCCCAGTGTATTTATCCACAAACTGGAAGGGCTGATCTAATTCCGGATCCTGACCTTCCTCCATTGCACATGTCGCCATGGAAACCAGAGTTTTGGAGAGAATTTGGATGCATTTTGTGCCAGCTCAGCTCTGAGGCAGAGATCTGAGACAATTTGTGCCTCACAAAGCAGAGAGAATCTCTCAGTGTGACGAGTGCTGGTGATGGTGCACATTTTGCAGTCTACTTCTTCTGCTCCTAGAGTGACTGTAAGTCCTGAATCCTGGGATTTGGGTCCTTTCTTTTCCATGGGAAGCAGTTTGGTAGTGGCAGTTTCCACTGAAGGAGCTACAGGAGGGAGCAAACAGTGAGTGCAGCCTGTCTGTGCCAGTGCTCAGGTGCTGGAGCTCCCTGTGCTGGCTGAAGGCAGCTCTGGCTCTGGAGGAGTTCTGTGCCTCCCTGACCTCCAGCAGCTGGGAAGGAGCTGCTTCCAGTGAGGTGAAATGTCCTGAGTGTCCTTGAAGAAGCAGGAGAAGGCAGCTCACCCTCCCTGGCACAAACCAGCAATGTTTGAGCTGGAGGACTGAGAATCTGACACAGAGATCTCCAGGATACACAGGGCTCACACCCCCCATTCCCTGTCAGAGATACTGGTTTCAAAAGTGTTTGCTGTGTGTGACATCTGTAGTTTTTCCTCTTTTGTGGGTGGTGATGGAGATTGTGTTTTTCCAGCACAGGCAACTTTCTCATGCAAATGTTTCCAGGTGAGCTGTTATCTCCCTGGGAAAGGTGATCTTGGCACAAAAATCAGGTTACCCTGTTCTCAGAGAGCACCACCTGAGGTCTCACAGCGTGGCCAGGGCCTGTGTCTGATCCCTGTGGGAAGGAGGGGGTGCCTGGAGGGCTTTTGCTGTCCCAGCACAGGTTAATCCTGCAGGAAGGGTGTGCTCCTGACTGCAGGGCTTCACCTTGGCTTTTCATGGCTCCTTGTTCCCAGGTACTGTCCACAAATTCTCATTGATCACCCTCAGGATCAGGTGAGTGCCATGGACCTGACACTGTGCAGGGCTTTTCCTCTGGATGGGGCCATTCTGAGCTTTTCCAGACAAAACCCAAGGCAGGCAGAGGGGATTTTTGTTTTCTATGGAGAAATACAGATATGCTTTACTGGCTTCTACTTTAGCCATTTTATGAAATTAATAAGCTCCCAAGGAATTAGGGGTGTTAGTAAAATGTCATCTCTACTAGAACACCAGTAGCAGGAATGCCATGTCACAGAGGGAATAAAAGGAATGTTATGGGCTCCCAATACCGAGGCATTTTGAAGGTTTTTGCATCATATTTTCTTCTGTGCATGAACCCAAA
This sequence comes from Ammodramus savannarum pratensis, assembly GCA_020466415.1. Classification (NCBI taxonomy): domain Eukaryota; kingdom Metazoa; phylum Chordata; class Aves; order Passeriformes; family Passerellidae; genus Ammodramus; species Ammodramus savannarum. Next base: position 26,392,247 of record JAHXMQ010012337.1, read on the forward strand.
CAAGTCAGGATTTTAATACAGAATTCCCCAGAGGATTTCAGGCAAGCAGGAGAGTTACAAAATGGGATGTTTCCTGCTCACATGAGGAATTCTGCAACACTCATCATTCATTCTCAGCTCAGAAAGCAAGAAGGTGTTCATGGAATACTAAAAAGAGCAGTTGATTTCTGCTGTAGCTCTGCCATCCCAGGGTTAGTTATCAGTATCATTATTCCAGGACATTTTCTGAGGTGAATTCTGTGCAGATATTATTGACACAGTTTCCCCTCCAGGCACTTTGCTTTTAGATGCAGGGTTTGCAGGACATCAGTGGTTGCAGGGGAGTTTCTGGTGGGCACAGTTGCTGAGAGCCATAAATCAGCCCTGTTGGAGGGGATCTGTGTTAATGGACAGGAAGGACAGATGGCTGAAACTGCTCTTGAGTATTCTCTGATTACTTTTTAATAAAATTAAGGAGTTTTTAGTGAAGAGTCAGTTATCTTCCATAAAGGATGACAGGGGGATGAGTTATTTTGTCTGTAAAGGATCACAGAAGTTACAGAGGAGTTTTTTTTCTCCTGTGTTGGTTGTCTTGATGACAAAGAGATAGAGCAGAATGACCTCTGTGGTTGGATTGGTTTGTGAACCTGTTCCTGTGGGTGCAGGCATGGGAAGAGCTGATGGAGAGGCAGGAATAGGGAATGTTTCAGTGCCAGGGTAGCTCATGTGCACTTGTAAATGTATCTATGATATATATGCACTGCTCTGTACACAGAACTGCTGTGTGCCAGGCTGGGGGAGCAGGGCACACCTCCCAAAAGGGGCTGCAGAGACAAAGCAGGCAGAGCCTGGGCTGGCAGACCTCTGCAGGAACCAGAGCTGCTGCCATCTCTGCAGAAATCACCACTTTGGGGAATTCCATCCCGTGTCCCCTTCTGGATCTTTCCATGGTGGCTCCTGTGCCTGGCATCAGCCCCCAGACTGACCCCAGGCAGGGCAGCAGTTCCTAATGCAGAGTTCCTGACTCCAAGGACAAGATTAACTCGTGACTTCCCCCTCCTCGCTCTTTTAATACTATTTGTAATTTTAACTCTGTAATTCTCCTGGTAGAATTTAACTCGGTTTTTCTTGGGCCCTCCCAAAACGTTACAGCAACACTCACATTTGGATTTTCTTTTGCTGTTTTGGGTTTTTTTTTTCCTTTGGTGTTTTTTCAGCTAAAATACTTGCACATTTGAAGCAGATTGATTTTAGTGTTTTACCAAAATATTGCCCACAAATTATATTGATCAGAAGGCCCTTGCAGGTTTTCTATGAGACAGTAGATGACCAAAGTTATTACTGAGCACAGAATGGAAGAACTGAAGACTGATAATAGACTGTGTTCTCTTAGATTTGCAGGCAAAGCATTACAGAAGTTATTAACCCCCAAAAATAACAATGTGAGCATATTTTAACATAGAAATTGTACTTAGAGTTGCTTTAATTTTCAGCTTTTTTTGCTTCACTTTTTTCTTTATGTTCAAAAAACCCGCTGTTTTTCACAGTAAAAATTACATAGTGGTCAATTCCTGTAATCATCTGCAAAGAAGTTACATTTATTTTTTCAAGAGCTTCAAATTGTATTATCCTCTGCACTGTAATTTTCAGTGCATTTCTGAGTGATCTATGGAAGTTTTCCTGTTTCAGTGTACTTTCATATTTCATTATCACCCAGAAGCAGGAGAATGATAGCTTTTAGCATAGCATACCTAGCTTAAACTCAGACATTCATTTCTGTCCTTAGTTTCAACATTTAACTTCCATCTGTTCTTCTCCCTTTTTTTCTTTCATTTCCCTGTTTCCGTTTTTCCTCATGCTATGACATAAAAGTGGGTGCACTGAAAAGACTGCCCTTTTTGAGGAACAGACCGAAGGAAAAAGACAAAATGAAGGCCTTCTACCGTCGCTCCATGTGTAAGACTTTATGACAGTTCAGCTTCTTCTCAATGGCTACACTGGCTTCCGTTACTAATTTTTCACTAACCTCTCCCTGGACTGCGCTCTATTTTTCCTCCTCTTTTGCAATGTGCAAGTCCTGCTACGGTACAAGGAGCTGGAGCTTTTTCTTTTTACTTTTTCTCCCCCTTCCCCCTTTTTTTTTAAAAAAAACAACTTTGGCACTGAATACTTTATGTGTGTGCAGCTGTGCACACACGTAGCCATGCACATGCATATAATCTATTCAGTGCCTTGTGACTGCATATATTTGTATACATAGCTGTCTATATACACATGGCCCCATGTGTATATGAATTTACAGTGCACTGTGTTAATGGAAATACTTTGAAATGACACGTTTCATAAGCCTTTTGTTCAGAAGTCACTGTAATTTATCTTTTTTTGTTTAAAGCAAGTGTAGGAGATTGTGCAAGGCTCTCTGGTGGTCTGTCACTCTGCGAGCTCGTTCGTCAGTTCTCGTTGCCAGAATGCTGCATTGATTTCTTTTGTTTCGTTTTGTTTTCTAATGAGGGGTGGACAGTTTTCTCGAGTTTGGGGAAGTAAAGGTGAATATCATCAGCTGTGGTATTTTTCAGATCCTCTCTGTGTTGCTCTGTAAACCCCAGTGTGCCTGCAGTAACCTGCACTGTACAAGGATCCCGTGGCAGCGCCGGCACTCCGTTGGCTGAGCACCCGTGCCCGTTTTGTCCCCGCTCATCCATCCCATTTTCTCACGGCAAGCGGCTGGCAGAGCCTCTAACAGCACCTGGCGCATGGCATCCCTGCCACCCCCGTTTTGAGCACCTCCCTGGGCTCAGGAGCCCCAGTCCCCTCCCTCCCTCCCTCCTGCCGAGCCTGTTGCATGCGGTACCCGGGGTGTGGTTTGCTCCTGCCGGCTGCTGCTGCTGCGGACGCTTTGTTGCTTAGAAAACTGTCCGACCTTTGCAGTGCAAATTAACAACCCCAGCAGGTACATTGCCTACGCTGATCATTTGCTTTCATTTGCATCCCAGCCATGAATGACCTGGTGCAGTCCATGGTCCTGGCAGGAGGACAATGGACAGGTAGTTCTGAGCATCTGGAGGGTCCTGATGATATATCCACGGGTAAAAGGAGGAAGGAATTGGGAGCTATGGCCTTCTCTACTACAGCTATCAACTTTGCCACTGTCAACTCCTCCACAGGCTTCAGATCCAAGCAGTTGCTAAATAATAAAGGTATAGGTAGAAGCTTTTTGCACCCTGATGTAATTATGTAAATATTGGTTTGAGTTAATGTTTTAAGTTTATTCAATCTTAATGATCGAGTTGCAGTACTAAGATAATGAACTGGTTTAATAACTGCAATCATAAAATGTTTCAAGGTTTTTCCTATAGAATGTTTTCTAAGTAAAAATTGATTGCTTTGAAAAATACTTTCATTTTTACCATTTTACCAATGATAAGTATTTTAATAATCCTTCCACTTTATTTTATTTTACATCTTCCTTTATGTCTCTGTGTGTAGATACTACATCCTTTGAAGATGTAAGTCCACAAGGTATTAGTGATGATTCTAGTACAGGATCCAGAGTTCATGGTAAGATGTGAGCTTTCATTAAATGAATTAAGGATATATGATGTGAATGTTAATGAATTTGTGAAAATACAGTGAATGGCATCATTGCAATGAGCATGCTCTCTTTGATTTTCATATCTCTCTAATGTATTGTATCATTTCTTCAGATTCTCCTTTCTCTCTTTAACTACTACATCAGACAGATGTTCTGTATCTCTGGTAGAAAGTATTTGTGAAGTGCATCTGAACAGGATCAAAACATTTTCCCTTTTAGTGGGAAAATATTTTCACTTCCATTTGGAGTTGATAGTAAATAAAGGAAGTTAGCATTTCAATCTTAAAAAATCAAGTCCAAATCTGGCCTGAGTTTTTAATGTTTAGTGTTCAGTGAATCCCAAATTTGCTATGTGCTGTAGTTTATAAAATCATTACGTGTTCCTTCAAGCAAAGCTTTCAAGTGAAAAATAGGCTATTAATAGAAGAGAAGTTTTAACTGTACTATAAACATTTACAATGAGTACAAGCAGCAAACATTTTGGAGGCTACTAACAGTGCATTTCCCTTGTATTGGCTTAGGAGTACAGGACTTTATCTGTGCAGATGCTCTTGCTCCTCCTGTCCGTGGCATCCCAGCCCTGTGCAGGCTTCCCTGTCAGATCTGTTGTAAGTGCCCTGACCACAGCAGCCCCTGCATGCCCCTGTGTGAGTCCTGCTTCCCCTCAGTTTCAATTCTAAACTAGACTCTTTCTCTTTTCCTCACCTCTGTACCTCGCTATTCCTGTAGTGCCCTTTTCCAAAGTGTCCTCTTGGACCGCCTGGAAATTCCTTCGCTTTCTGATCTGTAAGAAACCACTTTGTTCCCATGGGCATGCTCAGCCTGGGAGGTCGTGCATGATCCTCTGAGCATTCTGGCAGCAGAATGTGAAGGTGCAGTGTCCTCTGCTAAAATGTTGTTCATCATGGTGTCTCCTAATTTTCCATTCAGCTTCCAGACCAGCCAGCCTTGATAGTGGCAGGACATCCACTAGCAATAGCAATAACAATGCTTCACTCCATGAAGTCAAAGGTATGCTGGGGGTGAATTCACATCCGTGCTTCATTTCCATTCTTCTCTCTGTAAGATCATCTGTAGAGGTTCAAAAACCCCCACAACCAAAAACCTCCCACTGCACAGCACAGCCTGTGCTTCCTTGAGTGTTTCACAGCCTTCTTTCCCCAGATTAGAAGCACAGGTATTTCATGATTGTAGTAAATATTTCAAAGGTGGTGTTACTTTTTAAGTGACCAGCTATTTTAAATCAAACCTAACCTGGATAACACTGTTATAATAAGAAAAATAAGAATTCCCCCCCAAATTACTTTAAAAGCTTTTTAAGCTGAGAAGTTGCTCCTTTTTTTTTTTTTTTTTTGTACTCCAAGCATCCTCCTGCACTGCACTGCTGTTGTGAGCTGTGTGCTGCACAACTGCACAAAATGGCACATGTGATTCATGCTAGAAGCCTTTATATTTTGGTTTTAATAGATTGTTAACATCCCTGGATTTATCAGTATTCTCTAAATTTCATGTATTAAGAACCCTGGTGTATTTTTGTATGTCATGGCTTTTTAGCTGGAGACTGTTGTACAGACTAGACTAGAGCACTGCCAGCTCAAGATTTCATTTAATATTCATGGCTTGCATCTTAAATGGTGTCTGTTTGTCTGGAAATTTAGGAATGAATGCTAGCTGAATATTTCTAACAGTTTATTTTATATCTGTTCAATTGGTCCCTTGAAGTCCTCCTTGCCCCAGTCTGTACAGGATTAGGCATTTCCACTGTGAACAATTTATCTTGGTTAAACCTTCATTTCATTTCTTAGGAGTGACATGAAGCTGGAAATACTTGATTATCCATCAGTATTTTTTTAAGCAATTCATAGTTCCTGACAAATAAAATGAACTGGTGTTGTGGAATTTATTTTGCATCTAACACCATGTGCTTCCTGCAGGTGCCAGTTGTAACAAACTAGGATTAACAGCAGGAATTGTTGGAGAAGCAGCATTCCTGAGTAGTTCTTGTTGGAGAAACATTTTATTTCCATTCAATCCTTTGTGTTTCCTTTGACATTTAATTACCGTGTGCCTCTCAGTGATGCTGAATAAGAGTGGAGATGTCTCTTTAACCTCTTGGAGTATGTTATTATGTAGGTGGAGGCCCAGATTATAAGTGAAAGGTAGTTTTTATAAAAAAAAAAAAAATCATGCCATGTTTGAAGAGCTGCAAAAGGTAAGTCAAGGAATCAAGGGAGTGTAATTTTACAGAGTAAAAAATTACAACTGGGCTTTTTTAGTCTTTTAAATAGAATGAATGCTAACTGAACCTGGTAACATTCCAGGTTTCAGTGGGGTTAAACATGTTTACAGCTTCTTGGTGTGTTTCTAATGGAAATACCTCCTGCCTTCCCCCAAAGCAGGTGCAGTGACCAGCCAGAGCAGGCCCCAGAGCCACAGCAGTGGGGAGTTCAGCCTGCTCCAGGAGCACGAGGCCTGGTCCAGCAGCAGCAGCAGCCCCATCCAGTACCTGAAGGGCCACACCAGGTCCAGCCCCGTGCTCCAGCACAGGACACCCGAGAGCCACAGCAAAGCCCCCAAAACGGGCTCCCCTGGCAGTGAAGTGGTCACCCTGCAGCAGTTCCTGGAGGAAAGCAACAAGAGTAACTCCAGTGAGGTCAGTGGGAGAGGATTTAACTACACAGTGCCCTGTCTGTGGGCTCAGAGTTAATGCAAGGCACAGTGAGTAGAAGTCCTGAAAGATTTCTTGGAGCTGTGGGTCACACCTGCACTGAGAGGTCACAGGCTCTGTCTCCTGATGCACTGTCTGGTTTCTCCAGCAGGAAATGGGTGCAATTTTGCAGTTTGACCCTCTGTGGTCCCTGGGTTGGGTAGGAAGGTCACCCTGTACTGACAGAGATATGCAGAGCTTGGAGTGGATTCACTCTTCTTCTTCCAGTCCAGCAGCAGCTGCTGTCACATCTGTCCTGTATCAAGCACAAGGAAGATGTTTGACTTCATTCCCTGAGGAGACTCCTGTCTGCTTCAGTTTCATCTTCTTAACAGTCCTGGGAAACCAAAAGTGACCTTGGAGCTTACTGAAATCTGACAGGAGTAAGATGAAGGGAATGTTTTTGTGAATCAGTGACAGTTTCTAAGAAGCCTCAAATCACCTCATCTCTGCTGGAATCCATGGTTCTTGAGCAGATCTGCCCAAATTCCTGTAGGATATCATGCTGTAGGATAAAGCCAGCCAGTCACTGTGACTGGGGCCTCTCAGGGGTGAGGATCCAGGGTTGTCTGGGGCAGGTGACACAGATCTGGAGAAGATTCTGCATTTTTTGTTAGATACTTATCATGGCTCTCACTCGTGGTTTCCCTGAGAAGGATTTTGGGGGTTTAATCACTAGACAATACTCTTCTGCAGGATGAAATAAAAAACCCCACTTAAGTCATCAAGCCAGGTCTGCTGCTGTTCACAAATCCCAGAACCTCTTTCATAGCCTCACAGACTCATTCTGGGTGGAAGGGTATTCAGAAGCTTTCCAGTCTTCTGCCAGAGCATTTCCCTAATGCCTTTAGCTTAATTCTTCCCCAGTTGTCTCTGGTACCATTTTGAAAACAACTGCAGTCTTTCTTCACTGAGTCTTAATATTATTCACCTAAACTCTTTTTTTGTAAACTGCAGAGAAGACTCCTAAGTATGTATCATAAATATTTAATTCTGCTTTTAGAGATGAAAAATTTTTAAAAACCCAAATCTTTGTAGAATTGTTAATATATATCTACAAAAATTGTTTAAGAAAAGGTAACAATTGCAATTTAGGAAGGTCTGTTTTCTGTTTTTACAGATGAAGTCTGCAAGTGAGGAGAACCTTTTAGATGAAGTGATGAGGAGCTTGTCCGAGTCTGCGGAGCTGGCAGGGAGGGAGAAGCTGCGGAAGCAGCCGGCAGCTGGCTGTGGGATCGTGAGATCCCTGAGTGTCAGAAACACAGGGGATTTCTCAGATGGACGATCCCTCAAAGCAGAGCAGCTGGTGAGGCCCAGCCTCCGGAAGGCTGAGGATCTCTACTTCAGCAGCTCTCCCATCAAATTCAGCTCCGGCACCCAGGGCAAGCCCCGCTCCGTGAAGGAAAAGATCCAAGCGACGGTGACCCAGCGACAATCCAGGGACTGCAACCCCTACGCCACCTTACCTCGTGCCAGCAGCGTCATTTCCACGGCAGAAGGCAGCACCCGAAGGACAAGCATCCATGATTTTTTGTCTAAGGACAGTAGGCCGCCCGTGCCCGTGGATGCAGCCCCAGCCCCAGCCGACAGGAGTGCTCCGGCCAGCTCCAGTGAGTACTCGGCTCTGCGGGTGTCCTCTCCTTGTGTTCACGGTGTGCCTGCCCGGGGGGAGCATGGCCTGCAGGGAGAGGCGGCTCCCACGCCCACAGCCCCCCCTGTAGGAGGTAACTCTGAGCTTGCCAAGCCTTCCAGGATGGAAAGGCCAGGTGGTCGGGAGAGGACTTTGCCGAGCGCGGGCGCATTCTGGGATAAAGCCAGTGGGTCTGGGAGTGGCAGTGCAGGGTCCTTCACTGCACCCCAGCCCTTCCTATCCCTCAACACCGAGTTAGTCAGCAATATCAGTGGATTGCCCCCGAGATCCACCTCCAAGGCAGCTGACCAGGCAAACGTGTCAGCGTTCAGGTCAGTGCTGAGGAGCCAGGAGCAGCCTTGTGCTGCTCCAAAGGCCCAGGGTGACCCACGGGCAGCTCTGACCGGGGACCCTGTCCCTGCCCCCGGCCCCAGTGAGGCCCAGTCCCCACTGCTGGTCTCAGAAGATAACCAGACCCTGTGGTATGAGTATGGCTGTGTATGAAGGAAAGCTGTATTATTAAATATTTATGTCTAACATGCCATAAAGGTGTTCTCCATGTCTACTGGATGACAGAGGAAACCTCCCTCCAATGAAGGAATCATTGCTGGTTTATCCGCGGGGTGGTTGTTCCCTGTGGACTCTGTGGCATGTTTGAATGTGGAATTGTAACCCCACCAAAGTTTGCATGAAACATTAATTGCACTGTGTATATTTTGCATGCCTTTATAATACAAGCTCTGTTTTTATTTGTCACGCATTGCAAATATTTTGGTGTTTTCCTGTTGGTTACTGCTGCATGTTAAAGCAAGCGCATGCCCGGGACGGCGCAGGGAGCAGCATTCCTGGGACAGGGACAGCAGGGGAGCTCAAGCTCTCAGGGCTCTCAGTAATACACTGGTTATCTACCTGGAGGGAAAAAAACCTTTTTTTTCTTCTTTCAAAAATGAGGTATTAATGGAAAGAAGCATTTGGAGATATCTCAGTGTCTTCTTAGCCTTTTCATTTATGCTGTGTTGTGGCATATTCACGAGGAGCAAGTGCCCAGTAATCCACATAATTCAGTGCCTCTAGTTTGCACAGTAAATATTAATTACTGTCCATACTGAATAATAAACACACAGACCATTCATAATCCTGAACAGCAATGATAATTCTTACAAAGAGGTGATAAATAGTTGCATGATACACAGCACTTGTCATGAAAAAATGACTTTTTCCACCTTTTCCCTTTGGTCTGCTTTGTCTTTTCAGTCATGGGTACAGTTGTGGTGAAGTGTTTGGTTTTATCAGGGGTCAAATAACAGGCTCCTTGTGATGCATAGGAATAAAAAACTGTCTTGAGTATGGTGGAAATTCATTTTTTCTTGTCAATGGAAGTACCACTGATGTAATAGAAAAGAAATGGTGTAACAAAAAACAGAAAATGTTAAATTAATGCAGTTAAATAAAAGAAAAAAATAACAAAGTTGCTTGCAAGGTTATGGGAGGATATGAATACTTCAGCAAATAACTCCTTAAATTCCAGATGAGCAGCTAAAGAGAAATGTTGAAAAGCAATTAGTTAATGTGCCACTGGCTCTGCACATGCTTGGAACTTCTCAATGGTAAATTCAAAGAGAGTTTAAAATTGTATCAGATTTGAGCTGTAATTACACTAGGCTTTGGACATGAGCACTTCTTTGCAAGAGGACATTGGTTATGGCAGTTACAAAAAATTGGAATGACAGTATAGCTAGAGGAAAAATAATTAAAATTGAAAATATATATTGAAAACAAGTGTCACATTCTGTTTTTTACAATTGCATTTATTCTGCCAGCAGTTTTGTGGCAGTCACAGAACCACTGTGTGGGCTGAACTTTTAATTCCTTAGTGCTTAATTAGGGAGGGGCAGTGAATCCATAGCTCCCAAGGAAGGGCAGCAGATATCCCATGTGGGAGCAGATATTCCAGTGGGAAGCCCTGCAGTTCAGGAACAAGGGTAGGATTTTGAATGTGTGTGGAGAATAAAATGACTGTTGGAGGATGTGGCACAATCCTTCCCCAGGTCTGCACCACTCATTGTTATTGGGCTGATAAATCTCTCACTTCTCCCAGCACTGGGCACAGTCAGTTATTGCTGTGTTCCCTCTGGAACTATCTCAGCAGCAAAAGAATCTGAGCTATATAATCTCAATTTCTCACATGTTTACTCTCACAGAGCAAGAGAGTGTTCTAGTCTTGAGTTTGACCTCTCTCCATCTGTATTTGTGTTAGGGTTAGGCTGGAGGTGAGGAGCACCAACATCCCAAGAGATGTGTGCACAAGGCATTTTGCAGGTTGTTTAAAGAATCACAATCCCGTAGAGCCCTTAATACAAGCTCATCCTGAGCTGCCAGGCTCTGGCTTTTCTTCTGTGCCCTGCAGAGCCACTGCTCAGAACAAGGTGTGCAGCTGCTTTAGGTCAACTCTGGCTGCAGAAGCCTCAGGTGTGCTGTTGCCTCCTCCTCTTGCTTAGGTTCTTAGACAGTCACACCTACAAACACTTCCAGTATTGTCCTCAGCTTCCCTCTTAAACCCCAAGGGCTTTGGAATGGCCAGGCAGGAGTGTCCTGGAGCACCAGTGTCTCCAGTCTGCTGGAGTTGGAGACTAACCTTGTCCAGCTCAAGCCACTCTGCTCTGATTTGTAAATTTGCAAGGAATTGCATTTCAGTTCTGAGTTCTGAGGAGAGTAACTTGTTTTGTTCCACTGAGTTCAGCAGCAGCAGAATGTTCTGCAAGAGAGTGTTTAATGGCTCTGTAAATGTCTTATCAACATCTGCTTGTTACATATGAAAAAAAAGAAAATGTTGTCATGGACAAGGATCTTTTTTCTCCTTCACTTTTTGGATGTTTGTGGATGTCTGTCTCTGTTCAAGCAGTGGAAGGTTCCATGGAATTCTTTCCATTCCCAATCCCTGCTGCTCCTCAGCCCCATGTGCATGGCAGGATGGAGCCCTTGCTCATTCCTTGTTCCTGCTGCCTTGGGCAGTGCTGAGTTAGGGCTTTGCATGATACTGATAAACACTAAGTATGTGGCTGCTGCCCGGAAAGGTTTGGTTGTTCAGGCTCAGCCATTTGCTCACAGTTGGGGTTTGCCTGGCTCAGGGTTTGCCTGGCTCAGGGTTTGCTTGATGCTTAGCTTTCAGTGACTGGTGAGTTCAGATCTGCATTTTGCATGTTCAGGCTGTTGCATGCAAAGACAGTTTTGTGGTTGTGGAGCTGAATGTGAACGTTCCTGTCCGTGTGCAGCAGGTCAAAACACAGTGAAAGAAGTTCTCTGCTAGGGCCAGTCAGCTGTGATTGCACCTCATTATTGCTTTTTATCTCCATTGATGCAGAATTGTAGGGTTGGTGTAGCTAAAGGTGACATGTATCTGACTGTGGCTTTAGGAATAGCACCTGGCTGCTGTAAGTGCTGAGATGAATGTCAGTGAGCGTAGCTGAGCAGGCACTTGCAGTGAGTTTCTTCTGTCCCTCTCCTCTGTCCTTTCCTCCTAAAAACAACCAGGAAGTGTTCATGTATTCTTTGCTCTCCTAATGAGTAGAATGTGTTTTAATGCATGAGGGTTTTTTTTCATGTCCTGATAAACACAATGAATAACCTGAAATGCTTTTCTCTGCAGATGTGGAAGCAATCCCAGAAAGCAGAAATTCAAAAAGCAGGTCTAGGGAGCAACAAAGCTCCTAATTCTATTACCCACTACCTGAGCTGTGGGCCAAGTGGTGAGTTTCCTGCCCAGCCTGTAAATGAGATGAATTTCATTTACAACAAACTAACAGCATTCCATCCCAGCCCCAGAGCACATTGCATTAACCAGATGTAAATCCTGCTTGCTTCCCTGGCTTCTCTCGCGCTCACCCGTTAGCCCGGGACCCGTGGCTCTCCAGAGCTTCTTCCAGAGGCAGGGAACCTTGTCCTACTCAGCCTTTTGCCTGTAAAAATGACATTTATTTTTAGTTTTCCAATCTCCTGAAGAAGAAAGTTCAAAGAAATCCCATTGAGAAGTAATACTGTAGTCAGTTTTTTAGACAGGGACAGGTAAATCTGAAGGAAGCATTGAACAAAACTCAGAGTATTCAGTACCCCATGGAATCTGTCTTTTTATAAAGCTTGGTTTTGGTGTTCTGTCCTCTTCTCCACTTCCCTGAGCCCCTTTGGTGCATGCTGTTAGTGCTGTTAGTGACTGAACTCTGTGTGTTGTGCCTCTACACTTGAAGCTTTTTCTTACACTCTTTTCTCTTTCTGCCTTTCGACTGAACACAGAGAGAAAAGTGTCCTTCAGTATCTCAGTGTGAAGCCTTTATATCTGAAGTAACAAGACAGCGACTGTAGGAATCATTAATAAAAAATTAAGGGAATTTTTTACATTCTTCGTGACTAGAGCAGGCAAGAAATAAAAACCTACCTACCTTCCTTCCTTCCTTGAATCAAGGAGCTCTACTGGAGTCTACTGCCGAAAATGTGTAGATGGTCTTAGGAATTATTGCACATTGCACTGTTAAGATCTGCTGAATAAAGGACAGTTCTCATCTCCCTAAGGACCAAGGATTTTAAGGTCTCAAGAATTACTCCAGGGGAAAAAATAAAAAAAATAAAAAAAACAAAACTTCTTTCATCTTCTGTTTTTGAAATTAGCCACTGATTTGCTTAAGCTTCTGCTAATAATTAGCCAAAACCCCCCAAACTAGCAGTTTCTATTTACATCTGTAAATCTAAAGGAAATGCTGTAGAATTTTGTTGAAATGGACTGTATATACAGATACAAAAACCTCACAGCTACTGGCACTTCACTGCCTTATTTGGTTAGCATAATCTGCATGAAATTGCTCTTAAGAAAGTTTATGCTGATTTTTGTTGCATACTGCAAGAGAAGAATTTGTTTACATCCATGGAAAAGCTTGGTAACTAACACAAGTGGGAGTCATGGGATAATGGTATTATAGAGACATTGTTTGTCCTTTGTGTTTTTCACATTCCCCAGTTACTCTGCATATGTATGTTCAGATGTTTCTGACAGGAAATTGTCGGGTATGGTTTTTCTATAACTTTTATTTTAATACAAGGCTGTTTTCCACAAATGCCATTTCCAGGATAAGACTGTCTTACGATGTTTGTCTACTGACTTAATATTTTTTTTTTTACTGTTTGTCTTTTGACATGAGCTGATTGTGGCTTAGGAGGTTTCTTGATGGCAAAAAGAAATGTAAATAATATCATATGCATTTTACAATCAGTTCCCTCTAAGGTTATCTTTTACTAGATACATTTTGTTCATTATTGATTTATATTAAAGTCAACGAACATTGTTGGTACACTTGGTGGTCACATATGTTTGTCTGGAAAGATTTGCAGCGAGCTCAGAGGAAGATGATGGGAACTGAGACCCAAGACAAGTTCTATTTTATTAAAGCCAGTAAGCACATTCCTGTTCCTCATGGAAGGGGCCGAGTTCCCTGTGTCACCTCCGAGTGTCCAGCAGGAGGTGCACAATGTCACCTGCAGCTTCCTCAGAAGGTGAGCCCACTGCTGAAGGCAGTTCAACAGATTCAGAAGCTTGAAATCTTCTCACAAAGGGGAAAAAAGAGGCATGCACAATAAGCTTTAGAAGGGGAGATTTTCTGTTTGTTTTCTTTAAAATGAGTTTCTTCTGAATTTTTCTTTGGGATAAAATGGGCTGAAAGATCTGTACTAAGGGCATAGCGGGTATGACAGAAATTCAAAGGCCATAAAGATCAGAAAATCTGTCTTCACTCACTCTGAATGACAGCAGGTTCAAGCTTATTCCAGGACCTGGGTTCTCCTCACTCTCTGCTGACAGAGGACTGATGCATCCCAAACCCCCAGCCAGAACCATTTCTCACATTACTGTTACAGAACAATTGCAGGGCTTGAAGCAGGAAATGAAACTGCAGTGCCAAATGCTGCCAGGATCCCAGCTGGGTGCCTGTGGCTGGGGACTGTCACTGCCACGCCTCTGGCACACACTGCTGTGTGTGGAGCACTGCTGGGCAGTGTCAGTGCCCTCAGCACAGCTGGATGTGCCCTTTCCATCACACAGGGATCCCCTCCTGCTCCACTGGCCAGCTCAGCTCCTCTCAAGCTGCTGCTTTGCTTTGCTTTGCTTTGCAGAGAAGTTCCCTGGCACTGGAGCAGTCAGGTGGCTCTCTGTGCCCTGCCAATTCCCCTTTCCTTCTCCCTTTCTTCACCTTCCTACTCTGTGCCCTTAAAGGGAAATATAAAAAACCAAACTTACCCTGGGAACAGCTTCAGTTCCTGCTGCTTCCAATGCCAGGGATGCACATGGCAGCTTTGTACCCCAGGAATGCCAACCCCAGCACTGCCAGGTCACAGAGGAGGTTCTCATGCCATACAATGTGTATGTTTTATTTACTTTTCTGATAGTCTCTGAGATTTAGTAACATTCCCAACACCTATTATTATTGTTATCATTATTTCTAAATTTTGTCCAGGACATGATGCAGCCTAACAAAGGAGCTCATGTGTGATTTTTAGGGGTAGCTGATGATGTATATGTAAATAATGCTTTGATATTAATAAAACTGCCTTAAAGGAATGTACCGAGGTGTGAATCAGAACTTAAAAAGCTCTTATTTAAAACTGTAATTTCCTTTACATATTGATTTTTTTAATGTTTGCCATTGTACACATTTATTAATGATGTTATTAAAATGCCAAACCAAATAATTTTTATTCTTATTTTGTGTGTGTATATTTATACACACTTATTTTCTGGAAACTGATGTTACTGGAAGGGTATTGGTGTCGTCGTGATGTGTGCAGTGAATATTTCTTCTGGAAGGAAACTGATAAAACTGTAGCAGAATTTTTCTGGGCCGTGTGTAGTTTGTTCTGTGTGATTTGTTTAGAGCTGGGTAGCTTTTAACTGTACTCTATTTTGATACTATTAAAAAAAAAAGACTGATTTCATAAGTAAATACAAAAAGAAATCATTCTAGATTTGCCAGGTGTACTATTTGAAGCCTGATAGTTATTTTTGCTGAGAATGAGTCTCAGGATCCCTTGTGAGGATGAAGTTAGTCACACTTTAGGCAGTGCAGATTCCAGGATTGTGCACGTCCTTCAAACAATTTGTCACATTTAAAGCATTCCAGATTTAAAAACCTTGGCAAGTCAAATCTAATACTATTTTTTTTTTAAATGATAAGGGATTTGGGGATACCACAATAAAAAAAAAACTTTAAGGGAGAGGAGGGAGAGTGAATGGCCGAGAGAGAGCAAATGTAATATTTACATTTAAAGACACTTCCTAATGTATCTATGTGGAGCTAATTTAGTGGTGCATTTGTCAATCCAGAGCTCATTCATCTACCCAGTATTCCTAAATACCAGATGTTCCCTTCAGTCCATAAAATCTCATGGATCTGGACATCTCTCTAGTGCTCTTCCTACAGCTGCAGCATTTT
This sequence comes from Ammodramus savannarum pratensis, assembly GCA_020466415.1. Classification (NCBI taxonomy): domain Eukaryota; kingdom Metazoa; phylum Chordata; class Aves; order Passeriformes; family Passerellidae; genus Ammodramus; species Ammodramus savannarum. The sequence continues at coordinate 26,407,624 of JAHXMQ010012337.1, forward strand.
TGGTCACTTCCACTGGACATGACTGCCAGGATAGATGGGGTTGGTTTGTGTGTCAGAGGTGGAGAACTGGAACTGCTGGATGGTGAAGGGTTCTGTCGCTCAGAGCTCCAAGAAAGGTGCCAGATCCTTCCAGACAAAGGAAATGTGGTAAGGCTGTGAGTGAAGGAACTTGATGATGATTTTTCCTACTCAGTTAATAGTAATTGTTCATTCACCCAAGATCACAAATGCTTTTACAAGTTTTTAATTTGTGCTCCTGTAGTTTTGATTTCAGTTCATGCTGATGCTCTTGCCCTGGAGGCTTTGTTTGTACTGACACTTTCCTTGGGCTGCATCCTAAAGCCTTTATCCCCATCACCCTCACATTCCATCCCTCACTCACTGCTCCCCTGGCTTTGGGTTTTGGGGGTGCTCATTGCCATGGGATGTTTACTGGACTTGAGGGAATTTCTGCTGCTTCTGTCTTCAGCACACCGTGATTGAATGAAAAAAATGACAGTCAAGTACATCTCCTGTACTATAGGTTTTTTAGGTAAAAAGAATAAAAAAAGCAATGTGTAGTAAGATATAAATGGGTGCAGGGACAGTCACTCTGTGCTGGGGGTATTGACAGGTGTCCTACAACTTGGAATTTGTTCTTGCCTTGTGATGTCAAGTTTAAACCTTCAAGGCCAGTTCCATGCCTGGGAAATTCTAGTTTTATCCATTTACTGATAAAGACTGTAGTAGTATTTAAATAATGCCTTTTCTACTTACTAGCTACTTAGTGGTAGATTGCAAAATGTCTTTTTAAGAACTTTGTTGACCTTCTAATAACTGAAAGGCAGTATTTTTTCTCACCAGATTATACACTACAAACTTACATAACTGAAACAAATGAAAAAGGAGTAAGCCATTTTTTTCAAGTTTTATTTGTAATGAGATTTTTCACCAGTTTTGCTCTACAAAAATATAGGAGTAGCAGTAGAAAAATGAACTTCCTCTACTTAATGTCTTCATCGAAGTGTACAATGATGGGATCGTGGCCTGTTGATCTCACAAACTTCAGGAAGTCGTCGGGGCTTAAGCCCATGGTTGCAGAATTTGTCATTGGATGAAAATACACCTTTTCATGGCCCCCTTGGAGCAGGGCAGCGTCCAGCACCAGCCTCACATCTCCCTGGTCACAGAAGAGGGCAAGCGGCGTGGCACAGCCCTGACCCACTCGTAGCTTGTCCAGCATGGCGTTCTCGTCAGCAAACCTGAGGTTTCCGCTTCCAAGGCCCAGTTTTTTACCCAGTTCGTTCAGATTGACCTGCCTGTCGTGTAGGACGGTCACCAGCCAGAACCCTTTCTTCTTTTTGTCTTTAAGAAACAGATTTTTACTGTGAGCTCCTTTCATGTGTTGGACGTGGGGCATCATTTCCTCAACAGTGAACACCTGGAAATCAGCAGCAGTGCGGTGTCAGACTCTATATCCCATTAGACTCCCAGTCGTGTGCTGGCAGGTATCTTTTGGTAAATATTTAGAAAATGCTGAATGTTCTACTCGGCCTAAAAGCTGTACCCTTTTATGAAGGAATTTTAACAGAACACGAATAAAATGTGACGAACTGCTCCGGCACACTTTCAGAATCGTTTCTGTATCTGTGTGCAGCAATACCTCGCTCTAAAGGCAGCGCTGGGAGCGCTCACACGTGGAATGACGTGGCTTGTAACTGGGAGCGAGCAGAAGTTTGGAAAGCATTTGGATGCCGCCGACTTAAGGGGAAAGAAGTGGGTAAGCCGCTCCTCAGACTACGGGGGAAAGGGGGTGGATCTGGAGGCAGAGACAAAGCGACCAAAAAACGTCCCCAAGCATTGTGCCAGGCCCTGCGAGAACTTCCTCACTGATACTTCTACTAAAGCGGCGGGGGCAGGACCTCATCCCGCCCTGTCCCGCTGGCAAGGCAGGCTTTATTGCCGGGTTTTCAGGGGCTCCGTACCTGAGGGTGCTCGGCGGTGACGGTGGCGATGCCCAGGTCCCGCAGCCGCTGCTCCAGCGCCTCCCGCAGCTCGGCCGCCATCGCGCCCCGCCCACCCCGCTCCGCCGGGACCGCCCCCGGCAGCGCCCTGCCCCACAGAACCGGCAAATCCATTAAAATTGAGCTCTATTTTGGTAAGGAACACCCCCCTGTGGATCGGACAGTGGATATAATATGTCCCCATCCCACCTGAGCCTCCCCTCCCGCACAGTTCAATACATTTCGTGTTCCTTAAAGCCAATTCCTTCGCAGATAGCGACATTAACGCATTGCTTCGGCACACACTGTATTTGGTTCAAGTGTTGGTTTCAAGCAGATATTTAACCTATTAATCCTTTTGTACATGTTCTTACTCTAATTTCAGGTTATGGCGTGCTCCTTGCCCACAGTTTTGCTGAAAACGCTGCTAGATAAGAAAGTTACAAAAAAAAAAAAAAAAAAAAAAGCTAAAAAGAAAATCAAAAGACATGATACACCCTATAAACAAAAACTGCATCATTTGTATTTTTTTAAATCAACCAATAATAATCAGGAATTGCAACTAAGGGACAAAGTCAAACATTAATGGCCACGCAGTCGGAAAATATTTCTACTGCCCAAGCTATCGTCCTGACCTATGACATCAATAATTATTTGTTTCCAGTTGGCCCTTCAGAAAAACGGGCAGTCTGTAATAAGCTTTAAATTAAAACAATATGACTCTGCAGTGAAGAGACATGTGGATAAAATATGATCCCACACTAATTCCCAGAGCCTTACAGCAGCACACAGGGAGATTTCCAGGCAGCATCCAGTGGAAGATCAACTCAAAAGACAGATTTGCAGTAAACTCTGATGACTGTTTCACAGGCTAAATCTATCTTTGCATTAAAATGCTTTTCAGGTCAGTACCAGAATGTGTTGCCCTCACAGTGGCCCTTGCTTCCCAGCATGTCTTCTGTGCTAGAACACTGACTGCTTTTAATGTGCTTTGCACAACTTTTGGTATTTATTTGTTTTATTTTTTTTTTATTGTGATCTATTTTTGAGAAATACACAGCTCAGATATGTGAAGGAAATAATGGTCACTATTTGTCACAAACAATTTGCAGTGTCCGGACAGGGATTGCCACAGCATCAGGCAGACCCCTGGGTTTTACAACCAGCATTAACCAGGTAACATTAAGGATTTTTCACTTGAAGAGCTTCATCTTACATTTTTGTTTTCTCTACTCCATTATTTTAGAGAGGAGGTAAAAATCAGGCACATTAAAGCTTTAGATTGCATGTGGGTGGGGAGGGCTTTGCAGAGGAAGCTGCTGTCTCCTGGCAGGAAGGAGTAAAACAGATTTAAGTGTGTAGATAAATCAACAGATGTTTTAAAAAATAAGTTTCAAAACCCCAAAATGGACATAAACTCAAAAAATCCCTGTCCCTTGACGGGTCCGTGTCCCGCCTCCCCTGAGGGCATTTCCCGCCTCCCGTGAGGGGAGGCCCCGCCCCCGGCCGGGCAGTCCCATGGTCGCAGTTGCGCCTGCGCGGTTCCCTCGCACTCTTTGGCGGCACATGCGCAGAGAGCGGCGCGCCGGGCGTGAGGGGCGGACGGGACGCGGAGCCCTTTCCCTTCCTTCCCTCCTTCCCTTCCCTCTTTTCCCCCCTCATTCCTTCCTTCATTCCGCGGGCTGTCAAGGCCGGCACCTGGGGGCTCGGAGCAAGGCGCTGCCCCCGCGGGGAGGGCAGGCTGCAGCTGACAGGTATTAACCAGGCAGAGCCATGGCAGGAGAGCAGCAGGAGCGGGAATGTCGCTGCTCCGCGCCGGGAGCCGGGAAGGGTTTTCCGCAGGCAGAGCCTGGTGTGGGATTCTCTTCTGTGAGCTTGGCCAGCGGGCCTTGACCTTGGGTTGTTTATGTGTTTGTGTGGGCAGCGTCCTGTGGCAGCTCCGCGGCTCCCTCGGCTTTACCGATTCAGCCCCTTTGCGGTTCTCTTTAGGGTTAAAAACCCCACCAAAACAGCTCGGTTTGGTTGGTTAAGTTTGTCATGTGCTCGCTTGCTGCAGGAGTCCGGGTGCAGGGGAGGTTTTAAAGGGCCCGCAGCCATTCTGGGAGGAAGCGAGGGCGGTCCCTGCCTTTGGGAGGGTGACACAAAGACACCTGCGAGTGGGGACACCGAGGGAACAGAGAGTCCATCCCCGAGCAGGACAGCATCACAGAATGGTTTGGGTTGGAAGGGACCTTAAAGACATCCTGCTCCACCCCCTGCCATGGGCAGCGACACCTTCCACTGTCCCAGGGAGCCCCGTCCGAGCCGGCCTTGGGCACTTGCAGGGATGTGGCAGCCACAGCTTGTCTGGGGACCCTGTGCCAGGGCAGAACAGGCAGCTCTGGGCAGCGGGAGAAGCTCTGGGTGGTGTACGCGGTAATTGGCAAAATTACTCAAACCGAAGTTAAGATGGTTAAAACAAGATGTGGGATGATCTGACAGAAGCTGAGCCAGGGCTTAGCCTCACTGGAGGTCTCAGCACACATCAGCGCTGCTGTCACTGCCATGCTGTGGTCATTCAGTGGTGCTTTTGTCTTGAAATGCTCAGGAAAAGGGCATTTAGCAGGTGTGTTTTGCTGGCTTAGAGAGGTTGGGTAATTCTGTCAGTATAGCATGAGGAGTGCAAATGTGGGGGGTTTTGTAGGAGATGTCAAAGAACCTGCAATGGGAGAATTAATGGTTTATATCAGAGACCAGTGGAAAAAGATGAAAGATATGTAAGCTCTTGGTAGATCCATGTGTCTGCCATTGAGAAGTGCAGAAGGAAATGGAAAAACTGGAACAGTTGCAAAACAGTTTAATTTTGCCAGCATTAAAAAGCCTGTTTGGAAACATAACATTTGTGCCTCGTGTTCCTGTACATTTTGTCCTGAGAAGGAGGATCTTTGAGCCTCGAGGCTGACCTCAGTGTGTGCTTTGTGTTTGCAGTGGGGAAATGAACCAAGGGCTGCTGCTGAGGTTTGAAAATCTGGTGCAGCTCCGTGGTGCCTGCCAGCAGCTGCGTGCCCTGTCCTCCAGGAGAGTGTGTGGAGCACGATGGAGGCCTGTGGAGTTGTCTGCACATCCCCTGGGGTCCCTCCCTCAGCATCCACAGCTCTGGCCAGAACACAGATTTATCAGTGCTGCCTTGTCACAGTGCAGACATCTTGCCACAAAGGAGGTAATTAAGGACATCCAGCAATCCCTGGGTTTGTGTGGGAAGTACAAGAGCTCAGTTTGAACATTTGAATTAAAAAAGGAAAAAAGCACTTTATTCATGAGTATAGAGACTTGTCATAAATCTATAAGACAAAATTTACTTAATGTATAATTTTTTGCCATTCCCTCTCAAATATGACTTAGACCAGCAGCATCATGAATTTTTGCTGACACTGGAGAAGATTATTACAAACAAAAATGGAAATGGTTTTATTGGCTTTTGTCCTTGTTCTGAAAAATTAAAAATGCAAAACAATTAAGGATAGTGTGTTAATACATTTGAAATGTTCATTATGATGTGTTAACTCATTCATTAATTGGTATTAATTAGTATTATAGTAAAGATGTGTTTACCTCATATGGCTTGAGACCGTTGTCTTTTTAATATTGTTTTTGTTGTCTCTTAGTTTATATTCCTGTGTTTGTGTCTGATTCTATGTAGGAGACAAAAAAGAAGAAAAAGAAGATTCGCCTGACAAAAGGTGAAGTGGAAATAAGGCAGAGGATGACTGTGGAGGAACTGGCACAAGCTATGGGCAAAGACATAGGTGAGAGCCTGCTTTTGGGTCAGGAACAGCAAAATTTGTCACACCCCTTCCCCCAGTGACAAAGGAAGAGGTGCCTTCAGTGGCCTGAGTGGTTGTGGGTCCATCCCAAAGGAAATGTTGGGAGACACAGTGCAGACTAAAGAGAAAAGATGTTGGGCCATCCAAATGACCAGGCCAGCCATTTAGATGTGAAGAAGCCATGTCTGTCTGTCTAGGAGTAGGAATCTTGGGTTCAGGAGCAATTTGTGTTTCATTAGATCAGTCCTTTGATTCACTGGGAGTGGCAAGACTTGTCTGGAATTGCTCCCTGTAACAATTTTTGACCACTGTAATAGTTCTGTGTTTCTACAAGCAAAGAAACGAGTATGGGATGAGATTTATCAAATTTCCTTCCTCCCTGAATCACTCCTTTGCTCTTTGCTTTAGATGAGTTTCAGAGGTTTTCTCCTTTGGAGTTAGTGGAAAAGTAAGCCATGAATATCTGAGTGGAAAATAAGATTCTAGCAGCTAACAGAGTAGTAATTTTCAGTAAATCTGCAAAAAGTTCTTACATGCAAGTATGTAGATTAATGGCAACTTCTGGATAAATCTAACTAAAGGAAAACTGCTTGGTAGATAGCACAAAGAAAATAATGGAAAAGTCTTATGAAGTGGGTTGAGTTTTTTTGTCCCACACATTTTTATGGATTCAGTTGTTAAATGTGTTTATGTTTGCTGCAGATCATATTTATGAAGTGCTGCTGTACACAAACGTTAACCTTGATTCAGTAGAACCAGATTCCATCTTAAGTGAAGACCACATCAAGATGATTGTTCAGAAATCAGGAATGAAGTATAAATCAGCAAAACTGAAAGAGGAAAAGGAAAGAAAAAACACAGATGCTGTCAAGAGGCAAGTTGTGAACTGCTTTTTTTAGCTCTTTTTATTCTTTTCCTTTCTGCAGGTGTTTGGGGAGGAGGCAGCCTGGACTGTGTGGCGTTGAGTGCTGTGGTGGGTGTGACCCAATTAATTTTTTTTTGGTATTTCAACCTCTGTTTTTGCTGCAATTACAGACCTCCTGCAGACCCAGCAGTGCTGACCCCACGGCCCCCAGTTGTCACCATCCTGGGCCACGTGGATCATGGCAAAACAACCCTGCTGGACAGCCTGAGGAAAACCCAGGTGGCAGCCATGGAAGCAGGAGGCATCACACAACACATTGGAGCTTTTATTGGTATGATCCAAGTCCACCTGCTCAGCTGTAACACAATTTCCTCTCCATCTCACACAGCAGGCTGTGTTCATTGGGGAAAAAAAGTTGCCACATAAATGGTGAGAAAGGAAACTGTAACATAAAATGTCTGTTGCTGATACCTGTCATAACTCTGTATGTAGAGCTTTGAAATTAATTGTCTGCAAAAGCTGATATTAGATTATTTGGGGTTATGGAAGATCCTAGGGCACTTTCTTGTTCCTGAGGATTTAACAGCACCTTTGACCTTCATGCCAACAATTACCTGAATTTCTAAAACATGTCATTATCATTAAAATGCTCTGACTGCCTAAAACATGCCATTATTATTAAAATGCCCCCAAAGGGGTGATGCTTGATGTACAACACATCAGATGAAGCTGGCTGAAGTGCTGATGCTGAGCTGTACCATTTGTCACAGTGCACATGCCCTCTGGGGAGAAGATCACCTTCCTGGACACCCCTGGCCACGCAGCGTTCTCAGCCATGCGGGCCAGGGGCACCAACGTCACCGACATTGTCATTCTGGTGGTGGCAGCAGAGGATGGAGTGATGCAGCAAACCATAGAGTCCATCCAGCACACCAAAAATGCAGGAGGTACAGAGTGGGGGCTTTGGGAACCTTGTTTTTACCTCTCAAAAAAGCCTCCTTGGACTGGGATCCACAGAACCTGGGAAGTGACTGTCCTAGTCCCATTCATCATCCCCTGTGATGTTTGAAAATGTACTGAATGTTGCAGTAATACAAAAAGATCCTAAAATATGAATATTTAACAAGACAGGGGTTCATTGTTTGGGGGTTTTTTACCTTCTCTACATGGGTAACTCCCGCAGCTTCCTCCTGGTGGCTGAGATCTTGATGTCTGCTCAGGGGAGAGGCGCCAAGTGAGACAATGTGTTCTAAATGCCCATAACTTGCTCTAACCTTTTCTAGCAGCTCTGGTGGTAGCAGCAGGTTTTGGTTAGGTTGGTGCTGAGTTTGTGTGTTCTCTTTTTAGTTCCTCTTATCCTGGCCATTAATAAATGTGACAAACCTGAAGCTGATCCTGAAAGGGTAAAGAAGGAATTGCTGGCTCATGATGTGGTGTGTGAAGAGTTTGGAGGTGATGTTCAGGCTGTAAATATTTCTGCCCTCAAGGTAAGATTGTGGTAGAAAAAATGATGCTGTTCATGGGTGTCTAATATTTGTAGAGAAATGCATTTTTATTTGGCAGCTGGAAAATAAAATGCTTCTCTTCCTGATATTTGATCTCTTGCCATGAGGCAAGAGCCAGAATTATTTGAAACACTATGAAATGTATTTTGAGGCTCAGACTTCCAGCAAGCCATAATATCTCATTTTTCTGCTGGTAATTCAGTCCAGCAGTTTTGTGTCTGATGTCTGGAAGTCTTTCCTGGGTGTTGAATGTCATTATATTTCAATAGAGCAATTTGGCACCAAGGGTTGGACTGCTGATCCCACTTTGCTTGGGCACTTCCTTTATCCTGTGTGGTTTTGTGTGGTTTTATGCAGGGGGAAAACCTGATGGTTTTGGCAGAGGCAACTGTTGCTCTGGCAGAGATGTTGGAGCTGAAGGCAGATGCCACAGGGCTGGTGGAGGGAACCATCATTGAGTCTCGGAAAGACAGAGGGAAAGGGTGAGTCCAGTGCCACCTCTGCCCCTTGTGACAGCACAGACACGCTGGGCAGGGACCTGTGCCTCGGTAAATAAAGGCAGGACACTTCCTTGGCAGTGTTCCCAGCCAAAGCCTTGAAATACTGCTCTGCAACACAAGAGGTTCTAAACTGATGGGGCAAAATTCATCACATTCCTGAAATGAAAATCCTGTAACAGGAAATAGTTTTAAATGGTAGAACTTAAGTGATTTTTTTAATGTCTTTTAAAAAGTAGGAATGATGAAGTTAACAGTCAATACATACAAAATTCATGACTAGTTTTGTGTAACATGACATTCTACCCTTAAGTATCTTGGTCCATTGGCAGGTTCTATGGACAAGGGGTGTTCTGCCCTCTTTAAAAATGAACTGAATTCTACAGGGTTGTTGGGATTTGTTGTTTGGGGTTGGAGTTTTTTTAGTTCACTTAATATGTAAAATCACCATGTTGCTGAGTTCACAAATGTCAGATTTTGGATTGAGCTGCAGAAATGAAGAGTACAGTAAAGATTTTGGGGCTTTTTAACTCACTGAAACATTTGGTGAGTGCTGTAGTAAATCATCACAGGAATACAAATCAGGAGTTTATGATGACACTTGGGACACTGCATTCTGCCAGTGATGGATCACAAATCCATTCTGGTTGTGTTGTGCCTACACTGGCTGTGAAGACAGGGAGAAACATCACTTGAATTTTGTCTGTTATTTTTCTCCTCTGCTCTTCACTAGTCCACTCACCACAGCCATCATCCAGAGAGGAACTCTGAGGAAAGGCTGTGTTCTGGTTGCAGGGAAGACCTGGGCTAAAGTGCGTTTCCTGTTTGATGAGAACGGCAAAGCTGTGGATTCTGCCTCACCAGGCACCCCCGTGGAAATCATGGGCTGGAAGGAAAGCCCCTCAGCAGGAGATGAAATCCTTGAAGTAGAGTCTGAGGTACACAAAGAACTCTTCAGTGAAGAGCTCTCAAGGATGGGAAGGAGCTGAGTAACAAAATAAGTGAGAGCTTTAAATCACCTGGATAATCCCATGAAAGGTTGAGTGTGGGGATTAAGGGACCTGAGCTGATGCTCTGGAAGAGGAATGAGGGTTTGCATTTTGCCTCTTTCTTTTCCACCCTTCCCCTGCTGGGCTGTCCTCATCTCCACTGGAACAATCCAGTACTTGAGGAGATCAGTGTTTTAATTTGAGAAAGACATAACTCTTGCCTGACAAAAAGAAAATGCATAAAATACAGCTTGAGATGGGTGTTGTGAGAGCTGGAAAAGCACCACATGAAAGAATGAACAATTACTCTCTTCTGCAATGCAGAGATACTATAAAAATAGGCCTTGAGTCATGTGGTAGCTCAGGGAGGAAAAGCTCTTGTCTCATTCTCTGCCATCTGTGCAGCAAAACTATAGTTAAAAGTGAAGGAAAATGAGTGAGCCTGTAGAGAGGCTGTGAAAGGATGAAATTGCAGTGTTCTGATGCAGTAATGATCAGAGGTAATGATTTAAAGGTAATGATTCTGTCTTCCTGCCCAGCAAAGGGCACAGGAAGTTGTGGCTTGGAGGACCTATGTTGAACAACAGGAGAAGATGAAGAAGGATCTGGAAGTGATTGAAGCAAAGCAAAAGGAACACAGGGTGGAATATGAGAAGCAGCAGCAGAAGCTGGCCCACCTGACCTGGAGACAGAGGAAGGCAGTGCTCTACAAGGCCAACAAGCAGCTGATGTTCTCAAGGCCTAAGGAGAGGACAGAGATGGATGAAAACACACTCTCAGTAATAGTTAAAGGTGCTGTCCCTGTCTGTGTGCTGCTCCTTTGGGTCTGTGCTTCTCAAATGCTCAGTCTGAAACAGAGCTCCAAACTAAACACAGCTTCTGTTACCAAAAGTTTGGTCAGTTTAAAACTTATTGAACTTCTCTCCTAAGAGCAGGGGCATCAGAAAAGATCCACTGGGCAGGAGGATGTGCTGCCACAGGGCCAGAGCAACAGGAAAAGTTAACATGCTCTATGCACTTAGCCAGGGGCTCCTGAGTAAAAACCATACATATAAACCCCAATATAAATATATAAATATATATATTAAAAAAAAATATATATATAAACCCCTATATATGTAAAAAAGTCCCAAGCTGTAAGCATTTGGCATGAGCAAAATAGGAGAGTGTGACAATTATGTATTAAAGTGGGATAGGAGGAAGTTGGTTTAACCCCATTTAGTGATACTCAAGCAGTGACTGTAGTTGAAAACCTGCAAACCTGACCTGACAGTGACAGCACATGTAGAGCCTCTGGCCCTTCTGTATTTATCCAGTCTATTTTTGGAATTAACAGACTTCTTGGATGAATTTTAACATATTACTGAAATACAGTAAGACTGTCAGATGTCAGAAGATTTTCTGTTGCACAGTGTGGAGTTGACATTAGTTGTATTTTTGTGTCTTTAACTTACACAAAGCCAGCAGTATTTCCATTTATCCATGCAGGTGATGTGGATGGATCTGTGGAAGCTATTCTGAACATTCTGGACAGATATGACTGTGAGGATGAATGCAAACTAGATATTGTCTACTTTGGAATGGGAGACATCAGTGAAAACGATGTCAGCCTTGCTGAAGCATTTAATGGTGGGTGTTTCAAAGTCATTTTACAGTTTTGAAATTACTGACTTAATGAATTGGATAGGCCTCAGCCAGGTTTTGTTTTCTCAGTAGTTAGCAGCATCAATAAGGTAATTTTTGTGAATGTTGAAAATGTTTCCTTGAACATCAGACCAGTGCAAAAGGGGGGGCTCAAAGTCCCACAGAAATGGAAGGACTCTGGGAAAGCTCTTGCCAGAAATTCAGTTGCTAAGGTTAAACTCTGGCTCTTCACTCAGGCTGCTTTATGATGCTCACACAGGGCAAAGCTAGAAAAGCAGGTTAGAAAATAATTTTCTCTTTGCTCAGGGAGGCATCTGGATCTAGGACTGAGTCAGTTGTTGCTGTTCATACCCTATAATTCTCAGAGAGTGAGGTCACTGCATGTGCCAGTGCCCACAGGTGGGCAAGAATCATTTAGAATTCACTTCCAGCTTTATTTGGACAACCTAGTTGGTTTCCAGCCCAAAAAGAGAGATCTGTCTCCTTTACATGAGCTGTGTGTGTTATTTTCTGCTTTTATGCCTCCAGTTTGTCATCAGGCACCTTCTGTGGCCTTTTTTGGTCCATTTATTTTGATAGGTTTGTAGCAGCCCGTGAGCCATAGCAGGAGAGGCAAATGGTCCCCACTTGAAAGAGAAGCAGGAATAAAATGTACCCTGTGCTGCAGAATTTCACTTCAACTGCTCAAAGACTGATCCCTTGCAGTCAGCACTTGACAGCTGTTTCATTTTTCAGGTGTAATATTTGGATTCAGTGTGAAAGCCAATGAAAGCATCAAAAAGCTGGCTGATAAAAAGGGTATAAAAATTAAACTTCACAACATTATCTACAAACTCATAGAAGACTTGAAGGATGAGCTGAACAGCAGGCTGCCCCCAACTCTGGTGGAGACTACAGTAGGTGAGTTTTCATTGATACATTTTTGCCTCAAAATATGGAAAATTCTATACTCCTAGAAAAATATACCCTGCTTCTACCTCGTGCCAGTTTGTTATTCCTGTGGACTTCACCTTTACTTTTTTCTTTTAGGGGAAGCTTCTGTTCTTGACACCTTCTCTGTCACAGTAGGAAAAACCAAAATTCCAGTGGCTGGATGCAGAGTGCACAAGGGGCTGCTGGACAGAAAAATGAAGTTCAAGCTAATCCGTAACAGGGATGTTATTTGGAAAGGTGAGTGGAATTGCCACAGAATGTGGATTTGTGCTTAGTATTTTTAGATGTTGCTAGTTTCCTGGGAAGTCAGTACAAAGGATCCTAGAGAAATCCTGAATTGTGTCCTGGATTGTTCCCAGAGCTTTTTCCAACCACCCTCTCTGGTGGCAAGCAGGAGCATCACAGGCTCTACCTGCCTAAAGGAGCTGTGTCTGACTCCATTAACCACAAACACCCCCCATCCCCACATTTCCCTGCTTTCCCTGTGCAGCCACAAAGTGAAACACTAATCCTGCAGGAAGGACAAACCAAATCCCTGCCCTGCTCTGCTGCTGGGGGCCTCTCTTTCATACATTTTCTCTTTGTAGGATGTTTGTCATCACTGAAGCACCATAAAGATGATGTCCAGGTAATAAAAACAGGAATGGATTGTGGATTGAGTTTGGACAAAAATCTGGAGTTCAGTATTGGAGATGAAATTATCTGTTATGAAGAAAAAGAAGTTCAACAGACAACATCCTGGGACCCAGGGTTTTAAACACATTTTAACATGTGAACACTAAAGGACATTTATTATGATCGTGGCTGGCCTTTAAGTCTTAACATTAAATGAACTTTCAGAGATGCACAGGAGCTGTTCTTTACATCAGAGCACTTAAGATACATTTTATATCTGAAATGTTCTGCTCTTCTATCATGTCAAGCAACCAGCTGCCCTTCCTGGACCATAGGATAAACCACTGGAGTAACTCCAAGCACTTCAAGGGTGTAAAACCAGCACGGTAAAATATTTCTGATGACAATCTCTTGGCTCCGAATTAGCTGAGCTATCTCCTCCCTCCCCTCCCAGTGCTGCTGTGCAGTATTTCAGTGTGGTGGCTGCATTTTGTCACCATGTCACACCCCACTCTCCAGCACTGACCCACTGTGGACCTCTGAAGTTGCTGTTTTGCCACATCAGAACTGTCTCATGTTAAAGAGACCACTTTTAAGCTTAGCTTGGGTGTTGTTTTTCTTCCTTTCACAACTGGTACCCAATATTCTTTAAATCCAACTGCTGCTTCAGTTTTCCACTCAGTATTTCACCCTAGCTGGCTGGCAGCACCCCAGATTTTCCTCACTGATCAGCAGAGAGCAAACACAGCGCCACAGAAAGAAACCCTCCAGCCATAGAGAAGTTCAGATTTTTATTGTCTGATACATTTACTTGTCTTCTGGCTTGTTGAAGCAGTATGTCAGACAGCACTTGCCACAGTAGTGCCTGTCAAAGTGGCTGGCCATGAAGACTCCAGCCCCACACTCCTCCGAGGGGCACTCCCGGCGCAGGCGGCTGATCTTGCCGTTCTCATCCACCTGCAAGGACAAACAGACAATGGCTCACATTCACTCTCCACCTCTGAGAACAATAATAATTTTGAGTAATCTCCATTGGCATAATAGTTTTTGTAACAGCAGCTACACCAAAGTTCTTGAGGTACGTGTCAGAAGTACCCAAATGCAACAGATTGTGGGTCTTTGGTTTAACACAAGTAGATGGAGTTTACAGGCTCCCCACGCTCCCTGGTGAGAGCTGAGTTTCTATCAAGTTTCTCCCTCAGTGAGTTCTACCTACCTTGTAGTACTTGAGCACTGCAAGCTTAACCTTCTTCCTCTTGTGCTTGTTCTTCTTGGGAGTCGTGTAAGACTTCTTCTTCCTTTTCTTAGCACCACCACGAAGTCTCAGCACCAGGTGAAGGGTTGATTCCTGTTTGTTAAGCACATGAAAGAGACTCAAAATGCTTTCTCAAGGCAGCTGCAGCATTTAAACAAACCTCATCTTTCTACCTAGAGAAAGTACATCTTGAGTGCCAGGCACATAGGAAAGCTCTAAAAGGATTATTTTTTGTTAAGGTGGCATTGTAAACTCCCCACATCAACACTACTCCAATCCCTTGATTTGGCTGAATTAGAAACATTTCTTAATCTCAGCAGCAAATCTCGGTCAGCTCTGCCCGTGCCAGCTCCAGGCACTGCACTGCTGTGTCCTGCCCTTCCCACTCACTTTCTGAATGTTGTAGTCGGACAGTGTGCGTCCATCCTCCAGCTGCTTCCCAGCGAAGATCAGCCGCTGCTGATCCGGAGGGATGCCTAATGGTGACAGAAATCAGGGATAAATGAGGGATGTGAGCTACGGCATGCTGTAATAAAATCAAGATTGCTGCTGTGAAAGACACGCATCAATCCACAAGAGCAGAAGACAGAATAATGTTTATAACATATACTGATTGATATCAATATATAATAATCAATAAGGGCCTTTAGAACTTACCCTCCTTATCCTGGATCTTCGCTTTAACATTTTCTATAGTATCAGAAGGCTCAACCTAGTATGAAACAGGACAACAGAATCAAAACGTGCTACACGTTTTAATTATCCCAACAAGGCCGAAAAACCACGAGGTGCTCCCGGCACAGGCCCGGTGCTGCCACAGCCATGCCGGGCCCCACCGCGCGGCCGGGACCGCCCGAGGCAGCGCACGGCCGCGATTCCCCGCACATCCCGGGCTCTGCCAGCACATCCCCGCCTTCCGGAGCACCGGCAGGCACGGGCGACGCAGCGCGGCGGCGGGGGCTCACCTCGAGGGTGATGGTTTTCCCCGTGAGGGTCTTCACGAAGATCTGCATGGCGAGGCGGGCACGGGGGACAGCAGGGACGGCGGGGCCGGAGCGCGGGCTGCCCGCGCTGCTCGCGGAATGGCGGCGGGGGCCCGAGAGAGCGCCGCGCCCGCACGCACGGGGTTTCCGTGGGCGCCGCAGGGGAAGTGTGGTGGGCTGGAACTACGGCTCCCGGCATGCCTCGCCACCGGCGGCTGCGGCCGAGCCTGCTGGGAGATGTAGTCCGGGGGCGGAAGGAGTGGGCGGGAACTGCGGCTCCCACAGTGCACCGCGGTGGCAGTCGTGAGGGGAGGAGGAGCCGCCGTGAGGGGAGAAGGAGGAGCTGCCGTGAAGGGGGTAAGGCGGGGCTGCTGTGAGGGAAGAAGGAGGAGTCGCCGTAAGGGGAGGAGGTGGGGTCGCCATGAGGGAGGAGGAGTCGCCGCCGTGAGGGCGGGATTCTCCAGCCGCGTCATTCGGGTTTTTTTGTGCGCTGTAGTGGCTGTCGGTGGAATTGTTATTTTCGGGCTAGCAGGTTTTTGATTTATCTGTGTCTCCGTCAAGGCCAGGTTGGACACGACTTGGAGCAACCTGGTCTAGTGGGAAGTGTCCCTGCCCATAGCGGGGGATGGAACTGGGTGAGCTTTAAGGTCCTTTTCCATCCAAACCATTCTGGGATTCTATGATTCTCTGCAGCCTAAAAATCCCAGAATTCGATGCCCTGGTTCTTGAGGAGGCAATTTAAACACGCCTCAGCCACTTTGTCACCTGCAGATTCCTCGAGATTAATTCCAGGTTTATATCTGGGCAAAGATTTTTAAAACTAGAAAAGCCGTTGGTAAATTGGGAATAAAGGAGCCCTGAGCTACAATTTGGAAATTACTTGTTAGGTGGTTTTATGCTTGTGAGTCGACAATGGGAAAAGCTAAAGCAGAATCGGGATCTACGTGAATAAATCAGCTGAGGCCATTTGAACAATTTCAACCCTTCTGTGGTTTTGTGAGGAAATGAGAAAGTGGGCTGTGTTGGGTAAGGGCTATCTGAGGAGCGTTACATTGTGTACAATAATGCATTTCGTAAGATAACAAATAGCTTTCAAGTAAAGGAGCACTTGACTGTAGGTAAAAAGTGGTTTGCTGGGTTTTTGTCTCCAGCTGGTGTAAGCAGACTGGTTGTGACAGAAATCAAGGATTGATAAATTTTCAGCTGTTTTTTGTGCTCCTGTAAACCCTGCAGTGGAGTCAGGGTCACTACAATGAATTCCTAATCCCAGGAATCACCGTAAGGTTCATGCTTGAAAACCACTTTTTGTAACTTTGTGGGGGTTTTGAAATTATGAAGCTGTCCTAAACCAGGAGAAAATCAACAAAACTGAAAAGACCCATGACATTTTATTTCACATGCCCTGTGCTAGCATTACCAGCCCTTCTGTGCAAAGGTTATTGCTGAAATTCCTGAGGGATTCCTGCCTGCCTGCCTATGTCTGCCTTCTTCAGACACTGAGGTGGGAAAGGCCTGGAACAAATCAAGATTCCAGGTTTTGGGAATGGATAGGAGAAAGGGATGCAGGCTCTGCTTTTAAATCTTGGGTTGGATTGGTATTTTAAGATACTAAAATGCAGAGCCCTGCTCCCTGGTTCTCCACAGCTGTAAGTGCAAAGGACATTTGGTGCCCACCCAGAGAAAATAAATTATGTTGTAGCTGTCCAATAAGTGCTGGTTGCCTTAGTTTTAAATCATATTGGTGATTAAATAATCTCAGGTGAATTTAGAGACTGCCTCATAATGAAAAGTTTTTCTGCATTTTCATCATTTTGAATGACGTTGCTTTGCTTTTGAGGCTGTTTTTGTTATCTTACAGCAGCACCATGAAGCTGCTCTATTATTTTCTCTATTCATTTTATTTTCCTTATGCCATACTTATTAGAGTGTTCCAGAAAGTTGTTTTCCTGTTCATTCTCTCTCTATAAATGTCATATCCAAAAATACATCAGTGGATAATGCAGTTACTGTAAGCAAGGATATCCTCACTTCAGCCAAGTGGGAATGTGAGGTGTTTATTGCCAGAATCAAGAGTGCTTAAAGGAATGTAGTTTTTTCTTACAAGAGATTAAAAACTCTGGAATCTGAGCCCTCATCTCTGTTATACCATAGGAAAATATCATTAATTTTTTTTTTTAAATAATTTTATTTTAAAAATATAATTTATTTTCATTTAAATTTTCTTATTAATATTTAAAATATCTGCAAAACATGTTATTTAAGACATTGATAATTTAATTGTCTCTGGCTTCTTTAATTTGTATTTTTAAATGTTTCCATTCTTTTATTTGCATATGGGAGCTGCTAATGCTCATGTATAACCTTGCTAACATGAAAACCTGAATTTAACTAATGCTGCAAAAGGTGTTTCATAAAAAATTATCTGCCTGAGGGGATTTTTTCAGTTCTTAAAAAAATATCCGCAGTTTAAAAAAAAATTTTTCATATAAATCTATTCGTTTTTAAAGTTTGTGATTGTTTGGTTGGGGGGATCTTTTATTACTATTTTTCAAAGGCTTTAATGGTTTTGACAGTGAATTTGGCTCTGAGTTGTGAATTGATGAGATGGTGCTGAGGTTATCCTGCCCTGCCATGTTTTGTGTTCTGTGATGTCCCTGGTAAAACAGCTCAAGGGTCACTTGAATATTTGGAAAGGAAAGGAAATTTGTGTGCTGTAGCAATCTGAAATCTCCCAGTTCACACATGACATTGAATGCAGCACTTCCAGGACACGTTTTTGGGGACCTTTTGGTGTTTCTAAAGTGCTGCTGTGACAGCCATGCACATGGAGTCCATTTTTATCCATTTTCACAGGTTCTTCCTTGGCCCTTTCTCTGAAGGAACTGAAATTGCAGAGCTCAGCTGTTCTGTGTGTTGTGAAAACTGACAAGGAAATCTTCAATTTGTTTCTGTGTGTACAGATGAAAAGCTTGAGGCTTTTGCAAAAGAATCCAAGTCCTGGAAGGAACTGAGCATTAAATGTTGTTGAAAACCCCAATAATGCAAAGTTCTATTTCTGGGTGCTGAGATCTCATTGCTGATGGAATCCCTGGGTACCAAACCCACAAATTAGTTCATTAACTCATCTCCTACAGCCTGCTGAGGAGCTGCTGCTCAAAAATAGCTCTCTCCTGTTTCCAGCCATTGATTAATTAGATTAGTCCTTCCCAAATCACAGATGCTATATTTGCTGTAATTTCTCTTGAAAAGCAATGTATTCTAAGGGCTTCCAGCCCCTGAGATTCACCTGTCAGTGGTGAAATGAGGCCTTTTCTCTCTTCTACATCTTCTCTTCCTTAGACTGTTGCTGCTTAGCTATGACACCATTTTTAATTCTTATTTTATTTCCTGGCCGTATTTCAGACCATTTTATGGGAGGATTTTTAAACTAAAATCCATGCTATTTCTCCTTCTCTTCTGTGTCATTAATTTCATCACCTTTATTTTTTTCAACTCAGTCTTTGCATTTCTAATCCACGTTGAAATCAGTGAGTGAGTTCTACAGTACGCTTAATGTGAATAGTAAAAGCTTTTTAGGGCAAATGGGGTTTATTTTCCTTAGATGCATTGTTATTCTAAATGACACCAGCAGTACTTTGTGAGGCTGGGCTGAGGCAGAAGTTACTGAGGGAGAAAATAAGCATGAAAAGTGATCTCAGGATGGAATTCTTGAAGCTGAGAAAGACGCCAGGATGATGGAACGGGTTTGCTGGTCACTCCTCTGCACAACAACAGAGGGAGCACTTAGAGCAGGCAAGCGAGGAATCCTCCTGCTCTGGGTGAGCTGTAGGAGACTGAGCATCACAAACAGTGCTGAGAATGCTTCTGCCACCAAGTATAAGTTATCTGTCCTTGTAATGTGTCTGTGTGAGGGTGTGTGCATGGCTGTATTTCACTGGAGCTGTGTTCTGTGTGCATGGCTGTATTTCACTGGAGCTGTGTTCTGTGTGCATGGCTGTATTTTCACTTTCTTCTGTGGAGAAGAAAGCGCTGCAATGAGCTGGAAATGGTTTGTGAATCAGGTCTGTCCTTGCTGTGCTCTGCACAAGGGTTTGGAGTCAGTGTGAGAGAGCTGCTGCTGAGCTCCCTCCCAAAGGGGATGCAGGGCAGGCAGCTCCCAGTGCTTGGAATTTTTGGTTTGTTCCCTGTTTGGCCATTGCTGCAGTCATGGCACAAATGAGATTCTCAAGATAATTAACAGATCCTGTCAAAACAACAAATGCCTGCCTAGAACAAATGTAGGCTTTGGTCACATGGACTCACCTGCTCCTTGGGCTGCTGTGGGGATGGTCTGGGCTGTAAGAGCCAGTATGAGAGCTTGGCCAGGCCGATCCTTAAGAAATGAATATTTCAGCCCTAAGGAAGGAAAGATGGCCAGCTCAGATTGCCCGGGGGTCTGCTGGCAGAGCCTCTGAGCTCAGCCCACAGCCAGCACCAACAGGAAGAACTCTGAATGTCATTTGCTCTTGTAGCTGTGATACATGTTCCCAAATAACATTTAGCTCAGTAATTAGCTACATGTAGCTGCTGCTGCTTTGGTTCAGTTTTAATACATTTTGGCACTCTTTAAAAGTGTATTTATTAGATGAATAAATCTGCAGAGTTAGGGTTCACAAGAGAACTGTAGCTTAAGGAAGAATTACTATTTTAGAGCTATTGGAATTATTGTGTGGATGAGGAATAGGGAAAGGTATGGAAGTTCACTTTGCAGCATGTAGAGTGATGTGCCCTCAGGTATGTAACCCTTCAGAATGTAACTCAGTGTAGATCAGATATTGACCAAAAGAGTGAAAACAGTGAATGAGAAGGTCACTCACTGACTTTGTTACTGCACAGAGCTGACCATGCAAGAGAGCAGTGCAGATGTAGGTGCCACACTCCCCAGAGTGATTTCATGGTTCTTGTTTAATGTTTGCAGCAGCTGAGAAGTGAAAGTGTTTGTTAAATCAAACAAGACTCTGGTGGACCAAACCACAAAGTTTTAGTCTTTTTTTTCCCCCTTTGTAGCCATTTCCACAGTGCAGCAGGGATTTCTAGCAGGGATGCATGGCCAAATGGCAGGCCTGAGTTAGGTGCTTCTGTTGTTGAGCTATTTACTTGTTGGTTGGTTTTTATTCAGCATCTTCTGGAATTTTAGAAATCAAGCTCCATAAGAAGGTGCAGGTGCAGTGTCCAATGAATATTATCTAAAGCAAACTGAGAGGGATTGTGCTGGTGTGGCCTTGTGTGCCTCTCTTTCCTTCAGAAGAGATTGGTGTCTCCCAATCCAAGACTCAGTCATCCATTGAGATTCAAACCAATTTAGATGCATGATTTATTCAGTAAGCTCAGGAATTTTCAGTTACTTCATCTTGAAAAAAAAACCCTCTAAAAATTCTCTAGCAAGATGGCAATATACTTTTACCCATTACTTTTGCTGTCCATGAAAGCCAAGCAGTATTTTAGCAATATTCAAACACCCAAAGTTACATATAAAGAAGAAATTGAGTTTCATAAAAGCTAGACATCTGTAAATGCCCAAATAAGTTTAAGGATCCAAACCTTGCAAAGCTTTGCCTCCAATCTCAGATATTATTTTGAAGGAAAGGTTGGTGATTTCAGAACAGGAGGAGCATGAGTGCTGTCTTGTCACCTCAGTGGTAATAGAGGTTCTGAAACATTTTAGATACGGGCAGTACTCATATTTATTTTTTCTTTTTTATTATTCAAACTTAGACTTTATCATTTTCTCAGGGCCTGACTGACTTGGATGAAACTGTCTGGTCAAAATATGATAAAGTTGTTGTGAGTTTCTAAAGTACTTGGAGAATGAACAAAATCTACAGGTGCACAGTGTCATGGTCCTATGCAATTCTTTACTGCTGGCCTGTGAGCAGCTGAATTTCTTCTGTCTGTGCTTGACTGGTGTGCTGCAGTCACTCCCAAAGGTCAGCCACAGCATTATACATTGATTTATGCAGAAATTGGCTATTAACTAATGAGATCCTGCTGGATGGGACATTAGAGCTGTGGGAATGAGAGGAAATGGGAGGTTACTTCCACAGCCTAATGCCCAGGACTCTTACCTGCAGGAGGAAGTCACAGGCTGTTCTTCCTGCTTCATGGAATTCTTCTGATTTAAAATGAACCCATTACTCATCTTCTGTCTTTAATTCATTATTCACTGAACAAGTACAAAGCCCATCCAAGATCCACTTCCAGCTGAGTGCCCTTACCTCAGAGAAGATGGGTTTGCTCCCCCTCACTAAGAAATTTCATTAGAGCTTGAGGAAGTGATAATATTAATTTTATTTAAGTCTTGCCTCTGAGGTTTTTTTTAATATTACTCTGACAGGTTTTATGGAGTGGAGATGGGCCTAACTAAGCTTTTTGCATGCTTTAAGCACAAATCTCTTATGTGATGTGAGAGTTAGGTTTTCTGAAGCCAAATAAAATTTTATGTTACAGCTTTTACCAAATGGAAATCATGGGTAGGAGGTTTTCTGTGTAAAAGAATTTGTGTTGATGAAGAGATAAATGATAAATGTATTATACTGATAAGAGTCTATATGTGATATTCATGAGAACTTTTTAAGGGAAATCAGGATATTAAATTTTTTTTAATGTTGTTTCTTCAAGCTCTTATCATTATTTCACTTTTTTTCCTTCTCTCTTCCTTGTACCCCCATGGACAAATTCTCCTTCTACTGGAAATCTCAGCATGGGAGGAGCAATCCCTCCCTGAGAGATGAATGATATCAGCATTGTGACCTAATGGGGTAAATGTGGTTTATTTCCATCCCTCTGCAATCCCATGGAAATCCAAGAGTCTCACTGAGGGTGCTGGGCCTCAGTCCCTTCCTTCAGTGAACCCCATGATTTTCCTGCTCTCAAGGCTGGGTACAAACTCTGATTTGCTGAAGCCATTGGTCAGAGCCATGGAAAAGGCACCTCTGGCCAATGATCCAGGCTCTCCCAAGCATAGAGACAGGAACACTTTTTACAGATGTTTTGGAAACTTCCAGAGAAATCCTGCAAGTTTTATTCCAAATGAATGGATGAATCTGCTGTCTGGTCACAGTCACAGTGCTCGAGGCTCTATTCATTAAAGCTTCTCCCTGAATTCAGTAAGCCATAAATTCTGGCCTGTGCTTTGCTGCAGTGATACTCAGTCTGGCTGTTCTGCTGCACAGCTGAAAATGGAAGTGGGTTATCTCTGGAGAAAGCAGAGCAAAAAATGAAGGATTATCTTCTGGGGTTTTTGTGGTTGGACTGTCAGGCTTGAACTCCAGTTGTTCTCTATTTTATGCTCTGCAAAAATAAGCATAATCTAAAAAAATATTTTTTAAAGTTCTATAAATACGGTGCAGGGGACAGGATAAGTGAGCATGCAGCTGCTGAGGCACTTGGGTAGGATGGAGTAAATTAACTTTGAATGAAGCTCACATTGAAATTTTAAAGGCCAAATCGTTTCCCAGTAACTTACCATTAGTGCCTGGTGCAACTGGGACATCCAGCTAACTGTGCTTCTCCTTCAGGAGTAAAAATGAAATTATAGTAAAAAGAGAGTGAAGTGTCATTTAAGACATGTCAGCACAGACTATTCTGTGCTTGATGTTGCAAGTGAGAGTTGCTCAGAAGCACAAAAACCTGCACAGCCCTCCCTCCTGGAATCACCAGAGCAGCAAGGAGTCAATTACCAACATTTTGATCATGAACTATCAAGGGAGGGGGAGGTAGCCCATGGAGTTTCATAAGCTGTAGGAACACAAAACCTTGTAAGAAGGATGCTATTAAAAAAAAAAAAAAAAAAAAAAAAAAAAAAAAAAAAAAAAACAAAAAAAACACCAAAAAACAAACAAACAAAAAAAAAAACTTCAAAAACCTTCCAATAAAACAATATTAGAAAAGAAATCTCTGCTGGATATCTTGCAGAGATTATTATTTCTTGCAGAGCTATAGCACCAAGACTACATTCTCATTTCACCAGATATTGCTCAAATACCAAGAGACAGACAGCAAAGATGAAAAGAAAGCACACTACAAATATTGAAGTAGATCTGGAAAGGTCACTGATAGACGCTTTTGTTCTGGTTACTTTTCTGAATTCTAAAATGCACAATGAAAAGAGCAGAGGGGGAAAGAGACACTGCATAATAATTTGTGAGGGCAGGATTAGATCAGAGTCTGATTCTAGAGATTAATTGCTGGTTAATTTGTACATCTGAGTTCTACTTGGACCAAAATTAGAGAAGAACAAATATGGTTGCATTATGAAATAATCTGGGTGTTGTACATGAGCTAAACAACACTTGCTTGACAGCCTGGAGTGTTAGGTTGTTTTATTCATAATTGCACACAGGTATCAGATGGTTGCAAAACGCCCTGCACCTGACAGGGAGGGTGCTGCTCATTCCCTGGGGCTGCTGCCCGAGCACGGCGGGGCCGGGCCCCTCTCCCCGCTCCCCTCAGCTGCTGTTGCTCAGGCAACGGGATCGTTCAGCGGCACAGCAAGAGCAGGGGGAAGCTGTGAGGGTGGGAGGAGAGATTTCCCAAGAGCTGTGGGAAGGGTGGAGGAAAGAGAGGGACAATATTGGTGCGTGTCTCAGAGAAGGTGTTTGCCCTTGTACAGAACAGTGCCAGAGGCTCCTCCAAAGCGTTGCACTTGTGCTGCTTTGGAAGGTCCCCATGTGGAGCAGCTTCTTTCCCTCTCTTGGCTTTTGCAAGGGGTGAGCAGATGGAATGAGGTGCCAGGTGCTGCAGTGTTGGTGTCCTCCTGGAAGGGCTTGAGGGTTCATGCAGTGACTTTGCCTGGTAAACCTAGGCATGAGGCATGTCTGTCACCTGCTGTGCTGGGCCAGGAGCAAAGCTCTGTCACACAGAGGAGAGGTGGGAGCTCGAGGAGCCATTGCCAGACTGTGACAGTGTTCACAGGGGCCTGAGGGTGAGGAAAGAGATGAGGCTCTGACTCCATGTTTCAGAAGGCTTGGTTTATTATTTTATGATAGATATTAGATTAAAACTAAAAGAATAGAAGAAAGGATTTCATCAGAAGGCTGGCTAAGAATAGAAAAAGAATGATAACAAAGGTTTGTGTCTTGGACAGAGTCAGAGCCAGCTGACTGTGATTGGCCATTAATGATAAACAAGCACATGAGA
>JAHXMQ010012337.1:26431971-26593748 GCA_020466415.1 Ammodramus savannarum pratensis
AATCCTAAGGAAAGGATTTTCCATAAAAGGTGTCTGTGACAGCCAGCACTCAGGGCTTTCCTCCCCTTGGCTCTCAGGAGACCTTGCTCTTTGTCTTGTGGCCTCAAGAATCACAACCAGAAAGCTGGTGGCTGGTTTACTGTCACCCTTGAGCCAGAAGTCACACAAACTGGTTTGCAGAAGAGTGTTTAATACAAAAAATCCTCTCTTTTATAGACAGATTCAACACTTGATTGGCTAACTAACAAAAACAACTTTCTCACAAACAGTGCTTGAGAAGAACAGAAAAACAGGGTAGGAAAACACCACCTGCAGGCTGTTTGTACTAACAAGCTATCATCGTTTTTCTACAGCTCCCTAAAAAGTCTCACAAATCCACTGAGAGAAAACAAAGCCTTTTTCTCACTCTCTGACCGGGCTGTTGCATGCACAGTTTACCAAGTAGGGAAGATGGTATCTGTAATCATCCTCTTATAGGAGTGAGAAATTATTAAAAAGGAAAAAAGCACAACCCCACACACCTCCCCACGTTTCTGCATTTGGGGTATTGATCCCTTTATCAAAGCTGGTCAAAGTAAGAGCTTGTTACTGAAATTCCTTTGAATTAACGCTGATGAAAAATAACTATTTCTTAGATCTTAACATTACCTCTTCATTATAATTTGATTTAATTGCTATTACTTTCATTACATCAGTACCAGAACATGAACACTCTGTAGGCTTAATGCAGTCTGTCCTTGCAATTCTGATTTCCAGTTAATTAAAATTGATTGGCTGACCTGATGTTTATATTTATCACATCTTATGAAAGATCCAGGTTTTCCTTCACATAAATTATTTTACTGCTGTTCTCTCTTAGGTGTTTCGTGCAAAAAAGCTTTACATAATGTCAGATATAGATAGAGTAAAAAAAGCACCTTAATCTTTTGAAGTTGCATTGCAGTCAGTGCAAGAAGATTTTTCCCCTTAATTGCAAAGAATTACATTGTTTGGATCAAACTGTTTCTTTTTGTGGTAATTTTTTGAAAGTTTTGAAATGAATTCTTACAGCAATGCTGACAAAGTCTTGGTTATAATTGTATGATTAGCACTTCTGATGTTGGCCAATACTATTATCTCATTACTTCCCTTGTAGAAAATGTGCATGTGTTGTGTCTCATCTCTGACAGTAAATTCCTTGAAGCCCTGATTGTCTTTTGTTCTGTATATAGTTGTCCTGCAAATGAAGTCTTGCTCATGGGCAGGGTGGTGACAGAAATCACAACTTTCTCCTGTCTGTTTTCCCGTTAAAATGGGCAGTGAGGGCAGCAGCAGAGCAATGACTTTGCCAGACTGGGTCATGCTGGGGATGGCTCCCAGAGCTGCAGGGGCTGCTGGAGGTGCTTTTGCCACTGCTGCAGAACAAATATTCATTGAAGGTTTTACACTTTGCCTCCAAGTGTGAAGTTCATTTCTTGAGAGGAACAGTTGGCACTGTGACCGTGTTCACAGGGGCCTGAGGATGAGGGAAGAGATGAGAATGTTGACTCCATGTTTAGAAGGTTGATTCATTATTTTATGATATATATTATATTAAACTATACTAAAAGCATAGAAGAAAGGATTTCATGAGAAGGCTAGCTAAGAATAGAAAGAGAAAATAATTATAACAAAGGCTTGTGTCTTGGACTCTCTGTCTGAGCTCGCTGACTGTGATTGGCCATTAATGATAAACAAGCACATGAGACCAATCCCAGATGCACCTGTTGCATTCCACAGCAGCAGATAATCAATGTTTACATTTTGTTCCTGAGGCCTCCCAGCTTCTCAGGAGGAAAAATCCTAAGGAAAGGATTTTTCATGAAAGGTGTCAGTGACAGGCTACATTTGTATCAGTCTCCACTGAGGGAATTCTTTGGAATGAGATGTAGAATTTAAAGCCAATAAGAGGAATAAATAGAATTTATTACATCAGGGTAGGGAGTGGTGAGGTAAGTGGAAAGGGGCCAGAAAGGGAAGAAAAGTTAAGTTAGTCAGGAGCTGTATCCAAGGCAATGAGTGCTATGGAAAGACAGGAGATAGAAGCTGGCAGAAGGGATGGTGATTCTGTGCTGCAATCTCAGGCTATATATTTAATTATATAACTTATTGTTATATAATTAAATAATGATTAAATAATTAAATACTCACTTATTGGGTATTTAATGCTTTGGGGCACAGCATGCAGGATGTCACATAGCTGGGAAGCTGTGACTCTGTACCATGAATGTGTGATATTATTCCATTGCAATGTACCTGTCACATCAGCAGGGACATAAATAGTTGGGTTTGTGTTGTTCTCCTTTTCATCTGTGCAAGAATTGGTGGCTCCAGAACAGAGATGGGCTCTGTAGTGCTGCATAGAAGGGAAAGCTGAAAGACGAGACCTGGATGCAAGTGAGGGAGCAGGAGAGGAAAGTTTAATATTATTTATGAACTTTGAGATGGGAGAAAAACAAAACAGGAGAAAACTGTAGGAGAGGATACAGAAATTTAAGGGAGCATAGGCACTCCTTGAGCTGTGAAAATCAAATAATGCAAATGTTTCTGGGTGAACAGCAGGGAATGCTCAAGAAAACAACCATGAATTCATAAAAGAGATTGAAGGAATGTCAAAAGACAGGTATAGCTTTATTTTTCAGGTAGAAAAGACTGTCATCCAGTGGCCCTTCAGCTGGTGCCTCTATAGCTTGTATGCCTTTCCTTTCTAGTTCCTCTAGGGGAGTTTTGGGGGTTTTTTTGGTTTTTTTTTTTTTTGTTTTTTTTTTTTTTTGTTTTCAGTATACAAAAAGCTCTTTTTCATTGAGCTCTTCAGTAGAAGGAGAATAGAAACCCAAAAAAAATGACTGGAATTGTTTACAGTCATATCAGTATTGAACTGAAAACTCCAGAAAGTGAAATTATTCTGTTTAGGAGGGAGTATTTCTTTACAATGTGGGTATTATAATCTCAGGGGAGATGAGATGATAGTTTCTCTTTTGGGGTATTTGAAGCTGCACTGGGGAGAAGAGCAAGGCTGAGTGTGGGGTGCTGAACGCTGTGTGTGAGCCCAGCAGCAGGGTCAGGGCTGTGTGAGCTGAGCCAGCCCTGCTTTGCCATTTGCAGCAGGTCTGGATCTTTAATTAGACTCCCAGACAAGTAATGCTGGGTGAATTTGCATCCCAGCAGTTGCATTCCAGGCTGGGATTTGTGGTGCAAACAGGAACTGGCAGCTGCTATGTGAATACAAGGTTATATTCAGGATTTTCCTTCAGCACTCAGTATGGGTATAAATATTCTTATGCATCAGGATTAATACATCCCTCATTAGTTGCCCATGTCTAAATCCTCTTTGCGCTGAGATACTTACAGGGTGGGTTTAGTTATTCTTAGGGTTGATCCTCTGGCAAAAAAATGTATGACGGGGTTTAATAGTTGTACACTTGCTTCTGCTAAGCCCTGCTATTAAATATACTCTCATTTCCATTTGGTGAGTATGTGCAATTTGTCTTCATAGCTGTGGTTCTAGGAACAGGTTTGTATTTTTCTTTAGCTGATGTTTCCAATTTCAGTTTTGTGTCATGAGCAGAGAATTTTGAAGCTGAATTTCTTCCTCATTCTACAGCCTACATGTGGCAGGAGGTTTTTTTGAAGAGGAGCAGCTCAATGGTCTTCTCATTCCAAAATGCTTTGGGAAATTCCCTGGTTGATTCATACACTTGTAAATTTAGATTATGTTTGTCACACACAAATAATGCCAAATTCTCTTGTGCCTCATGGGAGTATCTGGCTCTTGGAGGTATTTATTCTGCTGGCTTTGGAATGACAGAGATCTGTACAAACAGCAGTCTGTCCTTCTCACAACAGGGGTGTGATGCCTTTGTCTGCAGAGAGAGTCTGGGCTAGGAATAGGCACGGACTGGAGTCTGACATGCCGTGTTTGGGAGCTCAGGGAGATGGGGATCCATGGTCTTGAGGGATTCATGGCTTTGAGCCCAGATCCGGCACAAACCACAAGGGATGAATCAGCCTCACTGCGGCTCAGAATGAGCGCAGGGCTCGGGTCGTGTAGTCGAGACCTACAACATTCTGGGGCTTGGGATCAGCTGCTGACACACGGTGGGGTACAGGCAGCAGCACAAACAGGACTATAGCAGGTTTGGGAGCTCCGCTGGAGGTTTGGGAGCTCCGCTGGATGTTTTTGCAGCCCGCTCCCACCTCTGAAGGGACAAAGCTCTGGCCGCGCAGAGGTGGCCGCGATCCGCGAGTGGCCGGCAGGTGGCGCCCGAGAACACCGAGTGCCGCAGCCGCTCGTGGCTCGGTGTCACCCGGGGCGGCTCCCGCGGAGCTCCGCGTGCGATGTCTCCTGGAATTCAATCCTACAGCAACAAGTGGGGCACCAAAGCGACGCCCCGCCATTGCTCCGTGTGAGAACCGGAGCTGTGTGGGCGCTACTTGCAGTGCTGGTGACAGGGACACACAAGAACTGCAGCATTCACAGGGTAATGCCCATGGCAGGAGGAAATAAAATCCCTCCTTCCAGACGTGGCTTCATTAAGGAGTGAGTTATCTGAAACAAATTCATGTGGCAGAAAAGCTCCTTGTAAAGCCTTGCAGAAGGCCAGGCCATTGCAAATAAATAATTGCTTGGGTGGGTGTAATAGGGATGGCATGTCAGGAATGATTTTTTTTTTTCTTAGTCATGCTTTGCAACATGTGTTCAAATATTTCTTTGCTCTCATAAATACTGGAGAGAATAAGATGGGAGCCTAGATGGTGGAGCTTTCTTCTCTTGCTCAGCACTCAGGTGGAAACACAGAGGGATTAAAGATGGGTTAGATAAGCATTCTTGAGGGAGTAGAGAACTCTGGGAACAGTGCTCTGGCCTATTAATTGTGAAGGACGCCAAAAACGGCCTGGCCCTTTTCTGGTTGGAAAACCACAGTGTTTATATTGGGTTTTATCTGATGTACAGCTTCAGTTGGTTTGGTTGGATTGGATGATTATTTTTTCCCCTGCATATCTTTCTTTTTAACTGTTTCAGGGTACCCATAGTGTCTGCACAGTTCTGTTCAGGTGTCCTTTCCCTGGTGTGTCCCATGTGCCTTAAAATGCCAGCAGGACTGAAAATAAAACTGTGACCCATAAATGAAAACTAAAACTGTCATGTAATGCTGTCTTGTCAAGATACAAAAATTTACTTTTAGAAAGGCAATTTCTTCTCTGCAGAGTTCTCTGCCTGATTATTTCAGAACTGTTTTGTTGACTTCAATGGGAAGGAAGCAAGGCTATGCCATGAATATACTTTGGGTGCCTATTTTGATTTAATCTTGTATATTTGCTAGATGATGGGTGTGGAGGAGAGTCAGAGCATGTAATAATGATGTGTTAATTAGTGCCCTAAAGCTATATTTAATTAAACTTTTAATAGCAACAGATTACAAATATACTTGGGAAATAAATTCCTCTTTGTGCAGCAGGGCCATTGCAGTGCAGCCTGGCTACAGACACACAGCCTGACAGCTTGCACCATCCAAGGCTGATTTTTCTGTGGGGAAAGATAAGAACAGGGGGAACAGAGGGCAAAGTGTCACTGTCACCATTTGAGCAGCTGAATCCATTCTGTCTGGCTCCTGCCAAACTGCCTATTAAAGCTTTTAGCCCTGTGCTGTGTGTGACAGGGGGAGCTGCTCCCATTTATTCTCACAGCTTTACTGGGAGAGTGGCAGGAATACCCTTCAACAGTCCTACAGCTCAAACCCCACAGAGAGCATGGAGCAGGAGCTGCTTTAGATGGGGTGTTTGCAGTGTATTGCAGCACGTGTTCCTACCCAAGGATGTGTAACACACAGCCCAAATGGCATGGCACTGAAGTTCTACACAGGATTGAAAGTATGAAACTGTGTCTGTAATTTCCATTTATTCTCTGGCTTCTGTTGAACTATTTGACCCTTTACAAGCCCCTTTGTCTCTTTTCTTCCATGTGTCCCCTTTGTAATTCCCAGTATAGTTCAGGATGGCACAAAGAAAATGTGCCAAGCTGAGCAGAAGTCCATTCCTAAGACCTGTCAAAAACATTTTCTCAGCTTTGCTGCACTTCAAAGCACCAATGTTATCCTGTCCTAAGGTTTGCTTCCTTGCTTAGCAGTAGTTCAGAAATTCAATGTGCCATTTGCTTGTGCACTGTGATTTGTTTCACAGAAAAAGCTACTTTTTTTGTGATGATTCTAGTTAAGAACCCAAATTTGGTTTGGTTTCCCAAAGTACAAATATTGTTAGAGGTTTCTAGTTATGGTACTGCTAGAAACAGATCTCAAAGACTTTCATCCCACTCAGCTGGGCCTCTGAGCTCTGTGAAATTGCAATGTGCAAGGTCCTGAAGGAATGGGCTGAGCTGGAACTCCTGATCATGGTGAGGTATCCCACTGTGCTGATCCAAAATCCTAATCAAACAAAAAGGCAAAGGTGGACGTGTAGCCAGGGAATATTTAGGCAGAATTAAAAAGGAACCTGTGGCAGTAAAACCCCTGAGATCCTATGGAAAGTGCTGCTGCTCACTGAGCACACCTGGGAGAAAAATCTCCTGAGACTTTTGGAGGCACTGGCAGAGGCCTCCCAGCCACTGCTGGAGATGTTGGAGCATTCAGAGAGCCCTCAGCTCAGCAGGACAGACCTGTGCTCCACATCAACAGAACAATTAAACAGAGAATTCATAATTGGCAGTGAGCTGAGAGAGAGGGAGACCTGCCCTGATTTGCCTATGCAAAGGCAGCACCTCCCTGCTGTGAACCTGCACTGTGGGAAACTGCTCAGCAAACCCACACTGGGCTTTCTCCTGTCCACACTTGTGCAAATCTTTACATTCCCACTTGTTTACCCTGTGCATTTCCCTTCTCTCTAGTTACCTCCCCAAATAATTAAATAATTAAACAGTTTATTTGTAATTGCTGCAAATAGTGTTTCTATTTCATGGTACAGTTTGGTTTTCTTACTCAGTGTTTACAAAGGTGCTGCTGCTGAATACCCATTTTTTGGTATCTTTCTGGTTCAATGAAGTTTTCCTCTGTCAGGCTTTCAAGTCAACAGATGCTAGCAAGGCAGGCTGAGTGGTCTGAGCTAAAAGAAGATTTTGTCCCCAAAGCTGCAGTCTGGGGAAACCTCCAGTAAATTCCTGGTGCCCATATGCTGTTATCCAGAACAACATGTGGTGTCCTGCTGTCCTTCCCAGGAAAGCAGTGTTTGGGAGGGTGAGCTCTGCCTGCCACCAGGATGGATAAATTCATTTTTGCAGGGTTTTGTACACAGCTCTTGGTGTTACTTCCAGGCTCTGGTTTCTGTGTAGAATGAACTGATCTTGAGATTTCCAGGGGGAAAAAGCATCAGAAAATGAGTCTTTGTTCCACTGGATGCTCTTTAAGGGAAGAAGATGTGCAGATGCCTTTGGATTTCTTTCTGGCTGCAGTTCCAGCACAGGGCACCCTGCTGCTGGCTGTGTCCCCACCCAGCCCTTTGCTCCTTGAGGGGCACTGCAGTAAAACCTCAGAATGTTTACACTGCTGCCATAGTGCCATAGTGCTTGTGTCCCACACATGCAGCAGGTTTGGCCTTCAGTTTCAGAATTTCCTCATCCACTGAAGGTTTTCCATTTGCATTTACTGAGCAGAGATCTCCCAGCTCCTCCTTAAAGCCTCTGTGCTGAGGCCCCACCATTTCTGTTAGGTAATTGAGGTTATTGTAACACATTACTTGAGGGGCATACAAGAGAAGAGACTTCATCTGATATTCCAAAATAAATGCTGACACAGTTTTTCAGTTAAAAAAAGTTTGTCAGAATATTTTAGAAACTAACAGTTAGATGCTAATATTTCTAGACTAACAGGAATAGAAATCAGAATTAATGAGTTCTCTGCAGGTACATCTGTCACATATTTAATGATGTGAGGCATATTTCATGCTCACAGCACTCTGCCAGCATTATACAACCCTGGTAATGCTCTCTGCAGTAAATACCACCCTTGCTTTGCTGCTGGGGGAAATGAAACAGTTCCAGCCTGTAAGAGTGTCTCCCCCTGGAGTCAGTGGACATCCCTGGGCTGGCTGTGGGCTTGGGGGACTGTCCATGAGTGCACCCTCCTGGTCTGAGCCCTGTGCACAGCCTGGGGCTCTGCATCTCTGGGATCTTTGCTGCTCCCTGTGACCCCTGGAGATGTTCAAAGTCTCTTTTCCCAGCCTGGTGCTTGAAGAATGAGTCAGGGATCTTCAGTTCTTGGTCTCAAGGTTGTTTATTGTTTCTTATCTATAAAAAATGTTCTCCTGCCCTGCCAAAGTCCATCCAGCAGGGCAGTTCCAGGCACTCTGCCTGCCCTAGGGTGGTGTTATGTCTTTATGCTAAAAACTGTGTATACAATGTTTACTTCCCAATACCCATCACCTGTGTGAGACAGTGAGCTTCTACTCTAGACCAATTTAAAAGTGCCAACATCACAGCAGCACATGGAGGCCAAGAAGAAGAAGGAGAAAGGCTGGGCACGCCCAGATCCCTCCATCTTGCCTCCTGAACCCCCATTCCAGAAACCCAAAATCTGCCTTTTCACCCTGTGATAACTTCACTATTATTCTGCCTAAACTGTTGTGGCTTGCTGGCCTTCATACAAGGTTGGTAACTTGCTCCATGGGCCATAATCAAACCCTGAGGTGTCTTGGGCTCTGTGCCAGGGCTCTGAGCCCCTGGCAGGGGTCCTGGCCATCCTGGGTTCCCAGTGCATCTCTAGGGTGCAGCAGCTGCTGAAGCCCCAGCCACAGCCACAGCTCTTTCCAAACATACCTGATGAGCTGCTCAAGGCTTCTGGGACAGAGATAAATGCTGAATAAATACATTTGCTTGCAGAACAAAGTTTAACCTGAAACAACACTGTCGGGTTTCCAGTGGGTGGTAATTAAGGGACTGATGTGTCTCTGTTACCATTCTGCCCTGGGTAGAATTACAATAATAATTGCTCCTATCTTAGGAGAAACTGGAAGCAGAAATATTTCTCCAGTGCTGAGAGTGTTGATTTAATAGAAATATGTCTTAATCTTTCTTATGATGGAATAAGAGTCCCAAGCTAACATGCACTGCTGTCCTTGAGAGTGCACATTCACTGATGAAGGCACCCTCTGCTTTTGGCAAGCTGTGTTCATTCCAAAGAAACTGGGAGACACTGGGCTCTTCCAGCCTTTCCATAATTTACAATATGGCCACAAAAAAATTGCATTTAACCTGAAGTTTGTAAAAGAGTCTACTCATAATTGGAAACTTGTTTCAAATTCGCTGCTTTTTTCCCATTTGGCTCACTCTCATTTTTAGACCCCAGCAGTACAACTGTTATGGCCATCAGTAGTTTTTGAGGTAGAAGTTGAACATAAGGAACACAGGCATCATAGTTTCAGCAGCTGCTGCAGTTCTGCCTGAGATATTGGTGTTGGCAAGCATTGAATGCACTTCCCCAAAGCAGAAAAGCCACTCCCAATTGCTTTGAGCATGGTCCTGGGAGATGTTCATGCTTCTTTTTGAACTGCCTGATTTCAGGACAGGATAATTCTGTGTATGACAGACATTTTCAGGCACAGAGGGGGACCTAAAAGAGAAGCTTTAATTTGAATTTTAACTTCTCTCTTATCTAGGGGCTGTTTGAAGGTCTGTGGGAATCCCATTAAAGGCTTAATTTCTAAAGTTCAGCTTTAATTCTGAATTTTCCCTGGGCTAAAAACAAGGAGGATTTTTTTCCACCTGGATCTCTGGTATATATTGTGTCTTTGCCATCACTCTTGGTGGCATTGGCAGAACAGAAAACCTTTCATTTTGTCCATTAAGGGAATCTCCATTTATCCTGTGTGATAAAAACTTTTCTCATGAACATCATGTGCCTTATAATTTAATCTTGAACTGTAGATGAGAAATTATTCCTTGCCCTGGGAAATGGAGACTGCACTACATGGAGATATTGGGGTTTCCAGAAGCATCTCCTGCTGCACAGGAGTTCTGAGGTTCCCTGTCACAGAGCTAACACAGCTGTGTCACCTCTGAGGTAATGCCATTTTCCCTTCCTTTCTGGTGCATCTCTTGTTTTGTGCCTGTGCTTTCAGATTGGTCTCTTCCTGCAGACCAGACTCCAGCCCAAAGGATCTCTTTGCACATGGATCATCTTGGCTGCTGCCCAGGGGCTTCCCAAGAACATTTTCGTGACCAGAATCACCCAGCAGCACCCAGTATTGGTTCCGTCACAAGGGCTTCTCAAGAATATCTTCTTTTTAAGGGTGTACAAATAAGAATTGTTGGTGAGAACTGCTGATGCCTCACCACTGTTAGTGACTGTTAGAAACCAGTGTACTTCTGCTGATGTTCTTTTGGTTTATATTGAGCTGTGGCATCTGGAAGGACTGCTTAAAAAACAAAAAGTGAATCCAGGGTGCTGGAATCCTGGCAGGACAGTCCTGGTGACTGCAGGCTGAATTCATGGCTTTGACAAGTGCCAGTCTCACTGGAAATGGCAGTGTGGCCTCCAGGGACCCAACCTGACCCTGAACTGGACTGTCCAGAAAAGGGAAAATGACTCTCCTCAGGATTGCTGCAGCCAGGGAACTTCCAGTCTCAGTCAAACAAGCTGGGCTTGCCTAAAACTAGTTTTTGTTTCTGTGAATTGGATCTCAGGCTTCAGTAAAGATCCATCCAGTTCTGGTTTTCTTACTTCAATCTAGGGAAAACACTCTGTGCTACAGGAAAAGCTTTATCAGTGAATAATCTCCTGTGAATAACAAATGCTAGGTGGGGCAGGAATTTGTGTAGAAAGTCTTTAGGGCTGCACAAGCATCAGCAACTGGGCAAGAAAGGATGCTGAAGTGGGAGGGGATCATGTCTTGGGTCCTTTCTCCATGTAAAAGTGATGTTCAAACTGCATCAAAATACCAATAACTCTGCTCTGATACTACTGAAGCAAATTCCTGGGAATGATGTGTGAGAAAAAAGGATAGGCTTAATTATTGTGATGTAATCTGTGAAGTTTAATTAGGTATCCAGTTTTAAATCCAGTTATGTTTGCATGTGGCTTTAGCACCTCCTCTTA
This sequence comes from Ammodramus savannarum pratensis, assembly GCA_020466415.1. Classification (NCBI taxonomy): domain Eukaryota; kingdom Metazoa; phylum Chordata; class Aves; order Passeriformes; family Passerellidae; genus Ammodramus; species Ammodramus savannarum. The sequence continues at coordinate 26,443,071 of JAHXMQ010012337.1, forward strand.
ATTCAAGAGGCCATGTGACCCTGTTATTCTCTCAGACTGCCCTCCAAAAGGCCTGTGAAGTTGAAATGCCCATCAGAAATATTCATTACTTTTCTCTGTGACCTTCTTTGTTTTACTTCTGAAAATTTGTTAACTAACAGTCTACAAAATGTGAGCTTCACTTAATAAGACAGAAAAATAGACAAACTTGAGTCAGCCAAACTCATTGATCCTTCCTTTTTGTCAGAGCTGAACCTCAGGGAGCTCTCAGAAGAGGCCTCTCCTGTCTTCTTACTTTACTGAAGAAATGTTGTACCTTGCATATAATTCCAATTTGTGAGGATTTAAATTGCAGAGAGAGTGAACTGAACTGTTCCATGTTCAGCCCCCTGTGCTGTTCCTGGTCCCAGTTTGTCCTTTTGGGCCTCTCCAGGGTCACTTGCACACTGGTCATTGCCTCAGCTTCTCCTTGCAGTGCAGTGTGAGTGGTGCTGAGCTGGAATCCAGCCTGTGAATCCCCAAGCAGGGGCTGTCCTGCCCTGCAGTTCCTGTTTCACTCTCAGTCAGCTCCAACAGCTTCAGCAGCTGGGCATGGGAAAGGCTTCCACAGGCCTGTGCTTTTCATGGGAAGGGAGATGGAAAGGCAGAGTCTAAAGAAATCCAGCTTGGTCAGTATCAGCTGTGCTCATTTTAGCTGGAATTAAAGGTTTGCAGCCTGTGCATGCTTGGGAACACCATGGACAGTTGTTCCTCCAGTTTGGATTGCTGCTGTTTGTATGCCCAGCTTTTGGGTGGAAGGAATGAGTCCCTTCCCAATTGGCAAGAGCCACCTGTGAGTGTGTGGGCCTGGCCACTGTTAAACTGCTTTAGATGGGTGTTTGTGACAGCCCCAGCTCTAACCAAACTCCTACCCACCCTTTTGATTCCACAAGGACTTGATTCTGGGAATCACACCTGCCTATCTGTGCCACCAGCTCTCTGTGGCAGCCAGGTACACAGGCACCCTCTGCACAAATGAACAGTGCAGCAGTGTTCAAACACAGCTTTCTCCTCTGAATTCCTCTGTCTCCTATTGACACTTCTCTCTATTACATATTTCATAATTGGGCAGCTCATGCATAAAAGATCCTTATTGATCAGCCATGATGTGAAGAAGTGCTGTTCAAACCTGGCATGGAGTTCAGCAGGAGTCAAATCAAGGACAGGGCTGGCAAGTGTTCAGGCTCAGGCACCACAGTGCTGAAATCTGCATTTATTCTAATCTGTTCAGATACGATTTCTGCAGTGCAGCCAGTGGCTCAGGCTGACCTTAAACCCAAAGAATCCTTGGCTGTTGGTCTGTTTCCAAAGGCTTAATCCCTTTTGGTCTTGAGTTTCTTTTGTTCCTCCTTGTGCCTCCACAGAGTTTAATGGTATTTCTATGGCTGTGCTAGTTTTCCTGAAGCAGCCCTGCAAATTACTTATGGATTATTGGTATTTTTGCACTTTCTTTTGAAGTAATAATTTCCCTTAATCCTAGTTCTGCAGCAGGGTTTCAGCTGACATGCAAGCACACTGGGAATTGCATCAGGGCTGCTCTGTGAGTGCAGAGGCAGGAGCCAGGGTGGTACAAGGCACTGCTCCAAAGAGCCTGAACTGAGCACTCTGCTTTCCTGCCTGTGGTGAGACTGCAGCCCTGCCACAGCTCAGCTCAGGGAGTGTGGTGTGCTGTGTTTCAAGTGCTATGGTGGGAACAGAGAGGGACAAGTAACAACCAAGCTGTGCTGCCCCAGGTCCCCATCTGTGATCTCTCTAGGTAACCTGGCAATGCTTTGTTTTATTGCAATAGGAGAAGTCTTTAATAGGTGGAATCAGCTCTCTGTGGCTATGCAGGCAAGAGATTTCATCCCTTTTTGCTCACTTCCTGCACAATGTCCTTGTGTCAGTCTGGAGAGAGCAGCTGCCTTCTGCTCTGGGCAGGAGTTACCATGGGCAGGTTCCTGGGCTCATCTTCAGTGCCTGCATCTCCTGGCACCTGGTTCCAGCAGTTGGGATCAAAGTCCTGCAGGTGGGCAGTGCTTGCACTCTCTGATTACACACAGAGCTGCAAAAGATGTTTGGATCTCTAGAAATTTAGGGCTTCAAATTCAAGGAACTCTACAAGGTACATCTGAGCTAGAATTCTTCTGAGGGAGGTGAAGATTCCCTCTACTCTGTTCTTGTGAGACCCCACCTGGAATATTGTTTACAATTCTGGTGCCCCCAACATGAGAAGGACATGGAACTGCTGGAGAAATCCCAAAGGCCACAAAGTTGACAAGGGAGTGCCTGGAGCACCTCACCTGTGGAGACCTCCCAGCACCTTCCAGGATCTGCAGGGGCCTACAAGGAAAATAGAGTGGGACTCTTCACCAGGATCTGGAGTTACAGGATGAGGAGGAATGGCTTCAAACTGCAAGAGGGGAAATTTTACACAGAAGGAATTCTCTATGAGGGTGCAGAGGCCCTGGCACAGTTGCCAGAGAAGCTGTGGCTGCCCCATCCCTGGCAGTGTCCAAGGCCAGGCTGGCCAGGGCTTGGAGCAGCCTGGGATGGTGGAATGTGTCCCTGCCCATGGCAGGGGGTGGAACAAGATGATCTCTAAGACCCTTTCCAAACCAAACCATTCTGTGATTCTCTATTATTCTAATATTTATATATTTATTTCAGGGACAACAAGATGCACCTTACCAGTTACACGCCCTTCCAGATAAGAATCAAAACAACCCAAACCCCAACCCTCTAAATATTCGAAGAATTTATTTTTTATTATCACCATGACAGTGTGTTTTCCCCTTTGACTTATTTCCTGGAAACAGCTGAATCATTTCTTGCTCAAAAGCTCGCCAAAATTTGCAGCCAGTGGCATGGAAAATTTTGACCCAGAGGTTTGTAAAAAGCTCAAGTCAGATTGTTTTAATGGGGAGTGGCAGGAATGTTCACAGTGTGGAAATCTGGGAGCCCAGAGTGTAATCCACATCTATGTAAACAGAACTGTAATGTTTGATCTCCCAGGGGAATAGAAGAGGAAAACTTTTCTTCTGTTTAAGGAATGCAAAAGATTTTAAAGCAATCATTTTTCCCTGCTAGTGATTGTGTTCCTGGTGATTCACTACTGGTGATTGTGGATAAGCACGGCCGGCACATGAGATGTGCAAGTGTTCCGGAAACGTGACCCTCCCTGTAAATCTGAGCGACAGGAGAGCCTCTGGTTTCAGCCCGAGTGTAGATGTGTATCTCAGCACGGCGGCTGGAAGCTCTGCTGCCTGTGGCAGACACTGTTCAACACAAGCTGAGGTTCCCTATCGCATGCTCAGTGAGATTCCGCAGGACAAAGGCTGTGTAAATTGAATTACACCAACACCACCTATGGATTGGGGCTGGCGCATTTGCATCACAAACGCCCCTACAGCGTGCGTGCCCCGCATTCACCAATTAGGCTTTCCTCCCAACCCTATTGGTCCTTCAGAAAAAAGGGAAGTTTTTTTTCTTTCCTGATGGAGTTGCAAAGAAAAGCTGCTAATGAAGGGCTGATGAATGGTCTGATTGTGTTGCTGTTTGTATAGTTTCACCTTCATTTGCATCAGTACCAGGCACAGATCCCAAGACTCATTTTTCACTTTTCAGTGCTCCTCTTCTTTGGCCCCTGCCTGCTCTAGGACCAACCAAACAAGCACATTTATCTTTGCCTCCTGCAACACGGACTCGGGATATTTCCCTTCGTGCATCCCAGGGCCCTACACGTGGTGGGATGGGAGCTCTCCCCAGCACATCTGGCTTCTGGTGCAGGTTGGTTTGGGAACCTGACACCAGCTGGAGCGACACAAAATGTACTGGGAGCCGTCCTTAATGCATCATCTCTGTGCGTCTCCATTTCCTGCTTCAAGGAACTGCTCTCCTATTTGGTATCTTTTCCAGCAGTTCCCACAGCGTGTTTGTCACTGTAAAATCAGTGCCCACACCTCCAAGACCAGGGAAAGCACACAAACAGCGCGTCAAATTGCTTACACAGAGCACCCCGAAATGATCCCATCAGAGCTGAGTCAATCTGCAAACACTGGAGCAATCCCTCGCTGCCTGCAGGAGCACACGAGCACACACAAGCCACGTTTGACTGGTGACTCTCCAGTTCTGCAGTTCTTTGGTTCTTCCTATTTTTCCTGTCATTTTGAAAACATAGCAACTGCCAAAAAATAATGATTTTCTTTTTAAAGAAGGAAAAAAAAAAAGAGAATGAAAGAATGTGGCCCATTGTTTTCTATATCTGCTCAGGGAACAAGCTTCATTGATTGGATGCCAGGAAGGGGATAATGCAATATCCCATTCGGCCTGTTTGCATCTTTTCCAGGCTGACAGTTAAAGTCTGCTGGCTACAGATGGCCTTTGACAACTGACAACACTCACTGTTATGCCAGTGCATGACTTCATCTGTGTGACACTGCATGTGACTGCAGCTTGCTTCCTCTTTGCTTGCAGGAACTATTCTCCATTTCAGGAGCACCAGAAGAACAGAGGAAGTTTCCCTTGCCAGAACCAGAAGCCTAAAAATGCCTTGCAGGCACTGGAAAAACAATATTGTTGGAATATTGTTGTTTGCTTGGGGCTTTAACCACCAAGTCTGAAGTTCAGAGGCCAAATTTGGTAAAGCTTCAATCCTTTTTTGAATGGACATTTTTCAATACTAGTAAGGCCAAATTTGGTAAAGCTTCAATCCTTTTTTGAATGGACATTTTTCAATACTGGTAAGGCCCACATGGACATTTCAGTGTCCCACACTCCAGAGGGACACCAAGCTTTGAAGCTTGTGCTGGAGGTGCAAAGGCTGCAGACCTGTGCTGGAATTCAGAGGAGTTTTTGTCTCCTCTGAATCTTGGCAAGCTCAGGGGATGCTGCAAGTTGAATGAATGAAGTCATCCATCATCTAGCAGTAACTGGAGTAGGTTGAACTCATTCCCATTCTGTCTTTTGCTTCAGAAGCAGGAAAAAATTAAGGCTTATGTTCTAAACTTTTCTTTTTGCCACTTTTAAACACAGGTCACAATTTGAATCATGGTTAGTAGCTATTACTTTATCCTAATTTTTATTAAACCTGTTTCATCTAAACTTGGTTCTCAGGCCTGTTCTAACACATGTAATTTACTACTGGCTTTTTTGAAAAAGAAAAGGGAAAATACTTTTGTATTTTCTTCAACATTTTTTTCTGTTTATTGCTCTAGGCAGGTAGAGAGCTGAGATAGCAGAGTGGTGTGGTTCACAGGTGCTGTCAAATAGTCCATCATGGATTGGAGATGAAATTTAGCAAATACTGGGCCTCATATCAGAATATGACAGCCAAAGAGTTAAATAGAGACAAAATTACTGGGAGTCATATTTTTCATCCTTTTTCAGTTGTAGTGGATCTCAGGAAGCCTCTTCTGAGCTATATGGCACAAGCATTTCAGAGTCTCCATGTTAGTAATTCAGTTTAGCAAACAAAGTGTTTTCAATATCTGGGGAACAATGAGGAGTGTATATAATGATCTCTATTGCTTTGAAGCTCACATTTCACTGGTCCTGTCTTCACCATGGAGCCACATTCCTGTGAAAATGCCCCTGCCACGAGGCTGTGAACCATGATAACAAACAGGGAAATGAATGTGCTTAGCTGAAAATGTATTTTCTTAGAGTGATTGTGTCATTGAGTCTGTCAAAAACTTTGGGCAGCCTGGAAGGGAAATAAAAGCTGGCATCCCAAAAATTGTTTGGTATCAGTGAGGAGAGCCCAGCATCTGCAGAGCATGAGTGAAGTCCATAACAGTTTCAAAAGACAGTTTATTACAATAAAATTTACCTGTCCCTCTTAACTAAAATATCTTAATTTTAGGAGAGTTTAGGAAACAAACCAACATTCTGAGAAGCTGGTTCTCTCTCTGTCTTGCAAGCAGGCCAGATAAGCCCTTGTGTGTTAATAAGTCACAGAATAGGTCTGTGACTCTTCAGAGGATCAATTCTCCAAGCACCACTGGTAAAATAATGTGTTCCCCACAGCCTGCTGAGAATGAGTGGGACAGATGCTGCAGATGTCACTTTGACACTTGTCCCATCTGGTCAGATGGTAATCTAAGGGAGGACAAAACAGAGGAATGACACTGACAGAAAGAATTTCTATCCCAGTTCCTTTGGTCATGTGCTGGACATGCTGGATGAGCAGTCAGGGTCACATCCAGCATGTTGGGAGTGCTGAGTTCCAGCTCCTGTTCTGTGCTGAAATCCATCACCTCTCCTATCAGGCAGTGATTGATCTCTCCAAGCTGGCAGGCACATGGCCAGCTAAATGTCACCTCTGCTGTGATGCTCCAACCACCCTCCTCACACACTCAGATACCAAAATATTCATATTATTCTGATAGAGTCTCCTGATGCAATGCCGCTTCTAAAAGATCTTGGATCAAACAAATCGATTGCTCCTTCTGCCCTTGGTTCTTGGGACAGTGCACGGATCTGCTTTCTTGTTTTGGGATTTCAGAATGTGTGAATTTTCCCCTTATTCAGGCTGATCTTTCTCTAAGTGATGATGTGAAGTTGAGCCCTTGGAAAGGACAGGAGGAACAGCAGCAGCTTGGCTCTGAGCAATCACTTTGGCTGCCACTCTGGGAGAGAACAGGCTGGTGACTGGCAGTGATATAAATATTCAGGGCTGCATTGACAGTGTGCAGGACATGAGCCTGCTGGGAACAGTGAAGTTGAGACATGACTTCTTTCCTTCTTTTGTGCTCCTTTGTGAAGGCATGAAGGATGTCCAGCAACTAGCTTCTTTCCTTCCCCACAATAAGCTGTTAGAGGACAAGTGGAGCTCAGCAGTGAGGAGTTGTTGGTGTTGTTTTCCACTTGGTTTCAAGTTCTGCAAACAAAGCTAGAGCTGGTAAGTGAATATTGCTTAGCCTGGGTGCTGAGCCCAGAAGTGCTGAGTCTCAGGGCTGTTCTTGCTCCTCCTCAGCTGAAGAGGGGCTGTGGGAATGGCAGGGAACTTTGGTGCTGTTTTATTGCTGTAGGTCACCCCATCACCTGTCAGTTTGAGGCTTGATGCAGAAGATAATGAGTTTTGGTGACAGTGAAAACACAGCTCTCAGTGGTAGTTAGGGGGCTGTATTTAAAATCTGATTCATGTGGTGACATCAGAACTGAGGAATGTTATTTGTGGTTGAAAGTGCCAAAGAGATCAATGTTTCTACTCCAAGACTAACCATTAAGAAAAAGAAGCTTTAAATGCTTTCTAGTATGCTTGTTTCCTGAATGTCAAACTGATCATAGAGCCCTTTTTAACCTGTCCACTCATGGATCAGGTCAAAGCAGTGTGGTTATTCAGAAGCACTCATCATATCCAGGTGGGATGGATGTGAGTACTGAGCTAAAGAGCAGCAATCCTGCTTATCAACAGACCTAAAACTGCATCAGCTCTGGGATTTTTCCCAATAATGGAGCCAGGACCTTGAATATTTAACTGTATTGTGGAGTTGCATGTGAAGCAGAACCATTTCATTTCTGTACTTACATTTATGCCCTTTATTTCCTCTCTTCCTTTGGGGCATTTTCATGTGCACAGCAGGAGCACACCTGAGATGGGCTCTGAAAATTGTTGTGTAATCTGTAGGCAAAGAGCATAGCAGGGGAAAGGCATGAAAGGAAAACTACCAGATTGTGAAAGAGGACCAAGACTGACTTTTCTGCATTGCTCTTATTGGCACATGCTGTTTCTGCTTCACATTCTTAGGTTGCTGAGAAACCCTGTGATCTGCAAACAAAGCCAGCTCCTGCAGGATGGAGTGTGTGCAGAATGTAAAGAGGGAGGTGTCTGCAGGCAGCCTACAGAAGATTGCCACGTTGCTGCCATGCACACAAAAAGTTCCTGACTTTTGGTACCAGGCTCACCACCCTGCCAGGCACTGGTGCACTGAAGGTATTTCATGTCAGGGAGTTTTTCTGAAGGCTTGACTCACATATTCTTAGGGAGTAAATACAGAGCTGGTATGAAGTTATGCATTATGGTCCAAAGCATTGGTCAACGTTGTATTGAAGTGACAGCATGTGGAATCATAGCATGTAATTTTCACCAGAACACCCATCTCAGGGCTTGTGGCTGTTTCTCCATGCCCTTGAAAACACTGGTAGCTTTAGTAGTAGATTTGGTAAATTCTTGCAGAGTATCTCTGGTTCCTATTTTATTGATGATAGAATTTGATCCTGTAGTATCTTTAATAGTTTGGTCTCTGTGCATTTTAGTGTGTCCTGCCATCCCTTCATCTCAGGATGAAATAAAGAGACTAAGTTCTCTTTTTTGCTCTGAGAATTCTCTCTCAATTCCTTTCTGAGCTGTTCCCCAGCATTTACCCACTGAGGGCCAAACCTGTCCTTGGCTATTTAGAAGTATAGCTCTAACTAGGAAATGCTGAAAGAAATAAAATAAAATAAAATAAAATAAAATAAAATAAAATAAAATAAAATAAAATAAAATAAAATAAAATAAAATAAAATAAAATAAAATGTATTCCCAGTGGTGAAACAATGAACATTTTCTCAGGCAAAAGCCATTTAGCCAGACAGCCTGAGAGCAGAGGCCTGGCTGCATTCAAGGTCCCTACAGGAAGACACTGCTGGTAATGAAGTTTGTCACCAGGAGGTTGGTGGCAGCAGATGGCAGTGCACAGCCTGGGCCAGGGGTCTCCTCACATTCCAGTTCCCCATTGAATCTGCACGGGGCTTCTCTCCTTAATAGGGGAGTCGGAGCTGGGCTTAATGGGCTCTGACTAATGACTAAAAAGGGGAAAAGATGAAGAATTGGCTCCTTTGTGATTTTCCTTTCTTTCTTTCACCCATCTTTGACAGGCTGTAAATGGATTTTGTGTAGCTGCTGCATTTCACTGGGGAAATGAGCAGGGTGTGTTTTAGATGATTAGTCATTATCTGGAGGGTTTGTGCTCAGCCCTTGCACTGCATCCCTGAGACACCAAGGAGGCCTTCAAGTTTCCAAGTAGGAATTCCTACTGGGATGTTGATGGGGAAAAAAATTGCCTAAATTCTGTTCATGCCCACGGCAGCAACAAGACCTGTCTGACTTCATGGCTTGTGACTGAAGCAGGCTCTGGGCCAGCTTGTGAATACCTGGCTCCTCTTTAGGAGCTGTGGGGAGAGAAAGGACTCCATTGTCTCCAACCCTTAGCCCACCCTCCTGCCTTTTAGAAGGCTTCAGATTTCCAGATAATTCTGTGTATGTTCAACAGACAGATTTTGGTGATAAGGTTAAGAAATGTAAATATTTATTCTTCAAGTTTAGCATGTAATTCCAGCTTGCAGGAGAACTCAGTGGAGTAAATTCCCTGATGCCCCATGTTTGTGCTGTGCTGGCAGAGAGCTTGGCATGTGCCATGTCACAGTGTTTGTAGGAAGTGTATTTGTTGGATCTGTTGAATTTGTTGGATTTGTTGAATTTCACTGGTGCAGTCTTGAAAAAAGGATGAGGGTGATTCATGAACTGAGAATAACCCTGTCTGTATAGGGAAAACCCAAACCTTTGTAATCAATCTATAATCCAACAGAAAAAAGTACTGTCTGTACTGGTATGTCTTAGGTGAGGCTGTAAGGCAGGGAAGGGAAAAACCTTTAATTCAGGCAAGCTTTTTTCAAAGCTGAGAATATTTGGGCTTTTTTTCCAAGTACAGGGAATCCCCAGACAGATGCAGCCATCAGCTTTTCCAAAAGCCCAATATGGTTAAGCCACTGCCCTGTGCTGATATTGCAGAGGTTATTTAGTGGGGATTCCCACTTGGGTGTTTGTGGGAAGGATGACCTAGTGCTGGGTCTTGGCAGGTGAAAATGTGTGAGGCAATAGGGCTGGAAAAGAGAAACCTCTCACAAATGGGGAAATGTACAGATAAATTAGGGTACAGTTTTTGGCTTAGGACACCTGAAATATTTGAGAGAACTTTCCACAGCATGTTCCTTAGAGCTGAGTGATATCCCAGTGCCTCTCGGACATTTCATATCATCTCACTTGGCACTGAGCAGGAGCTCCAGTCTGAAAACAATGAATTGACTTGGTTTAACCAGGTAACACATGGAGATAAAGGTTACATTTACAAAGGAAGCTGAGTGGCAGATACAAGAGGAATTCTGCTGTTTATTACTCTGAGTAAGCCAGAAAGAACAGTAAAGCCTGTCACAGTTTAGAGGAGTGTCTTTTATGTGTCTGCAAGATGAGGAAGTCAAGCCATGAAGATTTCATGTCTGTGGAATTCAGGGGAAAGATTCCCTAAGGAGTTGGGATAATCTGGAGACTAAGGCTGGGGGACAAGGTTTGCTGGCACCTCACAGGTCTGTGTCTCCTCTAATAGATATCTTTAATAGTCACCAGTAAATTTTATCACTGTTTCCTCAAAACAAAATGGTTTAAAAACCATTAAAGATTAGAGGGTGTTTGAAGGAAACAAGGCTAGAAAGATGGAAATAACTATATTTCTTCAAAAGAGGAAGGGAATGAAGGCAGTGTTGAGGTGAGGTGTGTCTGACAGGATGTACAATTTGAGAAGAGGCTACTCCAGGCTCACTGCAATGGCCTTTGCTCTGCTGGCATTTACAGTCAGTGATTCTGCTCCTCCACAAGAAACAAGGGCAAGCCTAAAAACCACAGACACCTCCAGGAGGCACTTAGGCTCAGCTGGCCTCAATGACACAGGCTAATTAACATAATTACCATCTCCTTGTTTATGGTAGCTGAGGATCTGGCCAAAACAAGTGCAGTGTGTAGCACAATTGTAATGTACCTTCAACTCACAAAAAATTTGAAACACTTGTAATTGCTGGTATATGCTGTCAATGACCAGGCTCAGTCATTCATGTCTGTTTGAGCTCCACCTGGAAGAAGCAGGAGCAGATTTTCTGACTCAGGTATGTAAAATGAAGGTTTTTGTTCAGCCATGAGACATTTGGATGTGGTAGATCACCCACACTTTGATAACATAAATAATGAAGTGGTAAAATGCTCTTAGTACTCTACTAATTGGTTACAATGGAAGTAAATGGCCTTGGTTGAAAATTGCTTAATGGGCAATTCGAGATAGGTTTCCTTTGTCTGAGAGCTTGTTTAGGTGTTTATTGTACTGTACAGATAACAGAGTTTTAGTCAAAAGTTTTTAGCCCAAGTCTAAAGAGCAAGATCAAAGTTCTAGAAAAAAAGCAGTCTGTTTCAGCAGGCTTTAATTGCATTTGGGAACAAGAAAAGGAGAAAAATTATCTGTCTGCTGTTGGTGGATGGAGAGAAAGAAAAGAATGATCAATAGAGCATGGAAATGAAAGAAGAATAATTGTAGACCTGTCAGTGAAAGTATTTTTTTTCAAACAGGAACTCAGTTTCAGCTGTCTCAGTTTTCCCACTGGCTGCTCCCTTCAGGACTTTCACTTTCCGTGGCAGAACTTCCACTGATCATTTCTGCAGCTGGACATTCCACATTTCTGCCTTCTCCCTGGAGATAAATTCTGAATATCTTACAGCCCAGGTGGTTGCTGTCTGGGCTATAAGGGGAAAGGGATGCTTAGTGAATTAATTTCTTTGGTCAGAATTTAGTGAAATAATTCTCTGCTTAACCTGCTTGTGATTTTCTGTTATGCTTGAGCAGGATTATCTCATGCTTTTGCATGACTGCTGTGAATTCTCTACCAAAGTTTTACACATCCATCTGCTGTTCCTCTTCACCATCATGAATCTGCTGGAGTATCCCATTTGGAAAAGGCTGAAGTTGGGATATCTCAGTTATACTGGAGTACTCCTGGATTCCTGGGATCAAACAGGGTTAATGCTGCAGTGCCTTGGGGCTGCACAGAAACAATGGGAGCAGGGGCTCAGGCAAGTTCTCAGGGATAGTTCCTGAAATTCAGGTCCTCTCTTTGGGGCTAATTCTTTATGCACCTCGGTGTTGCTGTTGGGCACCACAGCTTTATTTCCTTGAGCAGAATTCACATGGGCAGGTGAGGCTTGTTGAGTATTTTTGGCTCCAGTGTAAACATGAAACAATGTAAATCAAAGCATGCTAGATATATTTTTATTGCTGTTGTGATATTGATGTTTCAATACACGAGCAGTAAAATACAATTTAGGGCAAGCTGGAAGCTTAAGGTTTATTGGAATATTTGCCAGTGAAAAGGTAAATATGATATTTTTGATATCAAACTTGATATCTTTGTGATTATATAAATTACTGCAGCCTAATGCAAGCATCTGCTGATCTATGAGGCCTGTAAATATTTCTGCATTTTTGAAGTCAGAGGATGGATATTTGTCATTAACTGTTTCATAACAATTGAATACAGATCCCAGCCTGACAGCCTGGTTTACCCTGCTCCTGTTAAAGACAATTGCAGGGGGTTTGTACTGAGTGCCATCATATTTTTGGCTGGAGTCTGCAACTTTTATATACATGAATTATTTTATTTTTGTGAATATTTTTATTGGACTCTGCATGGAAATATTTTCAATGTGGAGCCTTGGGCAGTGTAAATTCTTCAGAGGAGCAATTATTCTGCCTAATTTTTGGCTGTGTTCTAACAGGAATTATAATTTAAACACATATCAGAAATATATTTGTTATAACTGAAGCAGCACACACACTTTCTAAAATGTGCTTTGAGAAAGGACATACCACTTGCTAACCATTGAGAAGAAGTGTACAAGAGTGAAAAAACATTGGGTTAATGTAGGCTGGGAGACAAAATCTAAATTTGTCAGACTTGTCTGTGTCCCTGCATTTGACTTGGCATGCTACAGGTGCTTAGGAAAAAGGAGATTAATTTTGAAACCGACTACATTTGAAAAGGAGCTAAGTGTCAATGTTGTGGGTCAAATAAAATCTGGTGTCAGTGCTTACATTCCTGTGATTTCAGTTGATGTGCTTATGGTAAATCAGGTTTGGGCTTGACTATCAACCAAATTAAAGTCTTGCTGCGATCAAGCAAATTTCTACTGAGGTTCCATTCATTCCAACTAATTTCAGACCACGTCACCCACTGGCCTGGTTTTTACATAATGGGATACTTAGCTTAGATTTTGGTATTTGTATGGATACCTGGGAACACTCAAATATATTCTGTCATTTGCCAAAAATTTTGAGCTAAGTTTTCCATGTTAAATAATTATATCTGGATGAAGTTATAAACTCAGGTTAGTACTTTACACTCCTGAGTAAATTTCACCAATTTAGTATGGAAATGTGTTAGATTGTGTAAGATTTCCTGCTGCAACACCTCGCTTACTGAAACCTTTCCTACCAGAGCAAATCTACTGACTCAGGTAAGAACACTCATTTTTTTCCCTGAACCATGGCAGTGTAGCCATTCAGAGATGTGCCCCATCTTGTAATTTCTATTTTTTAACTGCTGTATAACATCAAGGGCTTCAGCAGCATCTTTGTGTGCCAGGCTGGAGCTCACTTTGCGTGCCCAGCACTAGAAATGCGTGGCTGATAAGCTGATGCACTTTTTATCTACTTTGGAGCCTGACTGACATCTCCAAACACTGTTGTATCTAAACAGCTTGAATATGTGACCTCATTCCTTAAATACCATCACTTGAACAGCTCTTGTTGCTAAAATAAAAGCAGTGTTGATTCTGTGTTGTGAAAACTCCCCCAGCCCCTCTGACAGGCGCAAACCAAGCCACACCTCCTTTTACTATGATTAAAAAGTTCATTTGTAACCATTCCAGGGTACCTGCAGCAGGCAGGGTTTGTCACTCTCTTCCTGTTAACCTGGGACTGGCACAGAAATTCAGGCTCATGGAAAAGGACTGGGAGCAGTTCCCAAGGAAAATGATCCCAGAAAGGTGAAGTGCCTTCGTTTTGTTTTCTTAGGCTGACAAGTAGTTTAACTACTCTCTAAACTGAGGGAAGGTTGGAGTTGAGCCAAGCTTTCCAGAAAAAAGAGGCCAGGATCAGCTTTCCCCTTTTCTGCTGGTTTTTAATGCTCACAAACAAGCCCTCTGCATTGCAGGCCTGTGGCAGTGCTTTGTTAAATATAACTGGAGTTTTGGAAACATAAGCTATGCCTTCCATTCAAACACAGCCACATGTCTGTCTGCAAACAGTGTCTGTTAAAAAAAGCTTAAAATTTTCATCTCTGAAGACCATTTCTTTGGGAGAGTTGAGGTGCACATCCTCTGCAAAGTCGATTTTAAAAAGTTATTTTTTAAATGAACATACTTATTGCTTAATCTTTAAACATATTCTTTAGTTTGGTGCTGAAAATCTCCAAAGAGAAGTCAATACTCTTAATATTTTCATCTGGTAATAGGAGCTGCCATCAGGGTTAATGTCTGTCTGTCACCTGCTTCTTAAAGCTCAGTATTGTTTTGGTAAGGGAGGAGTGACTGAGAGTGACAGCTGCAATTTGTATTTTAATTTACAGCAACGAAATTCAACATTTATTTAGAAATAAAGGACTTCCACATAGCTTTGGACACCAAACTGAATTTTGGGGAAAAAAGGTTAAAAACTCTTACGTAGCTGGTGATCACAGCAGGTTGGGCATGTCTGCAGGGAAAGGCAGCCAGTGCTGCTGCCTGCCCATGGCCTGGCACTCCTGGGACCTGCTGGTGCCCAGGGAGGCTTCAGGCAGCCCAAGTTTGGCACTTGGAGGGTGAGGGAGTCTCTGCTGCAGGGAGAGCCTCAGTAGTGACTCCACAGGCTCCAAGGGTCAAGAGGAAGCACCTTGGGGCCAATATTGAATGTGCCTGGCAACCAGGGTAACCAAGCCTCTGAGGGAGTTATGTGCTTACTCTGCCTGCTGCCAACAAAACTCCTGCCAACATCTTTTTGTGGCAGCAGAAGTCCATTAATTCTGCATGCATACACAGCAGCAGAGAGGGGCTGACATCACACTGGGACACAACACAGACATGGGGAAGGGCAGGCACATCCCGAAGTGGCGGGGAAGTGGATTGGCAATGTTCCCAACAAGCAAGGAGCAGCACTGCACTCCCAGGAAGGCACTGGCTGTGTGCTGGTCCCTGGGGCTGAGAAGGAGCACTGAAATGTTGTAAAGGAAACACAGTTTGAGGATATTTAGACAACACAGGCATTTTCTCTGCTCATACTGCAATAATTTGCAGACTCCTTAACACTCTGCTTACAGAGGACTCAGGTGCACTGACAGTGCACAGAAGTGGCAGATGGAATCCTGGTAATGATTTTTAATTACATCTCTGTGATACTTGGCATATGAATGAAATTTAGGCTTCCTGATGGTTTTATTAGATCCATAAGTAAAAAATTTATAGACTGAATGAAAGAGCTAAAAATGGGGCTGTGAGGAGATTCATAATGAGTGATTTAATGAAGTAGTTAAATCCACTGTAGAACACAAATTGTTTTTAATTGGAAACGTTAGACAGTTTAATCTTTCTATCAAATGTTCAGAGGAAATCAAACAGCCTGTTGTATAAAAAGCAGCTGGGACACAGGGAGAATGGCCCTTATATCAGTGCTCTTTGAGAGGTCAATGACAATTTTAATTGATGCTATTTCAGTTCTTGTGCTATGGTACTAACTAGAATAGAAATATCTGAACTGCTTGTTCTTAGAAATGCGTAGACTTTATCCAGGAGAATTTCCAGCTTAGGATCAAGTGCAAAGATTTGATCAAATCTGCAAATACAAAAAAATGGGTGCAGTTAAAGATCATTTTGTGAGTACCCTCCATTCCGTTTATTTCTGAAAAATACATGGGGTGGCAACATTCACTTATTTTCAAAGACACAGTTAGCAGTGTGGCCAGATATTAAAAATGCATCTAGTATTACAGTTCTAGAAAAAAGTTTTTAAACAATTGCTTTTAAACCTTTTCTTGATTTTTTTTTTTGGTAACTTTGCAAAGCCCTTTTTATGCTTCTTTCTTTGTCAGCCTGAGAGCACAGCATGGTCCTACTAAATCCAACTCTTTGGTGTCAGTGTTGCATACCATTCCAAATAGAAAAGAAAGGAGTGGGAATATGGGCTCAAGTTGAAATAATAGCTGCATTCCCAGCTTGGTTTTGCCTTTTTCAAATACACAGAGGAAGATTGCTGGGTCCATTAGAGACAACAACAGGAAACAGAATGTAGCTAATTTTGAAGGTAGAGTATTTCTAAAGTTTATCTGTCAAGAGACCTACATTCATTCATTCATTTAAAAAAAAAAGAAATCTCTGGTTTTTGGTCTTTGCTATGGGCTGAAAGATTTAGTAGGGCACTGGGAGGTGGTTTTTGGTTCTGCACTAAACATGTGGAAGTTTGTGAGTCTGGGACACAGGAGGGTTTGTATCAGACTTAGCTTCAGTGTTGCTCACGTGCTGGTTCTGTGCTCTCCATGGAGCCCACGTTTCTGTGGGTCACCTCAAACAGCTCCAGCCTGAGCACAGCCAGCCAGGGCTGAGGGGCTCCACTGCAGCAGCCTGGACCCAAAAAGCTGGGCCTCATGCAATGGCTCATTGCTGAAGCAGCCTGCATCTGATTTTAGTGACAATAGAAATGATATGAACTCTCTAGAGCTGATCTTTAGCCAGGCTGTAAAGATTAAGGGTTGCTTCCCTTTTCCCAGAAGCAAATATGCCTTTGCATGGTTCCACACATTTCTGGAGTTATCTTTGTGGGTTATCTTGAACATGTTTATCAACCCTCATTAAGCTGTAAAGCTGTGCTGTGCATTCTTAGGAGGATTTTGTTCTCCTTCCACTGCAGAGCTGTGCAGAAAAGCTCCCTCTGGAGAAGCAAGAGGGAGGTGATTTCTGTGCCTGCTTCATGCCCAGAGCCTGGTCCCTAATCCACAGCTCCAGCCACTGCAGCTTCCCATCAGTCCTTGTGGAACTTCAAACCTTTGTGAGCACTGGGGTTATATCAGTGCTGGGGACTGTGTTGGGATAACACCAACTTGCTGTGTGTCCTTTGTCCCCTGCTAGCTGGCTTTGTGCTGCTTTCCCAGACTCTTGTTATTTTGGCTCACTTGTGTTTCTCCCTCAGCCCCAGCAGTCCCTGGGTTTGTGGCTGAGCTGTCACTTCTGTACACGCTCAGAACTAGAAATTCTGAGCTGAGCAGCTGCATCTCTTCAACTGTGCATTTCCAGGTCTGAACCCTTTTTGCTTTTTCTCCCCAGTTCCATTGTGCTTTCAAGATTTTAGGTATAATCCTTCCAAAGAGCATTAATCACATTAAAGGTTTACTGATAGTAATGGTTTTGCTTATTACTGTTATTATACATTCAAATGTCTTTTCAGCTTTTATTTGTGGGTGGGGCTTTTTGCTTGATAGTTGATTGAGGTTGCAATCAACTATTCTTAGTCTACAAGAAATTTAATCTGAGTGGTATTCATAAATGTAGAGACTCAAATTTGTTATTATTCAATAAATGAATGCATGACTGTTTTAGAGTAGTCTTAGGGTAGCACCTTCCTATTTTGATATCTTTGTCCAACTGGAACAAGCAGAATGGAAGGTCAGGCTATGAAGTCAGTGCTGGCCATACAGAGAACAGTGTAACAACAATCTCTTGATTTATTTTGCACCAGATTTTAGTTCTCTTGCCTTCAGATACCCATAAGCAACTCCTTTTTAATGTAGTAACACTTAATATACATCCCTGAGAGAAAAATCGGTCCTCTGAAATAAATTTTGAATTAAAAGGTGAGTAGAGAAAATATAGACTTAATTATATACCTAAAATAACAGAACTGACTCAAACTGTAGATACATTCAGTGCAGCAAGGGAACCTGAAATTAGAACTTTTTTCTTTTGTTTTCTGCCTCATCGGTTTCTCTGCTTGGAGCGAGGGCTTTATGCCCTTTTGTTTCTTCTGTCTTCTTTTCAAATAAAACTGAATCAAACTATTAATACATTCAGTACAGCAAGGTAACCTGAAATTACACTTTTCACTGTTTCTTTGCCTCATCTATTTTTGTGCTAGAAAAGGGGATTTCTTGTCCTTTCCCTTTTGTCTTCATCTGTTACAATTTCTGTATATTCGGCTCATGATTCATTTCACTCTTTTCTCCCAACCCTCTCATATCTGGCCACAGGCCACTTTTCCAAAACCTCAGGGATGCAGATTCCATTTTGTTCTGCTTTCTTCTTTCTCCACCTGCTGCTGGCTGGCTCTGCTTGGCTTGTCCTCCCATCCCAAAGCTTGCTCAGGACCAGCACAGCTCCCATGCCCAGCTTCCATCCATGGCTTCCATTCAGAACTTCTATCCAGAACTTCCATCCATGGCTTCCACCCAGAACTTCCATCCATGGCTTCCATCCAGAGCTTCCATGCACAGCTTCCATCCAGAACTTCCATCCGCAGTTTCCACCCACAACTTCCCGCCTTCCCCCTTGGCCAATTCATTCTCTCCCCCACGTAGCCATTGCTGGGGAGCCCCAGCACTCCCAGCTCCAGTGCTGGTTGCTCTGCCCAAGATAATGACTTTATTCAGGCACAAGGGCAGGAGCTGCCAGCCATTCTCCATGCTGGCTCTGTTAGGTGGCAGGATTTCTGGGAGAGCAGCACACAGCTCATGGCAGGGCCAGAGTTTCTGTGTGGCAGCACTGAGAGCACAAATACACACGGCAATCATGTGGGCTCCTTATCCAGGTATTGCCAAACCCCAAACCCGTCTATCCTGTCCAACCCCATGTGATGTTGCCCCGGGTGACACAGCTACAAACATATCTATCCCACACATCTGTGTGCTGCCAAGGCTCAGAGAGGGTTTTAGACCAAACCAGTCCTGTGCTGACATGACACAGAGCAAATGACAATGAAATTGCTCTTTGTGTCGTGCCATTCATTTCATGGGCAGAACTTCAGACTCCTCTGAAGTTTGCCGGTGTGGGTGTCCAGGTTGGGCAGTGCTCCCGGCTGAGTGTGTGCTCTGGCTGCCCAGTGGGAAGAAATCTGATTGGAGCCGATTTGAAAAAGCCCCTGGTGGCCGGAGGTATTTATAGCCCAGCACAGCGTCAGGGGCTGCCTTTGGCACTGCAGGCTCGTGGTGCTGCACTCGGTAAATCACAGATTATGGGGGCTTTGCCTTAGGAGCTTAGAGCTGAGGAGGGCTCACAGGAGTGTGTGCCAGAGCACAGAGTGCCTGCTATGGAGCTGACCTAGTGCTATGGGATGTTCTTTGATTTTCTCAATGCTTGTCTATCTTTCCTTACTTGTTCTAGACCTGCCTTGCAAATCCAAGCAAATCCCAAACATTCAAGAGAAAACAACTACCCAAGAATGGGAAGTGGAAAAGCTGACTGCTCTTTTTCCACTGACCCCTTTGGTTTGTTGTTGCCTCAGTTTTCCAAAACACCCCTACGCAGCACATCCTTCATCCACCTGTTGTATTGGGCTCTGTGAACTGTGTGTGGGAGGAATTGACTTCATAACGTGCCAGTGTTGTGTAACACTGAGCCTTGGTATTGACTGGGGAGCCTGAGCACTCCAGAGGGTAAACTGAACCTAATTGGTGTCCAACAGCCAGTCTGATAGATTTGGCTTTTTGGTTCACGTTTTTGACATCCATCCATTCATCCATCCATCCATCCATCCATCCATCCATCCATATCTATACCACACACAACTATAAATGCAAAAAGACTGAAGGAATATCTATAATTTGAATTAAAATTTCTAATGTGAGATGAAAAAAAATCCCTAACAAAATGTGTTAAAATTTACATATTAGCAGGCATGCAATAAAAATTTAAATATCATCCAGTTGCCATAAAATGATCTAAAACTGAACCAATGTATCATATACTGTGTATTTATATGGTGATTTCATTGTCACCTGATTTCATTGTCAAAGCAGTTTAAATAGCTCTTGCTATTTCTGAAAAATATGAGTGATGACATCCCCTGCTATTTTTAGGAATAATATGTTTATCTTTATTTAGTTGCACTTAGATGGATGCTTTATGGAGGAGTAAGAATTACCCAGCCCTGGGCTGTTTTAGTCTGGGGGAACTGAAGTTCCTAGTTTGTGATGGTGCCAGTGCTGATCTTTGTGTTCTGTGGGTCAGCAGCTGGAGCTCTGGTCCATTTTGGAATCTCTTTTTGTCTGCTCCCAGCTGCCTTCCCTCTTATCCCATGGTGGGATACATAAATTACTTTTACAAGTTCAGCATTCTGGAGCAGTCACAGAAGTGGATTTTAAAGGGGGAAAAATTCCTCAGATGAGGGAAGAGAGGCTGATTCTCCCAAGGCAGTAACTATCACTCATCTCATGGCAAAGCCAGGATGGAATATTACACTTACTTAATATAGAAAGCATCTCCTTTGTGTGCCTTACAATTGTTCTTTTTCTTACACTCTTGAA
This sequence comes from Ammodramus savannarum pratensis, assembly GCA_020466415.1. Lineage (NCBI taxonomy): Eukaryota > Metazoa > Chordata > Aves > Passeriformes > Passerellidae > Ammodramus > Ammodramus savannarum. The sequence continues at coordinate 26,463,408 of JAHXMQ010012337.1, forward strand.
GAAAAAGAAAGGATCCTTGCTTCAATGAAGAATTCAGTGCAACAATTGAACATCAGTATGAACTTCCAGGCTCTAAGGAAAGCTAAACCAGGTCAGATGAGCAGAACATGAGGGAGGGGTGATTGGCTGCAAGTGGACTGAACCTGAGGATTCTGGGAGACCAGAGCAGAAGGTAAGTGGGACACTTCCATAAATACTGCAAAGCACCACAGGAGTGATCAGAGGTACATTTGACCATCACATCAGCTACATGAGCATCCTGAAATATCAGGAAACTGCCTAAATGTAATTTGGGATCAGCAATTATTGAGCAAAATGGAGGAATTTTTAGATGTAAGTGATAGGGGCAAGGAGGTTGTCTTCTCACCATCCAAGAAATGCCAATCAAGAGGCCTTTGTTTTGAGTCTGCTTTTTCACTAGGATAAAAACCCACAAAACAGTTTACTAGGATACCTACAAAACAGCTCTACACTGTAGGAAATACAGTGTGCTAAAAGAACAAATAAAATTGACATGAACTCAGTGGCAGCCTCAAAGGGATCACAGATCTGTGTGCCTTGTTCCCCCTCCAGATGACTCCTCCTCCAGTCTAGGTAAAAGTCTGTTGCTGGTGTAGAGTCCAAAAGGTGCTCAGGGAGACTGGCTTTACTGCCCACTGCAGAGCTGTAGAATTATATGGTTATATGATTTACATTTCCCTGGAATTGTTCAAGGTTGCTCTTGAAACAACTTGTTCTAGTCAAAGGTATCCCTGCCCATGGAATATGGGGGTGAGGGGAGAGAAATGAAATGGTCTTGAATGTCCCTTCCAGCCCAAATAATTTCATGATTCCATGATCTTATTCTTTTAAGGAACTGTCATTTACAAAAATTCTGTTGAATCAATTTAACAGGAAAAGTCTTAAAGAAAGAGTGCTATTCAAAATTCTGATTTTATTTTCAAAAACTTCAAGTAAGTAAAATTGAATGAGCAATAAATAACATACAACTAGCTGCCTTTAAAGCCAAACTGATTGGATTTTCTTTCAGTTTACCCAGGCATTTCTCCCCAGGATATGGTCAAGTTATTTCCAGGCTCATATGTTAAAACTTACACTGTTTAGCAACCTGATTCTACCTGATGGAATAAATCCAATAAATCTTAGCTAACAGCCTGTGCTGAAGTAATCATTTGAGCAGATGTTACATGTCATTCAAGTAGTTAGTTTTTACTGAAATATGTTAGTTTTTCACAAGACACAATGAGAAGAGTAAAAACTATATTTGCACTGAAAAAAAAAAAAATCATTGAAAATAATTTAGAGTAAGGGATACCTGCCAAACATCATGCTCTAGAAATCTGAAGAACTTGGGGTTCTTTAGGAACTAAAGTAGCCCTGTGCCACTTCTTTTCCATGTGCTGTTTTCTCAGTATCTTTTCCTTTCATTTCTGCTCCTTTTTACAAGATTTATCAGAAACACTTTAGCCTACAGGATTTCTTTTACTCCCTTGCCAACACTGGTTGCACTTAGGTAGTCCTTCACCACTGGCATGACTCACCTAAAATATATCCCTATCTACACCAGTCAGAACCTAGTTCCAAACCAGTAAAACAAGCAAATTCAAGTTTCCTATAGCCCCAGGTCTTACACTGTTTGCATTTCTATCCTGGAATATCTTCAGTCGTCCTCACACCTCTCATCCTCCTTTTTGGTTTTGTCATCTGGGTAAATGACAGACAGGCAGGCTTGTAAAAACTACTTATGTATACACCAGAGGAATGGGGAACCACCAGGTTCTCCTGCTCCCTCTGCTCATCAGCTCTCTCTAATTTAGCCAGCTCCTGGTTTCTACAAAACTATCAAGAGTTCAATATCCTTGAATCTTCTGCCACTGCCATGGTTAACTGAAATTGCCCAAAGTGTTCAAAAGCTGGGATATTTTATCTGGGGAAAGGTGAGGGAGGTAAAGGGCTTCAGTGTATGACCAGCTGGAAGTGATACTGAGAAAGCAGGGAAGTCATGTTGGACATTTCTTAGCTGTCCTATCTTTGTCTGACCCAGATAAAAGGAAGAGCTCCCTAAATACTCTAAGAAAGCAGCCTCAGTCCTGGTGGTGTTTCCCAAAGCTGCCCTACATTCCATCCCCAGAGGTCACAAATGCTCTGTGGCCCCAAGCACCACCATGGCCCCACTGAAGACTCCAGCTGCTAAAGGCATTTGCAAGGAACAGGTTGTTAAGAAGTGAGCAAAGTTCTGGAAAATAGCAGCTCTTCCTTTTAAATGTGAGTTCAGATCAGTGTGCTGCTCCCTCTGCACACTTTGCCTGTATAGTTAAGTTTTTAATTCCAATGGTGATGCCATCAGCCTTGTACAGTAATAGTGAAAATGTTGCCCCCATCAATCTCTTTGTTTTCTCCTTGGGCAAATTTGGCAGCCCAGGGAATAACCCTCAGTGTTGGTTACCAGGCTGTTTCTTTCCTAAGTGGGTCAATATCAATGCTGAGAAAGAGCAAAAATTGATCTCCAATATAAATGATATACACTTTTCTCTTTACAAAGCAAACCAGCTTAAATTCCAATTTATTATAAATGTAATAAATCCCCAAGTTCTAAAAAAGCCTTAAAATAATGTACATAAAATGCCATGATTTCAGAGTGCTCATTCCTGCTGTTGTAAGATCCAGTCACTGGGTGAGTGGCATCACTAGCTCAGTACCTGGAGCCAGAATGTGGAGAAAATTTAAAATACAAATTAGGAGGGGGAAATGAATTAGAAAAAGTAGTTAATACTAGCTGAAGCTCTTTGTTAATAGAGAATGGATTTCTTTTGTCTAGGTCCAATGGTCCTTATGTTCCTTGAGAGTGAGAAGTATTATGGTCAAACTGGTAAGTGAATAATTTAATTGTATTTCTTAGAAGTGTGAGGGGCTGACAAGTAGTAACATTAAACTCAATGTGGGGAATTACATATATTCTGAGAATTAGAAAATTCTGGGGGTGTCAGTAAGACATAAGATTAATGTATTGTTCTTTAAGTAAGACCAAAGGGGTTCTTTCCAAGAAAAAGAGTGATCAAAGTAAATTCCCATTACCAGTGGGTTCCTGTGCAGCTTAGTGAGGTGAGTTTTTCATGAGTCTCATTTGCTGGGAGAGCACTGTCACTGTTTTGGTTACCTTCAAATGTTATATATTTTATTGATGAACAAATGTGTCCTTTCTTACTGTTGTAACATCACTTTAATGGCACTCATCAGCTTTGGTCCCTCTGAATGACAACTTATAGGGACCAAAAATAAATTACCTGGATGTAGGAATTTGAATCTACAGCTAATGGCAGCTTTTCACTGGTGGCACTTGGTGTCTTTTGGAGCTGTCCTGGAACTGCTTTGTTCATGCAGATGGATGGGCTCAGCACCTGGCTGGCTGAAGCGAGTTCTGCAGGGTGTGCTGTGGCAGGTCTGAATCAGAGTATATAGATATGGGTAGTGGGACATTTACTGCAGAAATGGATGGGTTTGATTCCAATCAAACAATGCCTGGAATTCTAAGGAATATAACAGGTTAGAGAAGTTATCACCAAGAAAATGTTATTTATAGCAGAGGACAAGGAAGGCCCCATAGAAGATTCTGATAAAGCCCAGCCTGGCTCAGTTACCATCAAGAGATGGAAATCCCTTTGTTCTATTGTTTTCACACTTTTCCCCCTCCATATGCTGCATTTGTATTAATAAACTAAGCAGTGATTTTGTCACAATATGTCACTGCTGATCTTGAAAAGAAGTACAGCAGGTGTTCAAAGGAAGACAAACCTGTGAGGCAAATCTGCTTGATTCAGCACTGGCATAATCTGAAAACAAAGAATTGCAGAGTTTTATCCTTCAGAGATAAAGACATTATGTCTGAAACCTGGGAGATTGTCCTTAAAGCTGTAAAGGAGGGACAGAAATCCGGCCACTCTCACAATTTTAAATCCATCCTTTAAAATCTCTCTCTGAGACCAAATGTGGGGTTATTCCTGTTGGATCCTGCTGTGAAGTGACAGTACTGCATCTGTGCTATCACCATTGTTATCTTAGTCCATGATCTGCTGTGATATCATATTACTTCTGTGGGAGATAAAGCAGAAGGTCAGAGTGGACTGACAAAATCCCACCAGGACATAACCACTGGCAGCACTGCTGTGCAAATTCAGACATCCCCACTGGGCTTTCTCTCATGGAATGCTTTCCTTCCTAACTCTGCTATAAGAAAACACTCATGAAAACAAAGTTTTAAGTAAAATAAATTGCTGAATATCTGCAAAATACTCCTACTTGTTGTCAATCTTCCTAGCAGATTTGTAAAATACTTTTCTAAAGAGCTAAAACCTGGAGTGTTTTGCAATAGTTTCAGTACTACAGAGCTCTGGTTTCCCCTTGCTTGTTAATTTGGCTTGCTCAGGGAAAATGGAACTCCCTGTTTCCCCCCAAGACGTTTAGTCACTTCCTGTCTCTAAATAAAAACTCCTTTCATTTGTTCTTAATTGATGATAGATACTCTTCCAAGTATTCTGATAAAATCAGCCAAGTTATATATAGATTTTTTCCTTCTTGTAGATGACCAAAAATCCCCCTAGTTAAATATGTCAGCACCGTGTCTCTCTATACTCAGAATTTGACAAATTTTTAAAGGTACCTTGTTGCTTTAGGTTATAATATAATGGAATTTTAAAAATCCATTTTCTTGTTTAACCAAGAGATGCAAACCATAGATTTGCTGGTGAAATTACAAAGACCTTATTCAATCAAAGTATTTTATTTGCTATGCCTCCATTCTTCTGCTGCTGTAGCATCCTTTATATCACTGTAAAAGGGGCTGACTTGAAAAGATAAATGGATAATTTGTCCATGAATACCCAAAATCTTTGGGGCAAAGAATGGCATTTAAAGACCACACAGTTTGTCAAGGGCTTATTCACATTTCTCTCCATTGGAATTACAATATTGCCCTCATTGTACTTCGCACATTTATTTTGGTAATTTCTGGTACTGATAGGGACATTCCTGAAAAAAGAAAAATCTCATCTGGAATTTCCTGTGCCTGATCTGGAACTGGATTGGGTGCAGGGAAAAGCTGCTTGGAGGAGCAGGGGCAAGGGTGACAGCACAGCTTCTCCAGCGTTAGCTTTGGAAAGCAAGGGCTGGGCAAAATGTATTTTTATGAATTAAAATTCAGAGAAAATATCAATTTTAAGGGAAAAGTGGTAAGAGGATGCACCTTGGCCTTGAGAAAATTAGGGTTGGAAGGTCTCTTGTTATTTAGAAAAGGGAGTATCTTAGAATGGCCTTCCCAATACTAATAGCAGCAACAAAAATCTCTTCCCTCTGCAGCTGCCCCTCAGTCCCTCAGTGTGCTCAGTGCTCTGAACTGATCCATCCTGGGAGCTTTTCCTGCTCCAGGCTGGCAGGCACTGCGGGATGGGACAGCCCAGGGAATGTCCATCCCTGATCCACTGCACCTTTCCTGGCATTTCCCTTGTGCCATGTGAGCTGCTTCTTTTCCTTGACTTCTCCTGTCTCACTGAACTGGCAGCTGCTTGATCTGAGTGTTTCCATGAACTAATCTCTTTATACAGGAGGATAAATCATCTGTGGGTTAAAAACCCATCATAATGTTCGAGTGGTGTTAAATATAGAATTATAAGGCCTTTTGGTCTTATTGAGACAGCTGTGTGGGTGGAAATTGCATCCAAATAGAAGCTATTTTAGTTAAATTAAGTGTTGCCCTAAGGGCTTTGGCCAATGTTCCATCTCTGAGCAGAAAGCTGGAGACCACACCAGAGTCTAGCACGATGCAGGTGCCAAGTTTTCTTCTGCTTTCCCTCTCCTCTTTCCATTCCTTTCCCCCTCCCTTTCCTCTTTCCTTAAGTTTCTTCTTCCTTTTTCCTTCCCTGTTTTCTTTTTCCTCTTTCCTTCCTCTTATTCCTTTTTCCTTTCATTTTTTCCTTTCCTTCCCTTTTCCTTTATTTTTCCCTATTTCCTTTTTCCTTTTTCCCTATTTCCTTTTCCCTTTCCCCCTTTCCTCCCTTTTTCTCCTTTCCTCTTTCCTTCCTCCCTTTTTTCCCCTTTTCCTCTTTCCTTTCCTTCCTTTTCCCTCTTTCCTTCCTCCTTCCTCCTTTCATTTTTCTTTTCCTTTCCATTCTTTCCCGCAGAAGTTGTACAATTTACATTCATACTCTAAAGAGATTATGAGATCTGTTCATGGGGCTGTCTTACACTAGCGCGGGTGGTTAGACAGGTTTATCTCTTCTGACAATGTCTCCTCTCTGCTTTTTCTCAGACACGGGAAGGTTTTTGCATCATGTTTTGGTTAAAACTTCCATTCCCATCGGAGGAAGGCGCTGGCTGACTCCGCTTCCCGCCCCAGGGGGATGTGCCTGCGGTGATCGGTGCGGTGCCCAGGGAGCAGGATCGGGACCGGGACGGCGCCTCACGGTTCCCCGGCCCGCAGTGCGGCGGCACCCGGGATGGCCCGGGATCCTTCGGTCACATCCAGGGTGAGAGAGGCCGGGCTGGGGTGGATCGGTGCCCTGCGCCATCCGGGAGCCCAGCCATCCCCTTCTCTTTCTGGAATTCGCTGAGGGTTTCTGGCCACTGTTTAAAACAACAAAAAAAGAGAGAATGACGCTACTCCTGCAGAGGAGAGCGGTGAATCACGACGTGCGCTCCCAGGCTGTCTGTCACGGGGGGATGGAGGGGCCCCGGGCCGTGCCCCGTCCCCTTTGCCGCCCCACCCGCGTTCTCCGCGCTGAACTTTACCCGACTTCTCAGCCCCTCTCCGCCAGCCCTTGGGCCCGCCCATCTGATGCATATTCATGAGGGGCCACGCCCGAGCCCGCCCTTCATTGGCTGCTCCTCGCTCTCTCCCGCTCCCATTGGCTGGCGTCGCCGCCGCTCCGGGCGCTGGGCGGGGCGGGCGCGCCCGCGCCTCCCGGGCGGTGACTCACAGGGCGTGGAGTGCGGGTCCCGCAGCGGCGGCGGCAGCGCAGCCCGCGCCTCCCCCCTCTCCCGCACTACTCATTGTTCCGCCCGCTCCAGGCACCATGGACGAGCTGGACCAGTCGCCCCTGGTCTCCTCCTCCTCCGGGCCAGCCCGGCCGCAGCAGCCACAATTTAACTACCAGTTCGTGCTCGACGACGAGAAGGAGGAGGAAGAAGAGGAGGAAGAGGAAGACGAGGACGAAGACTTCGACGAGAAGCTGGAGGTGATGGAGAGGAAGCCTGCCGCGCCTCCCGCCGCCGCCCCGCAGGAGCGGCCGCCACAGCTGCTGGACCTCGGCGAACCCGCCGAGCCGCTCCGCCCCGCTGCTCCGGAGCCGCCGCAGCCCGACTGGAGCCCCCGGGGAGCTGTGTCCTCTTCCTCCTCCTCTGCCACGACGCCGTCCCCCGCGCAGGAGCAGGTCCCGGCCCCCGCCCGGCCCGCGCAGCCCCAGCCGCCCAAGCCCGAGCCTGCTGTTGTCCCCCGGAGCAGAGGGTCCTCCTCCGGCTCAGCGGGTGAGTGCTCCCGCCCCGGGCCCGGGGAGGGCGGCGGCCGGCCGGAGGAGCCTCCACCTAGCCGCTCCGGTCCTCGAGCCCCGCTGCCCCGCCGGGAGGTTCCCTTTGTCTGCCGGCCCTCGGCCGCCTCCTGCGGCATCGCTCCCTCCCCTCAGCCGCGCTCGGGCGCGGCCCCGCTCCCCGCGGCCCCGCCACAGCTCGTGCTGGAGAAGGGGCTCCCCCTCCCCTTTCTTTCTTTTTTTCTTTTCTTTTTTTTTTCATTATAATTTCTTCTCTTTCCCTCCTCCTCCCCTCTGTGTTATGCTAATGGCGGGAGGAGGAAGCGCCGCCCCGGCCGCCGCCTCGCACATGGGCCGCCCGGGGGCGAGGCCGCCGCCGCCTCCTGGCAACGGCCGCGTCGCGGCGGGAGCTCGGGCTACCGGCCGAGGCCAGAGACAGCGGCCGTGTCCGGCAAACCGGCTGAGCCCCGCGGGGACCGCCCTGCCCGCGGTACCGGCCGAGTCCCGAGGGAGAGGCCGCGGCGTCCTCGCGGCTCCGGCAGCTTCTCTCCCGGCGCAGAGCTCTCCTCCCCTCGCCGCATTGTCCCAGGCACGGTTCCCCCCGGGCTGCCCGGCACTGCGGGTTTGGGCGTGGGAGAGCGGGGGAGGAGGGAAACATTAGATACTTGTAATCTTACTCATGTTTAACACAGCGCCTGGAGGGAGGGGCGAGGCGAGGGACTGCGGAGCCGCCGGCCCCTCCACCTGGCCGGCACGGCCCTGCGGCCGCAGCCTGCGCGGGGAGGCGGCGCCCCGGCCGCAGACTGCGGGGCTGAGCCCCGAGAGGGAGCCGGTGACCCGGGCAGGAATGTGCGGTAGCACAAAGGGAGACCGGGCTGCTCGCTGCTCTAGGTGTGGCAGTCCTGGAGAGGAATGTCAGCCTCGCGTCCTGGATGGCCGCGGCTCAGCCACGGCTGTCACCTGGGGCTGCTCCGAGGCGTCGCCCCGTAATGTGGGGGTTCGGCGGAGCACGGGGCTGTGGAGCGGAGGGCGTGTCACCCCCCAACAATTGCTGGTGCTGCCCGATTGCCAGAGCCCTTCTCAGGTCTAATCCGGGAGCTGACCCGCATGACTAATGCCTTGCATGCGGATTGCGAGTGTGCTTTGGCTCCACTTCCCCTTAATTCAAAGTAAAAGAGCTGACTTGAGGCCACTAAAACAGAGAAAAGGGACGAATTCAAGCGCCTTGAGATCGCCATGGTGTGTGCTTATCTTCATTGCTGTTGTGGTGTTGGTATGTTGTAAAGATGCAGGATTTCAGTGATAACTAAACACCACAGTATCAGGGGCCATGATACTCAAGATATAATTAAAAAGGAGCATTTGGAACAATAATTTTTCAAGAGGCCTGTTAAATCCGAATTTAGGTTTTTCAGGGGAAGTTTCACAATGCATTTTATTTGCATGTGTGATGGGACTTTATGGTTACTTGTGCTGTTGTCTTTCACGAAGCTTACTTTGTTTTGTTCTTCTGGGAGCTCTCTATGTAGCAATATGCCAAGGAGATGAATTTTTTTTTGTTTCCACCATTTGGAGGACAGATGATGACAAAAGCTTGCAACAGACTGAAGAGGAGGGATTCTATATGATGGATGAACAGAATTTTTCCTAGGCGTGTTCTCTGAGTGGAGCTCTGGGTGGTTTAAACAGAACTGAATGGAAGAAATAGGATCTACCAATTCATGTTGCTTTAAAAAGGAGGGATGAAAGCATGTTTTCTGGAAGTGATTTGGTTTTTTTTCCCCTCTCTGACCCCTGAAGGATAAGGCAAAAAGAGCACAGTAATTCCTGAAATAGTTCTGTGTTAGAGACCGAACTGTGAGAATTGCATAGTACAGCTGAGAAGTGGCATCAAGGAGTTATTTTAATTTGTCAGTGATGATTAATTTAGGGCTCTGAAGTAAGGACTGGCATCTGGGGGAGGCCTGGTTTCCAAAGACAAGGTGTTGTAACACAATGCTCATCTAATGATGAGTTGAAATATTAGAAGCTCTGTACTTGAAACTCCTGGATGAGAGCAAATGATGTTGATAAAAGCATTGCCAGGTTGTCTCACGAGTGCTTTGGCCTTCTCAGATGCAGGAGCACTTAGTTCCATCATGTTAAATATCCATTTAAACATCAAATATTTGTTAGTTTTGCGTTTAGCAGTGGGTGTTAAATCCGTCTGGGTCAAGATTTTTGGCTTGGTTTCAGATGAGTTCACTCTCAGTCATGCTGGGAGACTTGCAAAATGAATTTGCTGCCTGCAACTGGTGGCGGGGTGGCCATGGCAGGGACAGCCACGTGGCCCTGTGGTTTGCTCTCTGCAGACTTGTTGTTTCACTTTGAGCTCTGCTGTTTGAATTTTAGGTCTAACTGAAGAATTACAATTCAGTCTAGCAATTTTGAAAAAAAATCTCTTTATATTTGAAATCTAACGCTCTCATTTATGAGGATTTGAGGCAAATAACTTTGAAATTCTGTTTCCAGGAGGAGGAGAGTCTGGCCTGTAGCAGAGAATAGTAGGGTTTCTTTTATCTGCAACAATTGGCTATGGTGCTGCCTTTTGGCAGTGGAACAATAGCAAAAATGTATTGCCTGCTTGATGGCCCATTGAAATGGATTTTATGTATATATGGAGGTGTTTTTTCAAAAGAAAACCTTTGTAATTGCTTTTAGTTACACATTTAAGAGTATTCAGTATCACTGTGACATAATTATATATAATGCAAGTCTCTGACAGGGTAAGAGCAGCCTACCCTCTGAAGAGCTAATGTAAATATTTGCAGGAGGAGAAAACAAGCAGGAGCTCTGCACTCAAACTTGGGTTCTCCTGAATGATTTCTGTGGTTTTTGTACTTGCTGTTTTGTGAGTAGCAGAAACTACAGTTCTGGCAAGATTACTGCTTAAATCTTCTGATTACCTGAATGTACGTAGAGTGCAAAACAAAAACTCAGAGGCAGTTTTACATGGTCAAAGTAATACCCCTTTTTTGGCTGGCTGCCCAAAGTAAGAATTACCATGTACTGTGATGATAGATACCACTTTGCCTCTTCAAGCTACATTCTGCAGCAAAAGGAGGCTCATACATCACTTTTCTGGACGAGGCTGGTGTGTTTGGAGTTAAGCTGCACTTACCAGAAGGCTGAACATGAAATCCACCAGACTGGCCCTAGGCCAGCATGCAGAGAGAATAAAGATGTTTCCTCGTTTGTCTGCTACCTTCAGCTGACCTGGGTTAAATACGTATGCAAACGTTGTGGAGGGCCAGTTTATTAATTAGTCTTGCCTTTCCACGTAATTCTGTAGGATTTTTCCTTGAATTCATCCATGCTGAGGAGAGGCCTCAGGAAGGTTTGGCAGGCAGTGTCAAGCAGAGGTCAGCAGAGCTGTCCCTGGCCAGGCTGAGCCCAGCTGCAGGAGGTGCTGAATAAATGCAGATCTATACTTGCTCTGCTCAGCCCAGTGAGAGCCTTTTACCCTGCTCATCCTGCATTTGCATTTGATTCAAATTCTAAAGCAGCATATCTGCTCCTCACATTTCTTTCTGTTGTGCTGCTGTGTCTGCATGGACTCCTTCAGAGGAGTTGTGTGCATTTTAAGCACAGGATGCAGCAAGACTTGGAAAAAACAGAGCTGTCCTTGAATGCTGTCACTGCTGACTTTCATTTGCACCCTTCTTTTATTAAAATATGTACCCACTGATCTTCAGTGTTTCTCTGAGGTGCAAGACATTTTCTCTTTCCAAGTATAGTCAGCAAAGCTCTAAGGGGGGTGTTCATAACCTGGGGTATCAAAGTTAGTATGTGATTAAAAAAAATCAGCAATTTGACTGCTATAGTAAACCTTCATTTTCACATTTCATGTTCCCATCTTGGTGAGTTCAACAAAGGATCATTTTATTTATTCAGTTTTATTCATTGTCATGTGCAGTGTCTAGCACTGGGGCCTGCCTCTGTAACTGAGCTGGTGGAAGTTTCAGAAGCCAAGCAGCCCTGACTTCTGGTAAGCAGGGTGTGTGCAAGGACAGTCCTGCCCAGTTTGGTGTGTTTGCTCTGTGTGTGTGTCCCTGGACTCACTTTCCAGGATAAAACCACACAGTTCCACCTACCCTGTAATGATGCAGCCCTCAGGGAAGTTTTGAATTGCACTGGGAGTTTTCCCCTTGGAGATGAAATCCTCCAAACCACAGTTTGGGAGGCAGTGAAGAGCTGCTGTTTGTTTGCCCTCCTTCCCCTCCTCCCAGCCTGTCCTTAGGGAAGTTTCCAGCATGGCTATGGTGTGGCCATACCTTGTTGCATCACCACTGGTGGCCACAGAACCTTGTTCTTATCTCCCAGATAACCACAAACAGCACACTTGTGGAAGCTGAGGGGAGTGTTCAGGATTCCCAGTCAGAGGATTTCTCAAAGTTGCTGGGAAAGCAGATGTTGTGTTCCTTTTTCTTCCTCTGGTGCCCAGGATTTTGGAGAGCACTCAGTCCAAGAGCCTGGCTGCTTAGAAGGAGCCATTTGGGCATCAGTCTTACCCCTGGAGCCCAGTTCCCATCCTGCTGGAATTCTGGGGGGCTCTGGTGGTGGCCACACAGTTCTGAGGGGATTTTGAGGCTTTTTGCTGTTTCCATGTCCAATCTGCCACACCCAGCTCTCCTGTGATCCTGGCCTTTGTGTGCTGGGAAGGAACAGAGGGTGGGTAACCTTCAGCTGGAGCTCTTGGTGGGCTGGAGTTAATTTCTTTATTTTCTGTTAATATTTTGACAAAAGCTTCTTTTTATTTGTTCTGATTGGTTTCTATAGTAACTGTGAAACTCAGAAAAATTAGCAAAGCATAGTTTGGTCTGAAAATGTCCTTTGGGTACTGGTTTGGAGGCAAGGAAACAGTTCTTGGGTTTTTATTGGCTAGAAAATGAAAGCAACTTGGAGCTTACAGGTAAATGATCTTAAGATATTCAGAAATGCTTATACGTGAAGTAGGAGGAAAATTGTGTAACTCTCAAGCTGCTTTAGAAATGAAAGGAAAAAGAAAGAGCAATTATTGCCAAGTAAAAATAGTGAACTGTGAGACCTCAGTAGAAAAGTAATGTTTTAATGCAGTTTTTAAAAAAATTCTTTGTTTATGATCTAAAATACAAATGGCTCCTGTGTATGCTTTGGAAACACTGCATATTTCCTATTTATTCTGCAGTGTCAGTTTTTAGGGCAGTACAGGACAGCCAGAGCTGAGATCCTGCTCTCTAGGCAGATGACATGCTTGGTGGATGGCTTTTCTAATTGGCCTTTCCATCAATAAGAACTATTACAACAGCAATAAAATAATGGCCTTATTAATATTCACAAGGTCTGAGAAAATAAAATTATCTCAGTAGAATGTTTTTTATCTTTCAAATGGAAATAATCAATCTGCTGCCAACTGTAGCTGTCAAAATATGAAGACTTTAGGTTAGATTTTATGTTTTTAATTTCTGATTTTCCCCATTATTTTAGTGGGTTTGTTGCAATTTGTTGCTTTCTGAATAAAGAAAAATACTTTGAATTTTATCTCCCCTCTCAATGTAGAAGTGCTGGGAATACCAGTTTAACCTCCATGGTTTTGCTGAGAGACTGGCTTTGTGTCTGAAGCACTCCCAGCTTCTACTGGCAGCTTTTTAATGAGCAGGGCAATCATGTCATCAGCTCCATCAGTTAGGGAGAATATGTTAGTTAAGATGTCTTAAATGAGACACAAGACTGAGATAAATATAAACTTTCCTGTTGCCAGTTAAAATGTTCTCAGTCTGTCAAAATCCTCCTGCTTATCCAGCCAGCACTGCTTGGTGACAGTTTTCCTTGAACCCTGCTCTCCCCTTTTGTGACAGGAGAGAAAATTCCTTCATGCCTGTCTCTATGTGTCCCTGTGTGTGGCAGGGAGAGCAGTGCCAAGGAAAACAGAGGAGGGAGATGTGTGAGGCCTTGCAGAGCAGCCTGGGGCTCTGAGCAGAGAGGAACAAGGGAGGAGAAAAATGGCACTGGTGGCACAGAGGCTCCTTCTTTGTGGGTTCAGCCAGGTCTGCTCAGAGAGATGGAGTTAAAGGGCTTTAAACCTAAATCTTCCTTTAAAGATCACAATGATGGACAAGAAAATTGGGGTTTCCTTGTGTATTTAAAAAAACAAATGGTTGGGCAAAACCTGTATTGACCAAAATCTATTGTAGTGCTGTAGTTACCTGATCCCCTTGGGAGTCAGGAGAACATCAAGACCGAATCTTCACATTGCCTTTTCCCTTTAATCAAAAGATATTCTGCAGATACTGATGGCTACTGAGTCCATGTTCTTGCTCTATATCTCATCCATCAGACATCTTATGCACCATTTTTTTAACTTTGCAGATTGTAAGCACTTGTATCAGAGATGGGTTTAAAATGCTTTAAACCCAAGGCTTCCTTTAAAGATCACACTGATAGACAAGAAAATTGGGGCTTCCCTGTGTGTTCTGTTTTAAATGACAAAAAATAAATGAAATTATTGGGCAAAACCTGTATTGACCAAAATCTATTGTAGTGCTGTTGTTACCTGATCCCTTGGGAGTCAGGAAAACATCAAGACCGAATCTTCACATTGCCTTTTCCCTTTAATCAAAAGATATTCTACAGATACTGATGGCTACACCATATTCTTACTCTCTATATCTCATCCATCAGACATCTTATGCACCATTTTTTTAACTTTGCAGATTGTAAGCACTTGTATCAGAGATGGGTTTAAAATGCTTTAAACCCAAGGCTTCCTTTAAAGATCACACTGATAGACAAGAAAATTGGGGTTTCCCTGTGTGTTCTGTTTTAAATGACAAAAAATTGAAATTATTGGGCGAAACCTGTATTGACTAAAATCTATTGTAGTGCTGTTGATCCCCTTGGGAGTCAGGAGAACATCAAGACTGAATCTTCACATTGCTTTTCCCCTTTAATTAAAATATATTCTACAGATACTGATGGCCACACCAAGTCCATGTTCTTACTCTATATGTCCTCCATCAGACATCTTATGCTCCATTTTTTTATTTTGCAGACTGTAAGCTCTTGTGTCAGAGGCTTGTCACACAAGGTAATGTGTTGGGAAGAGATGCCAAAAGAAATCAGTAGCATCTCATCTCTATTCTATAAAGATTATTTTAGCTAATAAATACATTCTTCTGCAATGATAAGGTTGCTCATCTAAATACTGCTTAATTTGTTTAATTGTGGGGAAAGCAGGGAAAAATCCATCTGTACAAGTCAGTGAAAGGGAATCTTATGATTGGTATAATCTCTAAAATTAAATTGGATAATGTCTGCATAATGATAGGATTTGCATGGCTCTTTAGCCCTCCTGCCTTTGAATAAGTTCTGATGTAATTACTCTATTTTTCTGCTTTATGGCACTGCCAGAACTCAAATTTCTTTTTGTTATTTCAACTTACGGTTAAAGTTTCTGTGTCTTAAGGAAGAGTTACTTAGTTTTTAGAGGAATTATCTGGGGTTTTTTGGTTACAAATGTTGCCAAAGACTGAGTTCTTGGCTAGATTGTTTCTTTCTACTTCTTTTTAATCAAATACATTGAAACAGTATAAATTGATGTCTGTTAATGCTGAATCTGGGAATGCTCATGTTTTAAATTGTTCTAAATTAAGGTTTTGCTTTGCTATTATTTGATTTATATATTAAATACAGTTGTGATTGTGAAGTTTGTATTTCAGGCCATCAGAGGAGGCTGTGAACAGTTGGGGTTAATTGTGGCCACCTGATTTCAGTAAAGGAGGCTTTGCCCACCACCTGATGCTAATTTGGGTAACAAAGCAGAATTTCTGTGCTTGGAGCTGCCACCTTGCAGGGGGAAGGTGCAGCCAAGGTGTGTGGCACTGTGCTGTGCCATTTACTCCTCCCTGAGCTTTGGGGGGAGAACAGAACAGCGGCAGAACAGTTTTGTCTTTGTTCCTGAGAGGATTTCACTTCCTTGTGGTGAGCTCCTGTGGATTGCTGGGTGCATCCTGTTTGTGGGGATTCTGTGTGCTCTTGGTGTGAGAGGAGTGAAAAGTTTCTTTGGAGCTTTTCTGAGACTTTTTTTACTGTTTGTTTAGTTTTGCTGACAAAAGATGTCTGATAAAATCCCGTCCTTGCTGTGAGGGGATGAGGGGTGACACTCGGTGGATGAGGGGTGACACTCAGTGGATGAGGGACTTGTAGCAGAAAGGGGCATTAGAGAACCACTCCCTGAAATGCTTTGGGTCCTGTCCCTGGTGTTACTGACCAAAATGGTTGCAAGAGTGAGGTGGGAATGGTGACTGTGACTGAAGTATTTAATTATTTAATTGCCTTTTAGGAACATCGTGGTGGTGAGTTCTTAATGGGAATTGTAACAAGGAATGCTGTGACAGAGCCAGGATTAATGTCCCCTTCTTGTGTCCCTCTGTCCATGCTTTGGTTGGCACTTAGGCAGTTCCACTCCCCTGCAGCACCCTTCTTTCCACTAAAGAGCTGCTCAAAAGGAGAAGAAATGCCCACAGCTCACCTCTGTCCTGGTGCTTTACAGGGACAGCTTGCCTCAAGTGGAGCTATTTTAAAAGAGAAGCTGTAAAATTGCACCATGTTAAAATGATATTGAAAAAAAACTTGTATAAACAAGTTTGATTATAGATTTCTGCTTAGACAACAAGAAAATATTATTTGCTGGAGACCTGTTTGCAGAACAGACTGTTTAAAGTGCTTGTTTGTACTTGTTTTCTTCATGTGCTTCAAATGGTGCAGCCCAACTCTCCCTGCAGGTGCTGCATGATTCCACTTTGCAGTAATTGCCATGCAGGGCTGGAATGACCGACAGCTGGGTTTGTTAATGATCAAAGGTCTGGGTTCCTTCTGTGATCCCAGCTGTGATGCCCTCAGGGTGTCCAAAATGGAGCTCCATTTTCCCCTCTAAATCTTCAACAACTCCCATCTTCTGTAGCAGCTTGCACACTTTCCTCCCAAGATTTCCAAATAGTTTCCTAAACTGGAAACTTCTCTTACAAAAATTAGACCTGGAACTAAAAAGAGCCAAATGAGAAAAACTAATGATTTGCTGTGACTCTGCAGCCTGATCTAATGATGTGAAAAGTTGCTATTAATAGTTAATGTTCTTCATCTTGAATAGTTTAAATATTTGGTGAAATCCTGTATTTAGAACAATCACATCATAACAGGAGATGATTTAAATGGAGTTTGTGTAGGCAGCTACTTTTCTCAGGAAATTCTTGTGAAGTTGTGTGCCCTTGTTTTGTACTGCAGTAGGAAATTAGGCATCTGAGAACTTGAAATAATTAACTTTTAAATGGCCACATGTGTCGCTAAACAGCTTGAGCTAGAACTGCTGCTGGGGCAGCCTCCACTGTGGGCACATGAGCAACTTGGTTTGCATTGAAGGAACAATTTCTCTTTCATATCTGCCCTGGAGGGGTTGCTGCAAATGGAACTTTTTCATGACTTGTGAGTCATGTCACAGATGCCATTCCTTGGAGTATTAATTTCCCCCTGTTTTCCTTTATTGTTAAATATTTATGTTAACAGGAGAGGCCTTTCACAATGTCCCATTGTGGGAGGTCTGTAAGGTAAAAGCAGTCCCTGGCCTGTTAGTTTAGTGTCTTGCTCATTTCCTAGGCTTGCAAAGGTGAAATGGATTCTCAGACTCCATTTTTGCTCATTTAATTTTAAGACTATCAGGCGTTTTCCAGCAATCCACTCCAGGAAGTGGTTTTGGAGCTCTGGAGGCTGAAACTGCACTGAGCAGCCCAATGCAGGCTCCTGCCCAGCTGGTGAGGCTGGCTGGGTGTTCTGTGGGTTCTGGCTGTTCCAGTGCTGAGCTCACACACAAACTGAGGAGAGCAGCACAACAATGAAGCTGTGTGAGCACAGAGCTGCTGCTGCTGACTGCAAGGAGGCACATGGAGCAGAGGGAAGGGTCCTTCCCTTACACAAATCCAGTGAGGAGGGACAGGAATTGTTCTGGCTCAGTCCTTATTTTCTCTCTGAAGTCCTCTGCTTTCCTTTGGCAAGTATGTTTCTTGGGAAGAAAAAAAGACTCTTTTCTCATAAATTGCTTTTCTTGGAATTGTCAGTTAACTTCCTTAATTTTAAACATTTTTCTCTGGACATATTTGCACATAAACTTAAATGAAGATTTCTCACACAATTAATGAAATTAATTTCTCTACTTTTTATCTGAGATTTTGGTATTTAAATGTTAAGTTTTATGCTGGTAATGTCAGCATCTTGTAACATCAGCAGTTAGTGGGAAATCAGCAAAAATGAAAATGGGGGTTTAAAATTACACATCTTTGTCACACTGGTATCAGGTTCTTTATTTTTAAACAACACTGAAATCTGATTCTCATTGAAGGACGTTGTGTTTTAGCTGAAATCATAATGCAGTTTTAAAATATGACAAGAAGCAACAGGGTTATTTGTGGGTGATTTGTTTTTTGGTTTTGGGTATTTTTTAGGGAATATTTAATTTGCATAAATCCAAGGTAAAATTTACAGAATGTTTCTGGTTAAAATCAGGCATGCAGTCAGGCTGAGTCTCTAAAGTTCTCTACAAGAGCCATCAATTGGAGTGCTTCAGTAATTCATATAAAGTGGCACCACTCATAAATAAGAGGTCAGCCTCTATCTTGGGTGCAGTGCTGAAAGTACTTTACTAACTTGCACCATTATGAATTTTTGGCTGAAAAACTTAGAGTAAGAACTCTTTTCATGGGGATTTAGTTCATTTTGAGGTCTCATTCCTTCTGTTTCATGTAACAAAATCTGTCTTTTGATGGAAGTGTTAACTGAGCAGTTCATCTTAGTGAAGGAGTTTTAGTTAGGATTTGTAAAAAGTTATGATTTGTAAGAAGATCACTTAGATTTTTTTTCTGTATGTATTTGGGTGAAGCTTTTTGTAGTGAAACTCACTTTGTATGTCAGTTGTGGTGTTTTGAATATCTACTTCTGCTTGACAATATTGCTGCTCAGAGCTTGATGTGTTCAGAAGTTTTTTTGCTTGGTTCTGTTGTGTTGCTTGTTTGGGTGGTTTTTTTGTCACCTAATTTCTGCCATTGAGATGCAAATAGGAGAAGCCACCGCTAGTGATGGATCCTGGAAGTGTCCTACTTACCCACAGAGCTGTGTTCTGAGAGGTTTCTACCTCCACATGGGAGGTGGGAATGCTCCAGCAGTGTCACTGCTGGGAACAATCCCTGTCACCATGTCACTTCAATTGCCCTCTGCAGAGAGCTGTGCTTCAGTCAGCACCCAGGCTGATGGGGACTTGTCCTGCTCCATTTTCCCTGCTTGCCTGGAGGTGTTACACAGGGCCTACAAGGGCAGCAAAAATCCCTTCTATCTTCTCCCTTTGAGCAGGAAAAATGCCTTTCTGATGTGGGTGGAGGGAGAGTGGGTGGTTCTCCTTGGCTGGTTAGGAAACACTGCTTTTATGTAATCTCTTTTCACACTCCAGCCATGTGTGGAAAATAAAGTTTGGGTGTGGACATAATATCTTTCCATTAGGAGAACCTGGGAATTCAGTGGCTGCTGTAGGGATTTTATGGGACTGTGTTGGGTAAATGGAAGCCACACCTCAGGAGGAGTTTTTGCTTTGTGCTGTCTTAAGGAAATACTGAAAAATGAGAGCCCATGTTCTTAAACCCAGTGCCCTTCCCCAAAACTGAAACCTCTGTCTCTGGAAAGTGTTCAAAAGATTTTAAATGTGGAATTTTTGGTAGAGATTGCAGCTGGCCTTTGGACAGGAAGGGAGCAGCACCTTTCAGTGATGGCTTGTGTGTTTTCCCCTTTACCTCCTTGCCCCTCAGTGGATTCTGCTGTGTTTGTTTGCATTTCCTTGGTATTTTCACCTCCTCTCCATTGCCTTGGTGTTGGTTTCCCTTGAAGTCCCTTTTCTGTTGGGCTGTCTGGGTTTCTGTTCACAATCTGATCCATCCTGCTTTTTCTGCTGCCCCGAAGCACAGACCCCTTCCAGTAAACCTGGGATGATCTGGAGGAGGGAGAGTGTGGTTTCAGGAGAGGTGAGGGCTGAGGAGCAATCTCTGCTCATGGAAAGGATCCTGGTGAGCCAGAGGAGCCACGAGCTGCTGGAGCCAAGGGCCTGCAGTGAGTGGCACTGGGTGGAGCAGGTCTGTGGCTCTGTGTCACATCCCCATCAGTTGTCCTCCAGTGTGGTTTTTGTCCTTTAAAGCTATGCCACCATTGAGCTGTGACACTGCTTTAATGTGCTCTAAATTTGGAATTGAGGTTTCTCTCTATGTGGTCCTTAATCGAAAAATGTAATTTTTAGAAAAGTGAGCAGAAATGCCTTTGGCCCAGCAGGAATTGAGGACCCTTCTGAATACCAAGTCCTACACTCAGCTTTATTTCTTACTCTGTTTTCTGTTGTCTTCTGGTGATGCTTATCATCCACAAAATACAGCAAGAGATCAATGTTCTGCGAAACAAACCCAGTGACTGCATAGTGTGACAGGAAATGCAGGTTGTGAGGAGACTTGATTTTTGGAACATTGCTGTTGGGATTAACTGGAATGAGCCAGACAGGTCATGAATGTCTGCAAGAGGCATCACTTCTACACAAGTAGTGGTTTAGTGCCAAAACACAGCTTAGCTTAATGCCCTGCATCACTGGTTATTATATATGTGCTGCTGCAACTACCATATTTCTCACCTCTTGCCTTTCATCTTTTAAAATCAATTGTTTCTATTATTCTTTGCTTATTATAATAATAATAAAGCCAAGCAAAAATATCCCCACCTCTTTTTCAGTACTTGATTTTTGTCCAGGCACATAGCAAAATTAAAGGTTGTTGGTGTCTGTACTGAGAATAAAAATCTAAGTGCTTTAATATAATTTTTTGCTCCACTAATGCAGTTGATGTAAATTGCAAGTATTCTTTCCCAGCCTCAATGTGAAAACTTTATGAACTTTTCAGAATGAAATAAATTTGCCTAAGCAGTGGTATTCTCACATCAATGTAAAGCCAACAGGCCATGATGGACCTGGGGAAAACACTGGTGGCACAGAAATGCAGAGGAGGGCTGGTTTTGCTTTGCCTGTTTCCTCATGATGGCTGATACTGCAGCTTTGAATGGAAATTGGAGAACTGGATTTGTCTTGGGAGATACTGGGCTTAAAGCAAACTCAGCAAAGCCAAATGCACTCCTTGGATCATGCCAAAAAAGGCTTTAAAAATAACAGCTTGCTCTGGGGGCTTGTCTGTAGAACACCAAAAGGAAAAGAGTCAAGCCATAAGGCAGGTATGGCCCAGGATGGCTGTGCCTGAGCAGTGCTGTGTTTGTGGGGTGTTTCAGAGCTTGCTTCAGTCACTGAACTTTCACCAGTGTCTGGTGGAGTTTGTTGGGGCTGCTCTCACACAAGTGTGGGGGTGTGAGGAGACCTTGGATGGGGAGAGCGAAGTAAGTGTGCCCCTGGCAATGGCAGCTGGCAATGCCCAGTGCTGTGCCAGGGAATGGAAATAAGAGTAGCTGACAAGCTGTGTCTCGCCCTGTGGTTGGTCATTGGCTTGGAGGGTGGAGATCCCTCAGTAAAGATCCCATTGTGAATGGGGAAATCTGGGTGTGGGCTCTCCCAAGTCACCTGGCTCTGCTGATGGTGTTCCCTGGTTCTCTTGGGTGTTGGTTGTGGATCTGTTGGGTTTGCTGGGAACTCACTCCTTGGGTGCTTTCTCCCCTCTTCACCCTGGCCTTCCTTCTGCTGAGGTTATTTGTTTGTTTTTCAGATGAGACCCTTTTTGCTCTTCCTGCTACACCTGCGCCTCTGATGCACTCCTCTGCAGGCAAGTTCTTTCTGCTCCCCTTTGTCTGAGTACCTCCTGCCTTCCTGACCTCATTAACCCTTTCCCACTAGTCTGCTTCTACTAAACTTCAGCATGGGTCCAAGAATAGCCTCTGTCACATTTTTCAGTTTGGACTTTTTGGTTGATCTATTCTAGATTTTAATATTCATTCATTTGTTTACGTGGTAAACAGTTTCATAAACAAGAATTCAGCCATCTGTGAATTCTTGGACCCTTGATGTAGGAGATAAGTTGGTACTGTTAACAGGTTAATACATTAGAGCATAGTTGCTTTGCTGATTTAGCAGAAAGATTTAATCCATAGTAACTTTCTGCAGTATTTTAAAGAAGTAAAATTTGCACCTGTAGTATTGGTTTAGTGGTTTTTATTAAGTACACCATCCACAACTTTAAAAAAAGGTGTTAAAAAAAGACTTTGCTGGCACATGTTTGTGCAATATGTTTATGCCCAAGCATCCACACACCCCCTGTCTCTGTCTGCCCTTGCCACCCTCCTGTTCTGACTTTGTTAGTATTGCCCCTGTACTTGTCTGGCATCTTCAGCTTTACTGAGACCTTTGCACTGCATAAAGTTGCTGCTTCTTGAGCCTCTCTGCTAGAAGTGAAGTAGAATAGCTTTAAGTGATAGTGTGTATTAATGGCTCATAGTATCCACGTAGAGCTTGGAAGAGCCTTTTAGTAGCTAAAATCATGTGAACCTGTTGAAAGTTTGCACTGACTTTGAGAGCACTTGCATTCTCTAACTTTCCTTTCTATCCACGGTCACAGAAAGAGTTATGGACTTGCAGGAGCAGCCAGGTAGCACTAAGGCGCTGGGGCAAGAGGATTTTACTGCAGTCCCACGTGATCCTGCTCCTTCTCTTCCCTCCTTCTCTCCTCTCTCAGCTGATCCCTTTAAAGAGCATGCAGCCTTTGGCACCATCTCAGATGGATTCCCTGCAAGAGGCACTTACAAAGAGAGCTCCAGTGAGGTTTATAAAGAACCTGTGAAAAATGCCACAAACCCCTTTCTTGCAGAGGGAAATGATAAAGACATTTCTGAGATGAAATACTCACAATCCCCATTTGCTAAAGAAGCAGCAGCCATTTTATCTCCAGCTAAAGAAAAAGCACAGCTAGAGGGCCCTGAAGAATTACCTAACCTGGAGAAAACACCTGCAGAGCAGCTGAAAATGTCTCCAGAATCTCCCCAAGATTTATTTGAAAGAAACGAGGAAGATCTCTTCTATAACAAAGACAAGTACAGAGGAGGTGGTGATCATGCTGAAAAAGGGCTGCTGAAAGAAGACCCTCTTAAGAGGGAAGAATATGCAGACTTCAAACCATTTGAGCCAATATGGGAAGTCAAAGGTGCTAGTCATGGACTGAGCAGCATGAGAGAGGATGTTGGAAAGAAGATAGAAGCCAAGCTGGAGAGCAGTTTGGGTGACAAGTATGGCGTGGGTAAGCTGACTGTGCAGAAGGATTATGAAAGAGACAGTGAAGGCAGTGCTGAAGAGCCCTCCCTCCCAAGCACCCCAGAAGCTGTAAAAGAACCTTACATCACTTGTACTAAATTTGACTCTTCTCCAAGTCCTGGTGGTAACAAAGGCAAATCTCTTTCTCCACTAGAGGAAGGCATTTCAGAAAATAGAACTGACGATGAGAAAAAAATTGCAGAGCTGAAAGCTCAGACGGGCCCAGAGCAAGGTGATTTTGCTGCTGGAGCAGGTGGGCAGGAAGGGCAGGGAGCTGAGGCTGCTAAAGCACAGGGGGTCCCACCAGTGTCACCTGACAGCGCCACAAACATGCCCGAGGGGCTCACTCCTGACCTGGTGCAGGAGGCCTATGAGATGCACGATGCAGCCTGCACAAAGCTGGCTTATGAAACCAAGATTGACTTGGTGCAAACCTCGGAGGCGGCGCAGGACACTCTGAAACCCGCGGCACAAATCTGCCCCTCCTTCGAAAGCTCAGAGGCTGCTCCATCACCCATACTGCCCGATATTGTTATGGAAGCACCGCTGAGCACCGGCACTGCTGGGGCAGAGGCATCTGCTATGCAGCTGGAAGCTTCCCCACTAGAAACATTCATGCCCACTGCCAAGTATGAGAATGTCAAAGAGGCTGAAAAACCTCCTGTATACCAAGAGGCAGTGAAGGTACCACTGACACAGGCCCAGGAAGCAAAGGAGACCTTGGCATTTAAGCAGCCTGATGATGAGAGTAGCAGCACTCCTGAAGATCTGGAGACTCCTTATATATCTATTGCATGTGACTTAATTAAGGGAACAAAGGTCTCTGGTGAAACTCCTTCTCCCTCTTTCACAGAGTATTCCAAGACACCAGTAACAGAAAGCATTTCTCAGGATGTGCCTGAAGACAAGGAACTAGATGGACCCCCATCTCCACAGTTTGGAAAAGCTGGCCTGTTTAATAGCCAAATGATATCTGACTTTGCTGAGGAAGCAAGTGAAGATCCATCTCTCCTCTTAAAAAGTAAATCCACTGAGAGTATTGAAACTGATGAAGAACAGGAGGAGGAAGGACTGGTGGATTCAGTAGCTGCCACGGGCAAGCCTTATCTAGAGTCATTCCAACCTGAGCTGGACTCTTCCAAAATTGTTGCTGCTCCACCATCTGAGCCAATACCTGCAAAAATAGCCAAGGCAGATAAGATTCCTCTTCAAATGGAAGAGCTGGATGCTTTGGCTTATGCAGCTGATGTATCTGTTGCTATGGAACCAAAAACAGGAGATGACAAAGCTCTCTCACCCATGGAGTCTTCCCCAGTCTCAGTGGAAGAAGACTTTGTGATGTTAGGTCATCCTAAAGCCGTTCCTGAGTTTGAGACAGAAGCCACTGACAGAGAAACAATGCACAAAGATGAAGGTGAAGACATCAGTAAGGTGATGCAGGGTGAGAAGCAGCTGCCTTGCCCAGAGCTGCCCTGTGATCTCTCTGTGAAGAATGTAGAAGTGAAAGCTGAGGAAGATAGCAATGCCTTGAAAAAGTCTTTGGAGGCTGTGGACAGAGAAGTGCCTGAAGTATCCACCATGTCCTTACCAGCCACAGATACCTCACCTTTATCTGCTGAAAAAGAGATAGTCAGTGTAGTAAAACCAGGAGCTTTTGAGAAGGAAGCTGAGAAAGAAGCTGCTTCTGTTAAAGAAAAGAAAAAACCTACTGCTGTATTTTCAGCAAAGCTGAATAAGTCTTCAGGTAATCTGTGTATGCTGTCTTGCAGTTTGCTGATCTGCATAATTCTTTAGCTAAACTTAAGCATGCCTTGACTTATTCTTTTTAAATCACTTTCTGTAAACTCCTCTGTAGGCCAAGGGTAACAGAAAATGTCACTGCCTGCACTTGTACCTTTTTCATATTCTGATTGCTTTAGTACCTTTTCTCTGTTTATCAGGGATGGACTCAGCATCTCCAGGTTTCTCCTCCAGCTCTGCTGCTCATGGTCTGTGGATGCAGGAAGAGGTGACTGCCCACTGCAGGCCCTTCCATGGCTGTCCCCAGGCTGGGCATGGGGTGGCCTCCCAAACTCTGGATCTGGGATGCTGTGTGCACATGATTTGAAGAGGCCTTTCTTCCTTTTCATTAACAGTTCAGACATCAGAGTGTAAAACTCAGGAAAATACCCCTGCTGCTGCTGTATGTGCCTGGAATCTGGAAAAGAATCTGTGCATGTCCAGCCTGTGGTTTAAACAAAGGGTGAACATGAGGGAGCTTAGTATGCAGGTTTTACTGAAAAAGTGGTCATTAAGAAGTTGAGTGTTCTGCAAACACTAAAATTGGTTTCTGTACAGCATACGTATTAATTTCTGTTTATCTTTTCAGGTAGGCTTGCACTCCAGTACAGTTAATTTTTCTTACAGTAATGTGCAGTTATAGTAGCAGGAAGTTGTAACCTTTTCTCTAAACTGAGCACCTCATGAATTCCCAGGTTTTTGTGGACTAGAGGAGTACTTTGCTTTTTGATATTGCAGCACTCTGCTGCTACTTAAGCTTTGACCAGAAGCAATCACACCAAAAAAAACACCTACTGCAGAAAGCACAGTGCTCTAAATAGAAAAGCAGGAGCTAGTTTGACTCAGCAGCAGCACTGTATTTATGCAGTAGCTGCAGCCTACAGCTCATAAAATAGGATTACAGAATACCCTGAGTTAGAAGGGAACAGCAGGTTGCATGTTGAAGTGAACATCAGTGTTGGTGCCATTGAAATTGGTTTGGGAAATAAGGTAGAAAATGTATTTTTTTATATTTACCTTTGTCATGTCTCCTGTCTCTCCTCCTCTATATGTACAGGTAAGGCAGAAAGGAGAGAGATTTGCTTTTCCCTTCATTGGTAATCTGCACTGTCAAAACTCTTGGTGTGTCTGTGTGTTCTCTGAAGGCTCCTCAGGCTTCCAGCAGACAGAACTGTCTGGGGAGCAGCTGTATGTCCTGGACTTCATGTCAAGGGGTTAATTGCTTGGAGCTCAGACTACTTTAAAAAATAGCCAAAGCAAAACACTGCACTTAATATAAAAGCATTTGTGTTAGTTTTTTTTAAAGGGAGCCCTTTGGAAGGGTCTTTAATCATGGCATGGATGCAGCAGGCTGGGGGTGGCAGCCCCTCCCTGTGGCCCTGAAGTGACACAGCTGCTACTGTCCCATCTGTGGGGAGCTGCCCCAGGAGCTGCACAGAGCCAGAGCAGAGAGGGTTTGAACGGTGCCATTGCTCTGCCATCCATGGCCAGTGCAGGGACAGGGCCCAGCTCTGTCAGTGTGCTGGGAGCTGCAGCCCCTCACTATTATTGTGTTCACTCTGCAGAGCAGCTGCACTTTGCATTTCTGACAGGCTGGGTTGTTTGGTGTAAAGCAAAAAAATTTCTTCCCAGAGGAACATTTGCTTAAAGCTAAATAGATGAGAATACTAACTCAAAAATGGGCCTTTTTTTCTGGATTTTTCTCCACACTCTTGTTGTGTTGCAAAATACAGAACTGGACTTCTGAGACAAGCCACAAACAACATCAATTGTCTGCTTTGAATACCACACTGCCTAGGCACAATTTCAGAGTATCATTGAAGAACTAACAAGGAGGGATTGTTCATCACAAGGCTAAGTGCATTTGTGCATGTGTTTGGCCCTCTGAGTCTACCTTTGTTCTTTGGGGTTTTTTTTTTCCCTGCCCATCAGTGGAACTGAAATAGATTTCACTGTGTCTTAAGACTTGTGGAATTCAGCTGGTGTGATGGTGTGACTGATGCTTGTTAAAGCTTTAATCTGAGCTGCCTTACTGGTGCACTTAAATCCAAGGTTGTGGAATGCTTACTTAACAGTGCTATTTTTTGGAAGCTAACCTAAATGCCAGTGTGTTGTAACTTCCCACAGCCCCAGTGGACTGTGGGGAGCTAACAGGGATTCTAAAAAGGTTGCAGATACTTTTTTAACTTATCCAGTTCACTGAAGCAAATGTAAAGCTTTGAAGAGTATCCTGGGTAGAAGAAGGTTTTTTAAATGGTGCCTGGTACACCCTTGGGTAACCTGGACAGATTTAAGAAACACAAAAAAGCAAGGAACCCTGAGCCCAAACAAATTCAGAACTGTATGTAACAATTGGAACAATTTTAAGGCCAAACAACCCCTGCAACACCAGCAATCTCTGCTGTCTTGAATACAGTGATATTTTTTTTCTCCCCAACTTTGTGTTTCTCAGTAGCTGCTGTATTTGGCTTTGTGCAGCCTCGCTTCTCTGTGCCCCTCCCCAGACCTCAAATTCGCATTCCTGAGCTCCATCAATGAGCCTGCTGAGCTGGGAGCCCCGAGGGCAGTTCCTGGGGGTTCAGGTGCTGCTGCCCAGTCCTGCAGGAGGTGTGAGCACCAAGCATGGGCAGCCATGGATCAGGGCCAGCCTGTGGGACAGGGCTCTGATGCCATCTAGTGTTTGTCACCGCGGTGGGACCTCAGCGCCTGCCGGACGGGAAGGGATCCATCCATCCACGTTTGGAGAAATTCCCAACTCCTGAAATGAGTTTGACAGGTGAAAGCTAAATATCCACATTCCATACCCCAGCCCTTCTGTTGCACAGCCTTTCTTCTCTCATACAGATCATTAATCCTGCCCAAGCCCATGCTTTCCACAAACCTGCTTTTGATTGATGGGATGTGGAGGTTTTTATATTATTGAGATTATTGAATTATAGACTCAAAACCTCTGGCCACAACAAAGTTATGTACTAAAATGGAAATTGGCAGTTTAAATCCCTCAGTGTGTCTATGCTGAGTATTACAGTAATATTTGGAAGTAATGTTGAGATCTTTACCATCAAGACACTCAGTTTCCCAGAACACCCTTGTTTCATGGTGAATTTAACCACCATCTCTGTGGACATTCCCTTCAGATTAAATCTAACTGGTTTATTTGCTTTCATTACAGGCACTCAGAAATCCAGCTAATTAATAATATTTTACATTTCCTGGATTTTCTTGGGGGGGGCAAATACAAAGGTGAAGCCCAGGTGGGAAATGTGCTTTGAGAGGGTGGTGCTAATGCTGAATCTTTCTTTTTCCTCCTACATGGGGGCAGAAACCAAATACTTCCTGTGATGCTGTAACAGAAACCAGGTCATTGCAGCTGTGTGAATCTTAAAGGACATTAGAAGTTCTGCCTGATACCAACTGTACCCATTTGGGGAATTTCTGTGTTTGTGGTGAGTTAAATGGCACCACTCAGCAGATAGGAGGTGTTTGGGTTTGCTTGTTGTTTTTCATTGGAGAAAAAATGCCTTAGAACATCTCTGAGTTTCTTTCAGAAGGAATTGGTAAAATTCCATTTAATTCACCATAAAATATCTTGATTTAATTTCATCTCATTGTACTCTTAGATTCTTTGCTTGTTCAGGTAATCATTTATGCTACCAGGTAAATAGTAATAAATGGAGAATTCCAGAGGGAAGAGAATTTGCAGAGAGGGAGGAGGAATGAGGGTAAAAACCAAACCCAATGAGTGACATTTTTCTGAAGAAAAGACACAGACCTGCTGTATTTCATTAGAGTTCTTGTGCCCCTGTTGAGAGGCAAAGATTTGTGCCATGAGGCTGCTGAAAGAGCAAAGCCTGGGGAAGTTCCTTCAGAGTGGCAGAATTAGGGAGAAAATGGAGCATTTGGGCCCAGTTCCTAACTCTGCCAGGTAGGCACCAGCACTGGGGGAGCTGCAGGGCTGTTCTCAGTCCCTGCTCAGGGTGTTCAATGTGTGAGTAGGGAGTGAGTAAAGCACTCACCCTGCCAGGCAGGGCTCCATGGAGCTGGGGTGTGCCATGACACATGTCCAGAACTGATTGTGTCTGACTGCTCTGGGGGACCTGATAATGGCACCTCCTGTGTGCTTGGTGTTCAGACATGCTCTGGGGGCAGGTGTGCAGTGTCCCTGCTGAAAACAGAGCTCCCTCCAGAATACTGGCACAGCTGGTGCCCAGGTTATGTGCAGTGTAAGGGCCCCTCTTGCCTGAAATGGGAGATGGATTCACTCTGGGTGTGTTTGCATGGAGGGCTGAGAATGAACCCTGAGTATGCAGAAGGCAAGAGGAGGATCTGGAGGCCAGGGGGGCACTCCTGGGGACAGTGGGGACACTGGAGATGGGACAAACAGGACTGGTGGTGCAGCTGCTCTGCTGTGGCCACAACAAACTCTGGTTAGACAGAGTTGCATAAATGCACTATTTTAAGTAAAAGATATAAAGAATATCTTTTACTTAAAAGATAAGCATGAAATGAAGAGGCTTTAATTTGGTATCTTTAGAAATTCGATAATTCATGGAAAGACCTTTGAAAGCACAATGTTTTTGGCAAGTTTAGTGACAGTGCAAGTATGGAGGGAGCCTCACAGGTTTTGGTGGTTTCCAGTTCAGCTTGAAGATAGACACAGACTCTCAGACATATTTTGTATTCTTTTTTTTGTGCAGTGCAACTTTTTACTTTGCTTGCACTGTGATGTTTGAATACACACTCCCTACTTCCCTCCTATTTTGGATTTGTTTGGATTTACCTGTTGAAATTGGAACCGAAATGCACATCTTTGTATGCGTTAAAAAGAGTTGTAACTGGTCTTGCTGTCAAAGGAGGCCTTAAATTTATGTAGCAGTTGAAGTCAAAACCAGGGCTGTTGGGTCTCTTTGTAGTAATCTTCCTCACTGCAGGATTGTTCTACTGAAAAGTGAAACTGTCTATTTAACGTCTGAATTGGGATCTCTAGCCCTCCTGGTCTACAGTATTTTCATGGAAATGTGGGAATGCCCTTTTCTAGTTCTCAAGAAAATGGTGTGCTAAATTGTTAAGAGGCTTTGTGGCAGTCTTGGGAAGATTTTAGGTTCCTGTTGTTAGCTCCAAATTTTAAGAAGAAAATCCAAACTGGAAAAGAAATTGTGGTTGTTTTCAGCAGGGATGAAAACAAAATGGCATCAAGATTCCCACAACTCTTTCACATTTGGAGTTGTAGTTCACGTTCCTCTCCTGTTTGTGCAATACTTCCCAAATGTTACTTTCTATATATTGGTACTGCAAACCGTCAGGTTCCTGTTTTTATGTAAATGAAGGGAACAGTTAATTGTCAGGTCTGCAGCTGCCAACAGAGAATGCTGATTAAAATATAAAAAAGGGCAAGGTGTTTGCTGGTAGGAATTAGGTAAAGGGCTGAGTAACTTTTTCTGCAGCCTTCCTTAAGAGGAACAAATACGGCTGAGCAGCTCCTGGGGACTAAAGATACCAGCAAAAGGATTAATCGTGCTCTTCATGAGCCTGTGCTTTTGTTCCAGGCACAGAAAGGGTCCCTTTCTGCTTCCCTTCGCGCTGCTTGTTGTGAAGGGAGAAGTGTTACAAAGGCGTCTCTGTTAGTCCTCCAGCAGGCAGACATTAGTTTACAGAACCCCGAGGGGAAGCCATACATCTGGGAGGTTTGTAAACGCCTTCGAACCTCTGTTTGAAAAGCAATCTATTTAAAGCTCGTCTGGTGACTACTTTTAGCCGGGCGGCGAAAAGCCGCTTAGCGCGGCCGGGCTCTGCAGCCCTCGCTGCCGTCCGTGCAGCGAGCGGGGCCGCCGTGCCGGAGGAGCCCCAGGAGGAGCCGCTCCCGCCGTGCCGCCGCTCCGTGCCGCCGTGCCGGGAGGAGCCGCTCCCCCCGTGCCGCCGCTCGGTGCCGCCGCTCGGTGCCGCCGCTCCGGGCGCAGCGGGGCCGTGCGGTGCCAGCACTGCGTCAGCTCCACACCCCGTCAGCTGACCCGCTCCTGCAGCACCAGTGCAGCACCACTGCGGAGCCCGGGGAAG
The DNA here is from genome assembly GCA_020466415.1 of Ammodramus savannarum pratensis. Lineage (NCBI taxonomy): Eukaryota > Metazoa > Chordata > Aves > Passeriformes > Passerellidae > Ammodramus > Ammodramus savannarum. The sequence goes on from JAHXMQ010012337.1 coordinate 26,494,086, forward strand.
CCCATGGTTCCCTCCCTGGGCTGCAGGGCACTTCTCCCGCAGCTCTCCCCTCTTGGAATGCATAATTGATAATCCCAGCTGGAGAGATGGACAGTCAGCCGGGCAGTTGGAAGGATAAGGGTATTTATTCTTTCACCTTCTTTGCTTATTTTATTCGTTTGAGATGCCGCGGGTCGTTGTCAGCAAATGGTGTCTGTAGCATGTATTTATTTGATTGTGAAATGTAGCCGAAGGTGTGGAGTGTCTTTGTGCCACGTCCAGAATTAGAAAAGCTGCAGGTTAAAATGGGTAAATAGGAGCAATGCAGAAGAATAAATACTTTATGTAGGTGAAACGGCTCGTGTGACACTGCAGATCTTTTCCAGCCCTACAGAGCATATTAATGAAGGGCTTGTTTTGGTATGCACGGCACAAATACCGGCGTAGTCCCAGTTTAGTCTGTACTCCTTGGAAATTTCGAGATTACTAATAATCTAACAATACTATCCATTAACTGTAAAACCCCACAGAATTTACTGGTCGTGTTTTAATATTTTTAAGAGGAGAAATTGTATGCAGACCACAGCAGGGTAGGGATATCTTCTCTAAAAGTCTGTTTGAAATATACCCTTAATCCCGTTTGCTTTGAATCTTTCATAATTCTGTGAAATTCTAGGCAAAACTGTGTCTGATTTTTCAGAATTTACAGCCATAATATTAAATTGTTTTATGTAAATAAGTAGCTGACCTTAAATTAGTGTGGTGCTGACCTTTGTTCCTGTAAGCACCAATGGGAGATCTCCGGTGTAAATCTCTGTGGATCATTACATTAGTGCTCAGTGTGTTAGAGTTTAAGCCTTATTTGAATAAGTAATCTTCATACTTTATCAACAGGACAAGCTTTAAAAAAAATTAATTATCTCTGGATACTTAAATATATTTTAAAGGGCCCTGTCGTGTTGGTGTTTGTGACATTTTTCTATTTTTTTGGGAATTATTGTTCAAAATCTGGGTTTTTTTATATTCTACTTGGACAAAATTGCCCATGCTCTGAAGTCCATAAAATGTTTTTCCAGAACCTAAATATATACCAAAAAAAGTCCTGAAGGACTTTTTTTGATCCCTTGCCTCTGCAAAATCAGGTTCTTTAAAGTTTAATCTTTTATTAAGGGGCTGTAAAATATCAGGAAAAATATGATGCAGTGTTCAGTAATATATTGTTGTTGATATGTAAGTAATTTAAATGTTCAAGGCTTCATATGTCAGGCCTGAAATTTGTGGGGATGGGAAGAAAAAAGGAAAGGGAACAAAAAAAAGAGGGCTGAGGTCAGAAGGTTTTTGTAAATATTGGAAGACAAGTTCCCTTTTTATGTCTTCAGGCCTAACTTTCAGGTTTCTTTTACACCCCGCCTGGCAGGGGTGGTGCTGATCTGAAAGCACATTTCCAACCCTGGAATTTGAGGCCTTGAGAATAATGGAGTCTGTTTTGGTTTAGAACCCCTGAATTTCCCATCCTGAGTAGAGATCAAGTCTACGAGAAAATGGAAGCAGAAATGAAGGGTTTGGGGGAAGCAGAAGACCCTGGTTCTTCTTTTACAGCTGCTGTTGAAGCCTGGTTTGGAGGGGCTTTTTTTTGTTTAGAACAAGATGAAGATACTGTGTTTCACATTCTTCCTTTCTTAGGTCAGGCTCCAGTGGCATGGAAAATGATGGGTAAAGTTCAGGGACTGATTGCACTATTCATCAAGCCCCAAAATAAATACAGAAGCAAATATTGCAACATGCTTCTTTCCATGCAAAAAAATTACTAAAAAAAAAAAAATTAAATCTAAAACCAGAGAAGAGCAAAACCTACAATTTGTAGTTGGACTTTGCAGCTGAAACATTGCTTTGTAATGAATATAATCTTAAATTTAGATTTGGTTAATGTGTTGTAGTTGAGGAACAAGCATAATGCAAGTGGTACAACCTTTGGCATTGATTAATACCTGTGGTATTGATCATCTAGATAGACAGGATGAAACAGGTCTACCCTGGGAGTAGCGTGATTTTAATTTTTAATGCTCTTGAAGATAGGCCCTATGGAGTAATTAGTACTAAAAAGTAACATTTATTATTTAATTTTTAATGATTTCAAGGAATTGTCATGTTTTAATGGCTGAATATTGATATGATGGTATGGTGAACAGCACAGCTATACTTCCAGGTTATCCCAGCATTCTTTTCTAATTAATGAGCAGAAATCTCTCTGAATTTTGGTTTAACTTCATTAACTGATAGCAAAGATTGCATAGGCAACCTTTACCATGAATAACTGGGGCTTGGGAATGGCTTTCCCAGTTGGTACATTGTGCACACATGCACGAGTATCTGGTCAAGTAGAAATGAAAGGAAAATGTTGCTTTGGCACATTAGGTACTATCTGGGAATTTTTTTTAATTGAGATTCTGCTAGTGTTTGCCTTGTTCTGGCATGTACTTGTGAAATCTGTATCGCTTCTTTTGTGGGGTTGTGGTGCAAATGTGCCAAGCCTGAGCTGTGTGTGGTGCAGCCTTGTTCTGTGCCCTGTGGCACCCAGCTGGGGCCACCTGCCCATGGTTCTGTTGGATGTGCTGTTCCTCAGGGATGCCTGGGACAGGGACAGCTCTGTTGGTGGCAGTCCCACGTGCTTGGCACCACTTGCTGTCCTGCTGTCACCACCCAGTTCCTCCAGCCAGGAGCTGGTGCTGTTCCTGACTTGCAAGGAGACAGTCAAGGACCAAACTGGCCTCCCATGCATACGATGGGGGTAAACGGAGGCTGCAATTTTGTGGCCCAGTGTCTGCTCCTGTTGGGATGTCAACCAGGATTTGGAATAATTATCCTGATGCAGGCAGCCTTGAAAATGTCACACCCCAGGCTGTGGTGGTGCTCGACACACCAGCCACTGGATGGATGGTTGATGGCTTCTCCTGGGGGTTGGGCTGTGTGGGGTTAGCACTGGGATTCTCTGCACAGAGATCAGCAGAAACCCTGAATATCACATCCTGTGTGAATATGGAAGTGGAAAAGGCCTCTCTGAGCAATTTGTGGTTGTGGATTTTCTGCCTAGCAGCTTTTCCTGCTCGGTGACAGATGGGACATTGTGCTGAAAGCTGCCGCTTCTCAGCGCTGTGTCCCATTTCTCCATTGGCACAATGCTAAACTGAGTCACAAAAGCTCTTCCCTGTGCCCCTCGCTGTTACTGGGAGAACATAAAGGATCCGTGCCTACCTCTCGCGTCACAGAACGGTTCCAGTGGAAGGAACAACGCCTGGAAATCGCACAGTGGTTTTTTTTCCCCATCCCTTTGACACAAGCCGCCTTTCTTTGGCGCTGAAGCGGGGTGTGTGGGGCTGTAAATGCCGGCTGGAGGGGAGCTCTCGGGTGTTCATTGTGCAGCCGCATTCCGAGCCCTGAGGCGCTGCCGGCCATTGGCGGCTCCGCGATGGCAGCGGGCGGAGGTTGCGTAGATCCGACCTCGCAGCGCCCTCGCAGGAAGTGGAAAGCGCCGGGAGCGGAGCCGTGCCAGGGCTGGGCGCTCTCTGCACGCTCAAGATGGATGCCAAAACGGGTTAGTTCCTTTTTCCTGCTTTTCTGTGCGACACGTGAGCTCGGCTCGCTCGTGGCTCTCGCTTTTAATTGCTCTTTCTTAAAAAAATAAAACCCGAACCAACCCCCCCCCCCCAAAAAAAAAACAAGACAGGGTTGCTTGGTTCAGGGTTTTTAAAAAGAGGATTATCAGGTTGAATATATCAAACCGCTTGTTTTTGGCACTAAAACCCGATATGACTTGCTCAGTTTTAAGTTAAATATCCGAAAGGAAAAGGTTTTAAAAATACAGCGCCAAAGCTATCGTAGCATTTGCTTTAAAAGCAAAATGTAACTGGATGAGTTGTGCATGTAAGGCACGGATGGTACAGGACTATTTTTAGACGTGCCAAGTGACAGTTCGTGCTTACCAAATGTAGGCAGCTGTTCTTGTTTTAGAATAGGCCTGCAAGACGTGCATTAATATTATTTATTTTATTATACTTCAGATTGTGTAAAATGCAGCTCAGAACTGTTTCCATAAGGAAAGATGTTGCAGGGCTGTTGCTGAAAATGGATTTGGGTTTTTTGTGTTTCTGGTTTTATTTTTAATCTGCTGTGAATATCTTGGGTGTTAATTTAAAACCAGAAAGCTGCTTCTAGTAATGCTTTTAATACTTTCCTTTCAAAATAAATGCAAATAACTTGTTTCTGATCAATTAGAGAACACACGAGTGGCTTCACCTGCTTTCTTGGACTGCAGAATTACAAAGCAGTTTTTAGTGACTTAAACATCGAATTTCCTTTGAGGAATTTACGATGATACCAGATCCGTGTGTCATTAAACCTCTGCTCGTTTGGTCCTTCTCCAAAAGGAACGGAGATGAAATAAGGAAAAATGTTTTATGAGCAGCTTAACTGGTCCGGGAGCTCCTGGCGTGGGGATTTTTCTTATTGATTACCGAGAACAAAAGACTTGATGGGTCGCTAAAGGCCATTTGGCTTTTGCTGTGTGCTTTAATTCCAGCAATGCACCTTTGTTTCTGGCATTCTGGAACTGTCACATAGATTAATTACTCTCTATACATTCCTTATAGCTGGGATAATGCATTAATGCATGGAATAAGTGATTTCCTATGAAGAACCCACAGCTTTAAAGCTGTGCAGAGGAGAGGGAGCAGCTCGTTTACAGAAGTAAAGCTGTCTGCAGGCAGAGGACCTGGGCTCATAGTGAATGTGTCACCTGATACAGGGGCAGCACCACATTCGAGTGCATGGATGCTCAAATTGCAGCATTTAAAAATAAACACAGTTTTAGTACTTGCAGCAAATGTTCAAAAAAAGGGGGGGGGGTTTATTTTTTAAAGATTCCTTACATGATTTAAGAGCACAAAATCCACTGGTTTTGGCCAGACTGGTTGTGAAGATCTCACCCAGGTTTAGCTTAGTTTAGGTTTGCAGGTTTACAAGGATTCTTGGGTCAATCACACCATTTTGTTGATGTTTAATGCAAGGTGTGCAGTGACACAATAGATTCTTTTGTGTCTGGAAGCAAAGGAAAAACCGAAACAAAAAGTTAAATTTTGGGATTGCAACCCACACAACCGCAGATCTACGATTACTTGATGTTATTTGTTTGATTTTTACAAATATTCAGGAAAGGTTGTGTTGCTTGGAGCCCGGGCTGCAGTGGCAGGAGGAGTTTGGATTGGAGGTGCCTGCAGAGCAGGAGCGGTGCCTCGGGCAGTGCTGCTCTATCTCTGCCCCCATATGTTTGTGCAGTCACATGGTGGCAGCGCCAGGCCCTGATCTGGCTGGCTCCTACTGCTGGGATGGCTTTGGCACAGCACAGGCTGCCAGGCTGGAAGGAAGGAGTGGGATGGATGGTGCTGCAGGGTGAGGCTGTTCTTTCCACAGCACTTGTGCTCTGTGATAAACTGAAGGTGTTGGTGCAGCTGGAACCTGGCTCTGTCTGTGGGGCTGCAGGGAACTTCTGCTGAAATGGGAATGAAATATTGAGGTTAGATGCTTTGCATTAGGGTGGGTTTACGTTTCTGCCCATGGTTTTCATCTTTCCATGTTGGAATAATTGGAAAGAATTGGAAAGAATTCAGCTCTTGAAAGTCTGGGAAAACACACCCCAGCCCCAGGGGCTTTGGCACGTTGTACCTACAAAAGGGTTACACAGACTTTGCCCCACAGAGGCTACCAGGTGTTGGATGTTGGAGCATGGCTGTGTTTTCATCCTGCAAGAAATACTAGACAAATTCTATTTTTTAAAATGTTTTTACAGTCATCCAAATAATGTTCCAAGCTGTGATTAACTGCTTTACAGTTAATTTGGTGATGTTTAGGATGAGGCAGGATTACTAAATGTGCATTGCAATAGTAATACATTTCTGTAATTCATCTTGAACTCTGTGCACTAGATTATTGCTGTTAACAAACAGATCTGCAGTGGGTGTGTTGAGCCATTACCTATCCCTTGTGCAAGGTTGTACTTTGCTCTGAACAGTGATGCTAAAAATGGCACAATATTGTGTTCTCTAATGAGGGTCACTTAAGGAAAACTAAACTTGGTTTGCAAATGAAGTCTTCTGCATTGGAGCACAGCAGATTTAGCCTGGATTGACATTTCAGGGAGAGTATTCCCTCTTGATGGCTCAGTCTGTCACCCATAATCAACATTATAAACTCCCATGGGAATGGTTCCATCAAAAGCAAACAAAATGAACTGTTAATGAGTCTTTGAGCTGTGCCTTTGCCTCTACCAGGCTTGGAAATATATAATGGTTTCAAGATCTGTTGGTGTCTTGTTATATATCCTCAGAGGGAATTGAAATCAGTCTCTCCAGGGAGTGACCTCCACAAAATGCCCGACAGTGAGAGGAAATGAAGCACAAACTGTGGTTCTGGTGCAGAACACAGCACAGCAGCTGAAGAGATGAATTCTGACATTGCTTAAGGGCATCATTGTTTTAAAATTTAAACAATTGCATCTGGGTAATCCTAATAGCAGTAGTCCCAATAATCTGAGGTCCAGAGCTGACCAGTACTAAATAACCTATTTCTAGTTGTGGTTTCAGCTCTGGTTTGACAGAGGTTTGCAAGTTCCACTCTTGGTGACTCTCAGCAGTCGAGTGAATAATGAAAAATTACTGCCTTGATATGAATGCCAAAGGAGCCTTGTTCTATTTCTTACCTCTTTTAAATTGTAGTTGTTGACCTCCTTTACTGGCGAGACATCAAGAAGACCGGGGTGGTGTTTGGAGCCAGCCTGTTCCTGCTGCTCTCATTAACAGTGTTCAGCATCGTCAGCGTCACAGCCTACATCGCCCTGGCCCTGCTCTCTGTCACCATCAGCTTTAGGATATACAAGGGAGTCATCCAGGCCATCCAGAAGTCTGATGAGGGCCACCCCTTCAGGTGAGATTTTTCTTTTCATTAAGCAGAATTGGGTTGTTTTGGAGTGCAGCAGTGTTGGTGCTGCCAGAAGAAGTGGGTGACATGTGCTGTTAAGATGTTGCATAATAGCAAAAATAGACTCTGCACTGAAAAATGTGTTCCCCACTTTCAGATTTTCTCAGGAGTCATAGAGTAAATACAGAAAAGGGACTGAGGGCTTGGTACGAGGGATGGAAAAATCAGAATAAATGTAGCAGGGTTTAAAGCATGACAAAAGGGTACTTTAAGCTTTTTGAAACTTTCAAGACCTTAAAAACGTGTGGTTTAGTGCAGCTGTGCTCCCCACTTGCCAGGTCAGTGACAGGGTCCAGGTACCCACTGCTGCAGAGCTGCCTCTAAGAGAAATGAAACCTTATTAATCTGTGTTGGAGGACTTGCAAGAGTGTGTGTTTCCTGTTTCCCTGCCAGCCCTGTCCCACTCTGCCCAGCCTTGCTTCTCCCTGTTATTAGTGAGTGAAGTGGCTCAGTCTCCCCTCGCAGTCTTCAGAAAGCCCCATTTGCCCCTCTGTCTACAGCCTTATTAGTTTGATAATATTCCCATCTTCTGTAAGGCAAAGCAAAATGCAGGTTTCCCTCCATTCCTCCCAGACCATGTGCAGTGGCTCCTTTTCCAGTGGAAGCCAGTCTGGGGGACAAAATTCTGGGGAAAAGCACTCTCCCATTAGGGTGAATATTCCCAGCTGAAATCTTACTTGCTTCTCATTATCTAAACAACAATTTCAAGCTTTTTTCTTAGCAAGAACAAGCAGAACTTGTTCTACCTATGCTCTTTCTGCAATTTTTTCCTAAAAATACTGATATTCCTAAGTAGCTTCTAGACATTCTCACCCAGCATACCTGATTGCTTAATTTTTTCTGTATAGCTTCTCCACAAGAAGGATATTTTTACTTGAAAAATCCTGTGAGAAGAACTGGACTTTTGATGCAGGTGCTGAGTATCCTGTGGATGAGCTGGGGAGGGTGAGCAGATGGAAGCCAAGGTGGATGGCAGAATGTAGCCTTGAAATGGCCACTTGCTGCAGTTACCATATGAAGTATTTTCATTTGTCTTGGACTTGCCACAAGGTCATGTTTAGCTTTGCCTTAAATGACATACATGGGAGCATTGTGCAATTTTCATATTAAAAAATCCCTCAACAAAACCACCCCAAAGCAGAATCCCCTAAACAAAAGTTTAACAAGTGTGAAATGAGCTCCATTTTACAGATGTGCTGCACTGCTCCTTCTGCCTGCAGCGTGCACATAGATAAATTATTTATACTTTGTTTAAAGACTCCAAATTGCCACTGCAACTGCAGATAAGTGACAGTGGAGTGGAAAGAACATATAACCAGATAGGGGTTTATATCTTTTATGTGAAGGAACTGCTCTCACTAGCTGTAGGAATTATTTCTAGCAAATGAGAAATTGAGCTCATTTTGCTGTGCTATAGTGTGTTACAGCTTGATGGTAATTCCACAAGGGCCTTCCAGAAATGGATATGTTGCTTTTGTAGGATTTTCCCCCCTTGTTTTATCCAGCCCCTTTTTTGCCTGCTGCAGGTGCCTGAGTAAACAGCAGTGAGAAAAAACTGGCTGGCTAAGAATAACCTAGGTTAGTTCTGTTTGTCTTCTCAGCATTCCTCACAGTGTGAAGTCTATTTCTCTACAGCACAAAAAGGAGGTTCTATCTAACACACAGAGCAGGTTTGCAGCATTTTCACCCTGAGGTTTCCTGGCTGTGTCCTGCAGGGCTTACCTGGACTCGGATTTGGCCGTGTCGGAGGAGCTCATCCAGAAGTACAGCAACGTCGTGCTGGGCCACGTCAACGGCACCGTGCGCGAGCTGCGGCGCCTCTTCCTCGTCGATGACCTGGTGGATTCCCTCAAGGTGAGCGTGCCTCTGTGAGGACACTGCTGCTGCCCCAGGCCAGCACAGCCTGCTGCTCCTTGCAGAGTGAACAGTGCCTCTGCTTAAGTAAATAACCAGGTGCTGTTTGCTCTTGGAGGTGTTCAGCACAGGGCTGGGTATCGAGTGCTGCTGCTGTGGTGGGGTGACTGTGAAGGATAACTTGATCTGCATGGAAAGCAGAAATGAGCTGCATCTCCCTGTTACAGCTCCTTGCTGGTGCCTCTCACAGCAGGAATCTTCTGAAATAACAAGGCATGCTCCACTCTGGGCATTGATGTGTGTGTGTCCCTCTGCAAAACCTGGCTCTGGCCTAGATTGTCCCAGCCTGCTTTGGAGCTGGTTTTCTGTTTGTGTGTAGTGCACAGCTCCCTGTCTTTAAACATTCCACTGAGGATTGAGTGATGCCCTTGGGTTACTGGGAAGGTGGACACTTGTTCCAGCCCCTGGATTTGGGAGTGAAAGCTGCTGTTCTTAGTGATGGCAATTACTGAAATGGGGATTGCAAATTACCCAGTGTGAGCAGTGCTGTGTAATACCTAGAGTCCATCCATGTAGAACTTAATGGGATTTACTGAGAGTGGCAGGGCACAACTGACTGTGAAGGATAGTAGTAAATTAAACAAAAAGTAATCAAAAAAAGAAAATAAAAAACCCAACAAAACACCCAAAAAAACCCTCCAAAATAAAAGAATTTGCTGAAAACTCTTCAGTTTTGTTCTGGGGGAATTGTATTTTCTCCTTTCAAGCTCTAATTGCCTTTCTTTATTTTTGAAAGTGGTGTTTCCTTTACCTAGTGCAGTGTGTTGTCCACTTCTTTTTCAGTTTGCTTAATCTTCTTGAAAAAACTTGCATTTATCCTGCAGTAAATCCCCTTACTTAGTGCTTTGTAAAGTCCTTTGAGTTGTTGTGGAGTTGGGGGAGGGGTTCCTTGTGAAACTGGGGAAAACCAGGCAGGCTGTCCAAGCCTTTGTTGGAACTGTGCAATAGAAACCTGCAGGCAGATCTTGGAATCTTACCCAGAGTTTGCAGATCCAGTTTCTCATTGTGCTCTAAGTTAAACACAGTTTGTGCCAGAAAAGCTGCACCTGATGCCCTGCAAGGCTCCTGCAGTGAGGCAGCTCCCTCTGGAAGCAGGAGGAGGTGTCAGGGGGCTCTGCTGCTCCTGGGACAGGAGGGAGACAGGAGGGGGTATTGGCCTGGGGTTGTGCAGTCATCTCCCTGCTCCTGAAGGGCTTTGCAGGAAAAGGCTTTTGAGGAGCTGGTTGTGCATTCTTTTCTGCACAATCATATCTTCTCTGCTTTTTGAGACATGCTCAATAGTGCTGCTGCCAAAGTCCTGTTTGGATCTGATTATCAACAGCACAGAAAAACTCAGAACCACAAGGTCAGTTGTGCTTCTGATCAAGCCCTTTGTGATCCTGCCTTGGTCTGAGTTAGGAGATTTCTCCCACCATTTGTGCAGGGATCCCAACCCCTTGCAGTAAAGGAGAAGGAAGCAGAGAGAAGCCAGCTGCTGTTCTAGAGAACACTGGTCTGAAAACAAGGCCTTCTGGAGGAATTATGTTAGAAGCAGAATTAATTCCAGCCAGAATGTCTGCAAGGCACTCTAATCACTTAAAACACTAGAGTCCATAGGAAAGATGTGTTTATTCAGCTGAACTAATTCATTTCCCCTCTCTCCCTCTGACATTTAAAATGTTTTATGTAGGTTAATTAGTCTAATTTATGGTAGCTGGAAACAACCCTTTATCAGAAACCAGTGAATGTCAGGACAGTTCACAAGCACACGTTACTGATTTTGAAGAGTTTGTGCTCGAGGAGAACATTGGGATTCCAGGGTCTTATGTAATATAATGGCCCTGGTTTAAAAAATAAAAATATCTTGGCTTGTGTAGTTTAAACATCTTCAGTCTAGGAAACCATGTGTTTATGTATAATTCAAGCTACAGAGCTCTAATGTAGAAAATGTCTGCAGGTCAGTTCATTGTGTGTAATAGTTCTGACTGTAAAATCTGTCTTGTTAAGATATTTTTTCTTCTTTATTAAACAATGCTTCAGTCAGGGAAGTCTTAAAATGGACTCTAAATATTTATGCAGCCCAAGGAGAAATTCCTCACAGCTCTTGAGGAGTAACTCCAGAGGAGTCCTTGCCAGAGCCCCAGGAGAAGCTGCATTTTGTTCTGGTAAAGGCTGTGCTGGCACTGGGCTCTGCTGCTCTTGCTCAGCTGAGGCTTTGAGGAGCAGAGCTCTGTGTTCTCAGTATTCTGTAGCAGAGAAGGGCATGGGGCACTTCTGGATTTGCCCATTTTGACTGGCAAAAGTGGCCTCAGTCCATCAGCCCCCAGGCCTTTCACTGGTGTGCAGGTCCTTGGAAGCACCAAGCTTGCATCCTGGGCTGCCTTCTGCTTTCTTCTTCTTGTCTTAGAGCTTTATTTAGAGATGTTTCAGGGAAGGTTTTTGTGTTTCTAAAGGTCTCTGAGGTGTGTTTCAGGTAAGCTTTATTGTGCCTATGAGGGTCCCTGGGTTTGCACAGTTTATAAGGAAAAGAAAATAGAGACCAGTGAGGAAATGTAGGGTTGAGATGGACTCCAGCCTGGCTAGTCCTGGGAGAGCTGCTGGAAGTGTCAGAGGAATGCAGAGGGAGGAGCTGTGGGATCAGAGTCCCTCTCCCATCCACTGTAAGTGTAGGGGGTTAAACCTGCACATGCAGCAGTTTCTGGTTCTGCCCTGATGCTGCCCTGGACAGACTTTGGGTGGAGAGCAGCTTGTGTAGTCAAATGTGAACTCCTGGATTTTGCTCTTTCTTGAACCATAAATTCAATGCTTACTAAAATAAATAATTGATAGTTCTGATAACTATTGGACTTCGGGATTGATTTGTGTCTTGTTACCCCTGTGCTTACGTAAACTCCCATTTCTGCCCTGGGCAGAGTCATCAGCTGTGTCCTGGCTGCTGAGCTGGCTGGGTGTGCTGAGCTTCAGCAATTGTGTCCATGGGGAGCAGGTCAGGGATGGCTGGTGGGATGTAGGAGAACCCCTGTGAACCATCACACCCTCAGGGGCTCTTTGCCCAGTGCAGGCTGGTGCCTTCCTCCCCTCTCTGGTGGATGTGCTGCATGTGCAGGTGCTCCAACATGGAAGTGTTTGCTCCAGTAAAATGCCTGGTGCAGAGAGATCAACTCCAGGCTCACCCTGGCATTGCAGGGCAGAACTGGGCCAGGGTTTGAATCAATCATGAGGGAGTTCAGCAAATCTGCTTTATTCTCCTTGAGAAACCTGCCAGAATCCCTCAGCTGTAGGAATGGTACAGCCTCTCTGAGGGTGACCTTTGTGCCTCTCTGAGGGTGACCTTTGTGCCTCTCTGGGGGTTACCTTTGTGCCTCTCTGAGGGTCATCTTTGTGCTCCTCCCTGGTGCTGCTGTGTCACATCTCAGAAGTGCTGACAGATAAAGAACTGCATCACTTGCAGTTAATGCACCTGAGTTTTAGACCAGTTTTGAGTGAAGCTCTTGAAGTCAGCTTGATTTTGTTGCAGAGTTCATGGAATTCAACTTGTATTGACTATCAATGACCTTATCTTGTGGCTGGCTGTTGATTTTGTTTGCTTTGGATATTTTACATCTTTTGATAAGCTAAAATTGGATGTTGGGATATGGAAGTTCAGAGTAGCTTGGCTGCAGGCCAGTTACAGGGTCCTGGCCCACACCCACACTCTGCCACCATGCCTTGTTTTCCTTGCCAGCACTTTGTGCCCATCCTTTCCTTGGGCGTAGCTCCTGCTGGTGGGAGTTTCCATCTGGGGTTGTTCACTGTGCCCAGCTCTGCCCTCCCTGGTGCCAGTGCCAGCCCTCTCATGGTGTCTGTCCAGGGTTCTGCTGGAAAACAGCCCCACGTGCTGAGCTCACCAGGGCTGGGGGTCTCTGCTCTGGGCAGAGCAAGGAACAAACTCTGGGGAAGCTGCTGCTCCTGGCTGCTGCTCAGCACTCCTGCAACTCTAGAAGAAAGGGCTGATTTTCCTCAGGAGGAATCCTACCCCAAAATAGAGCTGGCAGCCCTGGGTCCCCTCCCCCTGCTATAGGTCAGAGGTGTGCCTGGGACACTCCACCTGGCACTGAGTGTGGGCACAGCTTTGTGTGGAGCTGGGAAGCAGAGCCTGTGTCCCACCAGGAGCTGCACAATGCTGTCAGCAGGGAGGGAGAATGGGGCTGAGACAGGGAGCCAGCAGTGCTGGCAGTGTGGGGCTTTAGGGATGGCTTTGCTTCTGAGCTTGGCTCTGACCTGGAGCCAGCTTCCATGTTGGAGCACTTGTCACTCCTCTTGTTCCTAAACTTTTTAACATCCAAAGTGTATTTGGGTATTTTGAAGGAGAAAAGGCCAATCAAGCCCACCCTACTCCGTTACCTTCCAGACAGGCTTTTCCTGCAGTGTCAGAGCATGGCTGGGCAGGTGGGTGGACACTTGGGTGGGACACACACAGGTGTGACCTCCCTTTTCTCTGGCTCTGTCATGCAGCAGCCCTTTGGCCTCTCTGGAGCTGTGTTTGCCATGGAGCTGGCAGTGCCCAGGGCAGGCCCAGGGCAGTGTTTGGGCACTGCTGACTCGGGCTGAGTTCAGCCCTGTGACTGCACAGCAGGCTCCATATCCCATTACTGCATCCCTGAGCCCTCTCATCAGGCAGCTCTGGTTACAGGAGCTGCACAGGGCTGAGTGCAGAGCACTTTGGGGCTGTTTGGATGGGAATTTGTGTGTGCAGCAGATGGGATGTCCTGGGCACAGAGTGGTGCTGATGGGCTCTTTTTCCCTTGCAGTTTGCAGTGTTGATGTGGGTGTTCACTTACGTTGGTGCCTTGTTCAATGGTCTGACATTACTGATCCTGGGTAAGTGTTTGTTACACACCTGGCACACCCAATAACCTTGGGGAGGCAGTGGGGTCTGGTCACTGGGAGGCTCATCCTGTAGCCTTAAGATGTTGCACTTCTAAGTTCCCTTCTTTTGAAAATACAGCAGAACAGATAATTCTGAACTGTGTTGTTGAATTCCCTGAGATTGCTGATTTCCAGACATTCCATGGTTTATAGGCAGGTTTGTTGTGCTTTTCCCTGTCAGGCTTAGCCTGCCCTGAATGTCATTGCTTTGCTGGGACTTGGGAGGAGAGGTGCAGGATCTGCTGTGGCCATGTTCCACTGCAGGATTTAATTTCTTATATCCCAGAGCAGACTGGCTTTCAGGTGTCAGAACCAACTGATGCCTGAGCAGCCTTTGGGAAGATTTTGCATGACCCCCCCATCTTTCCTGTGACCAGACTTAACTGTACTGGTGGTGAGACCTGGAGAACAGCTCAGGCTCTCCTTAGTAGGGATTATTGAATTTTCTGGCCAACAATTGGTGCATGGGGCTTATTGTTCATTTTTCTTGGACCTTTTTGTAAGACATATCAAGGTGTGGAAACCACTCCTTGTTCTGCCTGAACACCATCCCTGTTGTCAATATTTATACATTTGATGTGCTCTTTTCCAGCTTTGATTTCGCTCTTCAGCGTTCCTGTTATTTATGAGAGACATCAGGTGAGTGTTTAATAGAATTCATTCAATGTTTCATAAAATCAGCTTGAAGCAATACCAGAAACAAATAATTAACATTCATTTCAGTCTTCTGAAATATTTAAAGCCTTTAAAATAGGCCTTTAGCCAGGAGCCAGGCCCAGGGAGCACTAGTTCAGTTTGAAGTTCAGACTGTGCGTGCTTTCCCTTTTCCTTCTTGGTGGAAGAAGAGGTTTGCCCAGCAAACAGTTCTGATGAACTTGGAGGCCTTTTGTGCTGGTCCAGCTTTGGTCAGGGCTGGAGCAGCACTGGGGAGGGTGTGTTAATCCTGCTGTACCTTTTGGGGTTGGTATTCAGGATTGGTTTCCCAAAGCTCTGTGGAATTTGTAGCCCTGGCAAAAACAAGAGGTGGGAGCTGCTTGGCCCAGTCCAGGGCTGCTCTTGGGGAGAGACTCCCCTGTAAAAGGAGTAGGGAGGAAGGAGCCAAAATAAAATACTTGTGATTAAATTATGGCCAGGGCTGTCTTGGGCAGGTCACTGCACAGGAGGGGGCAGCCAGCTCTGGCTTAGCCCTTCATCTCCCCTTTCAGCAGCACGGCAGCCGTGGGGGCAGGAGCAGATGGCAGAGCCTCATGCCCAGGCTCCTCCTCCACAGGGAAAGGGGCCCTGGAGCCCCAGGGAGGAGCAGGGACAGAGTGTGGGGCTTAACCCGAGTGCTCAATCCCCTGGCTGGGCTGCAGCCTAAGCTGGTTACCCAGCCTGGCTCAGCTAAGCAGCTTTGCTGTTCTGTGGGGCCCACAGGGGCCCAGCCCTGCACCCACAGACTTTGTGGGACTCAGCCAGGCTGTAGAGGAGGAGCTGGGCTGTAACTTCTTTCTGCTTCAATTCCAGGCCCAAATCGACCATTACCTGGGACTTGTGAACAAGAATGTCAAAGATGCCATGGCAAAGTGAGTGGGTTTGGGTTTATTTATTTTCCTTTGTGCTGATAACAGTTCCTGGCACATGTGGCACTCCTGTCTAGGACCAGTGTGCTCTTCCATGTGCCAGGCCAAGGAGGGAAAAGGTCTCAGACTCTGGGCTGGTTAGGAAATGAGCTCCTTTATTGCTGATGCTGTATTGAAATGAGCCTCTGTTATTTCTAATAGAAATCTGTGTATGTGAACCCATTAGTGATAGCTGAGCCCCTCAGCAGGTGCAGGTCAGGGGGGAATGAGAAGTTCAGCAATGTCACTGGGCTCTGAGTACAAAGCTGTGTTGTGAGGGTTCTTTTCACATGTTGCTGTTTGTAAGAGTCTGTTTAACCTTTCCTTTTTTGTTACTCAAACTTAGCTTTGTCTATTTTTTTTCCTCTTGCAGGATCCAAGCAAAGATCCCTGGGTTGAAGCGCAAAACTGAATAAAATAAACCTGAAGCAACTTATCAATAGGAAAGAAAGTTCATCTTTTAAGGGGGAAAAATACTCATTGGATTTACATGGGGAGGGTCAGGGAATAGCAAACCCCTTGACATTGCAGTGCAATTTCACAGATCTTTATTTTTTAGCAACGCAGTGTTTGAGGAAAAATAACTGTTTTGACTGCCATGTGTTTCATCATCTTTAAGTATTGTAAGCTGCTATGTATGGATCTAAACTAATCATCTTTCCTTATCCTGTGTGCAGCACTGGCTAATACAAACGACTGAGACAGCTGTACATTTGCTTCAGCAGAGGTAGTTCCTGCTGCGTGCCCGAGGTGTAGAGTAGGTGGGGCAGAGGAGAACACTTCCCAGTTTGTGCACTGTGTATGGTCTGTGTAGATTGATGCAGATTTTCTAAAATGAGATGTTTTAGAAGAATATACCAGTTTAGCAAGTTTTGAAAAATCTTGCCTTTTTGGTATGAGTATAGCTGTATTGTGATTTTGTTTTATCAATTGCCAATATATATATATATATATATATATATATATGTGTGTTTCACAAAGCTTAGATCTTTCAGCTGCTCCACAGTGCTTTGTACTTCAGAGAACTGACTGAGGCCTGGACGAGCTCCAGAGCACACAAGCTTGAGAAACTAAAAAGTCTCTGTAAACACTGGCATCTGTTGGAAACAACAAAAGAGAAATGAACAAAGAACCTCCACACAGAGTAAAAGAAACTTACAGCATACACTTTGTTGCACAAACGTACAGTAGTTGATCTTGAGCAAATAATTCTCCAGCTTTCAGACTCTGATAATCTGTGGACCGAGTATCTAATGCTGCAAATGTTGTTTGGAAACTTAAAGCCCTGTCCTGTTATGCAAGAAATGATAAGTGAAAATTTATACACTTGCAGTTTGAGCTGTACTGAACTAAGTCTGTGGAATGCATTGTGAAATGTAAAAAAATCCCAAAAGGAAAAAAAAAACCAACCCCAAAACCCCAAGTATCAATAAAGCTTATAGACATAAAGTGATACCAGTATTTGGCTTTCTTGAGGCAAGTTTAATATATTTGTGTTTATTTGAAGTTCCTTGTGATAAATTTCCATTGTCCATGGTGGTGGCAGTAGTGTCCCAGTAGAGTGCGGTGCAGGGTGGGTTTGTCACGGTCCCTTTTCTTCCTCTGCAGCCTGAAGGAGCTGCTCAGGGCCACCTCCAGTGTCCCAGGGAGCTCTGGAAGGGTGTTAGGGCTTGGAGTTTTGAGACAGGAATGTTGATGCCATTTTCAAGTTTGAAGGAAGTAAGTCCCAATAATTTTTCCAGGTCAAGGTGTTGACTCTGATTTAAGAGCTGGACATTGAAAACTTGCGTACAAATTTATCTGAGATGCAGATTTTAACTGAATGGCACCTTGACCATTGAAAAATAGAAATTCATGCATTAATATTTCATTTTCCAGTAAAATACAGCATTACTTCTGAGCATTTTATACAGGAAGCCAGACCATAGAAACACAGAAACCGTAGGTTTTCCTGACAGACACTATTGCTTGAAGATATTTCTCACATCACTGTTGATTAATTCATTCTGCCACACAACTGGTTTTATTTGGGATACAATCAACGTGGAAGGAAGGCAAACGTGAGTGGTACAACACAGGCAGAGGTGCTCACTGCTGGCACCACCTGACAGAACAGGATTTGATCCCGAAGGTTCTTTGAAAAAAAGACTGCATAGGGACTCGTACTGTGTATCTGACAAACTGCTCTGCTGTGTAGTCATATAAGGCATTAATAAATTCAATTGTAAAAAAAAAAGGTGATTCTTTGAGGTTGCTGAAGCACTTTGTGTGTTAAACAGACAGGAATCCACTCCTTTAATGTGATGTTTTTGCTACTTTTCTGTGCAGTGGGCAGCAGAAACGGACTGGCAGGAAGGTTCCAGAGTTCAAAATCCTATTGTCCTGAACTGGGACTAAAGCACTATTGCTTTTCAGAGACTAAATGTAAGTGTAAATGTTTTATTTTGGCCTTTATTTCTTTTAATTGAGAAAGGTAATTTCAAAGTATGGATGTTGTTCCATGCCCAGAATCTTGAATAGCAAAATACGTATTTAAGATAATTCTTTTTAAACTTTTTCCAGTTCCACACTCCCTTGAGTTTTTGTTTTTGACTAAATGTTCTAACAAATAGTGAAGGGTTGGAGTTGCCTTTTGGGAATATCTGTCCATGGTTCCACTTTTCCACAGAGTCAGCTCTCCTTTGATCTCAGCTGTCCCCCAGGCCAGGACAAGGGGCTCTGTGGGGTGAGGGAGAAGCAGGGAGAGGGAGAGGAGCCCAGAGTCAGCCATGATGAGCTTTTCCCAAAAACAAAAGCTGCATTTCCTGGCATTAGAGGATTTCTGTTTTACTTACACACAGCATGGACTGGCTGGAGGGCACACAGAGCTCTGCTATGGGGACATTCCAGGGATTCCTTTGGAGGCTCAGGATCCCCCTCCAGATCAGGAAATAGGGATTCATGGAGGCTTTCCCACCAGGCCAAGATTCTGGCTGGCCACTGCCTGTAGGAGTGTAAAGCACATTTTCCCAGAAAGGGGGAGCATGCAGGAACACTTGGGGAATGACTCCCTCAATCTTGGTGTTAAATGCCTTGAACCAAGTCTGTCCAAGCCCTCTCACTCACTGTTGGAGTTCAGCTTGCACTGCTGGCTGCAGGAGCAGCTGCCCAGGAGCTGGAATGCCTCACTTTGGCCTTCTGACAGCACAGAAACAGTGGGGAATTCAGTTGTGAAGGTATTAAAAGCCCAAAGCAGAAAACAGGGATCATGTAAGTACCCAGCTGGAAAAGGTGAGAATGGTTTAGCCCTCCTCTGGGTGAGAGTCATAGCACCGTGTGTGGAAAGCAGGTGGGGGGAGGCAAGGCTGCAGCCCAAACTACTAGAAAATTATTCCAAGGCACTTCATGGATAGAAAATTCTGCCAAATATATATATTTAAAAATAAAATGGACTCAAAAAAAAGGGATACTTTGCTCCTTCGATTAATGAAAGCTGAAGGGTTACCTCCCCCCTCCCCAGCCTGCTCATTAAATGCTCCCAGCTTTACTGAGTGGCCCAAATTGGAGTTTTAAGCAGGTGTGGTTAACACCCACCCACTTTTTGAACTTTGTTCAAGCCACAAATTTGGAAATTAAAGGGCCCAGCATTTTGTCAGCATTTTCTCCCTTTTCAGACATGGTTTGAACAACACAGTATTAGGCAAAAGCAGCTTTGTGAGTGAACTGTTCATCCCTGTGGGATCCTCAGGTTACCCTTCAAACCTCAGCTTCCTTCGCAGGGGTGTCGGGCTTTCCACGGCCAGCTCCCATTCCCTTTTGGTAGGTTGGGATGAGTGATCTGGAAATGTCAGCCTGCAGCAGGGCTGGGATTCCTGCAGCCAGGGGGGCATTCCTGGCTGTCCTGGCCAGCACAGCCCTCACTGGGGCAGGACAGCAGCAGCCAGAGGCTCCTCAGAGGCAGCGCCACACAAACACACTGGGGAGACAGGAGGGACAGCAGGGATTGGCCTTGGGCACAGCCCAGTGAGACAGGAGCAGAAAATAAATACTTTGGGTGTGTGAAGTACAGACTCTGTGTGTGTGTGTGTGT
This sequence comes from Ammodramus savannarum pratensis, assembly GCA_020466415.1. Lineage (NCBI taxonomy): Eukaryota > Metazoa > Chordata > Aves > Passeriformes > Passerellidae > Ammodramus > Ammodramus savannarum. The sequence continues at coordinate 26,513,565 of JAHXMQ010012337.1, forward strand.
GTGTGTGTAAAATACACTCTGTGCACAGTTTATGTGTCTGTGTATATGCAGTGTGTGTGCATTGTACATGTGCATGTCTGCAATGTGAGCACTAGGTGTTGTATGTGCATTGTGGGCAGTTTGTGTGTCTGTGTATACAATGTGTGTGTGCACTCTGTGTGTCTGTGTGTGTGCCTGTCTTTGCTCTGTGGGCAGTGTCTGTGCACTGTGTCTCTGTATGCAGTGTGTATGTCTGAGTGTATCTTTGTGTGCCCTGTCTGTGTGTGTGTGCACTGTGTGTATCCATGTCTGCTGTGTTTGTGTGTGGGATGTGTCAGTGTGGCTGTGTGGTGTCTGTGCATGTGCACACTGGTGTGGCTGTGTCCCTTTCTGTGTGTGTGTGTGCCTGGCTCTGTCCCTGTGTGTGTGAGTGTCCCAGTCAGCCCCAGCCCGTTACCTGCAGTCGTCCCCTCCGGTGCTCACCACGAACTTGTCGTCGTGCGAGAAGCGGATGTTGGTGACGTGCGCCGAGTGCCCAAAGTAGCGCTTGTGTTTGGCCTGTGGGACAGGAGAGAGCTCAGGGCTGGCACCAGGCACAGCTCTGTGCCCACAGCCATGCTGAGCCCAAGGCCTTTTCACTTCCTGGGAGCTGCCTGTGGATGGACTGTGCTGTTGGGTGCTGTAGGAGCCTCCAGAGGATGAACCCTACTTTTGGGTGCTGTAACCCTGAGTGCTGAGGGGTCTGGGAAAAGCAAAAGCTGCTCAGGTGAAAATAAGAGAGGGACTTACAAATTTCTCCGTGCATGGGAAGTCAAACAGCTTGACCAGCCCGAAGTCATCTCCTGTCACTATGTTCAGGCCAGCGTGGGTCACACAGGCACAGTTGACATCGGCTTTGTCTGCATTTCGTGGCCAGATCCCAATTACTTCATCTCCAAGAATGCTGTTCCAAAATCAAGGTAAATAAAATAGATTAGACCATAAGACTTAACTTGCTGCTGCTCTTCCACAGGGGGCTGAGCCAACACAGGTCAGTAATAAAAAACTGCTGCATTTAAAATAAAATTGTCCCTTTAAATGATTGCCCAGAGCTCATAAGGGAGACCAGCACACTAATACATCATTTTGGTGTGATTCTTAAACAATCTCTATCCATCAATCCTTAGGTTTATTTCCCATGAAACCACTGACATCATTCTACAGCAGAACCTTGTGTAGCTCTGGTTTCTATGAGCCTTCCCCTGGGATTCCTGACTGCACTGTTCCCATAGCTGGGAGTTCCCGAGTGAGGGAATTCTTGGCTCTATGTCCATTTGTTCTCAGAAACAGGTGTTCTACCCTGGCTTCAGCTCTCTGTAATCATTTACCCACAGAGTCACTGCCAGAGGCATCTGCCCCTCCCATCAGCTGTCAGGAGTCCTCTGAAATGGGGAATTTGGGGCAGATTTCTATACCAACAGAACAGTCAGAATAGGAGGATTCTCATTTACCTTCTCCCAGCCTTGCCTTCTTGTCACCCCCTGTCAGCTCTGCCTTTGGCCTATCCCACTTCTCACAGGAAGAGCAAGAACAGCCACAGTTCTGCAATGCTGGGGCAGATTCCTGTGTTCATCCACATCAGGAAATCATTTTAGTGACACTCAGAACTCCTCCATACAGTCAGTGCAGGTTTCCAGGCCCCCTGTGCTGCTGGTGCTTGCTGATGTGGGACAAGGCTGCCTGGAGTGGCCCAGAGCCGTGTGAGGGGCCTGGGAGGAGTGGCAATGAGCCACTGTGGCTCTGTGACAGCCTCCAGTGTAATTAACAACACTAATTACTACAGCCACCAAACAGCCAGAGCTGTAAAACCCCAAGGGTGTCACATGGAGCTCTGGGGAAGCAGAGCCTGGGGATGCTCACAGGTTTGCCAGGCCCTGGGGACACCTCAGCATTTACACCCCAAACCTGTGACAGATCCCAGTGCTGCCCCATGCTCCCTTTGGCTGTTACCTGGTCCATGTGGCCCAGGTGATTTTCTCTATGACTGCAGGGTCTGTGATTTGCTTTCCCAGGGGCACCTCGTGAACCTGACGCTTGTAGGCACCTGTGGATACCTGAAAGTGGGAAAGGAAAAACCTGGAGACTGCTATAAACACATCCTTGTCTTTAAAATTCCTAGCAGTCTCACCAGGTTCTATCAGCAATTAAACATCTAGGATAATATTTCTCTTTTTTCCTCATTATCTGGAATTCATCACAGGCTATATAAAGGAATAACAGTGTTACAGGATGATGATGGAAGGAGATGCTCACATGCAGAGCTGACATTTTCCCTCACTTCTATACTTTACTTTATCGCAACATAATTTTACTAAATCAGAAACATTTCTGAATTAAACCCCTTCAAATTAACAATTTAATTAAAACAGCTGAGCTCTCACACACATCCCAGCCTTAGGGAGGAAGGGAAAGGCTTTCATATGGTTATAATCCACAATTTCTTTTTCAGCATTGTCTCCCTTCCATTGACTTGGGATCAAGCATTGTGCTCAGCACAGCTGGAGCCCCCACCTCGTTATGGTGGCCCAGTAAACCCAGCACTGTGGGGGCTGTCCCAGACATACCTGGATGTACCTGCTGTCTGCAGAGAAATCCATCTGAATGACAAAGCTGGCAATGTCCTTGCAGTAGCCAATTCGGTTCAGGGTTGTGCCTTGAGTGAGATCATAAAAATCCACAGTATGTTCTTGTGAGCCCACTGCCAAAAACCTGTTATCTGGGCTGATCCTAGGCAATAAAACATTGGGGATGTCACTGGCTGTTCTGGTGCAAGATTTGCTTTTGCTTCTCATGCTAATGTAACAGTAATTTTTTTTTAATGAAAAAAACCAAAAAACCTATCAACAGCAAGACTGAACCAACCAAAACTTGATGCTTAAGAGAAGAGGAAAACTCAGGATATCTGTGACAGAGGACAGGGTTAAATGGAATATTGGGAAGGAATTGTTGCCTGTGAGGGAGGTCAGGCACAGGCCCAGGTTCCCCAGAGAAGCTGTGCCTGTCCCACAACTGGAAGTGTTGAAAGCCAGGTTGGACAGGGCTTGGAGCAAGCTGGGACAGTGGAAGGTGTCCCTGCCATGGCAAGGGGTGGCACTGGAGGAGCTTTAAGGTCCCTTCCAACCCAGACCATTCCATGACTCTATTCTGTATTGTTTGTGGTTAAATGATGCTAATATTGCACTTGCATAAAGCCACAGCACAGTGTGCAGAGCAACACCAATCCCTGGGAGTCAGCAACAGGAACTGCAATTTGGAGAATTAATTCCCATCATTCCAGCTGTGGAGCGTGGCTGGAACTGAATTAAAGCCCCACCACAGTGCCCTTCACCAGCTCACACAGGCTCCAACAAACACAGACTTAAAAATCCCCCTGGCACCCCATGGCCGTTCCCTCGAGGCAGAGCTGTGTACTCTGAGCACCCCCTACCTGATGTCCTGAATTGCAGATTTCCTGTCCCGCTTCTTGCCCCAGACCTTGAGGCTGTTGACCAGCAGCAGCACGAACTCGCCGTTCCTCATGCCGATGGCCACCATCTCCCCGTCGGGGCTGTAGGCGGCGCAGCGCGCGGGGTGCCCCAGGCTCACCTTGTTCACCAGCTTCTGCAGGGACACAGGCAACAGGCTCACACCTCCCCAGAGCTTCCAAACACAAAGTGCAGAACCTGCTTAATTCAAAACAAATCCACTCTGTTTCCCTCTAAACATAAACCTGAAATGTCACACCGAGACTCACATCCCACCAGGCATATGTCGCTAAGCAGGCTTCAAAACAGAGATGTGATTTGGATGGGGGGTTCATGTTTGCATTATTTTGTAGACTGACATTGAGTTTCACACCAGAAAAAGGATTATTTAGCAGAACAAGCTGAAAAATCTATTTCCTAATTTGTTTCAAAGTGACTTTGACATCTTCAACAACTGCTGACTGGCACAGAGCTCTCCCATTTCAATTGGTACAAGGAAATGTCCTCGAAAGCTCTTGCATTTTCACCTAGCTGATTGTATTTATAATAGATTAATTTTCCTCATTAAAAATTGTCCTGTTACCTCAGGTAACAAGCTTTTGGAAAGGTTTTTGACCTGAAAACTTCCTGATGTTTTTTTTTTTTAAATGTTTTATTTGTCGTTTTTAAAAATGGTTGTTAGTCAATTTGACTTGCAAAAATCCCCAAGGCAACATGCAGCCTTCCAAAGGAAGGCTCTGAAGAAGAGGGAGCTGAGCTGTGCCTGCCAGGAAGGCAGAATGAGGGCAGGGGCTGTGTGTGTGACAGCACAATCTGTGTCACCCAGACAGGCAATGTGGGATTAAAATGCTTCCTTGATCCCTCAGCCTGCAGACTGGGATCAAAATAAACAATGCCCAACGAGAGGCACTCCATGAGCAGCTGTAGTGGTGAATCCCTACATTCCTCTGGGAGTGCTGGTGCCAAACATGACCAAAACCTGCTCAGGACAGAGGCAAAACCCTGCTCTCATTCCAGGACTGCTCAAAGGCACAGCTGGAAAAATGGATGCTTGGATAAAATGTTCATTTTTAATCCCACACTTTTACATTCACAGCACTCACTTTGTCCGACAGGTCCCAGATCCTGGCTGTTCCGTCGTTGCTTGCAGAGATAAAGATGTCTTTGGAGGGGTGAGTTGCCAAGCCCCAGATTTCCCCTTCCATGTGACAGTCAATTAACAAGTTAGAAGCAGCATTTTTTTCTCCCACTTCAAGGATTTCTCCATCTTTTGTTCCCACTAAGATTTTCCCCTGTTTGTAGCCAAGGAAAAGGAGTGGAGAGAGGTGGTCAGTGTAACAGTAACTGCCAGGGTTTAAGCTGCCACAGCTTCCTTGGCAAATACTTGGAAAAAGCATAAACAGATTAAACTTGTAATTGGTTAATGGCTACTTGGAAATATAAAACAACATTCCTCAGTGGTGTTTTTATCAAGGAATGTGTCAAAATGAAATAGAGGCCATCCCTGGAGCACTCAGCTGGACAGGCCCCACTCTGTGCAGCATCACTGCTCCTTTCTCATGCACAATTTAAACACATGCAAGAGTGACTGCAGTGAGTCACATGCCTCTGTTATTCCTACTGTGTTCCACGTCTCCCAGTCTCAGTAACCCCCAGTGGGGTTTTGTGGTGTTAAAGCAGCAGCAGCAGCTCAGGAGCAGCTGAGCTGTGCCCTGTGCTCTCACCTTGCCGCGGCACACGGAGCGCACGCACTCGATGAGCTGCCCGGTCTCCAGCTGGAAGGCTCGGCACCGCTTCATCTCCTGGTCCCACAGCTTCACTGCTCCCCCCTCCTTCGTGCTGCAGAGGAGCCCTGGTGTTACCTGCTGGCTCCTTCACACATGGAAATCCCACCAGCAGTTTTCTGCTTACATCACTAAACACCCACTGACCCACCCTCCACTCCATATTGCTATTATGGCACAATGGGAGGTAAATAATAAAAAATTCAATGCTTTCACACTTCATGCTTAAACATGAACCACAATTTGTACAAACCAAACTGCTCTCTTGCCATGTGTCTCAAATTTCTGTTTCTTGGCCAATCTGTTTCTGTGGTAGCCCAAGACCCACAGCATCTCCACTGGGAGAGGCTGGCTGTAGTTTGACAGGACTAATAAATGAAGAGAACTCCACTCATGGCAGGAGTTCAGGCAATAAGAGCTTATCCAGGTGTTTGGAACAATTCCAAAGAGATTCAACATCTCCCTGCCACATAACATGTGCCACTGTGACCCCCAAGTATCCTCCTTCAGTCCTTCCCTTACTGAGCCACCTGGGCAGGTTATGCCCAACTGAGAGTAAAGCTGCTACAGCACAGAGACCATTTATCCCTGGGCTGCTGGATAAGCAATGAAAACAAAAAGCACACAGGGGAGACAGAAGCTTTAGGCACTTTGGGAAGATGCTGTGTCTTACGGCCTCTCCTTCCCTCCAGTGACGATGAGCCCGTCCCGCAGAGTCGTGTACATGGTGAACACAGGTCCTGTGTGAGCCTTGGCCACCAGTCTGACCAGGAAATGATCCTTCCACACATACACATCTCCACTGATAGCACCAGTGAACGTCAGGTTATTCTGCAACACACAGCAGCAATCTCTGACACAACACACACCTCGGCATTTTTGCTCAGCTTCAAGTAAAATTATTTACATTAAATTTAAAAGTCCTTAATGACCACACTGGATTGTCACCATTGGTGGTATCACTGGCACATGTCACATTAAATATGATACAGGAAATAACAGATCAAGTTTAAGCTAAACAGATAAATAACCAGCAAAGTGCAAAAAAACCAACAAAAAAAGACCCAGGGCAGTAGGTGTGCTCAGAGCTTAATAGAAGACATTCACCCAATTGTGCTCAGGATATTCAGGGAAGGATCTCAAGGTGCACAGGTTTTAAATCCACATTTCACTAACAAGCACTGGGTTGGATTTCAGGAAAGAAAACTGACCCTTGCAGGTTTAATACAAAGGTAATGTAAAATCCTGCAGCAGGTAATTTGAACTCACTGCTCCAAAGGCAACAGAGAGCATGGTTTGCATTTTGGCATCTTCCATGGAACCAATGACTCCCTTCTTGTAGAGCAAAGCGCTGCCAGCCAAGGTCCAGAACTTCATGTGTTTGACCCCCACAGACACAAACTGAGTGTCGGAGTCGGGGCGGAACTCCACAACGAAGATCCTCTCCAGGTGTCCTCCCCTGCTGGCAACTTTAGCCCCTGGTTTAATGAGGAAAGGATAAAAACAAAGCTGAATTCACCTGAGGAATTAAGCTCTGATATGATTTTATCAAATAAATTGAGCTGGTATTGGATTAGAGATCCGTGTCCCAGATGCTGACAGCTGCAAATCCCAGCACTGTTTAGTGTATCAAACATCTTAATGCAATTCTCAACGTCCCTGGTTATTCCATTGCATCCCACAGATTTAGGAAATGCAGATTTAAGGCCTTCATAGCACAATCTGTCTCCTGGGTGAGTGAAATAACACAGAAATGTTGGCTGTCATCTGGTGAGAAATGCACAGGGACACACTCATGAGCTGAGGCACTTTCCTCTCCCCTCCATCATTTCCAAAGATAATACTTTTCTAGAAATTACTTCCCAAAGGCCCATCTCCATCATAGTACTTGAAGTGTTTTAGGGAAGAAAAGGAATAGTTTTCCCTAATTTTAGATTAAGCATCATTCTTTCCTTAATTTCTACTTACAACAAGTGTTTAAAACTTATCTTCCTGTTCATATTTTTTAGCCCTTTGCCATCTTTAACTGATTAACTGGGACAGAGTGGGGAGACAAAACTCCAAAGACTTGAAAGGCAAAGCCAGTGACTGTGCCCAGTTCTGTGAGGGTGAAGCACCATGATTTCCCCTGGTCTGTACCTTCCTGCCACCTCCAGACAGTGATGGTGTGCTCTGGGTCCACTCCCACCGACACCAGAAGTTTGCCCGTGGCACTGAAGTTCACGTAATTGACGCCTTTGGTGTGGAAGCAGCGCAGCATGGAAAGGGTTTGCTTGCTCATGGCATCCCAAATGTGAATTGTGGGGGTTGTACCTGTGGGCAGAGAGGGGCATTGAAAGAGAATTAATTCTGGAAAGCTTCAGTGCAAACCAGGCATTTTTCAAGAACATTTAACCTGAACAGACATTAGTTGGGGGTTTGGATTAGTTTGAAGATTAGCACTACTGGGAAACAAAGAGAAACCAAAATAGCTTGCAAAACACAGGAAGGGGAATCATTGTAGTCCATGGAGTCAGACAAGTTCTAAAAGAACAACAGAACATTCATGAAGAGCCTCATGCAAATGAAATTGCCTGCAGATGTTTCACTTGTATCCATGGTTCACACAGATACAACGAGGCAACATGGAACTCAACAGGACTCTGCTAAATTCACACACAAATCAGCCTTACCTGGGAATTCTGTCATGTCACCTGCATTGTGAGAGCAATGGCAAATGAGGAAGCACCAAGGGAAAACAATAGGTGAAATAAGTCATATGAAGTACCAGCATCAGCACCAGAAGGAAAATAAAATTAAAAACTTGGAAATGGATATGGATTAAATCAACAAAACAAATAAGCAGGAATATTGTTGAACTTTTTTGGGTATATTGGCTTTTATACACAAATATTGCAACAATATTTAGTACTTTTAAGTTTTAAAAATGGTATCTAAAAGAAATGTTACAGGCATGCAGGTTTTAACAATTATTAACTTCAAAAGTGAAGTGAACCTCTAGTTATACAAAGTATCAAATCAAACTCAGAAGCACTGATCTCCTGAGGCCTAGGAAAAGGACTTTAGCCTTTTCTATGTCACAGAAATCAGTGTTTTGTACAGCTCTGGCACCACATGCAGGTTTGGGTGCTCCCTCCACATTCCGGCTGCAGTGACCATGCTCAGGACAGGCAGAGAGGGTTTGTGTTTGTCACTGTGCTCATCACCACCATTCCCTGCCCCCTGTCCTCAAGTTATGGATTCCATTATCCTTCCAGAACAAACTGAGACGTTCTGACCCCGTTCTCCTCCATAAAGTGAATGATTTCAGCTTTAGGCTGAGGGATAACAGATCCTTCTCAAAGCTTGAGACAACCCATCCTGCATTTCCCATGCAATGTTTACTCCTGCAGGACCCTCCATGTAAACAATAAACACACAAAACCCACGTATCAGTGGTTTCTCAGCTGTCCCCTGATATGTCTCCTAACTCCTGCTGAGATCTCTCTCTGTTTCTGCCTTTTCTGCACAGCTCCTGCATTCCTGCAGAGAAAATGATGCTCATTGTATTCTCACTGCTAAACAGTGCCTTGGACACAGGAAGGAAAGAAGGAACTCTATAAATCAGATTATTGAGATGATTAGGCAGTTTATCAAAGCTTGCCTTCTGAAATATGATTACACTCCAATTAACTCTAAAATCCAATCACTCACAATCAGAGACAGAACTGAAACAGTAAGAAAACCCTGGAGCTTGATTACTTCTTCCAAATGAAACAAGAAGTAGAATTCCCCACAGAAGAGCCCCAAATACAGCAGTGCCCTGAGAGCTGTGAGGGAAGCTGTGCTGGGGTGTCACGTACCAATCTGGCTGGTGGCCACCACGTTCTTGTACTTGGGGTGCTGGTTCACTGTCAGGCACAGGATGTCATCTGTGTGCTCCAGGTAGAAGCTCTGGCTACCTAAGGCCATCCAAAGAGGATTTCAGTCACCACAGCACCAAAGAAGAGCCACCACAGAAGCACAGACTATTTGGGCAGCTGTTAAAACTCTGCAGGGGATGGGGAACCACTAAGGCTGCTCTGCTCCCATTCCCTGGCACCATTCCCAAATGCACTATGGACACAACCATCAACACACACAGGGGGATACAAAAGCAATATTTGGGAAATTATACCCAGGGAATCAGCAAAGCCCTCCCAAGGGAAGGGGCCCAGAAAGGACAGATGGGGCCATCCATGTTTCCCAGCCCCAGGACTGGAATCCCCAAAGGCCTCCCCAAAGTTTGCCAAATGTGGGAAAGCCATAGGAAGATTAAAAAGTTCACATTTCCAATAAAAAATATTTTCCTTATCAAGCTATTTATCTCCAGGTATTTTTTTCCAGTGGAATTACCGGTGGAGAGGTTTTGGACAATGCCTGCTGCAGCTGTGTGGAAGATGATGTCAGCACCATCGTTCAGGTAATGCAGGTTGTTGCGACAGTCAAACCCTCTGTACCCAAACACGTGGTCTAAAGCCAGCTCCTGCTCCAGGAAAACAGAAACAACAAGAGTGAAGTGGAAGAAAAAACAAGATCTCAGAGCCTGGAGCACTTCAGGACAATTCTAAATTAAACAAGTACAAATATCTTGGGGAGGTAACAGAATAACAAAATAATAATTAGTTATCCCCACTCTGCTCATTTATTGAGGCATAACACTATCAGAGGCTATCAACAACCTTTAATTGGTCAACTGAAGCACTGCTCTTCTATTATTTTCTTTTTTCATTATTCAGAGGGCCATAAATGCCCTGGTTCTATAAATTCCCATTCCAAACAGGTTGGATTTTATTGCTCTTCCCATCACAGTTTAATATTTATATAGGGCATCAGATGTTTTAAAGAAGCTATCTGCAGAATTTTCAAAAATCATTCTCATAAACTACCAAATTTCCACAGACCAAATCCTGACCTTAAAGTCCTTAGAGGAAGCCAGGGCAAGCTATTAGTAACTCTGTAATTAAGACATTATTCAGAGGTGTAATTGCAGCCTACAATGAGCAGTTGCCAAGGAAATTTCCTCCAGGAACCCAGCATGGTTAATGGATTGTTGGTAGAGCTGCCTTGGAGCCCTGAAGCCCAACTTAATGACTGCCCCAAACACAATCACAGCTCACTGGGAACAATCCCAATTAGCCACAGACCAAGTGCTGCAAATGTTCCACACAGGCCACAAAATATTCCTGGTTCTGCCTCTTATGTGGGAATCCAAACAAGTTGTTTGGGGAGAAAGGGAAGTTCCAAAGTCAATGAGCAAATTCCATCATCCAAAATCCCACAGAGGGTTTTTCCTGGGCCAAAGTTCTGGATGTGTTTCCCTTGGGGTTGAGCAGGGAGCATGGGAATGCACAGACTCTGTGATTTACCTGCCCTTCACTGAGAGACAAACAGGGATGGATTTCACCCACCACATGTTACTTTTAAAGAAATAGAAAAGATATGAATTCTGACCTCAACCAGTTTCTTTTTTTTGTTGACATTGTTCTTTTGCAGTTTCTCAGGCTGAGGAGCAGCTCTGCTCACGGGTGGCCTGAAAAGAATATTTAAAAAGGAGACAATTGATATATTTGAAAGTTAAACACAACCTTCAAAACCACAGCATGTGTGAGCAGCAAATGGACAGTTGCCCCTGTATGAGCTTTTTCAGAGTTGTACAATAAACTGATTAAAATCCTGCACTTTTTGATAGAAAGTGCAGAAACATTGATGTAGACTTCACAGATGAGTGGCAGAACAAACAACCTTACACCATTCAAAAGATCCCAAACCATAATGATTTAAATCCATGGAAAAATCCTTGAATATGAAAGGATGGTAAATTGGTGTTTTCAGAAATGATCTGAAGCAATTTCTGCAACTGGCAGTTGACCTCTGCCCAGCCTTGCTTCTTCTGAGAAACCCCATCCCAAAACCTTGACATGGCCTCAATAAAATCTTCTCAAAATCATATTAAAGATAAAATGGTTGCATTTAAATGCACAAGTCATTCATCCAAGGGAATTTGGGAGATTGAGGCCATCAAAGCTATTTTATATAATTACAGTTGCTAAAAGTAGATAGAGACAAATGCAGAACACAGGCTGAGCCAAAATCTGATGTGTGCAAATGGTCTGTGAGGCCAGATAACCTCTGCTGCTGCTGTTGATCCTGCTGGGAAAAGAGGGACAGAGCTAAGGGGAGCACGTGGAAAGCATTCCCAGAGCTTATGATTCCAGAAAAATCTGACCTTGCTCTTACATTCCACATGCTGTGAAATTTGTTCCTGTCCTGAGACCGTAACTATCAGTAATTCCCATTTTGCAAAAAAATTAATTGGAGAAGAATGAAATCCCTTTTGTGTATAGGGAGCTGCTTTTTCTGGAGCTGGATTTTTCATGGAAGGTACTAAAGGCACAGTGGACAGAGCCCAGTGGGGACTGAGCCCTGTGGGAATGAGTAGCAGGACAAGCTGAGCTCAGACAGAGCAAGGCTGGAGGGAACCACTCCAAGCCACACCTTGAGCACAGCAAGGACCAACAAACACATGAGCAGGTGACCCATGACACCAAGAGATGAAAGAGTTACCTTGATCCCCTTGGAAGCAGCAAATAAAGCCAAGCAAGAAACTTAATAGAGTTTAGGAGTCACTTGTGAGCACGAGACTCATGCACAAGCACTTGCAGAGCCAGCAGTCATTCCTGGGGCACAGCACTGCTATCCAAGCATGCCAGCAAAACTAAAACAGAAACCAGAGAGTGCACAGAGCCACAGACATCACACCTGGCATCCCTGGGCAGCCTGGCAGCTAAAGATCCTGCAGGATGGGGGGAAAGGGAAGCTACATCCAAGCTTCCTGCACACTTTGCACCAGAACAGAACAGGCTTCCATGGTTGGTTTGTTGTCAGGAGCCTGGCAGGGAGGGAACTGCTAGGAAGTGACAGTTTCCTAGGCAGTGCTGAGAGTGCACACAATGGGTGATTGTTCTCTATCCCAGCTCAGCTGCCATTTAGCCCACAATGGCTGTGAGGAGGCCAAGTCACTGCCAGGACAGCCTGTCCTGCCCTGTCCTCAGGGAACAGCACCTTTATTTCCTCAGAGAGTGGCCACTTAAATTCCCTTGGGGTGACCCTGGGTGGAGCAGGACTGAGCAGTGGTGCTGGGACCAGCAGGGAAGGGCCAGAGGAAGTTATTACAAAACTTAATTGTCTTACAAAATAAATTCATCATTTCATTTCAGTCCAGATTTCTGAGGGCCTCTGAACTGGAACTTAGGAAAATAATTGTTTTCTTGCATGCTTTTTTCTGTTTTAGTGTTATTTCAAACTGGATCATTTCTACATTTACCTAGGAATATCAATGTTTATGACAAGAGCAAGCCAAAATACTTCATGAAAGCAAGAGAACACTACCACTGTGACATGCTTGATAGTCACCAGGTTGTAAGCATGAGGCTTAACTTGGAGACACACACAGAGATACTTTTATAGATACCTGCTCACAGCACACACAGACACAGATGTTGTGTGCATTCATATATACACAGTCATGTATATATACACACATGTGTGCATTCAGTGCCTCATCACCACCTTCATAAAACACATGGAAAGCAGCACATTGGAAACATTGTAAGAAATAATTTCACTTTAACAAGCCTGTGACTACATCTAGTTTGTTTTGACACAGAAGATGACACTGCCAAGACAAGAAATCTGCACTGTAGCAAATGAGACCCTTTGCCCTGCTGGACCTGTGCACCCTGCATGGCACATTGCAGCAGCCCAGGCCTCAGCTGGGCTCCCCAGTACTTACTTGACAATTCCCTGCCTCCAAAGGAAAGCAAGTTAAAACATAACACAAGCATTAATGGTTTCTTTGCAGCAATTGGAAACAAACGTGCTCAGATCATGTTATGGCACAGAGGAGCTCCAGGAAAGAGAGGACACAGCCAGGTATGAGGGTTTCAGTTCTTTGGGCACTGTGAATACAGCAGAGAAGGTTTCTGTCACTCGTGGCAATCTCCAGGATGATCTCACATGAGGACACACAGCTGTCAGTCAGGGATAGAATCCAGATCCAAATTGACAAAACCTCAGCACCACCTTCATGCAGAAATGTGAAAGATGTGAGTGAACATTCCTTCCAGCCATGGGGTGGGGAGAAGCCCAGTTCAGGGGAGGGGTGAACAGGGAGCACCAGGATGGAGAAGAGCAGATAGACACAACAGAGCTGGGCTGGGGGAAGAGGGAACGGGGTTTTGGAAGAGTGGAGCACCTTGAGGGAAGAAAGAGATGTGATCTTAGAGAGCAGGGCTAAACTGAAGGGAAAAAGCTAGATCTGTTTAGATGGAAAAAAAGGTGAAAAGAAAAAGTGAAAAGATCAAAAACTGTTATGATAAATTCTGTGGGAGGGGGATGTAACCAACTCCTGTTTCCAGGTCACAGGCCAGAATTGCTGTTTGGTTGGAGATGCTGACTGCAGTGAGAATAAACTGGGGAGAACACAAACATTGTGCTCCAAGGCCAACAGGAGCATCATGGGAACTCCAGAAACAGCATCATGGGAAAGGGACAACAAGGTCTGGGTCAGGAACAGGACAGGAATGTCCTGCAGCAAGAAGGCGACAGGCTGAGCCAGCAGCAATGGGTGGGGAAAAGCTTCAGGCCCAAAAGGGAGACAGACATGGATTTACATGGCTGCAAACTGGGGAGGGAACACACTTGGATCTGCACAAACATGAGCAGGACTGCTCCTGAGAAGAGAAAGCAAGGTTCAAGGAGAGGAAAGGGTGGTAGGGTTGGGTTGGGCAACAGAACAAAAATCCAAGGTTTGAAAAATACACTGTTCATTTCAGAAAAAAATGCTAAAGTAGCTTTTAACCATGCCCTTCACCAGTGACAGGAGGGGACTCCCAAGTGCCCCCAAACTGCTGCAAAACTCCTCAAGCTTTTATTAATCCCTTCCCAGAGAAAGGATTAAAAGATTTTGTAAATTCTAAACCCTTGGATTTTCCCATCCCAACATACACAGGAGTTTTACATACAACTTTTCCTGCTGTTACTTTTTTTAACACTTTGTAGCTATCATAAACAACAAAAAGAACAGGATTCAACATGAAAATACCCTATTTTCAAATATAGCAGATCAAAGCAAAGCTCAAGCAGAACTGGAGAGAAACATCAATGCTAAATTGCATTTTTAAAGGACTGAAAAAGTCTTACATGGTAACAATATTTATAACTTTATCTGTATGCTGATGCACTCTTTAAAATAAAAAAAAAAAAATCAAAAACTCAAAAAATCACGAAGTACTGCAGGACATATGGTGGGGCCAGCTGCTGTCACAGGCTGTCAGGACAGCTGGTCACTGCAGTCCCAGGTCATTCCAGCTCAGTGCCCAGTGACACGAGCACCACAGCAAGCAGGAAGGAGGGCAATCACTGGGATTAAGCCTGAGGGGCTTGGGAACAGCTCCTGTACCACAGGCTGGCCCTGCTGTCCCTCACACACTGAAGGGACAGAATCTTTTCCATTTGTTTTGTTATTCCCTGCATGTTTTGAAGCTGTGTTGTGTAAATACAAACACTGAACCAATCCCACCCAGCAGATCCTCCCTGTGCATGACAGAACATGAGGAACATGGCTTTTCCATCAGCCCTGGAGTGCCTCCTGCACACAGCCCTGAGAAAAGCTGAGTATTTCACATCACCCTCAGTGCAGGGAGCACTCAGGCTCAGAGGGAGAGGTGCTGGGAACGTGTGGCAATGCTGGCACCCCTCAGTTCCACTCCCCCAGGTGTCACACAACCACAGCAGACCTTAGAGCCTGTGCTGACCTGTGGGAGCAGTGAGATTGACTCTGAGTTCAGCTGCTGGCAGGGACTGACAAATACCAGGCACAACGTGCACAAGCCTTGGGGACAGCTGGGATGAAACCAGCAAGCTGTCAAATGCATTCAGGGTGTATTAAATTGACATAATGCTGTTGAGAGAAAGTAAAAATGAATGTTCCAAATGATGCTCCTCATTCTCAGAGAGGGGCTTTCTGCTGGAATAAGCCCAAAGTTATTTTCTCCACCCCAAGGATGTGTTTTTTCAGACACATATTGAATATTCCCCACCTACACACAAATACAACACAGATTCACACTCAGAGCTGTTGCACTGCACCCACAGACGTGTATGTGTGTAAAGGTGCAGGAACCAAGGCTGTAACCATATATTGAATAATTCACTTTGTGGTGCAAGGCTTGTGGGGGCTATTTGGGAAGCTTATATAAGTTAGCTTATGTTGTTTTAAAGAAATCAATAATTTAAAGAGTAACATTTGAAGAGACAAAATTCAACCTCTCTAACTTTTCACCCTTATCAGGACATGTGATTACACACAAGGCAAACACCACGACAGAGACCAGTGTCTGAGGTGGGTAATTCATGGGGAGTGAGACAAGCCAGGATGCCAAGAAAATGGAAAACCAGACAAACATGCTAATGCTGCTCCTTGCTTTCTACACATTCCACCTGTTCTGGAGGAGTTCCCATCCCCAGGCACATGTGGAGTCATGCACACTGAGCCAAAGGAGAGCTGCAGATGCAGGGGGGTGTTAGGGGTTAGTAGGAGGCCAAATGCAAACAGGCCTTTGCCTTTGGGATTAGGAACATAAACACAGTCATCAGCAAGCTCGTGTTACTTCTCATGGTATCAACTCTTGGTTTAAATGCTCCCAGCCCCTTTGTGAAACAGCACAATTCTTCTGTGGCACAGAGCAGAGCTTACAATTGTCCTGGATTGTCTGGGACAGTCCCAGCAGTGGCCAGGGGGTCCCCAGGAGCTCCTGCTGCCCCTCTGCAGGGCACCCCACTCCTGACCCTGGGGTGCCAGCCACAGGGACACACAGGGACACAGGGGGGTGGGAGGACAGGAGGGAACACATGGAAAGGGGGAAGAAGAAAACAACAGGGTTGGGGAGAGGAGAGAGAAACAACAATCAATTAATGATCTTAACCAAATGCACCAATGCAACTGCAAGACATTTTAAAACTGTGCCTCAGCAACTTTGCCATCCTAAAGCTGTAGCTGCTGATGGAGACAGGAAATGTTAGATCCCCCCAAAAATACCAGGTCATGACTTGATTCAAATCCTGCAAGTAAAATCTACCATGTAAGTTCTACACTCCTCCAAGATACTTACAGAATCATGATTATTTTCATTACATTTGAGTTAGACAGGAAAAATAAATTTCCTCTCATTTTCTTTTCTAAGGGAAAATGTTATTATTGCTCCTAAGTTTGTACTAATCACTGTACAGTTCAGCTCCCAACCCTACACTTGCAATCTTCTGAGGAGTCCCATCACTGCTCCTGAGATAAATCTCCTCCTGAATTGAACAATGAATTGTTATTTCTAGAGAAATTATGTTCCTGGAGGTTTTCAGATTCACCACTTTCTATAAGGGAAGCACAGAGTCCCCTGCAAGCTTACTCCAGCAAACAGAAGGATTAAACAGATGGATGTGTCTCGTTGGTGCCACACAGCACCTTTGGAATGATTTGATTTCATAAGCTGGAAAGTAACTTCAGCAACAGTTTGCCCTCTAAATATCAGTGTTAAAAAAAAACCCCAGTGAGCTCCAAGTCATTGCCCCCAAGGAGCAGCTCACAGAAGCAGCCCCAGCTATTCCTACTTCTTGCTTAAACCAGAAATTTGCTTTTTCTCTTTTTTATCCCCCTTTCCTAAATTTAAATTGCTTAATTATTAGTTTCTTCTCACTACACCTTCAATATTTTTCCTTTCTCAAAGCCACAATGAAAATAGAGCAAGGGGGACACTCCAAGACCCTCACTAGATGCTGCAGTGAAGTGGGCCAGCAGTTTTCCAGGCCTTGGGATTTACTCACAGTTTCTGTTCTAAGCCGCCACCCAGCTTGTCCCACAGTGGCCAGTGAGTGCCACTGAGTTACCAACACCAGAATATTCAGGGCACAATCACTGGGGTCTTCAGACAGACACATGGCACAATCACAAAGGGAAAGATCTGGAATATTTCCCCCGGAAAAACTTTCTCCTCAAAAGCCTCCCAGGTTTCCTCACACACCTGCCTGAAGGAGAATGGAACACAACCTCTGGCTTCCCTTCTTCAAACCTGGAGGGGCTGGGAGAGCTGCTCCAGCTGCACCTTTGGCAGAAAATCTAAAGCTTTGGGAGCTGCCTCCAGTATTCCTTGCTGCCCTTCACTCAGCCCTGTGCACAGAGATTTCAGGGCTCCCCAGCCCCAAGGCCTGACTTGGCCTTAGATTTCCCTCATCCTGTCTCACTGCAACCACACCCCAGCACCCTTCACAGCTTAAGGCCCTACCCAATCACAACACCCTCAGAAAGCAGTTTTACTGACATTTTGACATAAAGTTGCCACTTCTTATTATTTCACTATAAATTCTCACTATTTATATTAATCCCTTGAAGACAGGAAAGGGAACTGATCTTTGAATTATGAGATTTGTTGTCAGATTGATCAAACCAGCAAATTCCAAATACCAAAGGTGTGATTGTACTGAAGCATCTGTAATTTAAAAAGGAGATAAAAATGTGTACAAGAGCTGTGACTCTCCAGCAGAAAAGATGGGAAGGAGAGTGATAAGGGTTTATTTTTAACCTAGATTAAAACAAAGTACGAAACTGTTGATAACACAGCATCATCACAGCAGAATAAAACAGCTGGACAGTACAAATGTTTCTGGTGCAGAACATCTGTACCAATGCCACTTAGTATTCCTGTAACAATTTAGCAATTCAGCCAAAATAAAATAACAACTTTCCTTTTTTATACTCAATTTGCAAACATTTATGTTTACCAGATGATACATTATGCCTTATTGTAGAAAGATGGAGGAACAAATTCCTTATTTGAGGAAAAGAGATATTCTTAAAATAAATGGAAAAAGAGAAGGTTATAGTCCAACAAAATGGTTCATTGCAAAAATCACTGATCCTCTTCCTGCATGGTTTTGTTAAAACATTGTGATGAAAAAAAATGGGTGCAACATTTTTCTTCTTATTGTTCATATCCCACATTTCACACCCAATTCTCCTGTTTTGCACATTTACTGAGCAAAAATGATTAATTACTTTCTGTTCAAGATGTTCAGCACTGCATTCTTTGAGAGCTTTAAAAATGAGAAACTCATTTTTTCCAAGGCTACATGAGATTAGGAAGTATTATTAACTCCAATTTGTCTCTTGTAATAATAGAACTGAGCTGAAATTCTTTCTGTGGGTTAACCCACAGCACTCCTTGGTGTCAGTGCCCAGTGTGGGGCAAGGGCAGGGAAACTCCTGATAAAAGAATGATCATTTCTCAGAAATTCCTCTATCAAAAGAGACAAAATGGATTCCCAGCTGAGTCACCAGCTGGATTCACAGGTAAGGATTTACTGCTCCAGATTTTGAGGGGGAATTATTTACTGTTCTGTCCCATCAGATTTTAGCAGCCCCTCCTTTAGGTCTGTGTTTCACTGGACTCGCCCTCTGCTCTTAGCTCTTACCTCTTTTCTTTGCTCTCCTCTCCAACACTGCTCCCCTTCCAGCTAATATTTTAGAATATTTCAGCCTCAGGCCAGTGTGTGCCATGGGAAATTCCAGCTTTAACAGTGACAACCCAGCACAATTACAAGCAACTGAAAATCTTTTAATACAAGCACCACCCAAAGCCTTAACCACAAAATATTTACAAGCTCACCACTACCACAAGTGCTCTGCTGCAGACACACACTGGTTAGGAGAGAATATAAATGAACAGCAAAAGAGAATACAACACTCAGAGATGTGTCATATACAAGTATCTTCCTCCATCATGTTAACATGTTGTACTGTGTGAACACCATTATAAATGTCATCTGGTGAATTTTAAAATTCCTGTCTTGTTTCTAAGGACTAATTTTAGGTGAATGAAAAGAGATGTGCAAAAGGGCACACATGGAAGCAAAAGCCTTTGTGGGACATACCTCTCTTCCACTGAAACCTCCTTCAGCTGCTGGTGGGGTTTTGTGCCTTCCATTTCTCGGATGCTCACTGCATAGATCTTAGTGGTGTAGTCAATTGCTTTTTCTCTTGCAACATCACTGTCATAACCTTAGAAAAACAAAGCATGGAATAAAACAAACTACCATAGTGGGACAGGAGAGAACAAGATCTGCAACAATGAAAGGAAGGAAACAAATCCTACCAAGCTCTCCTTACACTGAAATTTAGCAAGTTAAACGCCTGTGTGAATCTCTGGTTGAGGCAAGGAAGAATTAAATCCTCTTTACCTCCATCCTCTTCTGCATCTGTGTCTGATTCTTCACTGTCCACCAGCTTGCTCTCCTGGATGCCCAGGAACTCCCTGGTCCAGATCATGAGGGCGGTGTCGGCGCCGCCCACAGTGAGGAGCATGGAGTCGTTGTGCAGCCACTGCACGTTGGTCACCTGGGCACTGTGCCCCACGTACTTCTTGAACCTGGCATGCTGGCCCTGCAGCACACAACACCCCCACTGGCAGCCTGGCACCCAGCAATCCTTCCTTCCTTCCCTCTCCCAGCACTGAAACCCACACACTTCTTACCTTCACTGGGTAGGAAAAGAGCTTCACAAACCCAAAATCGTCTCCCGTGGCCAGCAGGGTCCTGTCCTTGGTGAGACTGGCTGCGTTGACAACGGTGACATCGCTGTGCATGGGCCAGATCCCCTCACAGGTGGGACCCAGCACACATGTCCAGGTGTCCCATTCAATCTTCTCTATCTGCAAGCAAAATACCCCCAAAGAAGGCTGATTACTTTAAACATACCAAATACATGCTAACTCCATGTGTATAATTTTCTGTTCTTTTAGTTCTTAAGAAACTGTGCTGTTCCAGCTTGTTAATACAAATTGTCTATCTTCATCAAAACGCTTAACACTTTAAACATTCCCATTTTTCCAAGGCAAAGCATGACTTGAATACAAATCTCCCTGAAGATTTTCTGAGGTGCTAAACATTGGCAATTTTCTAGTCATGTAAAATTACTGTCACAAATAATCAGCTTGATGAAAAGCCAGGTCCTGCTGTTTGAAGGTGGTTTATAGCCCATGTGCAAAACCAGGTGGCTTTGAGAAGGGGATTATGGCAAATGGCTGCTAATAAATAAACAATAACAAATTTAGAGATACAAGCAGAAACCTGCACATTCTGCCATTTACAAATGCTAGGAAAGACACTGTGGAATTACTAATTCATTCTAATTCTAACCATTGCAAATACAGCATTATAAAATGAAAAAAATGCACCATTTGAAGACAATTCTTTAAATGAATTTTCACAGTAAAAATAATCCAGCCCACAATTCATACCTCAGCAATTCTTATAATATGTCTTTTCCCCCTTGGTGCTTCAAAAAATAGTTGTTCTTTGGCACCAGAATTGACTTGCAATAACTTCCCTGGATACAAAAGGAGAGTTGGTTATGAATCTTAATATTTATTATGACTACTAAGAACTTTCTTTTGATTGAGTGAAGAGATTTCTGGGGGTAAATTAAGAATTTATCCTCTAGACAGTTATTCATAGCCAAAGTAACACAGAGGCTTGAAATCACTCTTGTAAGGGTCCTATACTCTGATTAATGCAGAAGTAATATTTTAAATACCATCCAATATCCTTAAGAAATTGCTGTTGCATAGCAAATCAGTTTTTGCTGATAGGGAATATTTTCCTTGTATTTCACCATCACACCAATGTAAGTCAAAAATAAATGCATGTGCTAATAATTTTCCTAATAATTTTACAAGGCAGCTTTGCCAAAAGTGGAACCTTGGCCAGCTCCCATCCCTCCTGCACTCCCCAGTGGCAGAGCCAGCTCCACTCTGAGCTGTCCTGGGATGGGAAGTTTGCTGTGCCCATGGAGATGCTGTGGTTGCTGCCACTGGCCCACACCATGTTTTGTTCTGGGGCTGGCCAAGAGCAGGGGCAGAGCCCAGGCACACAGGAGATCCCACACACATCACAGCTGCTCTGGGAAGGCTCACTGGCATGAGCTCATTATGGATCCTGCTGGACTTAATTAATTGGGAGCACCAGGCTCTAGCTTCTTGCAGGGATTGCCATGCAGAGCTCAGCAAGGAAAGGAAATTGGATACCAACAAATGTAATTGCACTGGATCCATGCAGTGCTCCATGGGGAAACAGCATTTGCATCAGTGGTTGATCTCAAGAACTGGAGGGGAATAGCTTTCTGATATTTAACTTTATGGGCATTTCCAGCCTGTATCCCTGGCCAACACTTTACCTCTGGAGTCCCAGTCGATATGGGTGATGTAGCTGGAGGCACCCTTGCAAATGCCAACCCTCTTGCTGGTCAGGACATTGTAAATATCCACAAAGTTATCGTGGGAAGCCACAGCCAGGTACTTCCCTGATTCTGCAAGGAGGAGACACCGAGGTTATTAAAGGGTAAATTTAACTGATACTGGTGTGGTTTTCAGCACTGCAGTGAATTCACCAGGCAGGGTGGGCCTGTTCTAGGGCAGCCACATGGAATTGTGAGTATTTAATGCATGGAGCACACACAAAGCCAATCTTCCTTTGGGACATTCAACCTTGCCTAAACAAGAGAAACAAACTGCAGGATAAACCCTCCTCTTCCACCTTATCATGTGCTTGTACCTCGTGAAAACTTTATATCCGAGATCATCTCCTTCCTGTGGTGGAAGGAGACCATGTCCTCCACAGTGTCGGCGTTCACCACCAGGAAGCTGCCGTCGTTCAGCCCCACCGCCAGCGCCTTCCCGTCCGGAGAGAAGGCACAGCAGCGCCCGCCTGAGGAGGCACACGGAAATGAGCCTGTGATAACAGCTGGGGCTGAGAAAACTTTCATCAATGAACTGCAACTGAAAGGTTTCTACAGCAAGTTTATGATTTTAAAACGGATTTGTTATCTCATGAAAAACATATGTTACAGAGGGGTATGATGGATGCTTCCTTACAGGGTTGACACCAATGATTTAATCCCTTTTGAAACAGGTTTATTGTAAATCCCACCTTCCAGCCACATTCTAAACACACCAATGACAGAAACAAAACAAAAAACCCCACCCAAAACACATAGAGAAAGGAAATCCGGGTGGAAAATTCAAAGATTAATTAAGGGCAATGTATCTCTGCCTCAGCATTACTCCTGACCATACACTCCTACACCTATCCTCATCCATCTCCAAGTTCACCTCTCCAAAACATTTAACTCTGTTTTCCCCCAGCTAGGTAAGGACTCCTGTGCTCCAGATTTGTCACTGAAAATGAACAATTTAAAATTTCCTGAGAGATATCAATGAATTAATAAAATAAGAATGATTTTGAGAAGGCAAAATTTCAACATAGCTTATCTAATTTTGTACAGAGGAGAGGGCAGAAAAAGTGTTAATTTTTGAGAAGTTGTTTTAACAGGTAAAGCTCATATTGACAAAAGGATGACTGTGCTCAACATGCAGGAAATTGTACTTTTGTCTTTATAAGGAAATTCTTTTATGTCAGCAACGTACTGGCCTTAAGTATTCCTAGGCAGGAAAGTGATTCTGAGGTCAGCTCATTCCCCTTGAAACTGGGGGAAAAGAGACTGAAGTTCATTTTATTATTATTCATTACAAGAGATTACAGTCCTTTTCTTCCTTCCCTTTGCACTGACTTGACACATGCCAAAGCCAATTTATTTCCTGTGCTCCCAATTTCTTAACGACCGTGTCCTTTGCCTAGGCAATTAATTAAGTGCCCCAGAGGCACAGAGGGAGCTGCTCCAGGAGCAGGGGATCCCTGGATGCCCAGGCCAAGGCAGAGTTACCTTTTTTGAGTTTCCTCACTGCCAGCATGCGGTGCTGTGCTGAGAGCTCCCAGATTCTCAGCGTTTTGTCGTCGCTCACCGTGGCGCACACGGGCAGGAGAGGATGAGCTGCCAGGCCCCACACTTCCCCCTCCATGTGGCCCTGCAGGAAAGCATTCCACACAAGAGGAAATGATACCTGTGGGGCTGTGCAATAGGGGCTAACCTTGCCCTGCCTCATTTTGCAAGTCCCAGGCAGTGAAGCTGTGGTGGTACCAGTTGTGGGTTTCTCTGGGTCTGCATTGAAGGCACTTGAGATGGTGTTTCATGTTCAGACTCAAGTGTTTATTATTTGTTATCAGTAAAGCAGTCTCACTGCTGTGAGTTGGGCAGCTTTTCATTAGAAGGCACAAAATGGCCAACAATATCTTGGTACAAGGCCTTTTAAGACTAAACTATGCAATTAAGAATTGACACCTGGATTATTTCCCTTTTAACCCAATAGCTGATCCCAAAGAGCTGCAATGGGGACATTTGTGCCCAATTACAAAATGCCACCCAAACCCATGGAGAAGGAGGAAGAAGAAACCCAGGATGACATCCTGTGCCCTCCATCTTGCTTCCATCCAAAACATACTAAAAATCCCAAAACCTAAATTTCTTACCAAGTGATACACCTGCACTGCTCTCTATAATCTATTTCACACTTTTGTGGATTCTACTCTATTCTGGAGTTTGGGAAACTTTCTCCATGAATGAGGGTCAAAGTCAGTGCTGTCCTGGGGGCCAGGGCACCCCAGAGCAGACAGGGAAATATTCCCTGTGCCTTGGGCTTCCACATAAAGCCTTCACCATCTCCTCTCTCCAAAGCTTTCTGCATTCCAAAAGACCTGAACATCTGCTCTGTACCCCCAACAAATGTCTGAAACACTCTTCCATACTCCCCTCCACTATTACTGGCTGTAATTCCTGCTCTTCCAGTATTCTCCTTTCAAAACTTGAGATTAATAGGGAACAGTTACACCCCAAACAGGATTTTATCCTGAAATCCTAATATTGGCTAATCCTCAAACTTTATGTCCTTTTTTAGATCCTTGTTTGCCCAAAATACACATAATATTTTGTTTTAATCTTGCCTCAGATTCTCAGTTTTCCAAGCTGTTAATCACTCTTCCTGCTTTTTTCCAGCTTTCCTTCAGCTTGCATACAGTTTTATGGCACTGCATATCAAGGTTAAATAATTTCTTACTGCTCTCAATCTGCATTAGTGGATGAGTTCAATGTTTTATAAAACACAGCCTCACACATCTTGGATATGCAGTCATGCAGGCAAGATAAATTTGAAGGATTACTCCTGTGATCAAAATTTACTGAAAAAAGAATACCAAAGAACCAGCATTTTTGTAAAAATACATGATATAGTTTGGTATGGGAGATCCATACAGTACCTGAACAAGCAGAGTCATAGGCCCACTTTTATCAATTTCAAGTATTTCTCCATTTTTAGTTCCTACCAGGATGTGCCCATGTCCCAGGCTGATGGCTCGGATGGAGGGGTTGTCTTCTAAAAGCAAACCTGAAGAATGCCAGATTTAAAATTGTTTTTTAAAATTTCATACTCCTTGCAGTTTATATATAATTCAAATCTGTTCAAAATCATGAACATGAGATAAAACTGCCTGATCAAACTGCCAGATAATCCATGGATTCCTTACTAATACAGGGAGGGGATTTTGTCTGTACTGTGGCAATACAGTGACTGATAATTCACTGCTTGAACAGTGACAGGGACTGAGGGGCTCAGGAGTTCCAGCACCCCAGACTAATTCTGTGATTCCATATGAATATCCCTTTCCAGAGTTCCACACCTGGGGAATTTAACAGGTCTTTCCACATCACAGGGAATGTGGCCAGCCAAGGAAACTGGACTGACTTTGGAACTGCCATACTCAAGGCTGGGGACATTTCTCCTTAAAATCATTTCACCAAGGAAAACAAAGCTCAATGTCATGAAACAGAGGAGGGAATAGCAGAACAAACTATAAATGACAAGGAATACAAGAAATATATCTCATATGGTTCAAGCCAGAACATTCCAGCACAGAGTAAGGTGTGTGTTGCTGGTCCCTCTGGCTTCTGGTAAGATGTGACACCCAGTCCCCACCCTTTACTGCCATTTACCACCCTCCATGCACACAGCCCTTACTGGAACACACTGGAAGCCAATACCTTTAGAACTAGCAGAGAGTGCTGCTCTTTTGATAGCATATGTCTTCAGACACCTCTCAAACATATCATCCCAAAGGGCCACAATTCCATCTTTTCCACCCGTCACAAAGCCCTGCACAGCCACAGGAGGGGAACACACACAAATGTCAGCACTCATGGGAGAGATTCAAAAGGACATGGCCAAAGGCACAATAAAGCCTCCCCTGCTTTTTATTCATGTGTCAAACTAAAAATACTGGAGTCTGTACCTATGAGGGAAAAATTCAAGTGGACAAGATGTGGAGTTGCTTTTCTAGGGTTATAAAGATTTGCAAGCATATGGAGCACACACTGCTGTAAACAGGAATGCTGGACCAGGACACTTGCCTGCATGTGGGAACAAGGGATGGGAAAATGTGATTTACCCTTAGAAGAGGCAATGGCTGGCAGTAACAGCTTCTCAAGTTATTCCAAATTCAATTGACCTAACAGATGCTTCAGCCCAAGTTCTAATAATGCATCAGGGACCAATCCTCTCATTAATTCCCTGGGTAGATTATCTGGGCCAAGTGAATGCAGAGGAGCATAAATAACTAACCAACAAAAATCTAAATGAAGAGGATGTTCAGTGCCAAGATCAAACAGAAAAATTGATAGGAAAGCTGGGAACAATCAATTAGGGCCAGAAAGGATTGAGCTACAGGGATCTTAATTGACCTTGATGTATAAAAATGTTAATAGCTAACATTCTTCTCATCCTTTACTTCTACAGTTGAAACCAAAACCTCAAAAGGGATATTCCATTATCAACATTATCTTCAAATTGCCAGGGGCAAACTTTGTCCTTAGCTCATTTGTGTGATGCAAATATTTTGCCATAATTTCTTTTATAGATGCATCAATGCAACTGAAAGAAAATTCTTTTGTTATCTGGAATAGCTAACTCAAAGCCCAAAATCTTTGGATATCTAAAGTCCTGACTAAGACACAATGATAATATTATTAAAAGATCATGATAATATTATTAACAGACCATGTTTCATATTTTGGAAACTGGTAATGCACAATTGTTTTTGGGATCAGCTTGAAGAGGCAATGAGTGTTACCCATTACTCCCTGTGGTTTGCACAAACTTGAAAACCACACTCCTGAGCAGAGTGAGAAATAAATTCTGAATTTTTAGAGGTCAGAAAGCTGCTGGTCAGGTACCAGCACATGGAACAGGGCGCTTACAAATCCAGGTCTATCAAATAACAGAGCTCATTACTATTGGCTTTGTTTAATCGCAAACACCTCTGAAATCCATGGGTGCCACAAAAATCCAAGTGAAGGTGACAGATACCTTGTCCAGTGCATGCATGGCAAACACAGGTCCATCATGGGCCTTCACTGTCCTCAGCAGCAGGGTCTCCTTCCAGATGTAGATGTCCCCAGTGGCAGCCCCAGAGAACACCAGCTCCTCCCCACGCCCGTACGAGACGCTCATCATGGTCTCCAGCTTCCCCACGCTCCCAAACGTGCCCCGCTTGGAGGTGAAGCCTCCACCTGCAACAGCAGCACAGGCCCTGCTCTGCTTGGGCTGTACAGGACAAATGTTTGACCCCAAGATCTCCTGGGGCTGCCTGATGATGGAAATGCAGAAGGAAAAAGCACAGCCAAAGAAAGTGAACCCAGCAGTGACAGCTCTGGAGCAGATCAGCCTCAGGTTTTCAGACTGCCTTCCCCAGCAGGAGATAAATTTGGTGAGGAATTGTGCAAAACCAACTACTGCGATGTCTGATGTAGCCATGATGTTTTCTGAAAAATCCTTTCTTTAGGATTTTTCCTCCTGAGAAGCTGAGAGGCCTCAGAAACAAAATGTAAACAATGGTTATCTGCTGCTGTGGAATGCAACAGGTGCATCTGGGATTGGTCTCATGTGGTTGTTTCTAATTAATGGCCAATCACAGTCAGCTGGCTCAGACTCTCTGTCCGAGACACAAGCTTTTATCATTCTTCTTTTTCTATTCTTAGCCAGCCTTCTGATGAAATCCTTTCTTCTATTCTTTTAGTATAGTTTAATATAATACATATCATAAAATAATAAACCAGCCTTCTGAAACATGGAGTCAGATCCTCATCTCTTCCCTCACCCTCAGACCCCAGTGAACACCACCACAGTCTGGCAGGGTGGTTTTTGCCCACAGCAGCTTCTGCCATGCTGCCTCTCTGTGGAGGTGACCACAAGCAGAAGATTGGTTTAGCTGTCCCCTGGCACCCTGAGCTTTTGGCAGCAGTTTGCAGAATAAATGGCAGGGTCTGTTCCTCCAAATCACCACAGCCTTGCTTTGGGTCAGAAAGCAGAAGCAGCCATGAGGCCATGAATCAATGCTTAGACAAAAATACACATAAATTACAAAATATCATTTGTACAGGTGGCCTTGTGTCAAGGCAATGTGGGCTTCACAGCTGAGACAACACTAAGTCCCCACTACTCCACTGAGCAAATCTGAATTAAAAATCACCATTTTTATTGCAAAGAGATTGTTCTTGGAGCAAGATGCTGCTTAATGCACATTCCCACCATAGAATTTGGCAAACAGCAATGCAAATCTATGTAATCACTGCAAAAATAACCTAAAGACTAAAAAAAAGCAGAAAAAATAATTATTTATCTGAGAGCACCTGAACAACTTGAATGCTTAAACTATGGTATGAAGTGTAGGAAGCTCTTAAAATGACCTAATTTTGAGTTGTTCTAAGTACTTGTGTCATGTGTACACATTTAAAAAGTCATGAAGAGCAAAAAATCCAGTCCTGAATAAAAATATCCTCAATCAGAACCTGATTTTCTGTGAGCCAAGGGTGCTTGCTTAGGAGAATGTGTTAATATTATGATTACAATCTAAACACAATTAACTGGAAATTCTTAGCAAGGAGGAAGGAATGTTGTGACATTTGCTGACTCAGAGGTGGGTTACCCCTTTAATATTATGGTAACTGGAAAAGTGCTTAACTAATAAAACAAGTTCTTAAACTGAGAATAAGATATTCCTGTATTTAAAATATTCACAAATTCCCATGTTAATAAAATATAAAATACTCAATACAGTACCTGTTTGCTGCCAGAATTTGATGTGCTTCATTCCAACTGTGACTAGTCTGTCCACATGATGTGGATTGCACTTGACTACAAATATTTTATCTTTATGGCCCCTGCAATAGAGGTACACATTTTGAAAGCTTGGCAAGAGATGACTTAAGATTTCAAACTAATTAAATCATTGATATAAATCATTTCCCCATCTAGCAGAAAGTAGAGAGCCATATTTCTAATCTTCAAGGGTTTAGTTCTGGGATTTTGCCTCATGGAGCTGGCAGGAGAATTTGAGCATACCCCATGTGGGGACTACAGAAATGTGGGGAATAAAAATCCTCTCCCACTAAATTTCAGTTCATTTAAGTCATAACAAAGGAGCAGGCAGTAAAGGTCAAGGCAATTAAGAAAAGATAGAAAGGTCAAGATAAGTATTTAAGTGGATGAGAACTCAATAAATATGAAAAGATACCCTGACAGGAAAATTGAGGAAGTTTTTAATCTATGGGCTTCAAGATGGAAAATAAAATAATGAATTATAAAATTGTAGTGCAGGAAGCAGTTCACTCAGCAGCACATTGACCTCCAGGTTTAGTTCTTGGGTAACTTATGCTTGTTGATGTATTTATGGGAATTTACAAGCTTGGGTCTTATCAAAGGAAAAACTATTCCCAGGTGTAAAGCCTCAATTATATCCCTGTCAGTGTTTTATAAACCCCCCAAAGCAGGAAGCACGAGCTTTTCATTATAATCTGCAGGTTTGTGCTAAGATTAAGTCACTTTTTCCTGACAGGCTCAGCAGATCTAGAAAATCACATGGTTCTGAAACCCCTCTGAGGGTCAGTATTCCATTTTAGTGGGAATGTCTGGATGCAAACCAGCCCTGGCCACCCCTGACATCTGCAGCACATCATCCTGCAGTGCTGAGGTGTTTGGTTCCAACTTATTCAACAAGGATTTGAATGGAATTAGAGAGGAGTTAGGAGACCCAGGACAGGGAAACAAGCTGCATACTAAAGCAAATAAATAAGAGTGTTCTTAATGTTGCAACAAAAACAAAACAAAACAAAACAAAAAAAAAAAATCTGAGAAGTCATGCTGAAATAAATCAGCCTAGAAAGATAAAGCAAAAAGAACATTCACGAAAAGCAAATCTAACTGCAGAATAACCACAATGAGTGTCTGTATAGGGTGAATGGACACCCATTTTTCAGGTTTATATGGGTCCACATGATTGTAAGGAGATGCTCTTTCATTCTTGTGTGCAAAGGCCACATGAGGGCTTTTGTGTCTCTCTCTGTCTTCCTGTGCTCACCAGAACAGGGGAGTTGCCTTTAAGCACTGCTAAAATTTAACCTATGGTTTAAACTGGAAGGTTTTAGAAGATACATTCATTTTTCTGCTCTCTGTGAGGACCCTGCATATTTTGAAGATAACAGATGAGCAATAATAGATGCACTGGGCACATGCAGCATTACATGGTGAAAAGAGCCCAAGTGCTCCATGTTTTATCTGTCCTGGGAGCAGCAGCACCAGGTAGTGATACAGTTTATCATTATCTTGTTTTTAAAAGCTTAAAGGTCAGCGTGGGAATATAGAAAGTGTTTCTTTGCTTGCAAGTCAAGCACAATCTGTCTGGGGACAGCAGAACTGGGATTGCAAAGCCCAGGAAAATGTCACGTTTCACAGCACAGCCAGGGCTGTTGCTAAGCAAAGCCTCCAGCACAGATTTTAGACAGGATTTAAACCCTCACTGCCTAATAAACTGGATGTCTGAGATGAAATTGTGTAGCTAACAGACTGTGGTACACACACATGGAGTGAAACACTGATTTCTTCACTAATGGTACACTACTAACAGAGACTGCTGCCACCAGAAAATCTCATTTCTTCTGCAACATGTCACCATACAGTAATTAAAGTAAATGACCTTTCACAGGCACTTTTTTGCAGCCATACTAACAATTTCTACTGAGCAATCCGACATTCCATGGTTGCAGAGAGCACTTGGAATTCTCTCCTTGCCTTTCTGGTCCATGCATCCACCCTCACAGGAATTCTGCTCAGTCCTGGTAACCAGGGCCACACTTGCTTTGTCCAAGGCTGAGACAGAAAGCAGGTTCTCAGACAGTTTGAGTCTCCTACACTGAACTATTGTTGCAATCCAACAGTTGAGTACAAAACAGCAAACATGTCACTTTAATCCAATTCTCTTCCCAGCACTGTCCTTCAGGAAAGCACAAAGGACTCTTCACTGTCAGGTTAGCAGCTGAGCTTTCCATTGGCAACTGGAAGAGCAAATAACTCAGAAAAAGCTGGCTCGGAAGGAAGGCTGGATCAGCAGAGACTGAAATATTTATATAGAATAGTGGGAACTCTTTTCCTTTTAGAAAGTGATCTGGTGATTGATGGAACCCAGCACATCATGGAACACATAAAGGAAATGACACCTCTGGTGACTTCTGCCCTGAGCCAGGAAAACTGGAAGAAAATATTAAAAACTGGAAGAAAATATTAAACTTCACTTGAAAAGCCTGAAACAAACCACAGTGCCAATGTGGCTCTCCCAACAGAAAGGATAAGAACTCCTGACAGAAATAGTTCACACAATTTCCTCACACTGGGCTGTGCATCCCCAGGTTTTTAACCTGGGTATGTTGCTCTGAAACACCATCCTACTTTCAGAGGGGAGCTCTGCTTTATTTCTTTGTTCATAGGAAAAATGTGAATGATGCTTTTCAGAAAAAAAGCAATCAGAGGGGTTTTTAACCTGTGGGTATCCTTACCTGGTTGTTGCCAGCTTTTCTCCCTTTTTCCAGTCCCAGAACACAATGGCATGGTTATCA
This sequence comes from Ammodramus savannarum pratensis, assembly GCA_020466415.1. NCBI lineage: Eukaryota > Metazoa > Chordata > Aves > Passeriformes > Passerellidae > Ammodramus > Ammodramus savannarum. The sequence continues at coordinate 26,544,785 of JAHXMQ010012337.1, forward strand.
TCCAGCCCCACAGATGCCAAACATTTCCCATCAGCTGCACAGAAGCAATACTGAGTGTTAAAGGTGCTGAGGCTTTAGCTGAAAATGTAACAGGCAATGAACCAACAATCACATTGCAAACTGAATTTCTAATGGGGTATTATAAATGAAGCAAAAAAAAAAAAACCCAAACTAATAGTTTGAGAAATTGGAGTTCAGATCTTTCCCCAAGGCAGACACAAAGCATTCCTATGTGTAAGGACAAAGAAAATAAGGAGGATCAAACAAGGCAATGAAATTCAATTCATAAAGCTCAAGCACTCCAAATTCATGTTCCATTTTATTTGAAATATTTCTGATAGATAATGCTTCTTTTCTTTCCTTGAAATGGTGCAGAGATTTACCAGTGTATGAAATGTTCACAGGCAGGGTGATGAAACTATAAATACGATATAAAATTTTAAGGCTAAAAATAACTGCTGGCTATCTTCACTTTCACTGCAGGAAAGACACAGCAGGACTGATAATGAGAGCAAGGAAAGCCAGAAGAGAAAATCATCCATAATTCAAAAGTACCCAGGCACTCTTGCCACATGTATAAAATAATGACAAACACAACCATCTCTAACAAAGTTTTAGAGACAAACTTCTGTGCTGACATTCTATAAAGTTTATAAAACTAAGCCATGATTATTGCAGCCTATGATAAGACAATTTATAGGGTGCAGGAGGAGCTGATCATCTGCCTGGCTTTTTTAACTGCAGAAAAGTCACAGCTGGAGGGAGCAGAGCTGGGTAGGGACTGAACAAGAGAAGGGATCTGGGAATGGGCTTCACAGAAATGAATGTGTGAAGGACTCAGCTTGGGCATATTTGACTTCAAGAGGAAAAAGAGAATCATTGATATAAATTACTCCATCAGAACTACTGCAGATTTCACAGGGCTGAGTAAGGTCTTACACACTTTAATGACTGAGTCCTACTAGAAGCAAGTCAAGAAGGAGAAGGGGCATTTAAGAATAAAGAAACAGGACCAAGTAAAAGAAGCAGAATAAGGTAGGAAGAAATGAAGTGAAAATACAGGACGAGAATTTATTAAAAAATCCCCAAACAACACAACAATTTAATCTTTATTCACTTGAAAGAGGAAGTTCATGCACTAATATGGACTACAGCCTGCAAACAATGTCCCAAGGTATAAATATTAAATTAGCCAGCAGAGGGCACAGCCAAACGTTGCAGGAATGAAATGATCCTCTCAGACTCACAGTGTCATGAGAAGGGCTGCACAAGAAGGACCCAGCTTTGAGAAATGGGAAGCAGCTGATGGTTTAGAGAGAGAACTGGGGGAAACTCAGCTGCTGCACCAACTGCAGCCAGAAAAGGCTGGGAGCTCCAGGTTTCTGTCTTTAAGCTCCACATAGTGTGATCTGAACCTAACTTTGAAAGCTCTGTTATTAAGACAATGCAAATCCCCGACACAGGGCAGTGCAGCCCCTGATCCTGCAGGGAGGTGCACATTTGCTCAGCTCTGTCCCTGCCCATGCCAAGAATCCCAACTAAAGCCAGTCAGGAATGCAGTGTGTGCATTATTCTCAGGATCAGGTCCTAAAGCAACACTGTAATGTTGAGTTGTTGCTACTTTTTAAAAGACATTCAGTATTTTTTACAGATTTATGCCCACAGAATATTTGGCCAGTTCATTCTTTACAGGCACATGGGTTCCAAGATCCAGAATATTCCTACTTGGACAGGAATTTACTTGGTGTTAAAAATGCAAACCACAAAGAATTTTCAAGTATAGGAATGTTTGTTCAATTAAGGATCTTACCAAGAAGTTTTTTGACATCTATGCACATTATCTAATACCAGTTAAATCATCCTTATCCATTTTTCTTCCTTCTGGCACTTTATCTCCTTTCAGAGAGAGCTTATATACCACAGTGGGTCAGCAATTTCACATTTGAATTCCAGCTCTTGGATGAACACCAGGGCTCCTCTCCTGATAATGGAACATGACTGAGTTCCACAGATTTATCTTTGTGGAAGTCAAACTTCTTTTGTATAGTCTTGTCTTACAAATGTGATCTACATCCTAATGAATTCTTACCACATTTCTGGAGAGCAGAATATGAAATAAGCTATGTTTAATTGAAAAAAAAATCAGATCAAGTAGAGGATATTACAGATAAAGTAATCTCTTAATTTTTTTCATAGAGAAGGGAGAATGAATTTTCAAAGCCTTTTATGAAGATAGAGAAGTATTTAAGTCCCCACCATATGGATGATATTCTTTATGCTGCACACAGGAATTATCCCTTAAAATCTGAGACAGCTCAGGGCAGCCAGCTTGGAAAGACAAGTGGGAGAGACAGCAGACAACTGTTTGTTATATTTACTTCTTCTGTAAACTCACTGAAAAATGTGGCAATTGTTAGCAAATGCAAAGAGTTGGATGAGCCCAGAGGTGACTTTTCCAACTCATTCATATGCTTTGAGTCACCATCCTGCCTGCTTTAGAATTCTCACAGCACCATGTAGACAATGACCAGAATTCCAACTGCACACTTGGTATTACCTATTAGACACCACCCAAATCAATCATTGACCAAGTGACCAAAGGCCCATGACTGATTTCACTACACAGACTGTTTTTATCCCAAGTCAGCAAGTTTCCATGTAAAATTGGTACTGGCTGCAATTTTACACCTGTTTGAATTAACACTTTAACTGCTTTTAAATTACTCATTTAGATAAACATAGGTTGTGGCTCACCTGAAAAATCCAGTGCACACACTCCTCTCTGGTGCTGGCCTTTGAGCAGTGACAAACATTTCAGGGTCTGGGTGTCCCAAACATGGATAGCAGCATCTCTTCCAACCTAGATCAGAGGGTTAATTGGGCTCTCTGCCCACAGAAGTTCAAAGCACACCAATAACAGTAATTAGCATTATCATATCTTTAAAACCCTACAGAAGTTTGTAATTTGCCCTATTTAATCTTTTTCAAGATTTATTTTTTCATTCAGAGAAATAACAGTGAATGGTCTCTAAAATTATCAGTATTCATGGTATCATTTATCCTGATGTTTTGAATATGTATACACTGAATACATCATATTCAGTACCAGATATCAGGAAAGTGCCCATCAGCTTTTATCTGAGCAAGGCTGTTGAGTCACAGAAGTCCAAAACCTTCTAGCAAGGAGATAAAATACAACTCCTGAGTTTTACATGAGAGATTAAAAGTAAATATAAGACTTTTGAAGGCCATAGCACAAGACTGGCAGTGTTTATGTTATATAGGAATGGTTTCATAATCACCTCCAATGGTTTCAGCAGGAAAATAGGAAACAACATTCAGTTTGCCCGGATGTAGGAGGAAACAATACATGTGAGGAAAAAGAAAATGGCATTTTTTCTAATTCTATACAAAAACATGATTGCAGTCACTTTGAACTCCCCACCTGCCCAGTAGCCACATAGTCCTTGATGGGGTGGATGCTGAGGCTGAGGATGTCGTCGTCGTGGCCAAGGTAGAGGCGCTGCGAGTGCTGTTGCCGGTTGTAGACAACGGCCACAGCGGCGATGTGATAAACCACCTCCCCTGCCTGGGTGTAGAACAGGTTGTTCCTGCAGTCATAGCCCCTGTACCTGCACCAAACACCAAAAACCAAACACCTGGCTGCAGGGGTTGTGATAAACCACCTCCCCTCCTGCAGTCACAGCCCCTGTACCTCCAGCTGACACCAAATAAACACCTGGCTGCAGGAGATGTGATAAACCACCTCCTCTCCTAGAGTCATAGCCCCTGTACCTGCAGCAAACACCAAATAAACCCCTGGCTGCAGGGGTTGTGATAAACCACCTCCCCTGATGGGTGTAGAACAGGTTGTTCCTGCAGTCACAGCCCCTGTACCTGCAGCAGGCAAACACCAAGCACCTCATGGCTGCCCCACAGCTACAAATCCTTTGGGTGCTAAAGGAAAGGAGTCCTGAGGGGACAGCTCGAGTTCAGAAGAATCACAGAGACTGCTCCCATGAAGAGCAGGAATTCAGGGATCTTCTCAAGAAGATTTTGCACTCAATTCCTAAATCAGCACTGATTTCACAAAAAGGCTGTATCTTTTACATAGAATTGTGTCCAGGTAAGCTTCATGAGGAATTGGATTGGAGCAGAAATCTATCAGGCATTTGAACAAATCCCAGCTACTACAGAGACTCCAGGAAACCACCAGGTGTATGAGCAACAAGTATAAAATGTAATTTCATAAAATTCAACAGTGATTTATTATTTATCAGTGTTATAAGTTTCCCCTGGTCCTTAAAAAAGAGAATCATGGAATGGTCTGTTCTGGAAGGGACCTTATGGATCACTCAGCTCCACCTCCTGCCATAGGCAGACATCTCCCACTGCACCAGGTTGCTCAGAGCTCCACCCAGCCTGAAATAAAGCTGAAAACAGAAAATCTATACCTGATATTCTAATAATTACCACAGTAAAAATGACAAATTAATTGTAGGTAAGCAGCAGAAAATACTTTGCTCATGATCTGAGTTGTTAGAGCACCCCAGCAATGTTAATCAATCAGAAATAGCAAAGATTATTTGATGTTACCCTACCCATGGATAAACTGCAGCTTCAAGCTGTCCGCAGGCGCTCTCTCTCTCTTAAGGAAGGGCACAGAATGGTTTTTCTCTTTACTTTGCTGTTTCAGCTGAGGTAGGTCTTCTTTGTAAACCTAAGGAAGAATTGCTAAAGTTAACTGCACATCTCTGCTTTTCTCAATATCTGTGTATGTGAGTGAAAGTGACTTTAAGCATGAAATTTAATATATGCTAATGTGATGTAGAGTGGTTACAATGCAGAGGCAGGCACTATTGTCCCCAGCCTTCAGATGATAATAAATGTTTCCTGAACAATGAATTCTCCTGGTCTGAGTGGCCCAGAACAGCAATCTGGAGGAACAGCAGCAGAGTGGACTCTTTCTAGAAGATTCCAGTGTCACTTAGTGAAAAGCAATGCAAATGGTGACTGGGAGTCTCCAGGTGTTTTTTAATTCCATCTGTGCTGCAGTGTCCAAGCTCAAAGCTGAGCATGAACTGCTTCTATCTCAGGATTATGGTGAAATATACACAGGAACCAAAAAGATCTGCCAAATGTCCACAACTCCAAAGTACAATTACAGATCTATAAATACACAAAATACTTTCCATTTAAACACTATAGAAATGCTAAAATTCTGTGGAGATACTAAAGGTGTTTGAAGCATCCTTAAACAAAATCCATCTCAATGCAGAAATGTAGCTTTAGTGTTTGTTTTCTGTGCCCACATTTCTTGGACAAATGGACAATGAAATTGCCACTCCCACAGAAATCTATCTGATTTCCAAGAAGCAACACTGGATTTTTGGAAAAAAAGAAAAGAAAGAAAAAAACTCAGTGAAACAAAATACTGGGGTATCATGTTCTGATGCATCTCAAAATGTAGAATCCTCTCTGCTGCTTCAGCCATAATATTAAAAAGAAAAAAAACCCAAACCAAACCCCAATTCTCAAAATAAGATTAATGTTGTTATTTCCCTGTGCTTTTGTCAATTATTTCCTTTAACAAAATGCCAAATGCAGCTTCTACTTGGGGCTGTCTCCCATTTCCCATGAGATGCTATTTTAAAGATGCTCCTGGTTTTCCATGCATTAACCTGCTTGGAATATTGCTCTTGACCTGCCTGCAATGATATTGTCACTTGTAGTTTTTAAACCCAGATGTCCTTTTTGACACACAGACAGTGTGGAGGAGGATGATGACTGATTTGAATACAGATGGAAAATCAGGAGGAGAGGAGAATGACCAGGACTCCAGTGAAACTGGGAGTGAATGGAAGGGAAAGGAGAGAGTTTGGCAAAATCTGTTTCATTTGTCATTCATGATTGATCTCTGTAAATAACAGGTGAAAGAGGCTGTTGGCAGAAGGACCTATGCAATTTATTGTAGTCTAGAAAGAGAGGTGAAAAGATAAAGGATGCCCTTGCCTAAAGCCTGCAATGTTAGAGATGAACTTCCCACATCCCAGAAGCAGCCCCACACCAACCATTAAACCCCTTAAATCAACATGAATCAACTTATTCTGTGATTTTCCCCCTTAATACAAGACCCCAGTCCTGCTCTGAGGGATTTCTGACCTTCCCCATTGCAGCTGAGAGCTCACTGGACAAGGGGACAGGCAATACTCACAATGACAACAGCTCCTGGAACCAGGTTCATTTGTAAACAGAGTCCAAATCAGAGTGGTTTGTCTTGGGAGGGACCTTAAAGATCACCTTCAAACCCCCAAAACACTTTATAATTCTTTTCTCCAAACCCTGTCAAATTCTCATCTCCAGCTCAAGGGTTTATGTAGATTGCTTGCATAATCAGCTGAATTCCATCAAAATAACTGAGAGCAGTCCATGAGTCAGCAGTAAACTTCGTCTCTGTGCTGAACAGTGATGGGAACTTGCCAGGGAATTGGCCCTGGGAGTTATTTCACACTCACCTGGCGATCATAGTTGATTTGAGCTTCCTGCTCAATGTCAGAATCCAGCTCTGGCACGTCAGATAAATCTGAATCTGATTCCTCACTGTAGGAATCAACACCACCCTCTGCTTTAAAAAAAATAAATTAAAAATCTATATATTGAACACATAAAATCACAGAAAAATAGTATGTGACATTTTTATATAATTTAGACTATGGGCAAAGCAGTATTCAAGAAATCTGGAAGCTCAAGCAGCTTGTAAAAGTCATGGGGGCTGACTGAATGTGTCAGCCTTCATTTTTGTCTCTCCTGTTTTCCTGCCCAGGGCAGGAAGGTGACAGAAAGAAGCAAAATCACTGAGCAGCTACTGGTACAGTTCCAGCATGAGAAAATTCTGCTTTCAAAACAGGGTCTGGAGAGCAGACACACAGAAATGACAAATAAAAGCTTTCACTGATCATTCTTTGTGCTTAAAAGATTTGCTGTAATTTAGATAATTTACCAAATTGTGCATGTACAGAGTGAAATTTTGCCCTTCTGCTGCAGGGAATCCCAATTTTAGCAACCACCATGACACAGTTCATATGGCTTTGGTAGGAGATTATAAAGATCATGACTACAACAAGAAGAATATCTGAAATACAGCTACTGCATAAATATGAGAAATTTGTTGTGAGATACGTGAGATTGCATTGAAAACTAAAATTCAACAATTAAATGTGTAGTGTGACTTATGAATTCAAGTTAGATGGTTAATGTTGGAAATTGAATTATCCAGTCCCTCTAAATGTCCTGTTTCACACACTTTGGGGAATGCTGTTTATGTATTCCCAAACACAAATATTGCAGACTGCAGCAGCTTTTAATGTGGCCCAAACCAAAGCTTGTCTTTGACAGCTTCAATGTCCCAAACATGCTGAGTATATGCAATTCCAAAGAATTACGAATTTTTTTCTTCCTGTTAAATCAATAAGAGCTCTTCCAGCAGTGCTGCATTCTGTGCTGATTTAATTTAACAAATATTGAACAGAGATGATGTTTACCTTGTGGGGAGGCTTCCAGGATGCCATTGGTTATCCCTTCTGGCACAAACCTCCACTGAAAAACGGAGTGATCAGCACCTCCTGTGCTCAACACCCACTGGAAATCGTGGGACCAGCGCACATTGGTGACGTGGGCTGAGTGGCCAACGTATTTCCTGAATTTAGCTCCTGGAAACAACAGGAGAACTGCTGCTATGTAAGGGAAAAATTAACCTCATACTAATGAAGTTAGGTGCCTAAAAGAAACATATACTTGTGAAATCTGAAAACCAAAAAATTACTCAAATGTCTCATTTGATATGCTGATATAAAAGTAATTATGATATAAAAATAAGTAGACAATATCTTCAGTTGCCAGAAAAGCACTTCAATCTTGGCAGGAAGTACCAGACTCACACAAGGTGTAATTTGCACCTTTCTGGCCATGAGCGCCAGCGTGAACTCAACACATGCATTACATTTTTTCTAAACCACAAATTTTGAAAATACACTGAGATGTGATATCAAATTAAACACTGAAGCTCACAGAAAGGCAAAAGGTTGTCTGATTTGGATTGCTGGCTTTATGCTTGGCACAGTGCAAATCCTGAGGAAGCAGCCACACATTCTCAACATTTCTGAAAACAACTACACAGAGAGGGTTAAAGTCTGGTCTCTGTACACATTAATACTCACAGGAATTTTACACTAATTGGAATTTTACTTCAGAAAGAAAAGCCAACATTAGAAAATACACTGATACAGTATTGAGGTGAATCTTGCATTTTCAGCCATACAAAATTCCACCTTACCTTTCTTTAGGCACGGAAATCTGAATAATTTCACCAGGCCAAAGTCATCGCCAGTCACCAGCACGGAGCTGCTGTAATTCCCATCCACAGAGTTGACATCTGTGATGTTTGTGTATTTTGGCCAAATTCCACTCACTTCAGCTCCTATCACACAGGTCCATGAGGCCCAGTGAATCCCTTTGATCTCATCTTTGCTTGTTAGATGTTTCCCAGCTGAAAATGTGCAGGTGAATAACCAATTTCATAATTTGCTTTTTAGAAACTCTGTTTCTTTTCATCATATTTATCTGCGTATTCTAGCTGTAATTAATTTTTAACCTCAATTAAGAAGAGTCACAATCTTCTTTAAATTACTATAATCTCTCATTTGTGATGTGTGAGGACAGCACACATCTGAGGAGTTCTAATGCAGCTGCATTAGAAATAATTAGAATACTAATGAGAATTAGTATGCTAATTAGGATTGGCCTGATAAAAACATATGGAAGTGGAAAAACTTCGTAATTCCAAATCTACCAAAGAAATGCCTTCAGTAGAAAGTACTGTGAATAGCAAGAGTTCCTAGAACACTTTCAAGTGCTTAATTGTTAATAATGCACAATTTTAAATCATGCTCATGTGCCAGTAGGAGTTTTTCATCCACAATAAGTCCCTGAAATGTGAGTATCTGCTCAGTCAGCCATCCTGTGGTGTTTTTTTACTTACAGGGGCTGTTTCAGAGTTGATTGAAGGTTGCCAAACTATCTCAAAAGAGCCCAAATTTTTATTTCTAAAGCTCTCTTCTGCAAAAGTTTCCTCTAAATATTAGACAGCATTCTCAAATAAGAGTGAGAATACATAAATTAGTTATCAGTGTGGTTTCTACCAAACAAGCTTCTACATTGAGAACCTCAGTAATTTGAGCTGACTCAAACAGTTCTATTTTTAGTTACAATCTAAAAAACATTCTGATCACTAACAGGAATCATTCATCAAGGAAGGACAACAGGGACAGAGGGGCTTTGGAGTTACCTAAGAGTGAGTCAAGCTGTAAAAGTTGCTGAGAAAAAATATGTAATTTACACAGCAAAGACAGCTTTTCCTTAAAGCTGAGGATATTGAAAAAATGAGCAGTGGGTATTTCTCTATGTTCCAGCTAGGAAACTCCACTTTCACTTGTAATATTTGTATCATATTTGTGGTGTTCTCTTCAAACAAAAAACAAAATTTAACTGTTCATAACATGAGCCCCTTGTAAACTTACAGGGCATCTTGTAGAAGAGCCTCTCCCCAGCACCATCGTTGGTCTGCAGGAACTTGCTGTCCACAGACCAGTCAATGTGGGTGATGAAGCTGGAGGATTTGCTGCATTCCCCAATTTTTTTGTATCTCTGGGCCACGGCGTAGATGTCCACAGGCCCATCGTTGGAGCCCACGGCCAGGTAGGAGCCATCAGGGGAAAACTTCATCTCATGGATCACCTCCTTGCGGTCCTTTATGTGAACCACCTCGGTCATATCCCTGCAGGGGCCACAGGGCACAGTCACAGCTGCACACCAGCAATGTGCAAGGCACAGATAAGACAGATACACTGAATAATTTGTACAATAGAAATTAGATTTCACTTTAAATATTCTTTTTTTGGTGGATAACTTCCTATTTCTTCCATTGATTCTAAGCATTTTTTAAGCAGCAGATAGAAATCACTCTGCCTGCCCACAATGATTCTCTTCACCTGCTCTAATGAAGTACTGCTAGCAGCATCCAACCCAAATTTGTAAGTATATCTTTTAAATCCTGACATACAGTACCTTCAAAAGCAGGGACCTGAAAGGAGAAGCATTTATTCTAAGCATTTTTTAAGCAGCAGACAGAAACTACTCTGCCTTTCCACAATGTTCCTCATCCTCTTCACCTGCTCTATTGAAGTACTGCTAGTACTTCAGTACTTTACTGAGATACATTTTGTAAGTATATCTTTTAAATCCTGACACACAGCATTGTTAAAAGCAGGGTCCTGAAAGGAGAAGCATTCCTAACCCAAGACAGATATTTCTAGGAGGCATCAGATAAATCAACAAGGACAAGATTACTGGGAGACAAAGATGATTAACGTCTTTAGAAAAATAGTCACTGGACAGGCTTTTAAATGAATATGAACAGCTCATTTAAGTTTTGTTAAAGTCATTCAAGCAGAGCATTATAGGGGTTTTCCCAGACTTTTCCCTCCTATCAGTTTGGCGTTCCAAGTATTTTAAGCATATGTTTGGCAAACATAAGGAGAACAGTCAGGAGGGGGTAAATTCTTCCAGGTATCAATTAAACAGCTTTTCTGTTTTGAAATCATACTGGGGTTTGGCCATTTCATTCTATGGCCCATTTAAGGCTTTACCTGCTTTTGTGTGCCCTCCATAACAGCATTTCAGACAGAAAATGCTTAAGATGCGGCCATGTAGAAAAAGGCTTTCCACTTACACAAAAAATAGAATTCAGGTTTATCTTGAAAATACTTACAAATGTCTTTTGATCACCAATTATTTTGCCCGGTATGTGTATGCGAGGAAAAAAATCATCAGTGAAGATGATCCCTCTCCAAACTATGTTTTCTCTGTTGTGCACATTTCTTCTCACTAAATACCTGTATAACTTCAGATTTGAAAATCTTAAATTTTATCAACATTATTCCTAAGAAACAATACTTTGAAATTTATTAAAGCACAGATTTCGTCCTCTTTGCCAAACTACCGCCTCTTAAAAGAGATATGGATGCATCTGCAATTATTATTTATTTTTCCTCTGATAAGATACCCAGTGTTTTCTCATCTTACCTGACTCTGAGGACGATGAAGGAGCCATCCTTCATCCCAAGTGCCAGCTGGGATCCGTCAGGGCTGAAGGACACGCTCCGTACGGCCTCCTCCATATTGCAGCGAGCGATCAAGGCGTGGTCAGCAAGGCTCCACAACCTGCCCCAAAGGGAAGGGAAAGCAGGAGGGGGCTTTTCCTGACTGCCCAGGGTTTGGGTGTCTTCAAGAGGAACCCCAAAGGTCAAACTCAGCTGGGAAAATCACTTGTGTTAACACCCTTGTGTTAATACTGTGTAAAGGACTGAGCTCCTTTCAACCTGAACACAACTGTGGTAGAAGAAAACAGAGTGAAGCTCAATTTCATCATCATTTGGTGTTAGTTCCAGACTCCACTTATCTGATTGAGCTCCCCAAAGCGAATAATAAAAATGAAGCTTCTGTAGGCAGGAAGGGTCAAATGCAGCTCAGAGTGAAATTTTCACTGAATGCAACACTCGGGGAACATCAACATTCCAACCACAGGGAAAACTTTCTTGTCCTAACTCTGAATGAGCTAGGAGACAAAACTGCATATTGATTCCCTCATTCACATCGATGCAATTGAAAAGAATCAACCAGTAAATTATGGCCTAAGATAAAGGCAAATAATGCCCCAATACTTTTCTGAAGGAATGGAAGGAGGTTCCCAAATCACTACAGGTTTACCCATCAGATCTCAGTGGTCTGCAAGACTTAGAAATTTAAAGAACAATTGAAATAATGGGGAAAAATGCATAAAAGACCTCTCTCAGGGTAGAGAAATTAAGACAACAGTACCCAACTGTGGTGGTGTTCACAGGGGTCCCAGGACGAGGGAAGAGATGAGAATCTTGACTCCATGCTTCAGAAGGCTGATTTATTATTTTATTATATATATTATATTAAAAGAAAATTATATACTATAACTATACTAAAAGAATGGAAGAAAGGATTTCATAAGAAGGCTAGCAAGGAAAAGAAAGGAATGGAATGATAATAAAATCTTATGACTGACTAGAGTGTCTGAGCCAGCTGACTGTGATTGGCCATTAATTAAAAACAACAACATGAGACCAATCCCAGATGCACCTGTTGCATTCCACAGCAGCAGATAATCAATGTTTACATTTTGTTCCTGAGGCCTCTCAGCTTCTCAGGAGAAAAAATCCTAAGGAAAGGATTTTTCATAAAATGTGTCAGTGACACCCAAATATCTTTGTTTTGAGGATAGAGTCATTAATGTAATGTCCTGATAACATCTTCAGTAAAATATGTGAATTTTGAACCAGTAGATGTGATTATGTGCTAAACTGGAGAAAAGAACAATTTATACAAGAACTGTAACGTGACACTGGATGGAGTTATAGAAGAAATCTGGCCAGAAAGGAGCCCCCAGGCTGGATGGGAGATGCTACTGTGAGTTCCAGTAACAGCTCTGGGATAGTAACAATTCCTGTTTTTACTGAAGGCACTGGCACCAAGGATGTGGATGCCACTGAGCTCAGCTCTGCACAGGGAGCTGGGAGGCACAGGGAGCACAAGAGGCTCCAAAGGAGAAGTTCTGCTGTTGGCACTGGAATAAACAGCATAAACACAGCTTGGATGGAGCCTGAAAAGAAGGTGGAAAATAAATGAATGTTGGACATTAAAACTGTTTTCAAAGACAAACATGAGGTAGGATCAAGAACCTTGCAGTCTCACAAGGCAGAAGCTGTGAGCCAAACATCACATGAAATGAACCAGGAAGGCTTTGGAAAGATTTTGAAGAAAACACTAGGACACAATTATTGCTCCAAAATTCTGCTTCCACATAAATCAGTTTTGTCCAATACTCTGGAAGCCTAATTGCAAAACCTAACTGCAAACCCTAATTGCAGTTTATTTAATAAATGTAATAAATAATTCTCTATGCCTTTAGAGAATGACAATTTTCCCCTGTTCCTGTGGTAAGAGATAGGGAAGAAGCAGCTTTCCTAATTGAGATGGTTTGCTTTGGAAATTTAAAATGTTAGAAACCTATATTTGGCTAGAGACTTCTCTCAGCTGGGCTAAGGAAAAATACAGTCAATCCCCTTCTCATTCAGACATCCCAGACACAAGAATACCATCTGACTCACTAAATACTTTTATTTCTAAACCAATTTAGATTTCCATTACATACCTACTCTTTGAGAAATAGTGTGATAATCAAATGCTAAGAAAATTTACCCAATGAAGGGCAATACAGAAACATCCCTGTGGATGCAATTTAAATATTACAGAAAAATTGTAGGAAAATCTTTTTGTGTCCTTTTTATCTTATTGAAAGTATTTATACATTTCACTGGAATTCCTCACATGAAGCTACAGTCTATAAAAAATCCCAGTAGCATTCAAATGCCACCCTCTCTATTGCCCAAACAGCCCAAAGATGTGATGTCAGGCAGTGATATCCCTGCACATTTGAGAGAATGGCACATCCAAAGGCATCAGGGATTTCAGAACTGCTCCAACAGAGATAAGAATGATAAAAGCAGCACTAATCAAGGTTTGATGTGCACACAGATCCTGCAGTGCTTCCTGGAGGGGCACGAGCTGGGTCAGGCCCTGAGTCAGCAGCTCCAGAGCTGAATTACTCTGCCCAGCAAGGGATGAGCTCAAGACAAGAAATCCCATCTTAGTGGGGCTTATTGGCTTGAGGGCAGTGAATGCTAATCCAGCTCTGCAGCCCTTCCTCCAGGACTGACCCGCACCCTGCCAGGACACTTGTGCCTGTCTGTGACACTGGGCAGGCAAAGCCCAGCAGAAGAGACCACTCATGCACTGCACAACTGAGAGAAATAATCCTCTGTGGGGAGCAGGGAGAAAACACAACTGTAGAGAACAACTGCCAGTTCTGTGGGGCTCCCACTTGGATTTTAATTGGGGTTAGAATGAGATGAGGAGTGGCAGGGATAGGAAACCACTGCAAGTGAAAAGACTGAAAGGGAAGAAAAAAGAAATCCCAGCTGGGCAGCAAGCCTCAAGGCAGAGGTGAATCCTAATGTGCAATCTGAAGGAGCAGGAATCAGAAGTTGGGTGTGTGGTAGGAGATGGATTTTTGGCACTCAGGAAAACTCCCATCTCTTTAACCACAGGTAAATAATCAGTTCCACTGGGCAGAGTCCATGCTCAGGTGAGAACACAGCAGCTCTGTGGGTGTGGGCTCAGGAAGAGTCTGAACTGGAAAAGGAGCATCCTTGACTTTGTGACAATGTCCACAAGTATGTAGACAAAATTAAAAAATGCTGCTGCAAAGCCTGAAGACACAAATGGAGTAACTAAACAGAGAATCACAGAATATCCTGAGTTGAAAGAGACCCATCAGGATCACCAGTCCAGCTCCTTGCCCTACACAGACACCCCAACAATCCCACCCTGTGCATCCCTGGGGGTGTTGTCCAAACACTCCGGGAGCTCTGGCAGCCTCGGGGCTGTGACCATTCCCTGGGGAGCCTGGGCAGTGCCCCACCACCTCTGGGAAAGAACCTGTCCCTAATATCCATTCTAAACCTCCTCTGACTCAGCTCCAGCTGTTCCCTTGGGTCTTGTCACTGGCCACAGACAGAAGCAATCAGTGCCTGCTCCTCCACTTCCCCTTATGACGTAAGTGCATTTTCATTAATCTCATTTTCTGGCATTGTAACTGAATTAGTTTTAGATCAGATTTCCTAAACACTCAAGGCTGAGGCAAATACCTTCTGCGTAAAACACTGGACAAAAGTATTTAGGCTTTAAGCTTGTTGCTTGATATTACCAGAAGAGAAGTGACCATTCCCCGTTTAGATCCCCTGTACACAGCAGGAATAAATCCACAATACAAGCAGAAGATATAAATGCAGCACATTTTGAACATAAATTCAGATTATTTTTACACAACATGTGGCACCCAAATATGAAAACTGAAGAGAAAAAACAAAGTTACTAAGAAAAATATGGGGGTGGGAGGGTGTGGATGCCATGGGACAGAGAGAGAGAAACGGCAAGCATTTCTCACAGCACCTTGGGAGAAATTTTAAGGAGTTGGAAAGATGTGATAACTCTTTGAGTATAAACAATTTGCAGGTGGTGTTTTTCTACTTCGTTTTTCTGTTCCTCTCAAGGACAGTGTGTGAGGAAGATGTTTTTGTTAGTTAGGCAATAGAATAGAACCTATCGTACCACTCTATAAAAACCGCACAGTTCTTTTGAATAAAGCCTTCTTTGCATTTGCTACAATCCCAATCCCACCTCTCACCTGTTTCTGCCTCAGTCTTGGCACAACAGCGACAGGAGGGGATATTGTCTTAACAGAGTCTCACCATAAGGCCAGCAAGTCAAATGAGTCCATTCCAATTTAAGGTGCATGTAATGAGAGGAAGGAAGGAGTGCAGCCTTACCGCACGGAGCGATCGTCACTGCCCGTGACCGCCAGAGGCTTCTTGGGGTGCACGGCCAGGGCCCAGAGCTCCCCCTCGCAGTGGCCCTGCATGATCAGCATGGGCTTGTCCCTCTCCCTCACCAGCACCTCGAAGATCTCGCTGTCCTGTGTCCCTGCCAGGAGCCTGTCGGCTTTCCAGCACACGCTGCGGATGGACAGGCCTGCGGGCACAGCGGGAGCTGCCCTCAGTGCCAGCTGTGCCAGGGGGGCACAGCCAACACCGCTGCAATTCCAGATGTGAAACATAAAGTGTGCATTTGTGATTGTGATATGTGTGGAAACCGACCATGGGACACTTATAAAGATGAATTCTAATAATAACTGAGGAAAGTAAAGCGTGGAAGAAGGCCTTCGAACCTATCCTTTGTTTGCAATTAACCTTGGTTGATTTAGGAGCATTTCAATTAAAGCATTAAGGATGTTGCTCTTTGCTTGTAGTTAAGCCTTGAAGAGTTTTGCAATAATAACCTTTTGAAGTATAATTTTAGAATATTGCTTGTATCCGTGAAACTATAGCTTTGGAATATTATAAAGGAAACATGCTTATCTCACACCTTAACAAAACAAAGAAAAACAGCTTGAGAAAGGAAGACAAACATCAACTCAAGGATTTATAGTTTTGACCAAGGGAAGCTGGACATCACTGTGATGAGATTTATAGTCTCTGCAATTAAAAGGTGGACCCAAATCTGGAGAGCTGGATTCACCAGATGGGATTCATCTTCCTTCTTTCAGAAACCAGACCATCACCATCTGGGATACTCCTTTTGGGATACATCCTGGGAAAAACTAAATCACAGTAGTGTATAGAATTGTGATGTAAAAAATTGGGAATAGAAACTGCTGAGAAATTATGAGTATTTATGAGTACCCCCATAAATACTTGTAACCCTCAATTATCGGTGTGCAGTTGGAGGGAAAACTTCCCCCACTGTACCCAGCGCTGTATTGCTCATACTTTACCATATTAATTAATAAATTGATTGCTGCTTGAATATTGGCCTAGTCAACCTTCTTATTTATAACACAGAGATCATTCCCAGCTGACATCTTGGGCACTGGGGTCACACAGAACAGCCCAGCTGATTCAAACCTCAAGGCAGATCTGTCAGATTTTCTCCATTTGGCACACCAAGAGAAAGCTCAATCCTGGGAAAACATGCTTGCTGCACACCTTGGGAATTTAAAAATCAGCTCCATTTCACAGGATTTAAAGATCTAAATTTTATGTTAGTCAAGGAGTTCCTGTGACTGAAGCTGGTTTATTCCTTTTTCCAGTGCTTTACTTTTCTGCACATTCAAATAAAATTTTAATGGTGAATTTAAATGGTTTGTACCCATGTATCACACTTCTCCACTTTAATCAAAATGGATTATTAAAAAAAACATTTAAAAAGACATCCCTCCTCCCCAAACCCAAACCAACAGAATTTTGATCTGTATAACTTCAAGAGAACTTGACCTTATTCCACCAATCTGATCCCTACTTTGCAGCTGGAATTTTACCAACCACAAGCTCAAAAACACCCTCTCAGCAGGCTGAGCAATTTGGTAGCACTCTCTGGTCAACTGCTTGCAGGGTTTGTATTTTCTGTTCCAGTACATGAAAAAAGTTGTGAAATGGATGCTGTGAAATGTGAATGAATAAAAAAATCCATTTGTCATGCAGTCAAGGTCACCCACATCATCATTTTCACATTTTTTGGAACCAAATACATAATGCAGTGAAATATTTGCTACATAAATAAAATATTCTCATCTCCTGAGAAGGTTAAATTAATCCTAATTTATTTTCCTGTCCACTTCCAACAGCTTTTAATTTTTCTAATGCCATTTTATGACTTAGCCAAATTCAACTGAAGTTCTGACATTCATCTTGGTACTATCAATGACCACACAATGGAATTCTGATTGGAATTTGGTGGAAGATGGACATTGCTAAGGTTTAGAATACAAACACACCTTTGGATGTGGGAAAGGCAATGTTCTCTGTGAGCACATGAAGGAAGATTATCTGCTCTCAGGGTTTGTTTGACAGACAGTGAATGCAAAATGCTTTGGAACAATAACTGGAAGGGAGGGACAGAAGGTCCCAAGTAAGCATCAAGGCTCCACCACTGCTTGAGGCTACAGATGTGCTTCAATTCATCGGTGCCAATGACAACTGAAAGTGAAACCCCACTTCCAGAGGCTGGGAGTAGCCTCAAAGGCAGTTTTCACTTGCCCAAGATCTTTGATTTTTGGTTATTTGTTGCTGTTTTTTAGAAATTCATGCTAGACATTATGATTCAGGCTGCAAAAAGCTACATAAAGCCAGGAGTGCAGAGCACAGGGACTGCTGCTTGGGTGTCTTTTTGGGGGCTAAATTCTATGAGTGAACACTACACCCTTGATAAAGTGTGCATTGTGATCCATGAGATTGTAAGTGCTTCAAATCATAAAATAAAGTGATGACTGAGCTCACAGGAAGCAAGATTAGATTCAACAAATGTGATTATCACCAATTTAATAACATTCTCTCCAACAAATCTGCCAAGTGCTACCATTCCAAGTGCATGAGTAGATGGTCAGCATCTCTGAGTATCGGGTTCTAAAAATCTCAATTAGTTAAATGAATTGCAAGTAATTAATTAATTAAGGATTGACTAACTTCATTCTCCCATCTTAAGGTGTTTAATTAGCTCTCACTTTTCTTCTTGCATTTGCATGGTGGGGAGCAGTGATTTCATCCCTGTGTTTATACCATGAACCATGGAACACTCCTCAGGTTACAGAATTGTCAGAGATGGAAGGGAACACAGATCCAAAATAAATACAGTCATTAAGGTAAAAAGTCAGCAGTATGCAGAGACATCTATGCTTCACATTAAATGCTGTCACAATCCATTACCCACATATGTGAAAAGCCATTAAAGGAATAGCTCATTACCTTTGTATCCTTGCTCAGTCTCCCTGAGATCAATTTTAGTGATTGGTTTGAACTCAGTGTCCCACAGGCGAATGCAGCCATCTCTCCCTCCAGTGGCAAAGCCTTCTTCACAGGCATACATACTGAAAATGCCAGCCTGTCAACCAACAGCAGCCCAAGTTTTAAAGGACTTTACAAGCAATTTAAACACACAAGGCAAACATTTTCAAACAGACTCTTGCTGAAGGCCAGAAACTGCTGGGCACAGAAGTGCTGCCCATCCAGAGAGCAAACCAGCAAACAAAGATTTTATTTCAAGTGCTCCACTCGAGTGGTTTATGCAGAAACCTTAGTGCAAATAGCAGTGACACAGCCTATCTACAGAACTTCACATTCAGGTTTGGGAATATTATGACAAGGACAATTGAAGAACTAGTGGAGCACTTAAAGTAAAGAGTTCCCAGTGATAAACAAAACCAAGCAAACAAGCAATACAAATGTTCTTACAGGAGCAGAGGTGACTGAGACATTCATCATGAATTCAGTTCAGACATTGTTTGGGATCTGACAGGAACTGAAAGAGTGTCAATTCATTCTCTTTGTTGAAAACAAGTTTCTATGACAGTTTGAATTTCTCCTTGGTTTTGAAAATGCCTCATGATTAATGACTGTGCTGAACTACCTTGGAATAGTTCAAGGAATGCCTGCTGAGCCAGTATTTTATCAGGAAAATCTAGGGTAGGAGATGAGTTGAACTGCATGGAGATAAATACAATGGAGAGAAGACCTCCAATTTCAAAGTGGCCTTGTGCAATGTCTTCATAAATTAATATTCCTAATTATTAATTGCATAAAGATTGCATGCTAGCAATGGCACGCTCCATAATTCATCACATTATGTATAAAGAGGTTGTATTTAATCATTTTAATGAACCTAACTAAAATTCTGCAAACAGAATTCTGCTACTATACTACAGGGGGCTATTGCTTGCCAAAGACATTCCTGTGTTACTGCAGTTGCAGTTTCATGGTAGTTCCTCAGGTAAAATGTCCCACTGACTCCAGTCTCTCTGCTTTCATAGATTAGGGAGTACTTTTGTAAATAATCAGTCCTTAGATCTCATTTGAAGAGGTCCTACAAATCCTGATGAACTGTCACCATAACTAATTTTGGGAGATCAGAAAAAAACCATTATTTTTGCAGTTCTCTTTCTAGAACAAAACTATAGTATCAAGTGTTAGATGTCAAATCACATTTCTAAAGAAAACTGTCGTTTCCTTTTGTTCCAAAAACCCCACATCAGGATGCCATTACCCACAGTCATATTCCAAATGGGAGCAGTCCTCATTTGAAACCAGACAAGGAATCCCTACTTGAAAACCAGAAAGAAATTAACTGTATTAGACTGGTTAGAAATCTAACACAGTCCTGCACATCCCCCTTTCACTCTGTAATTATGAGAGCTGCAGACTGGGGGTGGTGCTTTGTGGGTGTGTTATGGAGGCAATTGGAGCAAACTCTTTGGAGGGTGGCTGGAGTGCAAACTCCCAGATTCAACAGGCTTGCTCCACACTGAAGCTCTCCTGAGGAGTCAGTCTCCAGCATTGGGAATTTCAGTGGGAAAATTCTATTTAAGCCTAGATAATCCGCTTACCAACGATTTTTAAGTAAAATGATCATAATTGAAGCTACTCAATCTGTGAAACTTTAGATGTACAGACTTCATCTGAGGTTTGGTTTACTTGGCTAGATGGAGGTTATAAAAGCAGTGTTGGCACTATCAGCTCAGCATCTGTTGGCAATGTGTCAACAACTACAACATTACATCTAAATTCTTAATTGCTGAACAGCCTCAGCCATCCTTCTGACCTGAAACAGAAGGAAATCTTTGCAGCTAAGCCTCTAGGAAGTTTCTCAATTCATGAACAGCTCCTTATCAAACAGACATGAAACACCACTTACACTGTGTGCTCCTTGAATTGTGCGCACCAGGTTGAGCCCTTTCCAAACATAGATGTCCCCATTTAAAGCCCCAGAGTAGGTGATGTCTTCTTTAGCACAGGCTAAACACAGGATTGTTTGGAGATCTCCTGTTTTACCAAATATTCCTCTCTTTGCTGTCAGGGCGTTTCCACACAGTGTCCAAAACTGTGAAATGCAAATGGCAGATCAGGAGAGGTTTCTGCAGAATTTCTGGTTTTTCTCATTAGTGTGCAGCTCTCAGACACATCCTGACAGAGCAGTGTCTGGGCAGGCACTGAAGAGATTCCCTCAGTCCTATCAGAACATCCACTGCCCCAAAACCTGCCCATTTACCAAGGAAAGATCCAGGCAAATATAAAACATCTAAACCCAAAACAATGGCTCAAACTGCCTGAGGGGGTGAGGCTCAATGCTGCCACAATGCCCCTTCTCATTCTCACTGTCCTTTATCAGGTTTTGCTGGGAAATGCCCTCCAGACAAGTGCATGTTTTTAAACCCAAGCAAATCCCATTTTTCTTGTCTGCAAAACACAGCTACAGCACTGAAGTGATAAAATATTTTATCTTACACAACCTGTGTGCTGGAGCAGACATTTCTGTCCTTCTCCAGAGCACTGAGAGAGTTCTGCCCCTCAAATATAGTCACAGTTACTGAGAAACCATCTGTTCATGGGGACTACAAACACTTGTACATGAGACAGCTCCCTGACTCCCAGAGTAGCAGGTTCCCAAGTGAGGAGAGGGGACTTCCAGCTGCCACCCCAAAGTCATTAACATTCTGCAAAAAGGAATCTAAGACTGACTGGGGAGGAGAAGAAGAGTGAAGGAAACAGAAAGTTTGTCTCAGAAGGTTGTTTTTGGAGGCGAGCTAGAAATATAAGACTATTTGTTTTTTAATAAGAGTGCTTTTTTATTTAAATAAATATAATTTATCAAGCAGAGACCAGAGTTTGTGTACTCAGCTCCCCCCCAAGGACCAGACCTTCTGGGCAAGGCAGAATAAAAGAGAATATCAATGAGAGATGTGCAAGAGAAGTGCTGAAATCTCCAGTCCTGTCAGCACCAGGACATTCTGGACAGGTGCAGATACAGAACAGCAAATCTCTGGGGTGCAGCACAGCACAGTGTGTCAGTGGAGCCACCCCTGCTCTGTCATCTGGCAGACACTGGACAGGAATAGTGATGTATCTGATCTGGATTCATCACTTCCTTCTATTCCCACTTCATTTGCCTACAGCCAAATTTTTAGGTATTTTTCTAAAATTCTTTATTCCAGAAAATCCTTGGATCAAGAGTTTATTTCAGCTCCTTCTCTTTAATTCAATTAAATATTCCCTTCGCCTCAGAATATCAGCCAATTTAGAAGGCAGAGGGAGTATTGTCCCCAGGGCTCTCATTGCTTGAATAAAACCTAAATTCTAAACTCTTCTTTCTGGTCAGCTGAGGAAGGAGTGCTAGAAAGGAGTTCTCTAACACTGAGGCAGCAGTGGAAGAAGGGTGGAGGGAGGATCCTGAGCTCAGGGAGAGATTCCTGAGCTCCTGGGCTTTACCTCAGCTTCTAATTCCTGCTCAGCCAAATGAGCCAGCAGAACTGGAGTGCTAAAAGAATAAACAGCCCAATTCCCACAGTGACACAATTCCTTCAGAGCTGTTATTATCATATTCCCACAGCCTTGTACCAAGGAGCTGCTGGAGCACCACTGGAGGGGAACACAGACTAATTTCCCCTCCATGCTGCTTTTTTCCTATTTTTTGGCATTCCTTCATCTCCATCTATTTACAGTGCCTGGTATTCTCTGTGTTCAGGGTGATTATGGCCATTTTAAAGAGAAGACAGGTGCCAAACAAACACAGGTTTTGGAAAACAGCTTGCAGAACACAACAGATGGTATCACTGCTGCCAAAACCACCCACAGCTTGAAGCAGTGGTGGTTTAAGGGCACGAGCTTCTCAGGAACCAGAACTAGAGATATTAACTGGTTTCCTAAACTTCTAGTTAAAGCTCTTCCCACCCCAGTCATGTGAAATAATTGCCATCTGTTAGGAATGTTTGTGAGGAGACAGGAGAAAAATAGAAACCTAAAAGGGATATTGGCAGACAAGGATTTGTTTCTAAGCTTTCCAAAGTCATAGGAATGTTTTATCCTAAACATCTAATATGTATATAGGCTTCTATTTCAAACACTTTCATAAAGGGTGATTAGAGGAGCCATTAGTGGGGCACCAGAGTTTTGTCTCTGCAAGCCCTGCAGAGTTCTCAGAGGTGCTACATGAGAAGCCCAAGTGCAGGAGGTCACTCTGTTCACACTTTTTATCTTGGTTCTGCACAGTGACCTCTGTGATGCTGGATGAGGGAAAGCCCTGAAGGCTGAGACCATTAGGGTGGAATGGAGTGGGCAGAAGACCCAAAATTGTACGTCTATAATGATGAAAATTACATCAAAGAATCTTCCTCACTTTCTTGTTCAGGTAATCTGCAGCTCAGGCACTGCTGAATGTCTGAACTGGCTTCAAACAAAACATTCTGCAAAATGTTCACATAAAGAAAGAAAAATATAATCTGTCCTATATTTCAAGTCCTCACTAGGTAAGAACACAGATTTTTTTTTTTTGTGCAAGTACATTTTCCAAGTAAACAATGAAAGCTCTTTACCTTTATGTGTTTTACTCCACAGCTGACAATTCTGTTTGGCTGATATTGATCCCAGGAAATATCAAATATCTGTTAAGAAATACATTAAGCTGATATTTTAACCTATACAGTAATGGTATTTAGGTTCAGCTTTCTTTTACCAGGGCTTAGCCATAATTTCTGTTGGAACATATTACTAAAAATGAAGGAACACTATACAGATAAATTTGTATATAGAACTCTTTCTAATCAAAGATCAAGGCAAACACAGAGGGTTCCTCACACAGTTCTGTCAATACACTTCACCCCTGTCTCCCCACTCCAGCTCCAGGATGTTATTGAATAAACAATATTTCCATAGGCATTTTTCCCACTCCCTCTTCTGTGCAGAAGCTCCTTTTTCTGGTTGGGAAAGTCTACTGGAACTAAGAGTTTAGTACTTCCAGCCTATTTTCTGGAGATTCTGATAATCTGGAACCTGATCTTGCACTTACTGAGGTCAGCAGCAAAACTTCCACAGAGGTAAACCATGTTATAATATGATAACATACATACAAGTTGTCAGAATGTGTCCATAATTTATTTTAATTTATGCATCCACGTGCTTATATATGTCAGGGAAGTATTTTGCTTATGCTAAATCTGGTAAAACATTTTCTAGTGCTGAATAGCATTGTAAACTCATACTTTATTGAGTTATAACTTAGCTTACAATGGGCAGTTCTTGTCTTATGATCCTTTACCTGAAGCCAACAGAAAATAAATATTTATTTCAATCAAGTTTCTTCTACAGGTAACTGTCTTAAGGAAAACAACGGGATATAACTAAACGGGATATAACTAAATTTGCCCTCAGAATAAAATTGTCTTTTTGACACACTCAGAGACAAGATGATCTTTGTCCATGGAGCTTCCATTTCACATCTCCTATGAAGAGCTACAGATCATCCTACTCAGTGTGTAGGTACAAGGCATTTCCTCCTTAGGCTTACTAAAGAGCCTTGTGCTAGGTCTGGCCCAATGAGAAGGAATAAACCTCTTGCCCAGTATTTTAAAAGCCAGATAGAACAACCAGAATTACCTTTGCATCAACCTAACAGAAACAAAAATGACTTTTGAAAGAGCCATGCAGCTCCCAGAGAGAACCCAGCAATGCTTCCATGCATTACCCTGTCAGAGTGGCCTGTAGCTGTTGCCAGGAGCTTTCCTCTCTTCCAGTCCCAAATACACACCGTGTTTTTGGCATCCAGCCCCACGGAAGCCAAACGCTGAGGAGAAACAACACAATCCAGTTAACAGGAATTCAACCCAAATCACTTTGCTGCAGCTCCCAGGATTATTGCACAAATGGATTTTCCCACATGTGGCCTGGGTTTGAACCACATTGCAAAAGCAAAGAGATTCGCACTCAACGTTTACTCAAATGTCCCATCTTCTCTAAAAGGTCAGGTTATTGATTTCAGGCCACCAATGTTCCACATGAAATTCTTACCCTGAAACATCTGAGGTGCTTGTTTCAGGTGCACACCTCTAGCATTTTGATTTATTAATCTGATAATAAGAGTGAAAGGGAAATAAAAGCTTTCACTAGTTCCAACTACTGCTTTGTTCATTATTCTCATTTTGTTGAGCTTTAGAGCCAGAACTGGATGTACTTTTAATAATTGCCTTTTATTGCTTAGTGTATCACATCACCAGTTAGAATAACTAAAACAATGAACTAATAACCAAGCTCATTAAAGTTTTATTGGTTATCAATTAAAAAAAACTTAATTTTAATAATTTCCCCATCTCAATAATGGAAGAAATCAAAAGAACTGAATAAAATGGAGGTGGCATTCTGGCAGGGAAAAAGCAGAGTGCATCCATCTGCATGCCCAAAAGATCAGCCATCACTGTGGAAGTTGTAGGTCTTTTCCCTTCCAGTGACTGTCCTAATTTTGCCCACTTTACATGAATTCCATTAAAAAATTGGCTCAAATTTTGAGTAAGCAAATTGTTTAAAATCTGGAACTGTCTGTGATAACACAAAAGGACTGAGCCAGCAAAGAAAATAAGTGTCATTACCACAGACTCCTCTAAAAGGCTGCATTAGGAAAAATATTAAATGCAATAAAGCTCTCAACAATTGAATAACAGAGAGAGGAAATAACTGTTCATAGAGGAACAGTAGGCTCCAGTTTTCATTCTGAGAGCAGGTACTCAGGGCTTTTCATCCATTCCTGAGTGTAAATACTGAGTGCACATCTTCCCTCCTGTGCAGGGAGAGCCCTGCACAGCCTCTGCATTAACTGCAGCAGCTTCACACACCCTCCACTGTCCCAGCAGTTACAGCTTCTTGATTTAGAGGAATGAAATTGATGTTTTGGGACTTTGGTTTAATGAGAATGACAACAGGCAAAACCTGCCTGGTGGATAATGCAGAACTCAGCCACTGTCCCACCAGGAAATGCACCAAGCAATGTGGTATTAATGAAAATAACAAAACAAAAACCCTCCAAAAAACCCAACTCACCCCCACCAGAAAAAAACCTATTTACAGACTTATTCCACAAGTTCCTCTGAGTCCAGTCTCCTTCCATAGAAATAAAAATACAGAGAATTTAAATGTTCCTAGAGGAACACAAGGTTTTCACAGGCAATCTGGATATGTGCTCAGATATTGCTTGGAAGGAACAAGGTTCCCTGGGAGGGCTCACCCTACAGGGAGGGCAGAACTGTCAATGGGCTCTGAGTCATAATGGAGCTGTGAAGGGAGAGTTTGTACAGTGGAAAAAAGAAATAAAATTATGGTTTTTGCAGGAAGTCACAATGTGAAAGGATTTAACATTACTCAAAATGTCAACAGAACTGAGGAGGCTGGTCAGTGTCAGCATCACACCACTCCCAGCTGCAGGGCCACTGAGGACACAGGAGAATCTCCCACAGGAGCCCTGCATCCATCAGCAGCCCAACAATGGGAAATGGAAATCAGACCTCAGTACTGGGAATGGCACCTGTTTCATAGTGCAGACAATACCTATCCATGGCTTCCTAAATGCCTCCCCTCAGGGTACTTTGGCTACAACCACAAGGGAGAGTTAGGGCCAAGAGAGCTTCTTCCATCCAGGGAGTGCAGGACAATCTGTAATTATACTTCTTGATTTTAGAACACAATTTAATTCAATGTTACATTTGTAACTCTCTGTACTGGAAAATGAAGTATTGAGACGTGTCTAAAAAAGAGAGTCTCAAGAAAAGGGGGCTTGACAGACAACATGGAGAATAGAAGTGTTCTGTCTCATTTTGAGACTGCAAAATAGAGCACAGCTACTAACTAGCAAATTAGAAAAAGAATATAAAAGACACACAGGATATTAAAGGTGGCTGGAACCAGTGGATAAACAGATACTGAGGAACCTGAGGGGAGCTTGTGGCAGTTCTGTATCAAGAAACAGCAGTGCATGCCCTGAGAAGTTCAAGGCAGGTCATATTGAGGGCTCTCAGTGAGGACAACCCCCAGAGACCCCTCTAGACAACCCACAGGAGCACAAAAGGAGCTCCAGCAAGGGGCAGAGGCACAGAAATTAGTTCTATAGAAATTTCATAGAAATTAGTTCTAGGTAAAGTGGTGTTTGTGTATTAGCTGGGAAGTATATTGTAAAATGTCGGATGTAGAGTTTCACAACATACATTTGATTAGAGAAAAAAAAAAAAAAATCACTCCTCCAACTGTGTCCAGTGCTGGAGTAAGGAATGGCTGCTTTCTGTAACTTCAAATTGTGTTAGAAAGTTTATTCCTTAGCTGACTTTGGCATCAGCAGGGAAAGCACTATGGGAAACTAAGCAGTATTTTATATTTTCTTTTAACCTTGGCCTGCTGAGGAAGGCCTCCTGCCAGCAGAAAAGTGAGATATGCTGAATTTCCTTCTTGGTTGAAACAAACTTTTATTTCTCCTTCTGGAAGGGAATATGACAGAATTCTATTCAGAGAATTCCCAGAACTACCAGAAGAAAATACCTGCCAAGTAGTTTGGGCATATAATTAAACAACTATTTTTAAACCTACACAGATTTGGAAGATCTGGCTAAAGAAGTCTAGCACTGCATTTTAAATTTTTTCATTAGGTGTGTATACATCATGGCAGTGCCCTTCCCACTGCATTAAAAATATTTTCATAAAGGGTTAATCTGAAATAACTCAGAGCAGAAATTGAGCTGTGGGGCATTGATAAAATAGTTCAGGATCTGCTTTGTAGGTAATTCTGTGAAGAGGAGATGTTACTACTTTTAAGGAGAAACTGTAGTTAACTCCTGATTGAAGAGAAGACATTTTTAATTACAGGCAAAATGACAGCTCCTCATTAAATGTTTGAACCAAGTGCAGTTTCCCTCTTGCCAAATGGCAGCTCCTGCTCAGACAGAAAAAGCCCAAACTAAAATACGTATTTTTAAACAGCAACACTTCTGCAAGAAATTCAGCTCCCATCAGGACTGTATTAGACACAGGTAACACAAAATGGGAAATTCACTCTGACTCTATTTGTCTCCAAAAACTGCATTGAAGGTACATAAACAAAGGAAGCATTCAAGCTCTCCTCTGTGTATTGATGATCTCCATTCATTAGGAACTATAACAAATATAAATATATATATAAAACAAATATAACATTCCCCACCCTGTGGAACAGGAGGCCAGGGAGGCACTGCAGAACAACTGTGCTGTCTCTGTGCAGGGCTATCTCCAGCCTGGCCAGGAGGAATAATTCCTCACTCATTCATCCAAAAGGAGCAGATATCCCAGAGTTTCTGGGTCAGTAACTGGGCTCAGGGAGAGGTGAGGGGGCCCTGTTTGAGATCCCTGCACATGGAGCACACACAGAGCTGGGCTGAACCTATGGAGATCCACTCTGGGAATGCAGCAGAGTCACCTGGGCTTTGCCCCTGCCTACTTGTATTTAGGAAGTGGAGAGCTGGCAGAACTAGCAGTGAAAAGAATACAGTTCTTATTGCATCTGTACCACTCCTGGCTGCTGCATTTATTTGTGTTTTGGGGCTGGAACACAGATCTTGCCTGACTTTGAACAGCCTTTGGATAGAAAAGAAGGAAAGCTCTGCACTGCAAGCAGTGTCTGTTTGCCCTGTGACAGACACCAGCTCCCCTGGGAATGCTGACTGAACAAACCAGAATTGCCAGCAGCTCTGAGCTCCAAATGCTCACAGAATTCCTTCCTTGCCCTTTCACTCTGGCTCAGCCTCTCCTGCAAAGCCAGGGAGAGCAGCAAAAAGCCAAGATGCATTATCCATATTCATGTTCTCCAGCAGTGGTTGTTCTCCAGATATAAAAGCATTCAATGCAATTTTTTATTTCCAGAATAAACTGCAATTTTTCAAGCACTTCCAGAAAGGGAATTGTCACTGTTCTGCAAGGTCAACCTGCCAGTGAGTTTGCATTTTAATTACAGCAAGCACTCATCAGGGCCTTCAGGAAGGCCTCCACCTCAAACACCCCCTGGGCTCATGAGCCTTCACTCCCATGAGGTGCTGAAATACCTTAAAAAAAAAGTTTAACCACCAGTCTCATGAAGTTAAACGTGGGGTAAAAAATGAAAAGCATTTATTTCTGAATGAACAATATCTTTAAAAATATTACACCATTATAAATTTTGTTCTGTTGATCTGAGGGCTTTCTTGTCTGAGGTTTTTGGTATCAGCTAATCTAAGCATTCCTAAAAATACCTTAGTAAGTATTACCTCAGGAAACTCATCAGGACAAAACTGTCATCAATAATGACAAAAATTGCACAGCCAGATATTTATTTATAAAGCTCTGTGAAATATTTTTCAGGTATAAATGAATTTTAGGTCTACTTGCCTAAAGCTTTTAACAGTTTCAGAGAGAAAAACATTGTGTTTAGCTGGGAGCAGCTCACCATTTAGTTATATTATAAAATTTGTCTCAAGATATCATCTCAACTAATCACATTGTAGAAAGCCACACTGTGTGTCCTAATGCCATGATTCAATTAAATTGCCTGTGCACCCCAGCCAAGGAGACTCTCCCAGCAGTGAGATTAGTGCAGTTCTTCTGCCAGAAAAGCTGCAGGGTTCTGAGGGCTTTGCCAGGAACTGATTTCTGTGGACAGCAGTTGACAAGTACATGGTGAAGCCACTGCAGTTAAGCCACAGAGGGGCATTTCTGCTCTGGATGCCTGTCCAACACCTGATGCCTGCGCTCCACTTGGATGCCAGGCAGTGATTTCATCCCAAAAACACCCCCTGTGCAAGAGCTGTGTTTGCAGTCCTGCTGCAATTACAATTACAATACAAACCAAGGCCTTGAACAGCAATCACAACTCAGTTGTACCAGGAGCTCCAACACTGCAGCCCTGGAGTTGCTGAAACACCAAACATTCAAGGTGCATCTGTCAGTGACCCAGAGCTAGAGCTGAGCTCAGGGCCCAGAGGAGGAGCTGTACTGACCTGGAGCTGCTGAAACACTGTGGAAGCGAAGGGAGTTGACCACATCCTTATTGATCAGCATCGAACTCTGATTTATTGATTCAGCTTACACACTTTTATAGTAGTGTTAATTAAGTTCATACATATTGCAAAACCCGAGCTCATTATTGGCTACAGATTACACACCAACCCCTCCTTTTGTTGTCAATACCTGTGGTTTTCTTGTTGAGACTAATACTTGTTTTTCTCATCCTGTTATTGACTTATTTATCATTCTCAAGGCCTCCATGTTTTCCACCATGCCTTCCCATTACTACTCAAGGACATGGTGTTTATTGTGTAAGGAAAAAGCCTGAGAACTTGCTGCTTACAGGAACAAGCCTGAAAACTTGCTGCTTACAGCTGCCTTTTACTTTTCAATCAGCTGTATATTTTCATGGCCTTTTTTCCTTCAAGCCATGTCTGAAAGGAATCCTCCAACAAAACACCAAACATTTGAGGTGCCTCTGACAGGGACCCAGAGCTACAGCCAAGCTCAGAGCCCAGGGGAGAAGCTGTACTGACCTGTAGCTGGTGAAACACCGAACATTTAAGGTGCATCTGTCAGTGAAGCACAGCTAGAGCTGAGCTCAGGGCCCAGAGGAGGAGCTGTACTGACCTGGAGCTGGAGAAACATCAACCATTTGAGGTGCATCTGTCAATGAAGCAGAACTAGAGCTGAGCTCAGCCCAGGGAGGAGCTGTACTGACCTGGAGTTGCTGAAACACCCAACATTTGAGGTGCATCTGTCAATGAAGCAGAACTAGAGCTGAGCTCAGAGCCCAGGGGAGAAGCTGTACTGACCTGGAGCTGCTCAAACACCAAACATTTAAGGTGCATCTGTCAGTGAAGCACAGCTAGAGCTGAGCTCAGGGCCCAGAGGAGGAGCTGTACTGACCTGGAGCTGCTGAAGCACCAAACAAACATTTAAGGTGTCTCTGTCAATGAAGCAGAACCAGAGCTGGGCTCAGCCCAGGGAGGAACTGTACTGACCTGGAGCTGGTGAAACACCAACCATTTAAGGTGCATCTGTCAATGAAGCAGAACTAGAGCTGAGCTCAGGCCAGGGAGGAGCTGTACTGACCTGGCCGTCCGAGTCGAAGGCCAGGCAGGCGACGCCGTGCGTGTGTGCATCCTTCAGGACAGACACGGTCTGCACACGGTAGGAATCCCAGATGCAAATGTAGGGATCCTTCCCAACCTGCCCTGTGGCTACCAAGGTTTTATCTGGGTGAACTGCAAGGCTGCAAACAACACAGTTCAGTTAGAACAGGCATTGGGCATGATCACAGCAGCTGTCTTCAAATTCAGTTGATTCTGGTATTTACTTAAAATGTTTTGCTGAGACTGACATGGTGAGTGCAGAATACAATTTATCATGTAATAATATTTTAACTAGAAAAAGAAAAAGTATAATCAGAGAATTTTAAAATACTTTTGATTGATAAGCTGATTGAACACAGACTCAGATCTTAGTCTTTCACAGGTTTGTAATGGATGATTTTCTACTAATTATCCTCTTTTGCACATCAAACATTCTGAAATATGGACCAGAGGCTGAATAATGATATTGTTCACTATGACAAATACACACAAGAAATCCTCTCATCTTCAAATGTTCAAACATAGCAATCTCAGAACAGACACAGAAGTAAATTGTTTCACCAGAATCAAACCATGTATGGCTGTGCACAACCCCTCAGATATGAAAATGAGAATAAAACCTCTCTGCAAAGTCATATGAATACTAAGGCAGTTTTACACAGTTACCCAGGAAACAAATCTGAACAATGGCTGAGTATGTGAGCTACACATGGAAAAAGAAAACATCCTACTAATAAACTGGCCCTCACCGGTGGCTGAGGGGAGCTGAATACTCCCTGCTATCCCAGGAACAGATAAAACTAATTATTATGAAAAGTTAATAAAAAACTTTTGTAATACATGCATTTTATGGAAGAAGAACAATTGTAGCACAATTTACCTGTTTTACCTCCCCTACCCATTCCTCCTTTCCTCCCCAGGCTGGAGTTGTACATTATATTGTGTGTCAGCTAATTGACCTCAGTTCTACACCTACACAGGCAATAAAAGGTGGCACCACAAATTAAAGGTGTGGTAGCTGTAATTAAGTTAGAATACATTTCTTCAAGAAGCAGAAGGCAAATATTAATTGTGCTAATGTCTCTTACTGCTAGAGCAGAGCTTAATTACACGTGCCACCATTTAGCACAGAGCAGTTCCCACACACCAGAGCCTCCTCTCGGGTTAAGAGCAGGAACACATTTCCTAAACATCAACATGTCTGTACTGAATGTCTCTGCTATTTGTTTTATTCTTTCTGATGCATGCAGTCAGCCAGTGGGGGAACTAAAATTAGGGAATAATATCAATTTTTGGCACCTAAATTAGCAGTCTGATTTCCCAGCCCTGCTGAGGACATTCATCTCCTGCCACCAGCTTTTCCAATGCACTCCCCCTGCCCACGTTCAGTCTGGCTGTTAGATAACCAAGGGCTTATTTTTGGCAGACAGAGCAGTGGGTTAGAGGAAGGAAATGAAGCCAAATTTCAAGAACAACTCTTGGTGACTGTTTGTTACCTGCATATGACTTATATGTTTGATGTGTGTTCAACTATTAAAAAAATCTGTTACAGAGGTCATGTGCTGTCTTCAGGGTGTAAGATTTCCATGCCCTTCCCTGCCCCCTTAACTGGAAATCAAGTTGACTGGCTGTGTTTTGATTGGCTGTGTTTTGAAATCAACTCGACTGGCTGTGTTCTGAACTGTGAAGGTGCATTTTCTTAGCAAACATCCCATAAATTGACCATTTGCAATGAAACCACATTGATATCTGCACCACTGGAAAACACTGAAATGCTGTTACGTTATATTACACAGAAATATGATTAGAAGAGACAAGGCATTCAAACAACAGCAGTTTATGGTAAAGAAAACACATTACAGGATTAATTCCTATTCCTCCTATAGGGAGGACAAGATATAAGCAGGGTGGGCTGAAGAAATTTCCCATGAAAATGTATCTGTTTTCCAGGTTTGAGGGAAAAGGACAGGAACTCCCTCTTGCTAAGGAGCTGGGATGCAAACAAGGGATCAAAGCAGCAGCAGGAGCTGTCAGTGCTGCCCACAGGCCCTGGCAGCCACTTCCCCATGCAACAAGAACTTCCCTGTGTGGGAACAGCAACAGGAGCAGCTGCATACGCAGGGAAAGAGGCAGAGATCAACTGCTCTGGGAGTGCCCATTCCCCTCCTTCCAGGGAAGGCAAGGAAAGCAATGGGATTCCTGGCTAAATGCACTGGTGGCAATTCCAAAGCACTCTGATGTGGGATTCACACTCTCTGAACCTGAGAGGAGCAGAGAAAAGAGTGATCCAAACAATTCCTATCTCACCTGCTGCTCCTGTGTTGTGCCAAAGTAGAATGCAAAGCGGATTGTTTAGCCACAGTGATGGTGCTCTGTTTCCTTGGCCTGTCAGGGCCACGTGTGTGTCCAGACTGTCAGTCAGCATCACCAGATTTTGTTGAGTGCTGGTGCAGTTTCAGTTTAGATGTAGTGTAATATAGTATAGAACAATACAGTATAATAAAGTAATTAATTAGTCTTCTGATACCACAGAGTCAGATGCATCATTCCTCCTGCATGTCAGGGGCCCTGCTTTTCTGATACTCTGATGTAGCTCCAAAACACCTCTTTAATCCAAGTGTCCAAAGGCACTTTTACACAAACCATCCATTCAGGATGAACCAGTAAAGCTCAGGCAATATTTTAACATTATACCTCATTAATAAAAAGGTTAGGAAGATCTTTCAGGGAACATTTCCTTTTCCTTCCCTTTGAAAATCAACAAGCCTGAATCTAAGCATCCAAGGCTGGCACTGTGTTAATTTGGGATAATTAAAGATGCCAGACATGTGTTTCAGCAGGGTCTGATGAAATGCTCTATACAAGTCATTAGTGGATCCATCTGGTTTGGGGGCCTTGCCAGATGGGAAACTCATACTACCTCCACAATTTCTGTTGCAATAACATCCTGCTCCAAGATTATTTTTTAATAACACATTAGAAATCCAATTGACTAAAAGTATTTGCTTCTTGTCTACATTGTATTTTGTCTATATTGCTTTTCTGTAACAGGTTCCATACACTTGTGAACAAAGCAGGGATCTGAA
Source organism: Ammodramus savannarum pratensis (assembly GCA_020466415.1). Lineage (NCBI taxonomy): Eukaryota > Metazoa > Chordata > Aves > Passeriformes > Passerellidae > Ammodramus > Ammodramus savannarum. The sequence continues at coordinate 26,578,553 of JAHXMQ010012337.1, forward strand.
GTTCCAAGCAGAACTAAGCAGAAAAGTTTAGCTGTGGCTCAAGCCTCAAAAGGAGCTACAGAGAAGGCAGAGGTACTCTTTTCACAGGGATGCACAGGGACAGGACAAAGGCAGAGACACAGAGCTGCTTTGTGGGAAACACTGTCTGCATCCAGGGAAAACATTCCTCACTAGAAAAACTAAAGATCAGGATAGTTGCCTGGAGAAGTGGCAGAATTCCCCTCACTGGAAACAGTCCAGGATTTAACTGGCATGACAGGACCCCAAATAATCACATCCTGAATGTCTGCAGGAATGATCTCTGGAGAAAGTTGCACTGGATGACTCTGGAGGCCCCTGTGAAACCAGAGCTTTCTATGGCTCCAAACACTGAAATACATCAAGAAAGTCTGAAGTGATAAAAGTAGAAATGCATTTGGCTCACAGCAGTTAACTTGCATTAGATAATTGCTCCCTGATGCTGCAAAAACCAAACACTTGGGTTATCTTTAATAGAGAACTGAGGGAGACCTTGAAGTGGGTGTATCAGATGTGACAGAGATGTTTAAATCTCACTGCTCTGGGTCTTTTAAATCTATCACTGCACTACCATATTTATCAGATAGGCAAAACACTTTTTCACTGCAGTAATGAAAACCTGAACATTTGCTTTTGTAGTCTTGGTGCATAATTTATATTTTCTATTTCAAATGCCATATTAATGTGAATCTTTCTATAATCATCCTATCAGCAATTCATTGTTCATACAAACCAAAGCTGGCTTCCAGAACATCCCACCTGACAAAAAAGAAATTGTTCTTTGAACAGGAAACTAACACCTGCAGTTCTGAATGAAATCACTGTCTCAGGTGGACTGTCACCAGCTCTTGACAAAATAATTCATCCTCAGTACTGGGATGTTTTGCAATTTAAAGCAGTGTGCAAATCTGATGCTAATCTAAAATAACTCCAGATAGTTAGACACTGATCTATTAATCTCTACTTCAAATTCATCCAGTTTTAAATTTGGGATAACATTTCCTGTTTAGACAAACCTTTACAAAATTCTGCAGTTTTCTGTAACAGTCTAGATCATGTTAATGTAGATACTGTCTGTATTCTATCAATTCTCTTCAGGAAGTCTCTTTTCACAATGAAAGAGTTGTTTCTTATTAAAAACCATCCACAAACCCCACAGTTTAGCAGAACAGAGAAAACACCAGACCTTTCTTCAGAATTTAGGTCAAACTTGTGAAGTACTCAGGGCAGTGACTCTGCTACACTTGAACAATGGCCATATTAGACAACACCAATTTTTCTTTCTGTATAGCACTATCTCTGAAGAAACAATATTTCCAAGAAGCTCCAAGCCTGTCCCAAAATAGCCACAATGTGCCAGCAGGTATTTTGTCCTTTGTTGCCTCCTCCTGCCCCTGGCCTGGAACCCCAGGGAGTTTCTGCATTTTACTGCTCACACAGTGCTAAGGGCAGAGCTGTCCTCACATGTCAGCACAGAACACAAACACTCACTCAGCAATTCCCCATTCACAGAGCAAAATGAGCTCCTTTCCTCAGTTGTGGGGTCAAAAGGGAACTCACTGTACAGACAGAGCTATTTTAGCAGCAAAATAAGGCAGGATGCAGCCTGATCCCAGCTTCTGAATACAACACAAAACATCATCAAGCCCCATTGAAAGGAATAATGGAACAAAGACCAGCAGCTAAATGGAAGCAAATGCAGGGGGCTTCAGGAGCAAGAGAATATCAGAAAAGGAAGAGGAGCCAGAAAAAGGGAAGAGAAACAAGGCAACAAGAAAACAACCTGCACAAACCCCTCCAGATCTGTAAAAATGGAGAGAACATTGAGTAGAAAACTGCTGGAATCTGACAGGCTCGGATATCCTACATCTAATCTGCCCCGAAACACCAACCCCACAACCACACTGTGAGGAAAATCCAGCTCTTACTAACACAGGAGATTGTTGCTCCTGCACAATCACAGCTCCCAACATTTGCCTCCCCCAGCACAAGCCCCAGACCCGCAGAGCTGGCAGGCAGGTCACACACCACAATAACCCATTTTATTTGGCATGCACCATAGGGCAGGTGAGGGAGGCTTTGGGAGGGCACTGCAGGCATGTGGAACAAATGGGAGAACAAAGAACAGGTCTGTTAGCCCTGAGACACAGAGACTGTGTGTGCACATTTCTGCATGTATAACACAGCTGATACACACACTCATACAAGGGAATTGCTTTTTTTACACATCTGAACATACAGCTCTAATGATACTTTTAAATATGCTAAACATTGCCACATGCTTCTTGCAAACAACTCAAGTACAGAGCATATTTATCCTGACAAAATAAAAACATAAATGTTGATAAAAATACTGCAATGGCAACATTTTAATTTACTGGCTTGATTGCTACATGGCAGTATCTTGTTTATATATAACAGAGAACAGGACATGTGTACAGAATGATGGGCTTTTAAAAATTATTTAGGCATTTTTTAGGTCCAAGCTCTTACTATCTGCTCCACTGCTGGTTTCCCCTCCATGCTCCCTGTGTAGGAAGAGTGATACAGACACAGGTTCTACCAGCAGCTTCCTACTGAAGCCAGGCTGCCTCTGAGCACAATTCCATGGCCTGTCCCAGCAGCTCCCATCTGAGGCAGCAAACACCCCCAGAGCAAACTTCAGAGTGGCTGGAATCCCTGTGAGGGGCTGGGCCACAAACTGAGCCCAAAGTGAATGATTTATGCAGTGGATGTGCAGCTCAGCCCTAAAGAAGGTCCTGGAAGCACAGACATGATCAGCTGCTGTTTGAGCACACTTGGAGTGCCCTGGGAATCCCAGGGCCATCCTCACAGGGCTTTATTTCTGACTGTTTTCCAGAACTCACCTGAGGTACAATGGTGACAGAAGCACACAAAGTTATAACCATTCCTGCCACTCTTTATCCTTGGAGAAGCCCTGCTCCTTGTGCCAGTGTTTGCTATTCAAGCCCATAGAGTTACTCCCCACATGTCAATAAGGTTTGTTCAGCTGCCCAAGGCTTATCAGAACTCCTGACAGATCAGGTCCCAAAGGCCTGAGCATGGCACAACATGGAATTTCTCATGGCACCACATGGAATTTCTCATGGCACCAGGGAGCTACAGAGGGATCAGAGTCAGGCCAGATTTAAAAAGTAAATGGCTTTTGAACATGTGATTAAAATGTCCCCAATAACAGAAGGTGAAAGATGCAAAAGAAATGTAATGCTTTGAGCAAAAGCATTCTGCACTTTGATTAAGACCAGCTCTGATTTATACTCACATGCATCTGTACACAGAGAAACATTGGGCAGATTCCAAATGAAAAGGGAACAGCAGCACTGAGGCTCCTCCTCACACATGGCTGAAGCTCTCTAATGATTTGTTTCCTTGGATAACTCATGGATATTTTGCAACTCTCAAGCTTCTCCCAGTGAAAAGCAATCCTAGGAGATTTTATTCAAAGCTCACATTATAACACTGAAAACTAAACCACAACAACTGTTGATGTCCTCATGAATTGTGGGTTTTCAGTAACAACTGATCAGGGAAAACACCCAGTATTTCTCATGATCCACACTACCCCATAGATCCCTGCTGAGTAACTCTGAAATTGAGCCACCACATTGCAGTTTTCCCATTTGAGTCCAATGATATTTGCATTCATGATGATGAACCAAACACTTGTTTTGATGGCCAAAGCAGTTGTAAATAAATACCCAAAACAGATGTACATTACATCCTTCTCAATATAAACATTGTGATTTGATGCAATCAGTAAAATGGACCTGAAACTATAATTTGTAAAGAAAAATCTGCTAAAATTAGAGACTAAAAAGAGAGGGTTGGGGAAGAGCAAGAACTGTACTTAGCACTGTATTTGTCCCTACTCTAGTCCATGTTTATGATACTTTATAGACCATGAAACACATTCTGTAATAAAATACACAATAAAGCAGCAAGTAGATATTGGTCTATGATATTGAGATAAAAACAACAACTGAAATGCTATCAGTTATTTCTCAATACAAGGAAAGCTAAAGAAACACTGCTGTAAATCCAGTGCTGCTCAACAGGAACCAGCAACACTTCTGTGTTCACCTGGTACAAGGAATTTGAAGGCCAGTCTGAACACTGTGGTTGAAAATATAAAATTCACACATCAGATAAAGCCTGGCAGTGAAGAAATCACATTCTGGAGCCTCCTTCATTTCCTGTGTTCACCTTATTCCAGCCTGGCTGTGGGAACACCAGACCCAAATGCAACCCAAACCAGTCACAACCCAGTCACAGCTGCTGGCAATCCAAGCCTTCATCTCCCATTGCATCCCACTCCAGGGCTGGAGCAGCTGAAAATGGCCTGAGTGTCCCTGTGCCGTCCCCACAAAGGGATGTGGCATCATTCAAAGGTGAAGCTGACAGCTCCACAACTGGTGGTCCCAGTGAACAGCCAATCTGAGCACTAATTAATTGCCCACATGCAGTAATTAATTAATTAACTGCCCCCAGAACGGTGATAGGTACAGCAGGAGCTGCTCCCAGTGGGGAATTCTCCTGTTCCCTCCTGAGGCTGACTCAGGCACAACTGCTCTGGCATTTCCTCCATCTCCTCTGCTTTTTGTGTAGCCAACAGTCAGCACTGAATGTGGGTATAACTATGCAGATCACAGGCTGAATCAAAATATTTGCAGCTAAAAAAGAAGAGAGGGAAAAGAGGAAGAAAATTTTGGAAACAGGACAGACAAAAGACAGAGCTGACAAAAAGAGGAATCATGGGGGAGCTGCAAAATGAATATAGAAGATGTGATAAAAATAACCAAAAAGCCCAGAGAACAGCCAAGGAGAAATAGGAAATACTGCAGAGAACAAGGAAAAAAACCCAGCCACTGTCACAACTTGCCTGGATCACTCCCACTTGCATTTTTAGTTTAAGGGATTTCATCTCATCCTCTTGAAAATCCCCAGGTAAATTCACATCTTGGACAAATTGTGTGGTCTAACAAAACTCCCAGGCTGTGGTTAAAGAATTCACACTGGGATAATAACACTGTTTGCATAGGTTTGCCCTCACTGATGATCAGAAATAAGGACTTTGAGCCTGGGGAGAGTGTTCCTTCTTCAAGGGCAGCAAACCCACAGCTGCATCCTATTTGAGCCCTCTTCTCATGGCCATCCTGCCCTACAATATTTAAAGTTTCAGCACTGCAGAGGCAAGGAGAAGAGAAGAGGAAGGGTTTGATTCCATGATGTATCAAACCAACACACCCTGGGTACATTTCACAGGTCAGAAGCAGATCACTCCTTGTGTACTGAATGTCTGCAGGAATGATAAATGTGGCAATATTACACGTGGCTGGTAAAAAATGTTCATTTTTAGAGCCCTCAGGATAGGGGGAGTTTTCAGTGCTAATAAGAATGCTTTCTCTTGTTATCTCACAGGAGTGCAAACCCAAGAACAACAACTGTTCTCAGGGAAAAAATCTTCCTGTTTTAGAGGGTGAAAATCAGCAGAAACAGGAAAGAAATAGAAAGTTCTTATATGATCATGTGGAAGTGCTGCTCCCTGTCTGGCCATGCTGAAGTCAATAACAAACATCAAGTGGGGCAGAAAGCACTGCAGAGCAAGCAGGAACCAAATGTAACAGCAGAATGGGTTTGTTCTCTTAACTTCCAGTGATTCCATGGATCAGCAGCAAAGTCGGGAGCTATCAGTTCTATGAACACTCTTGGCCAGGCGTCTGAAGTTGTGCTTCACCAGTTCATTATACAGAACGCAAACACAAACACTACTCCTAAAAAGTCAAACACTGTTTATAACAAATACTTCTTATAAATCCATTTTCCTTTTTTCTACCAATTCAGACAAGAAAGGTTTCTCTACAATTATCCACAAAACAGTTTTATGTTTCTGAGAAGGGCACTTACTAAAATAAGTGACTTTTGTTACCTTGCTTTACATTGTATGACACAGCCTGAAGATTCTAAGTATCAAGTGTCTCTTTTGTGTGAGACAGATTAAACTAAAGCTCTGTTCAGCTCCTCAGAAAACAGAATTTACCTGGTTTCCCAGAGCCTGTTCAGGCTGCAAGACCTTACCCAGCTAGAGCCTATCATTAAACAAAAAGCAGCTAAGCACCATTGCTTCTACAGCAAACACACAGAACAATTAAATTCAAAACCAACACCTTGATTTCACCAATACTCTGCACATAAAACCCAGAAAAATAAACAGGAAAGCACCAAAGCAACACACTCAGAATTTAATGCTGATTAGAATTTCCCTTTTAGCCTCCTCTCCTTTCCACCACAGGATTTGTCAGTTTGGTTCTTTGGTTGTGTTAAAAAGCCTGTGAAAAAGGCCAATCACTTGTTTTAAAACTTTAAAAGTTTAATAGTAATAAAATAGTTATAAGAATATAATAGAAATTAGAGCAATAAGAATTTGGACAATCAGAGTTAGGACAATAAAAGTGAAGAATTATGAAGGAACATTTGGATGCTTTCCTCTTGAAGCACAGCTTACTAACAAAGGATTAACCTTTAAAAGGCAATAGCCTGTTGCATATTCACACATCTCATACATGATTCAAAAACTCTTGCAAAAAAAGGTTGTTTTCTGGTTATGGCCAAAAAAAAGTGTATTTTATGAGTGGCTTTTCCCCCCTTCATCTTGTAAACCATGGTCAGACTCCATGGGGTCTGCAAGGAGTTCTTCACAAGAAGGAGGCAATAATTTTTCCTCTTTGGGAGTTTAGTGTCTTGTTGCTGTTATATCTGTGCAAAGAATTTCTTGATTATCTCATCTCTTTCTTGAGCTCATTAAAAAGTAACTTGCATAGCATAGTTTCTATTTCAACATTATGTTATAATCTAAAACTGTATTTAACACTACTTAAGAGAATGAATACAGCATAACTTTCTAACATAACACATATAATATTCACTGGAATATTTGCAAAAAGCCAATCATAAAATAAATATTTTTTCACATAAAAAAGTAACAGAAGCACTCACCAGGGCAGCTTTGAGAGGGCAGTTCAACAACTGAACCTTTACAAAACCTCCTGCTCCCTCCCCACTCCAGCTGACCCCAGTTTGTTACAAATGAGAGCCTGGCAAGCCCAGGTGCAGGAATTTCATTGATCATTGCTTGGGTTAGTTCTAGAACTCCCAAATTCTGCTGATTGAATTCAGGTGAAACACTCACCTGAAACAATCTGTGCTTAACAGGTGGCAGACAAACAGAAAACTCCACAGGACAGAGCTGCTTTTATCAGAACAAAAGCACAGACAAGACCACATCAATTTGATACCAAACACTCGCTCTCCAGCCAAGACCTTTTCCCAGTGGAATCCCTGGTGTCTGAGGCAGGGATGTCACATTAAACATCTCATGATCTGAGTGTTTGCTTGGCTGAGTGCAGGTTTCTACATGCCTACAGAAAGGAAGCTCATTTTGAAGCTTTTTACTGAAAGAAAACTCTTATTAGTCACAAATAGGCAAAGGACACACTTGTAATGGGAGCTTGGCCTGCAGAGATTTGAAATGTGTCCAGAACTCAGCTGTTCACACTGAAGATTAGGTGTATTTTGCTCCACTTGTGAAAATACACCTGAATGCTCTCAGCTTACATGTCTTAGAAAAACCACCACCAAGACACACCTTCCTTCACTCAGCACATACAAATATTGCTGAGTTCATCTTTACAGAAATTACTAAAATAGCAGGAAATTGTTATCCTTTGTATAAAACCCAAAAAATCTGTGAATTAAAGAAGCTGCACCTGCATCGAGTGGACAGCAGAAATTCACATTGGTCATTTTTAGTAGTTAATTGTATACAGAAATTATAATCAGGAGAAAGGTTTCTTTTAATTTTTTTTTGTGTTTCTTGGTTCATTAATTAGATTTATTTGTAAAACAATAGTTCTAGGATACTTAATTGTCAAATCAGCTTTTTATAGTCACTTAAAAATGTTTTAATTGTTCCACTTTTAATTTCTTTTTAATACTTAGTATTTTCCTGTGATGTTGTTGGATATTTCCTCTAATTCATGTACTGCCATGTTTTGTAAGCATTTTATCTGCTTTTATTAAAAAATATATTAAACTAAGGAGAATAGAAGGGAATGACTGTATTAGTTACTTAGAAAATAAAGTTCACCCAGCCTGAAGTGCCATACAACATCAGGCTGCCTGAGCAGTTAGAAAGTTTAATTATTTTCTTATCATTTTATTATTCCATCAATCCACTGTCTGATGAAGTAAAAAAAAGAAGCAGCTTCAAATGTAAATATTAATAATAATTTCACAAGCCAGAGTAAAATATTCCTTTGCCTTCTGGACTCACAAAGGCTGTGCCAGCTTTAGATCTGTATTTTTTCAGGCTCATGTGGATATGAACTTTCAGATGAGAAGCTGGAATTCATCAGGACTAGAAAACCAAATTTCTTCTTACATTTGCACACTAGAAAATCTTACTCTGGAGAGCCCAAAGAGCAGAGTTAATACCAACCTGCCAAGTGCATCAGACATCCCCTGTCTCTGCTACAACTGCTGCAATGAAATAAATCAAATGCTCTTTTCCCCAGAGTTGTTTCCACAATCACAATATTTCAAGTGCACATTAAAATGTAGGATTTGAACTCAATCAATTCAGTTACTCCAGTTACTGCCCAGGGTCTGTGGGACACAGCCCAGGGTGTTGTTAGAATTTTGTACTGCAAACCAGCTTTGAGCTGATTTGGGGACTCAGAGCTTTTGTTGTGCTCCCAATATAGGCAAACAGATCAAATAGAAGCAGAATTAATTTAGGTAGGGGGGCATTGGAGGAACTCCCAGATTTGCCACAGAAGGAAGAATAAAACTGAGAGTTCCATGCCAGTAGTACCTAAGTTTGGTGGTTTAAATTTTCTGTATTACTGACACACTTGCAGCTCAGCTGAAATTACAGCTGTCAGTATTTGCTGATCAGATTTGGATTTCTGAAAGCAAAAGATTAATAGAGATGAGTGGTGTGGGACACATTATCCACATTCTGCTCTGTCTTGCAAAAATATCAGACGAGTTGAGAAACACCCAGAATTTTAATGCATGTTCATTTCAGCAATGCTTTTTGCATACATTTGCTTTTATTTTTGTATTCTGCAGGCAGCTGGAATAAGTAAAAAAAGATCTGTAATCATCTCAGAATTAGAAAAAAACCTGAAAGCCAAAGTATTATTCTATATTCATTATTTAAATTATTCTATATTCATTATTTAAATATTAAAATATTAAAATTATATTCTTTGGCTTTCATGATCTTATAACAAAGCCATAAACATATCTAGAAGTGTTTTCACTTTTACTTGAAATGAGATTAACAATGTGACTGGAACACACCTTAAAAACATTGTTTTGTTTGAAGTTAATTGCATCTAGAAATTATAATCAGGAAAAAGGTTTATTTTTTTTGGTTTTTGTGTTTCTTGGTTCATTGATTATTTTTATGTGTAAAACAATAGTTCTAGGATGCTCAATTGTCAACATGGTATTGATAATAGTTTAACATGATATTAGATAATAGTTTAACATGGTATTAGATAATAGTTTAACATGGTATTAGATAATAGTTTAACATGGTATTAGATAATAGTAACTTTTTCATTCATTTAGAAAATTACTGAAATGATTGCACTTGTGTGTAATAACATTCAAGTTATCTTATTTGGCTGAAAACAGGGCTTTTTTACTGAATGGGATTTTTAACTTTTTCTAAGCTATCCAGAGCAGGTCCAACAGGGTATCACCTCTTATCAGCATTTTACAACCTCCAGGTAGAGTCCAAAACCCCCCATAAACCTGGAGATAGGCATGACTTTTCCAACAATTCCTCATTTTAAACCTCCTTCACTTTGAGGTGCAGCTTTAGGAAGAGGTGTATTTGTAGGTTTTCATTTAATACTTGACAGGTAATACCCAGATCTGAGTCCCAGCTCTCCCCAGGCAGAGCCTGTTCCATAGAAAGTTGGGTTTGGGTTTCAGGGGAATGTTTTGGGAACAGTCCAGCCCCTCCTCAGAACAAACACCTGCTCTGATCAACTGAACTGTCCTCAGGCACTCAGGGGAGGAGCCACAACAGAAATAGGGATTCTTACACAGAAGGGTGAGAATGGAACAAGCAAACACAAAAGGATGCAAGAACAGAATGAAGGGGAAATAAGACAGCAAGGAAACTTCCCCCATATCAGTGCAAGAATGTCTCAGAGTAAGAGGCTGAGGCAGCCTCTAGGGGGTGACTGTGGGGTCACAGTGAAGAGCAGATTCCAGCAGCTGAGTGGGAGTTTCATTGATAACTCTGCAGTCACCCCTTGAAGGCTGCTGAGAAGAACTCATCTTTATTCACTCTGTCAGCTGGGCCTTCTTGTTACAACGATGTAACAAATAGAAATAAAATTAATTTAAGAAAAAAGGAAAAAATATTCAGTCAAACAAAGCATAATTTAAAATATAAATAAGGATTCTAATTAAGAAAAATAAAGTTTATGTTCAGAATGTGTGAGATGCTGCCAAATTTTTCTATGAACCAAATTCCCCAGGGCTTCTGCTGGTTTCTGGAAGAGCTGATCAAAACCACAGCTTACATTTTCAAGGTAAGAAAGGTGGAAGGTGTTGCATGCTGCATGAACAACCAAGTGTGGGGAGCCCCACATCCATGGGAAATCCAAGAATGAAGCAGGAGACCAACCTGACCAACCTTGTCATTCCCCTGGAACTTCCCCCTTTGGGTACCAGCAAAGCAGCTCTACCTCACTGACTGAGGGAGCCAGGAGAAAAACTGCAATCCAACATGTTGGGAACAGTCTGCTAACATTCCCACAGCAATAACCAGTGCAGGACATAACTGAAAATGACATTTGAAATGCCACAGTCTGCCTTCAGAAGAGAGAAATGAAGAGCTAAAACTCCCCAGGACCTCCTGAGCACAATGCAATGTCTGATGCCTTAAATTCATGCTGACATGCAGTGAAACTCTTCTGTTTTAACATATTTGGGCATGTTGTCCTAAAGCCACAGCCCAGGCCCCAAAGAACAAACCATGGCTGTGGCAATTGCTTTTTTTGGTGACTCTCACCTTTGTTTTCCTTTTTTATATTTCTGTCACATACTAGAGGGAAAATCCCCTCCTGTCACAATGCAAGAGATTTTTTTTTAAACATTTTTTTAAAACATTTCCTAGGAACCTAAATTTCTGCCAGCACTCAGGAAAAGCTTAGATGTGCCAATATTGAACAATTCTATGTAGTCTCAACTGCTTAACAAGTCCAGGATTAAGAGCAGTCCATTCATAAATGGAATTAAGGGACATCAGTCCCCACTGCTTCCTCCAGAGGTAATTGTGTGATGACATTTAGTCAACAATTTATTTGAAAGCCAAAAATATCAATTTTTTATATTTATGCATTATATAATACTGTATATCTATATATATACATAATATTTATATGTATTTATGTGTTTACATAAATTTAAAAACCCAGAACACAATCCTGCCAATGGCTGAGGTGGATCACAGAAACTCCAGCTCTGTTGACAGCAGCCTGTGACAGCTGCAGCAGATGTTCAATTTTAGGGGCTCAGGCTGATCAAATTGTTGTATCTATAGGGAGGAAGAAAGCAGGACAAAAATGACAAAAATGACAAAAATGTGTGCAGAGCAGTGACTGTCATGCTGTATAAAGTAACTGCTGCCAAACTAAATGACAAGGTAAAAGAACATTTACCCCTAAGCGGTGGGGAGTCCCACAGATTGGAAATGAAAAATAACAGATACCACAGGGAACATGTGAAATGCAATACACATTCAAGTAATATTTAATACAGCAAGAATCAGGGCATTGTGAAGAGCTGACTTATTTAACAGCAGTTAAATAAGTCTGTCCTCAGTTGAAACACAAAGTACATTGTTATTCCTAATTTAAATTCTCTTCTGACCCTTCACCTGGTCCAACAGGCAATGAAAACACAATTGTGAAGTTCTACTGATGCAGACACAAGTGCCAAAATATTCCTTGCTCAGACAAATGCATGCAGCTTTCTCAGCTCCCTCACAGGAAAATCATGTTTTATCTCACACAAGGCCAGCTCTCAAAGAACCAGACTCTCTTCAGATTTACAATATTCTTAAAATAGGCCTTTGCAGAAATAAATAGCTGTCACCCATCTCCCATGCAGATCTGAGGTTTCCTCAGATGCCTCACACTTGTGCATCCACCAGGCTCTGGAAAGTTAAAGATCCACACCCTGGTTCCCATCAGAGCACTCAAACAAGCCCTGGAAATTCATTTTCTAGAAATTTTAGAATGGAAGATTAGTTTACTTCCAAGCTTTTAGAGTGATCCATCTGTGTAACAGAGCAGTTCATATGTTCTCTCATAAGGCAGTGCCCACAGAGTCATCACCATGGCTGGAAAGCAAAATCATGTCTGTGCTAACTCCTCAGAGAGGGAAGAGAAATGGTAAAAAGTGAGGAGAGAGTCTGGGAATTTAGCAGGTTCTCTGAATCAGATAACTTCCCTTCTGTGCTGGCTACAAAATGGATAACTGGGGAAAAAAACATGGAAGGAAAAGGTTCAGAACCTCTGTTTAGTGCAGTTTTAGGCAGCAATGGGCAGAGGTTTGAGGAAAGCTGCCCTTGCATATGGGATAAGCTCAGGTCCTGAACCTTGAGGTCTCAAGGAGCACCACAGCCAGACAATGGAAAGAAACCCCACAATACCTGACACTGCTCACACAAGTCACATCCAAACCCAACTCAACAGTGACTTGTCATGTTATGGCACTGCCTTACAGTGGCTTCAAAATGAACTCTTATCAATGTTTCAAATAGAAAGTGATGCCATCTTGTTAAATTCATGTTTTCATAAGTAAAACTTTCAGTATTACATTTCTGAAGAAGGAAAGTGTCACTGGAAGTGGTCACCAACCTTCCTGCTCCACTGAAAGACTCATCAGGGAATTTTGAAAAGATGCTCACAAACCACTTCAGCCTCTCTGTCCTTCCACAGAACCAGCTGCATTAGGCACCCCCACAATATAGGACCCTCCCTATTATTCAAACATGTCTTTTAATACAATTTAAGATTATTAATTATCCAACCAGTTATTAATTTTACCTGTCTTTTAATTGATGTGCAGCCAGTCACAAACAGGAGAGAGCAGATGTGACATTATTACACCAATAAAATCCATGACATGCTGTATTTAAGAGAAATTACCCTGATCCAAAGAATGCCTTTTAAACTTCTGTTTTGTGAGACTAATACCAGGAGTTACATAAACAAACATGCAATTATGCATTTCTGTGGTTTTATGTAAGCACTGTGATTCATTTTCTTGCCTATTACTATTATTTCTCTTGTTCTCTTGGTTCCTTAGCCAGCTCCTCAGAGCAGAGACTGGGAACCTGGAGTTGTGCTCTTAGTGAAACCTCAGAGAGCTGGGCTCATCAGAGCCCTCTCTGCTGTATTTTAGGCTCAGTGCTGCAGTGGAGGCTGAAGAGTTTTGTGCCATTATGTAACTGCCTGGCAGCATGGAGCTTCAGGCAGTTATAATCTGGTTTACTGCTTGTCATTTGCTAATACTTGGGGTTTTTTCCTCCAGCTTATGCTCTCAGGGATGTTACAGGGGGGAGAGAGAGAGGAGAGAACAGAGAGCAGGTTCAGCCCCAGCTGCCAGGCTCGAGTGGAGAGCACAGCACATCTCCCTGCTCAGCCCATGCCCTGAGGCTCCTGCAGCACCCAGGGCGGTGCCCTGCCCTGCCACACACAGGGAGGGCTCTGCTGGTGCCTCCCTGTCCCTGCCCCGCTGGTGGCTCCCTGTCCCTGCCCTGGGCTCTGCTGGTGCCTCCCTGTCCCTGCCCTGGGGGTGGCTCCTGTGCCGCTGGAGGCTGAGGCTGAGCAGGATCTCGGAGCACAAGCCCCCGGTAACATTTAATTCCAATCAAATCTGCTCATGGAGTGCGTTCAGCAGAGCTGGGCAGAATTCCAGGTTTAACCACACCATGGCAGCCAGCCAGGAGTGGGAAATAGCAACACGCTTGGTGCTGTGCAGGGACAGAGAACAGGTCCCTGTATGGCTGGAGATCCTGAATTCCATCAGAGCAGTAAAAATTACAGGCTCCTAAAGGAGGCTTCACATGTCCTTGATACCAGTTCACATATCTATTTGTTTTTCTATTCTCTTGCACTTTTCCTGAGCAAAACATCCTTTTCCCTTCATTCTTTCACCCATGGCAGATAAGACAAAAGATGTATCCCAGCTAATTCTTCAGTACAAACCTAAGGTGAGAATTACAATGGACAAGCTCTGTCTGGGAAGGGAGCAGCCAAGAGCCAGTGAGGGCTCCTTTATGTGTCTGCACTCTGCTCATTCTGCAAACAAAAGTAAAATGGCATTTTTCATGCTGTATTTTATTTCTCTCTCCATTAAATCAATCTTCTTAAAGTAGAAAAAAATTAAATCTGATAAAAGCCATAGGAAAACTAAATATGCAAATAAAACTAACAAAAACCTCAAAGCCCTCAAAACTCCATGTTCTTGGCTAAATTCTATTTCAAAGGAAAAAATTATTTTATATCTATTTTCTTAAGATTGAAATTATTTATAAAATTGCTTTTTTCACAAAAGCATTAGTGTTCTGCCAGGGAGGACCTGAATTTATGAAAAGTGGTTTTAAAAGGATATAAGGATAACTTAAAAGGATAAAAAAAGAATTTTTAATAATCTGAACTGTCCTTGCCCGAGAGGAGATAAGATGGAAAAGAGATGAGCATAAAACAGATTTGTAGATTCCTTTAAAAAATGTGTTCTTCCTCCAGTTAATGGAAGAGAAATAATGGGAATTACATCTCTCAATTTATTCTTTGCCAAAATTTTCTGCCACAATATGAAATTTCAATTTTTCACTTGAAATTATTTTGAAATACTTATTTGGAGATCTGTGATACAATTTATCACAAACTCTATGTTCCAAAGAGTTTCATATCCAAAAGAAGGCCCCTTAAATTTTGAGTGCATTCTGAGTGGCATGACCTGTAATACAGAAACCAACTGAGTATTTGTGGGAAATAAAAGGAGGAGGAAAATGCAAAACAAATGGGATGGGATGGGATGGGATGGGATGGGATGGGATGGG